>JANBXA010000253.1:0-600000 GCA_030556225.1 Cricetiscus sungorus | reverse complement strand
AGAGCCACATTATATAGATAGTGCTTGTATTCCATTAATTGACATAAATTTTAATACAATAAATAATGAGGAAGTAAGATATAAATAATACTAGTAAAGTAACAACATCTAAATGCATAATAGCATAGAGATAAGCAGATCTTTGACTCAGAGTGATTGTCCTTTATTTAAGTAGTCAATATTTACATAGATTTTTCCTTACTGTAGTTGTTCTATTTAGTGTGGCCATGTCTTCTAAGTAGCAATAAAAGTCCTTCAAACATTTATATCCAGGAAGCATATAAAAGGGGTAAGGAACCATGCTGATAAATCACAGACTCACAAATCACCATTGTCATTTGGGAAATTATGAGGAACTGATGTGATTAAAATGTTTTTCTTTAGAACAGGAGTAAACATCAGGCATCTGAAATGGCTGGAGGTATTTTTGTAGTAACAAAGAGTGGAGATAGTAGTATAGATTTTAGCAGGGAGATATCTGGATGCTCCTGAATAATACAAGCAGGATATTACCCAAGGCAAAAGAAATTACATAACTCCAAATGACAAACAATACCAAGGTTAAGTAACTATAGTTAAGAGTATGAAAGCTTTGTTGGTGGAAGACAAAGGGGATAAAGACAGGCAGGAAGAGGGTTGCCATATTATTAAGGATCTAGAAATTAGGGTGTCATTGGAACCCTATTCCAGAGTAAATGAAGAGCCTGAGTTTCATCATTGAATCAGAAGCTCAACATGATGGTGCTTGACTGCAATGTGAGCAATCTGGAAGCTGAGACAGAAGGATTGAGAGTTCATGATTAGTCAGGCTACATAGCTAATTTTAGAACATAAAACATACTACAGAACATAAAATCTTTCTGAAGGAAAAATATGTATATAATAATAAATTCAAGGAAAACATATAGCTAAATAATTGATTTTCTAGTCACACCACAAATCTAGGGAATACATTATATAATCACAAATATATACACATACATACAACATTCACACACCCACGTGTACACACATACATACATAGTTGTGTGGGGAAAAATGCCCATAGTTTTCTTTGAAATTTAAACATACAGAATTCATTATACTGAAGAAATCTATATGTCATTGTAAAATACAAAGTTGTGATTGGCTTAATATAAAATATGTGATGGCTAAGATAAAAGGAATTTTCAAAAATGTAGCTTATTTTTAAGGATTATAGATATAGTCAAAAGAAAAGGGTAATCTGGTCACATCAATGGATGAGAGTAGTGGAAAAACATCTTGGAGACAAGAGAGGTCAAGGTCACATTATGGAGAATTATGGTGTAAGTGGAAGAATTGTCATGGGAAGTACTGAGGCATGACATAAAAGATATATTACTGTTTGATGCAGGATTTTGAATCACAGTGGTGGAAATTTAGATTTGATGCAGTGGGTTAGGAAGAGTCCTTGTAAGTTTTTGAATAGCATAGATGGATGAAAATGTCCTTTGTGTAATGCTGTTTTTACAGCCCTGTGTTTGATAGATCATAGTAAGAAGAAAACGAGGCATGTGACAGGGCTATCAGCTAGGAGACTATTGAAGTTCTGCCCTCAATTTACAAACAAAATATCTACTCACTGCCACCCATAAAATTTCTCTCATACGCACAAAATGTGCTATTAAATTTTCTTGCAATTTTCTTTTCCATGTACACTTAATCTTAGTGTTCTTCATCAGGCACATTGTACAACACTTGACTGATTTATTTTGCTCTTGCCTCTGTATTCTCTTTAATTTTGTCTTTGCATATCTCACTTCATTTACCATGATTCCAATTGAACCGAGTATCTTAAAAAAAATCAGATCAAACCCCCACTGACCCACTGGAATGATCTTGTCCATTCAAAATGAAACAGTTCATATTTTAATTTTTTTAAAACTCCAAAGCTTAAATAAAATTAAAGGCTGTCTTTTGTCTAACCTTTTGTTATTTGATTATAAACACTGGATAATTAAGAAGACACAAGTAAATGATTAACAAATGTGAGAACAAGAAAAGTACTTCGTTAAAATTACTTTTTAAGATAGCCTGCATTGGCCCTTCTGCATGTGTGTGACAACTGTATAGCTTGGTCTGTTTGTAAGGTTCTTTCTTAGCAATGAGATTAGGATTGGTCCTTGGTGCTTAGTTGGCTTTTGGGAACTTGTTCTCTATGCTAGATTTCTTGGCCCAGCTTTATTGCAAGAGGAGGAGCTTGATCCTACCTCCACTTGATGTGCCATGCTCTGTTCAAGCCCATGGGTGGCCTTCCCCTTTCTGAACAGAGTGGATGGGAGCATGGCAGAAAGGATGTGGGAGGAGGGAACTAGAGGGGAGAAGGAAGGAGAAACTCTGGTTGGCATGTAAAATAAATGAAAAAATGTTAATCAATTAAAAGTATATATTTATTGGTAGTCTGTATTGAAAGATGTTTCCATGCAAAGCTCACTTTATAGAACAATTTAAAATAATAATTGAAATGAAAGCAAGATTATTTTTAACCTAATAAGACTTGAACTCTCTTTGTACTGATGCTTAGTGGAAAGAAATAATCTGCCCTTGCTTTCATTGTGAATAGAATAAAAACACACCAATAAAATGGCTGAGATAACTGAAAGCAATTTTTTAAAGGAACAACCTATTTCCAAGAAATTTAACCACACTACAGAGCAAGAATCAAAAACACTGGTAGAAATAAATCAACACAGAAAATTTTCTTTCTTCAAGTCCAAGAATAAGAAATATTAAAGCAATAGGAGCCTCCAGAGAAAAAAATAGCTGGGTTTTAGTCTCCTATTGGGAAGGTTAATTTACAAATTCAAAATGCATGGAATAACAACATAATAACAACATTGTAAGATCTTTGCAGCATGGATAGAAACAAAATGAGATATATTCCACATATGTGTGCTTCAGCTTACATCTTGGGTAGAGAAATCTTGTGGCAGCAGGGCAGGGTGTAAAAACATGGGGAGAGGCTGGCCCCAGGGAGGAGGTGGCAGTTGTCCTGAGTAAGGGTAAAGGAAGCAGCCATGAAGGCAATTGACACTAATCAAAGTTCCAGTGTGAAGGGAAGCAGATAACACAGAGCAAACCATGGACATCTACCTAGTGCGGCAGTGATGTTCAACAGGGTTCTAATCACTTCGTGTAACTGAGGAAATTATCTGAATGATAGCGATAACAGACCCAGATTGTCTAAAAGCTGACTGTGAGGAGTGAGTATAATTGCTTAACTTTATCTGTGTGAGCCACAGGACAAAAAATGGGCTCTAAGGATAAAATTAAGCAAGATGAATGCCTTTGAAGCAAGCAACACCCAAAAGGGATGAACTATTACCAAAAAAAACCCTTTAGGCATGATATATATATATATATATATATGCATATACAAATATATATGCATATATATAACTTTAAAAATATATTACCTACTAAACTGAAGTTTATTCTGAATTACATTCAACCAAATTTCACCATTTCAGCCTTCCTTTTCTCTCCCCCCAAATTTTTTGTATATCCCTCCCAGCTCTTCTTCAAATTTCAACTAATTTAAAATTGTATTCAGGGCTGGAGAGATGCCTCAGCCATGTAAAAATATCAGGCATGACACTATACATTTGTAACCCCAGTGTAGGTGACTATGGTTTAAAGACAGACAAATCCCTAGGCTCATGGATGAGCTATTTAGCCAGCCTATGAGCACCATTAAGTCCCTGAGAAACCCTGTCTCAAGACTCGAGTGGAAGACACTGAAATTCTACATCTGGTCTTCACACAAGTGCACACAGGTGGCCATGTGTACGCACAAAACCACAAAGAAAAGAAATGTGTAACATTTGATCAAAGACATGATAGGAATGACTGATGCTAAATATTTTTTTAATTATTATTTTTTTATATTTTACATATTGATCCAAGTTCCCTCTCCCTCCATTCCACCTCCCTCTTTCCTTCTTTCCCCCCTTACATGTACCCCGACCACCCTCCCCTCCCTTCCCCCTCTACTCCACATGTAGGGTTATGCCATCCAGGAGGGGTCATATAAATCTGTCAAGTCATTTGAAGTAGGGACTAGGACTTCTCTCCCGTCTGTAAGTTAAGGGAGTATCCCTCCATGGGAGATTTGCCCACAAGGTCCATTTTGTGTACCAGGAATACATCCTGGTTTTACTGTCTGAGGTCCATTAGACTGCTCAGGCCTTCTAGCTGACACCTATGTTCAGAGGGTCTGAGTCAGTCCCATGCTGGATTCCCAGCTATCAGTCTGGGGGTTCATTAGCTCCTCCTTGTTCAGGTCATCTGTCTCTATGTGTTTCAGCAACCTGGTCTTGTCCTCTCTTTCTGCAACTGGGTTCTAGTTCAACTCAGTGTTTAGTTGTGGGTGTTTGCTTCTGTTTCCAGCAGGTGCTAGATGAGGCCTCCATGATTGTGGATAAGTTAGTTGTTGATCTCATTATCAGGGAAGGACATTTATGGTGGCCTGTTCACGGTTGCTCAAATTGTTAGTTGGAGTCAGTATTGTAGGTCTCTAGACATTACTTTAGGTTCAGTTTTCTCTTCAAACCAATAATGGCTCTCTCTTTTATGTTCTCTCTCTCTCTCTCTGCCTCTCTCTCTCTCTCTCTCTCTCTTTCTTTCTCTTCTGTCTCTCCTGACTCAATCATCCTAGTCCCACGTGCTTTCCTCTCCTTCCCTTCTGTTTCTCCTAGTTACTGCTCACCTCACTGACCTCCCCCCCCACACACACTTCCCATGTGCTCTGGAGAACTTCTCCCTTCTGTCAGGGACCTTATATGAATCTCTTATCATGAAAGATGCAAATAAAATTTCTCAAATAAAAATTCTGCTTTGTATTATCATGTTAGAGATTGTGGAAGAGAATGTGCAATGTGAAACAAGGTGAATAAAAGTAAACACACACACTGGTTACTAATGAACTTTGAGACTCCATGTGGTCAAATAAATAATTTGAAATGTGTTGGAAGAATGATGCCTGATGTTATTTTAAAAAGTAGTAGTGGGATAGCCTCTAAATTTGATTAAAAATAGTTAAGAATTCATTGATATAGGAATCTCAACCTGATCCCTAAAGAGCAAGATTCTCTTCCTTAGAAAATGGTAACCACAATTTCTAAAATATTGATAAAATATTTAAAACAAACACTTAGATCAATGACAACTATAATTTCTTTGTAAACTATACAAACTAAAAGAGAATGGACCATTTAAAAAAGTACTGAACCAAAGAAAGCACAGTCCAGAAGATTTCATTTAGTTTCAAAAAAGAAAAAAAAATTATTTTTAGGCAGAAGTGAAATAGACTTTTCCAGACTCATGAAGGCTAAAAAAAATCCATCACCGGAAGAACTGCATTACAAGGACTGTTGAATGCATTTTGGAGGAGTAGAAATGCTGCCCCATGGAATGCTGTGTGTCTAAGCAGAGTAGGGAACAAAGAAACACATGCTTTTATACTTTCAAGGGGAACTCACATCTCTCAACTCCAAAAGGAAGGTGATGAAATCTAAACACAAGATAACATATCAAGACATTTCCTTTTTCACTTTTAAACACCAGGAAGAGAAACAAGCTAGTTTGTATCTGTTGAAATTCTCTATATCAACTGGATGAGGTGCCTCCTTTCTCTAATCTGGCCAATTCATAGTTTGAAACAGAAGGAGCAAGCCTTCCAGGTCAGTGTAGGTTACATGGTGAGATATTGTCTCAAAATTATTAACTAGGTAATTGTCAGTGCATGTACCTGTCAGAAATACTCTAAATGAGACCAGAAGCAGAACAAAATGTCAGTGTTCCCAAGGGATCATTCTTCTGTAAGTATTTGGGTTGAATATATTTGCTATGAAAGGTGCTATGAATATCAAAATTTTCTCTAGAAAAGGGAATTTTTCATTAATCATTTCTTCAAGTTTAATTGGTATATGTATGTACAGGTGTGGGCAGCAAATTTTGTCTTGCTTGACACTATGAAAGAAGCCTGGTTTGAAAAGAAAAATTGGAAAATAAATATGTAATATTTGAAACATTATCTTATAGAGACAAGAGTAAATTCAGAAGTCTAAATTAGCATGCTTCTGATTTGAGGCATATCAAAGCTGGGCCAGGCCTGTGTTCTTTCTCTTTGCATGTATTGTGATATAAAATCTGAGTATCAGTAAAGCACTATTTCAGTTCTTTGTTTCTAACTAGTGTCTGTGTTGGATACAACATAAAACCCATCTCATACCCAGTCATAGTAAAAACAATGGAAAAAGTCACTCCTCTGAGAACAATTATTCTCTTTGACTTAACCTAGAAAAATAAACTGCTAATATATTTATTGCAGTATAATAATTTGATTTTAGGCAAAATAGTTGTGTGAAAATATGCATATGATTGAGTTTTATCTATGTTTTAAATTTATTTTGTAAGTAAGCAACAAATCCTCTGAGTTTGGAATTTAGGGTTTCAAAAGTAACAAATTAAGAAATCTACTCCAATCTTCTTTGTCAGGCTTCATTTTCTCTCCCAAGAAGCAATAATAATTGTTTTTTGTTGATTCTGCCAAAGCTATTTTACTCACTAGCAATGTAGTTCAAAGTATTTTGAAATGGAAGTTTTGCTTGCATTGCTTGGAAGATGAAATGTCTTCCATTTGTTTGTGTGCCCTACCTATAAGTAGTAATCCTTACTATAATTCTGTTACCACACTTCTTGTAACCAGACCATTCCCAATAAAATCCAGATGATAAACATTTAACTCCATTAGGAACATATTCAACTGCCTGATTCTCCAGGACATGTATTTGACTTACATCAGACTCATAGAACACTTCTGGTGATGGTGGCTAATATTAATGATCCCTTACTCATTCCCACTCTTTCTAAGCAGCCTACACATAGTGAACACACACACATCCTCTGAATGTAAAATAATCACTGAGATAGTGGTGTTATGAAAAGATTCCTGCACTTAATTGACTGTGAAAATTCACAAAACTAACAAAGAGCTTGCAATCAGACCAAGCTTACGTGGCCCCAAGATTATATTTTCTTATACTTAAATCATACTGACTCGCAATGCACTGATAAAGTTACTATAATTCTCTTTATAAAAGACAGAAAACTTCTTATTGGACCCATAACCATCATCTAAGTTGTCTCTACCCTCCTTCAACACTGTTGTGCACTGGAGGCATGAATGCCATGCCTTGTGATGGGAAGCTACATCTCAATGCTTGTCTGTAATAACATTAGCAGGATGAAAGGCAGAACTAGAGAGGTGTGAGTACATGTGGTTTTTTTTCTTTTAAACTATATTTTGTGAATCAGTGTCTCTGTTAAATGATACAATCATCTGGATTAACAGATAACCTGCCTTACCCTCTGCTAGAATTAGTGGATTAGTCAGTCATATTTTGGGGTAAGACAAAACAGTAACTTTCAAAATATTTTATATTCCTAATACTATGGAAGTAGAAATAAGAAAATACAATTTGAACAGTTATATCAGTGTTATCAGATGAAATATGAAGAAAAGATTTATTGAGTTTTATAATGAAGACTGTATGATGTTAACAATCTAAAATCTTTAGTGAAATTGGAATTGCTCTTCAAGATAATAGATTTATTCTGGGAAATGTAGAGATGCTGATTTAAAAATGGTGACTGGAAATATAAAGATTATGTTAACATCGATTTTCACATGTTATCAAACATTTAGTGTACTCATCAAGTATCAATCTGTTTCTCTAGCTATTTAATTGTATTATTTTTTCATTTACTCATTTAGTTATTTTGAGATGCTTTATATTGGGATTAGGGCCTTATACACTGAGTATCTGATGAGTATCAGATAAAAATAAGAATGAATATCTCCATCCTTACTTTTAAATGCAGAAAATGAGAAAATGTTGTTTGTGTGGTACTGAGTTTTGAACCAAGGCCCTTAAGTATGTTTTAAAAAGGGTTGAAATTAGAACTAGTTCATTTTCATAAGCCAAAGGAAAACATGTAGTAGGACACAGTTAATGCCAGTAATATTTTTGATAATTAATCTGTTCTTATTTTTAGTCTAAGTGAGTGAGCATTTACATATATTTTCGAATTTTGCCAATCCTCTACACCTGAGTGTTATGCCACCTGATATTCTGATTTGATCCCTTATAGTCTTGTGAAAATGTGAAGCTGTGAAGAGTGACATGACAACAAAAGCCAGGCAACATGTTAGGCACTTAATAAGACAGTGATAACATTTAAAAAGTAAACGACTATGATGGAGTACCTATTTTACATGGATCATATTTGTGAAAATCAGAGGCTTAGTTGTTTTACTCTTTGTCCAATTTAATTCACTTAGAAATTAATAGCAACTACAATCTTTCTCCCTGTCTCTCTCCCTTCCTCATGCCCCCCCACCAATTTAGTGCATGTGATCATATTTTTCCATATACATTCTTTTTTAGATAAAGTCTTGCGTGAGTAGCACAGATTTATTTAAAATGCATAACCATACTTTATCCTCCTGAGTCCTAGGATCAAATACTGATTTTTTTGACCTATGTTCATCTATTCATCCTTTTACATCATTTCTCTAATTTATGTATGCCAGAGAGGTCTAAATATTCAAATTTGCACAGACTTTTAAGATTTGTATTATATGTTTAATTTTTCTTTCTCATTGCTAATTCTCCCATTTAAAAATCTCTTGAAAAAATATCATTTGAATTAGTTTATCTCTCATTTCTGGCAAAATATCGGAAAATTTTTGCATACTGGCTGTAGTTTCATATATATATATATATATATATATATATATATATATATATATATGTGAACAGTCACATAACTTGAAATCTGGGAAATATGATCCCAGAAATCTTAAAGTGAGAATATAGATGTACTGTGAGACAAATTGCTATGACAAACAAACAATAACAGGAAGGCAATAATGTTATGTTAAAATTAAGATCAAAATGATGTACATTGAACGAGTTTTAACAAGATTAAAACAGAAAATTTTGTTATGTTACAAAAATTGTGATTTTGAAAATAATCATTAACATTCTGCATTTTAAAGTATATAACTGTAACAATTATGTACCTAATGATGTCAATATTTTCTGACTCCCTGCTCTTCTGGTTTGTAGCTACAAGGTAGATGTATTTGAACAGTGACTTCAGACAAAACAGCTTGAGTTGAGGAATTATTAATGGGAAGGCTTATAAACATTCTCTGGATGTCTAGGAGGAAAATAATGGACATAAAATTGAGAAGCATTATGAAAGCATTAAAATTTAATATAGTTATTAAAGCATATATATATATATATTTCTTATTATTAGGCTTCTTTGTGCAGTGAACAGATAGATTTTATTTGGCTTATGTTCAAGCAACACACCTCATTAATAAAATGTGGAGTAATGCTAAACACACTCTTTTCAAGTTTTAGCAATGTCCTTGGGTGTATGTGCATGCATGTATATTGGTTTTGGTTTTGTACTGTAGTGGATGGTGCTTAGTCTGATCATATAAATTATTTCATGAAAATGATTCTGCAGAATCCATGAATTAATATAAAAATTGTATCAGACTATTTATTATTTGTTTTTCATATGTGTTTATAAATCACTGTTTAATGAAAGGCACCGAAATAATAATTTCAATAGGATTTTAAGTATGATATTCTGGTCAATGTTTATGATAGTAGACATAACTCAGAAATATTGTGCTTGAAAAATAACAGTATAAATATTTTACTTTAAGTCTTAGCATGAAAATTTATCATTATATAAGTGGTGTTTTTCCCTTTAGATCTATGTGGATATTTGCGTGTAACAATATAAAAAATAATTTCAGAGTCATTTGTCTTGACTCACCAAGACAAAACTATTTTCCATAGTAATTATATGAGATTAAGAATGAAAGAAGAACTGGATGGTGGTGTGATATCCTTTAATCCCAGCACTCTGTAGGCAGGGACAGGCAGATCTCAGTGAGTTTGAGGCTAGCCTAGGCTATATAGCTAGTTTTAGGACATCCAAGCCTATACAAAGAATCTATGTCTGTACATGTATGCATATATATATACATATATACATACAAATATAGTTTTAATATTTGCTGTAACTATTATACAGTAAATATGTGCACATTCTAATTTAAAAAGATGTAATACAGTATATAATGGATATTTTATAAAATCAGTTATATTTTATTGGTTTTCAAAATCTACAAAACAAATGAAGTGATAAATAAAACTAGTTATGTTTGAATATTTTATGTGCTCACTGCAAGTAGCAAACTAACAACTTTTTTAATCTATCTCTAAAAGGTGAAGTTTTAGAATTTGGTGAGTAAATTTTTTTTTCTTTGGGGATAAGCTAATATTTTACACATTGGCTAAAGTAAACCACAGAACATATACCATTAATCTTTCCATAATATAGGGATATTCTAAAATATACTTTCTTATGTCCATATTTCTTGTGTGTGTGCACATGTATGTGTGTGTGCATGTGTGAGTGAGTGTGTGTGTCTGTCTGTGCATGTGTGTGTATGTGTAAGTATGTGTACTTGCGTGTGTTTTTAAGGGGTTGTCTGTGCTGTTGCTGCAATGCTATCTGTGCCTTTTTTGACAAGATTCAGGCCTCTTGCCCTTCTTACTGTGACAACTGAGTGTGTTCGTTTAGCTGTGCTGTTTCACTTCTTACTCTGTAGATGTTTTGATACCCTGTCCACTCTGTCCTTGAATTATTTAAGATTTGTTTAACCCTAGGTGGAGGTAAGTCCACATGACTATTCCTAATAGAACTTTCCCTTATTTTTCAGAATGGGTTTTCTCTATTATCTATCACTGAAGCCATTTTGTCCTTAGTCTCAATTTATACATTTTTTTCTTATTTTGAAACAAATTCATTTCTCTGTTAACAGAGCTTAAAATTTAATAGGAGTGAATAGATAATATATCAATAATTTAAAAAGTAATATAGTCACAGTTTTCATACATGAAATAAAAGTGATTTGGTGGGATGTGACATAAGTGATTATTGGAATGAGTAGAATATTGAGTTAGTTGTCAGAGAAGTCTTCATGAAAAAGTGATCTTTGAACTGTGATAATATTGCTAAGGAATTAATGAAGCTACATAGCTTCAGGGAGAATCAAAGTTCAGTATTATTGTCCTGAAGCGGGCAGTTCAGAAAGGAAACTCGAAGTGGCCATTTAATTAAAAAGGACTATTCTGTACTTGTTGCCCCTACTGTGTTTCAAGAATCCATATACACAATCATACCTTAAAATTTCTCTCTGTTGTCTCTTTGGGGAAATTTCTCTTCAATAGCTCTCTTCCTGTCTTACGATACAGACAAATAACTGTGCTTATCCCTAATGGAACCAATTGTTCTTCCTATGTTTCTCCATATTCCTGCAGTTACTTGATTTCTTAACACTGAGAAACCATTGTTGTATTTATACCTCTCCTTTTACTGCTATTGTTTTGTTTTTAAAAACAGGATTTTTCTGTGTAACAACCCTAGCTGTGCTGGAATTTACTCTGTAGACACAGTTGGCCTCAAACTCACAGAGATGAATCTGCCTCTCTCTAACTCCCTTTTGCTGGAGTTAAAGGCATGCACCATCACACCCACTCTCTTATACCAGACTTATTTTGATACACTATTGAGAACAGAGAATAATTCTGATGTTTATCATTTGACAAATAACTACTATAAGTGTTCAGGAAAATAAACAATTGGATATTAAATAAAAGAGTGAAATAATGGAGTCAATGAATGTGCCTTTATCATGCTATGGCTCCTATTTATTGTCATGATAAGGGTTTTCTAAGAAAGAAAATCTGAGTTTTGGTGAATTAAGTGGCCCTCTAGTTAATAATAAGAGTTGACTTGGTCTTAGGGGAGTAGAAAATAATAACAAGATGCTAAGGAATACATTTGTGGTAATATTATCCAGCTGGCTCCCCAAGACATACACTGCTTCTGTCCATATGTCTTGCCCTTGAAGTGTTTGTCAAAAGAACTAGAGGAGAAGTAAATTATTTATTGCATCTTATCACCTCCCATTTCCCATTTTCTGTCAATGTATTGATATCAACGACCCTAACCTCATGGCAGCTTCTGTAACAATCCTTCATCTAGAGAAGCAGTCAGTGTTGAGCTCTGTCTTAAACTACACAAGGTTGGTCTTGTTAATAGCAGCTGTAGTAGAACAAATGAGCAGTTTCTGGGATCAAAGATAAAGACAGGCAGATATATTTGAGAATTACTGTAAGAAATTATGTGTGAAATCTGAAAACCACAGTTGAGTTCTTCTCACATTCTTCTCAAACATTAATTCAATCTCCTTATAAGTAAATAAAACCTATTTCCTTTAGCCTATAATTACCTTGTAAATGTCTGCCTTTTGTCTCCCTTCTTTAAATAGAATTCATGTCTATCATTGTCTCATACATGATGTTCTATGCTAGTTCAACCTTACTCATGTCTTGCTTAAGTGTTTCTGCTGTAATCTGTATACTTGTGATTGTTTCATTTCTGCATTCCCTAGTGGTATATATGCTATAGTCTGTGATGACCTTTCCTTCATCTAAAACATAGCAACTTATCATATATTGAAATATATCATTGTGGGTATCCTGGATCATGTTCCTGGTCCGTAACAAATTTATATCTGGTCTAGAATAAGCCTCTTATTTTCTATGAGTGAGAATTTGAGTGTGCTGTGTTGTGTGTGTGTATATGTGTGTGTGTGTGTGTGTGTGTGTGTGTGTGTGTGTGTGTGTGTGCACGCTGATAGTTCTGTACTCACTATTCAACTAATAAGCTTTTTATGACTGTAAATCACAACAGGGACGTCCACACACTTTTATGACTTAATCATGATGTATCTATCCCAGGTGTCACAGAAACACATAGTAGACTCTTAATACTGAATGACCATGCTTGAGTGTAATCAATGCCCTAGAGTATTATAATACTTTATTCAAATCATTTGTGAAAATATGATATAATCTTAAGATAAATGAAATGAAGACGTTTATTCTAAACCAGGCATGAAGTGACCATGGTCTCAGAACCTTGATTCAGGCTACACACAGTAATGGGTTCCAGTATAAAAAGAGTTTCATAGATGGTTTTTAACCAGGAAAATAAGTCATAAGTCAATATATTTGCAAATGCATTTGGTAGGATGTTTATAAAAGAGGTGAGAATAGCTCTGCCATATAATTTTAGATGCTGATGACATTATTATTACTTTATTTTGTTTAGTAGAAGCTAGTGATCTGCTAAAAACATATTCCAAAGGATTTATCTTAGTAATGTAGGATATTATCTCGGAGAAAGTGATGCACAAATAAGTAGCTATTGAGGAGACTAAAATATCTGTATCTGTGACATTTGAGAGTCATGAACTTTCAGCCAGTCCATAGTCTGGGGAATTCTGAACTTAGGTATGACTTTTTCTTTGGAGATTTCAGTTCATATATTTCCCTTTGGCCAACCACTGCATTTTGTGAATGAAGAGGCCAAAAGATGCTTTATGTTCCACAGTGCCAAGTACTGATATGATGCGAAATAGACAGAAAGGTTACTGTTAGAAGTGAAATAACTGTTAAAGCTCTCATGGAAAAGATTCCTGTCCAGCACCTCTAGATAACAGAGGAACTGACTTCTTCATATTTTTGGCCTACTATATCTGATAAAGATATTATATGTGACATATAACAGAAGTATTAGACATATAGTTAAAATAATTAAAAGTACATTATGGCTTAAAGGAAAATAGACATTTTAACCAATGCCCAACCAACTCCTCTATAGATAGCATATTGGTTTATACTTCTATTGACTGTATGTGTATGCATTTTTTTTCTGTGTGCATAGTCATTTATCTTATGAATCACTTATTTAATAGTTGGATTGCTTAAAGTAATTTATTATATGCCTTGTTTTCAATCCAAGCATTCTTTTGGCCAGGTTGTTTTATAGCCATAATCTTCATGGGACTAGATTTTGTTGTTGTTGTTGTTTTAAGACAGGATCTCTCTACATGTCCCTGAATATCATGGAACTCACTATGTTGACCAGGCTAGTGTCAAATTAAAAAACATCTGTCTGCCTCTACCTCTCTCTGTCTGCCCCTGCCTACCACAGACTGCCTCTGCCAGGTTTATAAGTATGTGCCATATGTCCAACTTAATGTGGTGAATTTTAACTTTTGGAAAGGTTGGCTTTTATTACACATATGGTTATAACTTTTACATGTAATTAATAACATTTTTGTTTCATCATTTAGATACTAAATCTCTTATGACATTTTTGTTCCATTGTTTAGATACTAAATCTCTTTGTGAAACCATTTTTTTAATTAAATGTTTTTATAAAATAAAAACATAATATTTTAAATTTCTTTTAAACAAAATTGTCCTTTCTCCATATATCAAAGCAGAAAGACTAGAGGATAGAGATCAAATCTGTGTGAATTTAGAATTTTGTTGATTTTGCAGGAATATCCAAATGTCCTTGTTTATTTTATATTCAGAAGTGAAATGTGATTTTAATGGGGGTCATCTTGTAACACTGTCCATTTACTTCAGACTGCTAATATATGAATGTTTTCTGGTACTTTTCAGATTTCATACAACCTACTCTGTTTCACATTGAGAACTTATTTAATCAGAAAACACCAGCTTTTAAGATATAGTCTCTCTTGTTCCCATTCTTCTAAAATACCATATTTTTATATGTTACTTTTGAAAATAACTCCTTTTTAAAGTATGTCTTTCTTTGGTAATATTAGGAGATTTATCTTATTCAAAAAATATTTATTACATACATATATTAATGGTAGGCTTTCTTTTGGTTTATCATTTAGCTAATTTTGATTTAAAACCTAACATCACAGGCATTGTTGCCCTATCAAACTGGTTCTTTGTATATTGTGGAAATAAAGCATCAACTCAAAATTTTGGTGTATTGCTAGCAAGAATTGACAAAGTTTATGGGGATCAGGACAGGTTGTGTTGTGACAGCAAATATAGGTAACTGCAACAGATTGATCATTATATTTAAGGATTTAATACTAATTGCAATGCAGGCATCAGGTTGATTGACTATATACTAGCGTCCCTTTTTCTTACTAGGAAGATGCATTATTATTTCATAATTCTTTTACTTTGAATATTTAAACATGAAAAAATTGGTTTAAGTAAAGATGTCTGCAAAAGTAAGCATGCCATCCAATGTCAACTGTATTCATGCTTAGAAAAGAAAGCTAAAATGATACTGTGCAGGGGCAAAACTGGCTTTAATCACCTGCTCTCCTGTAAGTAACCTCAATACACCTCAACAACCTGGATTTGGATAGGATCCATTCTCTAGCATCTTGATCTCTATTTTTGGTATTTGCCTGAAAAGGTCATGCATTATCTTCCTTCAGTATAAACAGTTGTAATTGCTACCCATTGGTTAGACACCTGGTGCTGCCTGTGTATTTGATGGTTGACTGTAGCGATATGACAGCAAAGTGAGAAATCACATTCATGTAAACACTAATCCTCTAGATCCTTGGATTTTTTATTTATTATTAGTTGTTGATTCTTATTGTGCTTACTTTATACACTAAACCTTGCAAGTTTGGAACTGTCAGAGAAAACAAAGCTACATCATTCATGTAGGGTCTATACCTACCTATACCACTGCAGTTTTAGGTACTCACTGGGGGCCTAGACATTTTTTCTGTAGAGAAGTGAAAACTAGTTTATCATAATAAACATATGAGGTATTATGTAATTATGTAATTCTCATAATAATTCATTATTACATATCCACTTTAGAATCAACGAAACAGGAATACTGAGAAGTGGAAACAAGTTGTACCAAGACACAAAGCAAGTGAATGAGTTCCAGTAGAGTAAAATTTCTGATTTAAAAACCCTGAATGTCAACTCCTACCTGTTCTTATACCATTTTTTTTTGTTTGGTGGCATAAATGACATCTACAAATATAACAGATACTACATAGAATGTATATATAGTACTCAGGTCTACAATCTATGAGTCTATAAAGATGTACATATAGATTTTAGACTAGCATATACTGCTATTCTGAAATGCTTTCTGATTAGAAGAGACTCTGATTAAATATTGAAGATGGTAATCCCATTGCCAAATCTCGTCATTAGTCATTTTCTCTCACATTTGTCTCCTGCTATTTTGTATCCACGAAGTATAATGGGATGTTTCTTTTCTGGTCACCTTTCTGCTCATTGGTCAATCTGTACATTACAAAAGAGCAAGAGTTTGATGTTAGAATAACTTTTCAGTACAGGTCATCTAATATTTACTCATTATTACTGCCATAATTTTAATTTATTATTCTTCAGTTTTCAAAGTAGGAAATATTTTTTGTCATTTGTGATAATTAGAAGGCATAATGGAGACTAGAACATTGGAGTTATAGAAGCAGATTTTAAACAATTGGTTCATACTCCCACACACAAACATTAAATAATATTTCATTCATCATCTTAGAGTGACTGGAACTTCATTTGACACACACACAATGAGCAACCACTGCAGATTTCAAAAGATTGGATACCTTTATGATGTCTGGATTTCAGACCTTTTTATTCATGTTTTCCATTAATCTTAGATGCTTTACAGCATATATAAAGATAGAAAAACATATGGAGTCAAATTTAGAGCTATCATTGAATTCAATGTTGTAATCTGCTGAGTCAAATCTAGATTTCAGTTAGCAAAGACCCTTTGAAATGCTGGTTTGAAAAAGACTCAAAAGCTTTCTTATTTATCAGATTCCTGTAGGAAAAAAATACATCTTATTTTATGATTGAAGTCTAGGTCTTCTAATACAGTCACACCATTTTTGTTATATATTTTTTAAGAAAAGAGAAACACCTATTGATGATGTTTTATCATATCCACATATTAATCTTGTATTCTTATCTGATTACCAACATCACATACAAAGAAACAAGATGTTTACAATATCAAACATTTTATAATTGAAAGTATTTTTGTATAAAATAAATTCTTTTTTTAAACATTTATTTATTTTATGCTGGACATAATTATACATGCCTTTTTAAAAAAATGAAAACAAACATTTATAAACAATATTTGGGAAATTGTGCGTCGTTCTTTCCAAACTGCTTCCTACTGGTAGGGGGCACTGTCATGGGCAACTTTTAAGAAGATGCAGAAATCCTGGCTATAGTGGTCTGCAAGGCTGAATTGTTTCATTGACGTTGCTTCATGGGGTCTTGCTTGATCAAACCACATTAGTCTGGAATGAATCCTCAGCTTTTCATTTTCTGTGAACACAAAATTAGAAACCCTTTTACCCAGTAACTTGTCCTTAGGCTTAAATTTTGAAGTCAAACATATATATATATATATATATATATATATATATATATATATTGTTGAATTAATCCAGCAGCATTTTTTCTTTTTTTTTAAATTAACAATATAATTTAAAAATTTTACGTGTAGATCATAGTTTCCTCTCCCTTCCTCCCTCCAATCCTCCCTCCCTACCTCTTTCCCCTGTGACATGCACCCTGGCACCCTCCCCTCCCTTCCCCCCACCCCCATTCCACTTGTAGGGCTATGCTATCCAGGTTGGGTCATATAAATCTGTAAAGTCATTTGAAGTAGGGGCTAGGACTTCTCTCCTGTCTCTAGGTTAATGTGGTATCCCTCCATGGGGGATGTTCCCGCAAGGTCTTTTGTGCACCAGGAATAGATCCTGTTTCTATTGTCTGAGGTCGCCCAGACTGTTCAGTCCTTCTAGTTGAAAACCATATTCAGGGGGTCTGAGTCAGTCACTTGCTGGGTTCCTAGACATCAGTCTGGGAGGGCCAAGCTCCTCCTTGTTCAGGTAAGCTGTCTTTGTGAGTTTCTGCAACCTGGTCTTGTCCCCTCTGTCTCTCCGCATCTAGATTCTAGTTTGATTCAGTGTTTAGTTATTCAGTGTTTGCTTCTGTTTCTAACAGGTACCAGATGAGGACTCCATGATGGTGGATAATTACTTGATGATCTCACTATCAGGGAAGGGCATTTATGGTAGCCTTTCCATTGTTGCTCAAATTATTAGTTGGAGTCGGTCTTGTAGTTCTTTAGGCATTTCTTTAGGTTTAGTTTTCTCTTCAAACCAATAATGGCTCCCTCTTTTATGTCCCCCCCATCACCCTGACTCAGTCTATCTAGTCACACATGTTTTCCTCTCCTCCCCTTCTCTTTCTCCTAGTTCTCTCTCCATTCCCCCCCCACCATTTCCCATGTGCGCTGTGGGATTTGTCCCTTCTGCCTTTTGTGAAGGACCATATATGAATCTCTTAGAATATACCTTGTATCCCAGTTTGTCTGCTGATGCATTTTATAGGCTGGTCATCCTTTGCTCTACGTCTAAAATCCATATATGAGTGAATGCATACCCTGTTCCTCTTTTTGTGACTGGGTTACCTCATTCAGGATGGTTTCTTCAAGTTCCATCAACTTGCCTGCAAATTTCAAGATTCTATTATTTTTTTCTGCAGAGTAGTATTCCATTGTGTAGATGTGCCACATCTTTATCCATTCTTCGGTTGAGGGGCACCTAGGTTGCTTCCAGGTTCTTGCTACTACAAATAATGCTGCTATGAACATAGTTGAGCACATCTCTTCTTGCATGGATGTGGGTCATTTGGGTATATACCAAAGAGTGGAATTGCTGGGTCCTGTGGTAAGCTAATTCACATTTTCCTGAGGAGCCACCATGCTGGTCTCCAAATGGCTGTACAAGTTTGCACTCCCACCAGCAGTGGAGAAGTGTTCCCCTTTCTCCACATCCTCTCCAGCATAAGTTGTCTTTGGTGTTTCTAATTTTAGCCATTATGGCAGGAGTAAGATAGTATCTCAAAGTTATTTTCATTTGCATTTCCCTGATAGCTAAGGATGTTGAACATTTTCTTAAGTGTCTTTCAGCCTCTTTGATTTCCTCTATTGATAATTCTTTCTTCAGTTCTGTACCCCATTTTTTAATAGGGCTATTCAGTGTTTGGTTGACTAGTTTTTTGACTTCTTTGTATATTTTGGAGATCAGCCATTTGTCAGATATAGGATTGGTAAAAAAAAATTCCCAGTCTGTGGGCTGCCATTTGATCTTGTCAACTGTGTCCTTTGCCTTACAGAAGCTTCTAAGTTTGAGGAAGTCCCACTTATTAGTTGTTGATCTCAGTGTCTGTGCTACTGCAGTTATGTTCAGGAAGTGGTCTCCTGTACCAATTTGTTCAAGGATACCTCCTACTTTTTCTTCTAAGAGGTTCAGTGTAGCTACAATGGAGGGAGGAAAGCATCTTCAACCAATGGTGCTGGGACAATTGGATGATGGTGTGTAGAAAACTGCAGATAGACCCATGTCTATTGCCATGCACAAAACTCAAGTCCAAATGGATCAAAGACCTCAATATAAATTCTTAATAAGAATTAAAAGAAAAAGCACATGGAGGTGATAATACCTGGTTTGTGAATAGTTCTGAGGCATTTTATCATGTTTCTTTGGATAATAAGACTGGTATTATTAAAATGCTAAAACATGGCACTTGTGTTAATGGTTATTCACCATTAGGAAGAGATATCCAGAGAAATCAATCTTAATTGGCTCTTTATATTGGAAGTGTTTAATATCCATCTTTTATTTCTCCTAATCTAAAAGATGCAAAAGACAGCATTTTATATAAAATAAATTATTCTTCAATATTTGGTATAATTGAGGTATTATGTCTGGGATTTTATTCATTTATACTTTGTATTAACAATTTTTACTTGTAATTATACCTTAATATCTAATGTTTGAGTGTGTTAATAAGATTCAGTATTGACAATAATGTAATATTATTGTTTCTATCACATTCCATTCCTTATTACTATACAAAATTTCCTTCTTGTGAGTGTGTGTTAGTGTGTAGGGGGGTATATGTATGCATGTGTGTGTGTGTGTGTGTGTGTGTGTGTGTGTGTGTGTGTTTGTCAATTGGACAAAAGTGAAGTTCATGTGAAAGACGACATTTCAAGTGAGAAAATGCTCCATAAGACTGTAGGCAAGTCTGTGAGGCATTTTATTGATTAATGATTGATGCGGGTAATTCAATATGGCTGGTGCCACTCCTTAAAGGGTAGTCTAAATTTATACAAGAAATCAGGCTGAGCAAAACCTGTAAATAAATCTAGTAAGTAGCACTGTGCCATGGCTGCTTCTTCAGTTTCTGATTCCAGATTCCTGCCTTGAATTCATGTTCTGACTCTCCTTTATAATGTGCTGTTATCTAGATGAAATGTCTCCCCAGGCTGCTTTTACTCATGATCTTTATGGCAGATATAGATGCAACTCTTAGGACAAACATTTCTATTAGTTATTTTTCTATTGCTGTAATAAAACACTATCTCAGAAGGAAAGGTGTACTTAATTTATGGTCCAAGAGAGTTGAGCTTATTGCTATCTTTGTGGAGAAGTGTGGCAGCAGGTAGACATGACTACTGGAGTGGTGATTTGAGAGCAGAGGTTCCACATCTCAAACTTCAAACAGGCAACAGAGAGAGACTGGGAATGGTCCTGATTTTGAAACCTCAAAGTTTAGTGCAGTGAGTATTTTTTTCCTAGAAAGCAAACTTCCTAAGCCTCCAAAAACATATCAACAACTGTGGTTCAAAAATATAAATGTCTGAGATTATGGGAGACATCTCTTTTATTGAAAAAACTTCTCTTTTATTGAAAAACTGATAATTCTCAATTAGTGTTACAGTATTAGGGAAATAATGTTGACCTTCCTTTTAATGAATTTATCTGCTATTTAGGGAGTTATAATTGCTGTATGGAACTGGCTTCCCCACAAACTTATGAGAAAATATACAGTTAGTTTTTCTTTATATGGTAGGGATTATGGAAGATCAACTTTACTAATTTGAAATATCACTGTGAACTCTAATCAGATATTCTAATATTGTGGATTCTTTACTGAAAACTATGTAGACATTGCCCCAGGTTTCTAAGCAACTAGAATATGATGATATTGCTATTAAACTAGAAAAACAAGAGTGTAAGTTACCTTAGGAAAAGAAGGAAATATTAAAATACTGAAACATGAATAAATATGGATTAACTTTTTAAGTAATCAGTAATGATTAAAAAGTAATATATAAAAGGTAATGTATGTATGGCAGAAAATATATCCTGTTAATAGAAAATTTTGCTATGTTTTTGTGATTCTGAGGAAAATAAAATAATATGTAGAAACACATAAATAAAATATAGATTTGAACTATTGCAAATAATATGAAGTCAATTAATGTGTTTCTCATTAAAAATTTCCAAATTATCATCTCTTAATGCTCTGCCTGAGGACAGTGATAAAAAGTGAACATTAATGAAATAAATATATGTAGAAATTTTTACAGTTTACAAACTATATGTTACAGTAAATATTTCATAGTCATATATAGTTATGATTTGTTACCTGAAACACAATGCATAGAATTTTTTTTCCTTATAATGTAATTACAACTTTTTTCCATTATTCTTTCTTCCCTCCAAATCCTTCCATATATCCCTTATAAGTCTCATTCAAATCCATGGCTTCTTTTTTCATTAATTGTTATAGCATGAATCTGCATATATACAGAATATGTATATATTCCTAAATATAACCTGCTAAGTCCATAAACTGTTACATATATATGTTATGTAAATATATTCAATGCTGAACACATGGCACTAGGCAGGCAAATGGTGTGCTTTTCCTTGGGGAAGATCACCAATCTTGGATACTGAAATAGGAATTTTACAAAGCATTTTACTTAGTTATTTACTTGATGAACAATTAAATAAATAAATACAGCTAATTAGAGATTAATGAGTTTAGGCTCACACTATGAAATACCAAAAAAATTATTTGGGGTTTGAATATTCATTGTCTTTCTTTATCTTCTAAATTATAGAATGATATTTATTATACAAAATAAAGATTATATAAACACCATAAAATATAAGGAATATAATAAGTGAAAAACAATTTGTAATCAACATAACATGGCAAAATGGAAAAACAGAAGAAATGATATGTAATGAGTTTCTATGAACTGTGGGTATGTGGGGGGTAGGTGAGGAAAACACCCAGATGAAATGAGCTGTCTCCTGAGAAATGCTTGGTCAGTGCTCTTGTCGATCATCTAAAGCATTGTCTGCAGTGCCTCTATATGGTGATGGTGGAATGCTCAATATCATTTTTAATATTCTCATCCCAAAACTAAAAATCCAGAAGATTCAAGCCATTTCTATTAAATACTGCAAGTGATATGCAAAAATAGATTTTAGTGAAATATTTAGGAAAAAGAAATAGAGGCCAAATGTAGTTCAGGGAATTCAAATTTCCAGTTGTTGAAAAAGTTTTTGGCTCGAAGCTCCCCTGGCCAATCCAGATACTGCCTCAGAAATCCTTCTCCAGGAGCTGGTTCTGTAGGACACTATATTTAATAACAGTGTAAGATCTTTCTCCTGAAGAACAGATGGGCTCTTTAAAACTTCACCATTATGAGAAGAACAAGTTCTGTCACTATGACAGACATTGTCATCTTCAATGGTATCCTTCATCTCAACAAACTAAACAACATTATTCAGGGAAACTAAAGCTCTTCTGCAATCCTAACAGTTGGAGTGGGGTCTATCTCCGTCTCCTTTGTTTGCTTTTTTAAACCTTTTCCTCATACTATGTTGCCTCATCCAGCCATAATATGAAGGGAGGTGCCTTATCTTACTGCAACTTGTTATGCTATGTTTGTTTCATATCCATGGGAGGTCTGCCCTTTTTGGAGAGAAACAGTGAATGTGTGGGTTTTCAGAGGGGATGTTGGGAGAGGGACCAAGAGGACAGAGGGGTTGGGAAACTTGTCAGTATGCAACAATAATAATAATTAATAATAATAATAAAAGAAAATGCCCCATCTGCTCTTCCTGAAGAGGAAATAAAGGGGGAGTGTATTTGGGGGATTAGGAAGGGTGGGGTGAAGGGGCAGCAAGGAGTAGAGGAAGGGGAAATTATGTTCATGATATCTTGTATGAAGGAAGATTCTATTTTTAAAAAGAATCACAAAAAAATCTTCATAAGATAATGAAGGAAAAAGTACCTTCATAAGACCAGGCTATTAGCAAGTATGTGAGGCATTTTCTTAATTTTAATTGATGTGGGAAGGTCCATCCCATCATAGTAGGTGGTGCCATGTCTGCATTGGTGGTACACAGTTCTATAAGAAAGCAGGCTGAACAAGCCATGGGGAGCAAGGCAGAAGGCAGCATTCCTCCTTAGCTACATCATCAACTCCTGACTCCAGGTACCATCTGCATTATTTGAGTTCTTGCCTCTGATTCATCAATAAGCCAAATAAACTCTTTCCTTCCTAAGTTTCTTTGGCCATGGTGTTTCATCACATTAATAGTAATGATGTTTCATCCCATCAATAGTAATCCTGATTAAGGCAGCATCTTTATGTAAAGCATACCCTTTGCCATTGGAATGAGAGTAGAAGCAGCTATCTGTCCTGGCTCATAAAGCCTTATTTCACACACTTGCCCAAGCTCCTCTCTTTTGGCCTAGCTGCTGTGATCCTGACAACCCAGTGAACATGAAAGTTGGTTGATAACAAAAAATTAGCAAGGAGCATATCGTTCCTATGAGAGCAGTTCTCTCCATTTCAGGCTATGTACATACCACCCATGAGCTTAATAAATTCATAGATTCCCATGTTTAATCACCAATATTTCTAAGAGAATATCTTAAGATCTTACATTTTGATAATTATCAGAGAAATTTTAATTTTGTGATTTTGAGTAAATACTTTGAGAAACACTGAGTATTTGTGTGTGTGTATTTAAAGTATAACCAGCAAGCTTAATGTTAGTGTGTGTTATCAATTACATTACCACCTAAATGAAATATCTGCATATATATATGTATACATATATATTTAACTTTAAGTATAAGTATGATATAGTTTTCAGAAAAAGTCTCTATCTCAAGAAATCATGAGTCCAATACACACCCAATGAAGGCAGGTATGTAATCTCACTCATTCTCAATTACTTTCACTCAAAATAGGTATTAGGTATTTCAACTGGTCCTTTAAAAGGAAAATTTTTTGATCCTTCTCTATATTACTTACCTCCTTTAATAAACATAAAATAGAAAACAAAAGCAACCCAATAGATGTTATTGCTATAGTATATTAAAGAAAATAATTCCATGGTTTATATAAATGTTTTCATTCATATTATATATTTTAAACATAAAATTAATATTTTATAGCCTTATTTAAGGCTAGAACATATTTAATGTATTGAGCATATTGGAGATTTGATTGAGAAATGGTGTATACCTTATATACTTTTGTATACTTCTTTATAACTGATAAAATTATTTTTGTATCTTACAGTTTTTTAAGGATTTTCTATGACTATTGCCATCTTCCTTTTTTTCTCATTTGGATATTAAAGAATTATCTTTTAAAAGTTTTTATTAATTTTACGTACCAATGATAGTTCTACTCTCCCTTTTCTCCTATTGCTCTCTCCCTCACCTCTCTCCAACCACCCTCCATCCTTTCCTTAGAAGGGGTACGCCTTCCATGGAGAGTCAACAATGCCTGGCACATTCAGTTGAGGCAGGACCAATCCCTTCCCCACTGTATCAAGGCCGAGAAAGGTATTCCACTATAGGAAATGGTCTCCAAAAAGCTAGCTCACGCACCAGGGATACGTCCTTGTCCCATGGCCAGGGTTCCCATAAACAGACCAGGCTGTCTGTCACGCACATTCAGAGGGTCTATTTCAGTTCAATGCAGGCTCCCAAGCTTTCAGTCTAGAGTCTATATGAATTCCCATGTCAAGCCAGCTGTCTCTGTGGGTGCCTGAACTGGTCTTCCCCTGTAATCATATTGGTGACTACTCTAACTGCCATCATAGACCCTTCTCCCAGTATTTATGGAAGCAGATGAAGAGATTCACAGCCAAGCACAAGGCCAAACTCCAGGAGTTCAGTGGAAGAGAGGGAGGATGGAATATATAACCTACAGAGGAATTATCTTATTTCAAACAAACACCTTGTCAGTTTACATGCATTTAATACTATATATAGTCATGTGTGTTATACACTTCACGATAAATATCAAAATACTTTATATGTGATTACTGAGTGGCCATTTCATATACCTAGAACAATTGATGTATTTCTTCTCGTTGTAACATGAAGTGAACTTTCTTCAGAATGTTGTTGTTCAAATCACCATTGGGACAGTTCACAGTTAGGTTTATTAGTCTTCTCATTTGAATTGGGATGCACACATTTCCCTGTTAGGATACTGTTAGCAACTTTCTCTTAATGCCTTTCTATTTGAAGCTCAGAGTACTCCTGAATACATTGCTTCACTGAGTCCTCCGATGAAGCATAGCTGAACAGAATTTTGATGTACATGAAATTTGTGTACTACTTTAAATGCCCCATGGGATTTCTAGTCAACCAATATTTGAAGATTTGTATTATTATTTAAACCTAGTCAGCATTTATGTACTAAGAATCTTATCATCAAAATGAAAACAGATAGAGATCATATTACATTATCTTCCATATTCACACAGGAATGTTTCTTCTTTGGAAAAGATTATCTGTTGTTTTCTTCCTCAGAATATTGAACTATTCATTATTTAGAGTCCAAATATCTAAATGAGATCACCAGCCTGAGTTTACTATGGTAATTCATCTTTTCCCAGAACAATATAGACTTTTCTTTGTGGCTATTGTCTTTACAGCTTTGTATTAGTTTGATTCGGTTTTCACAATATAATTTTGCTAAAACATAGGTTAAAAGATTAAATCAGTCTATGGGGCCTCTGGTAGTGGATCAGTATTTATCCCTAGTTTACAAATGGACATTTGGAGCCATTCCACATAGAGGGATAATCTCTTAGTCCAGACACATGGGGGAGGGCCTACGCTCTGCTCCAAATGAAGTGACAGACTTTGACGATTCTTACAGAAGGCTTCACCTTCCCTGGAAAGCAGAAAGGGGATGGGATGGGGATTGGTGGAAATGGGAACAGGGGCAGAGGGAAGGGTGAGTGAACATTGACATGTAAAACAAGATTGTTTCTAATTTAAATTAATAAAGCATTAAAAAACCTAAAATTAAAAAGATTAAATCAGTTGAATTATCATTGCCATTTATGTTTGACTTAAAAAGTTTTTGTCCTAAGTTAGCAGTGAAATTGTACAAAGAACAAATATGGAAAAATTTCTAACATACTGAGCATGGGGCAATATGTTGACAAGCATTAGTTCAGTTATGAATTAAATTTCCTGCATGACTCTCATAAATTACATTTAGTATTCATTAGCTTCTTTAAGCTAAATAATTTCTTCTTTAA
Source organism: Cricetiscus sungorus (assembly GCA_030556225.1). Lineage (NCBI taxonomy): Eukaryota > Metazoa > Chordata > Mammalia > Rodentia > Cricetidae > Cricetiscus > Cricetiscus sungorus. The sequence continues at coordinate 573,500 of JANBXA010000253.1, read as the reverse complement.
GACTAAATTATTTTTCATAGTCAAATCTATAAATGGTAAAGCTGTCTAATATGCACCTGTTTACACTTGTTGAGACAATATAATGACATTGAAAATTAATGTCTTTATGTATGTGTAATAAAATTATGCAATATTAATTATATTAGCACATGGGTCACTAAGAAAATAAATGTTCTTTATTAAATTTTCAAGTTAACCTTACTCTGAAATTTAATGCTGAAGGAAAATATTTAAACAAATTCTGAATTTCATGATCTTGAATCAATCTTTCAGGGATTTGAGATTCTTTGTCAGGTTTCCATACTGATATACATGTACATACATGTTACATACATGTACATACATGTTACATTTTATCATTAAGTATTTAATGGAGTTTAGAAGATTAGCTAATCTAGAACAATTAAATATATACACATAGCATAGTAAATTAATATTTAGAGCATGCATTTATTCTAAAGTTCTTGTCAAGATTTGGGCTTTTTGTGGGGCTCATAACTGAATTGGGACACTTTCTTTTCAGACATTTCTTATTCTGCTCTCTAGAAATGGCATTTGTGAATGTGAATGTGAATGTGTTGATAATACACCGAGGCTCTACGTAATGACAGTGATTTGGCAATCTAAACTGTTAAGTTACTAGTACTTTAGCATCTTTCTTCCCCATGAAATATCAGTGTTGGAAAATGTTCTATAGTAGCAACATGTGTAAAACTGTTTTAACATTTCTTTCTTGATAAATATCACCATGTATATATAACATTTTAACTGTAGTTATTATAGTAAATTCTTTGATAAAATTATTTAGCATTTTAAGTGATAGTCATCTTAATAATCTATTGAAACTTTGTTTTTTTACTTGAGACTATACCCACAACTTAACTATTAAAGATGATTAATGACAGAAATGATGGAGCAATTGGTACAACTGACTTATTTTATTTCAAATTGAGAAACATAAGAAGATTGATTTCCTTTCATGAAGACCATATGGAAAGACTGATGTAGATTTACTGTTTTAGTGCTTTGGTCATGCCACACTGCATCACATATGGGTTGTAGCATTGTGGAGATATTGGTTATTACACTGTTTCAATGAGATATACATATAGTGAAAATCTAATGAAAGCTGAAGGTTCCAATGTCCCCTATTCTCTTCTGAGTGACTAGTTGTAACTCTCTGTATCATCTGCCATCTAGTCCAAGAAGCAGTTTCTCCCATGTGTATTGAGTGATGCACAAATCTGCAAATTCAACACAGGAAAACCTCAGCAAGGAGGGGAAGACTGGTAGGCACAAGGTCCACTCCAAACTGAGGAGCTACTGACACTTGACGGTAGGAGAGAGAGAGAATCAGCTTTCTTAGGGATGTGACTCCTGGTAGGTAGGCATATAATATGTCAATTTAGGCAACCATAAATGAAATTTTCCTATGGCTTACTGTTTTGCCTTTCACTAGCTATGAAGAAGAATCCTTTACTACTCTACTTTCATCAACAAATCATTTTTATATACAATTAGTTTTGCTTGTCCTCAACAACCTTAATGATTTGCGTTTGTTCATAATTCTGTTCTTTTCCACTAACAGTAGATGTACACCAGTCTTTGCTTTAAGCAAGTTGAGACTAATATACTAGGTAACATAGAGGTTGTATTGTCCTCTCTTCCCAGTTAATTGTAACTTTATCACTATGAACACATTTCTAATGGAGATTTCAATAAACATATATAGCCTATTATCAATAATATTATATTCATTTTGTTGTTTGACTGCCTTATGTAGCACACACAATAAATCCCGAGATAGATATTGAGGTTCAAGTTGAAGATCAGGGAAGCAAAGCAGCAATTCACTAGGGAGTTCTCATCTCTAATAATGCTCAGGAGTGATAATGTCCTCAGACTGTATCTCTACATTGCATTGCTCTCCACAAAGCCTCAGACACCTAGATTACAATGCTGTCTTCATTGTAGCTGGTGACTAACTGCCACATGAGCCCCTTTGCTTCTTCATTATAGACATCTTCAATGTGTGAATTAAAGGCATGAGCTCCGTTAATTTTTTAGACTGATTTACTCTCATGTAGCCCTGGGTGGGCTTGGACTCACAGAGTCCATCTGCCTCTGTCTCCTGAATCCTGGTGTTAAAGTTGTGTGCCACACTGTCTAACTTCTATGGCTGTGGCTAGTTTTGCATTCTGATCTTTCAAGCAAGCTTTACTAAATCATAAATAATATATCACCCCAGCCTATGATCATTTTCTGTCCTTTTTTATGCTTTATGTTTTAACTTTATCTGAAGGATTTATTTCTTTTTATTAAGATGATAGATGTGGTTGACTACCAGTTCAAATATCTTACATTTCAATTTTTCAACTTTTAACGTTCTTTTGGTCATTTGAGTTTTTTAATACTTCTTTTTCTATTTTATCTAGTACTTAATACTTTTCTATTTAGTATTTATTCCAGATATTGTAATGTGTATATTTAATTTGCTAAAGTCTTATGTGAAGTCTTTGCTTATTTATCATTACTCAAGAAACTTAACATTATATTAATGTTATCTCCAATTATTAAATTAAATGTATTTGCTTTCATTTTAATATTACAATTCATGTAATATTACTGCTTGATGCAAGTAATATTTACTTATAATTATACATGTGTATTATTTCATTTCTGTCATCTCTACTTTTTGGCATTTTGCATTAACTAAGATATATTTCTTAATTCTTAAAGCACATGGAGACATTTTAAGAAAATTTTGAAAGTGGTAGTTAAAACTATGATCCAACCTCCTTCATAAAAATTGCCATTGTATAGTGTACATCTCAAGCTCAACAGCAACATGTTTCTTTTTGCTCTTGAAATATCTAGGAAAAGCCTTGTCCTTGGAGTGTCAGTTCTTCCTAATGAACCCCTTTGTCTCTGTGGTTCCATGCATGAAACTTTTGTTTGCATTTAAAAATCACATTGTAAACTTTACAAAACATCAGCATACTGGTGTTTATTAGCTTCTTTTACAAGTATGTCTCATTATTTGAATAATTTGGGCAAGTCCTAGCTGTTGTCTCTTGTCTTTAGTATTTTCTTTTATCACATCTTTCTCTGAAGTATGCTTTTGCTTTCTTCTGGAACTTGTTAAACTTCTGTATCTTACATCTTCTTGTCACAGTGATCCTGGGAGTGCACATTAGTGACAATAATGATCTGATTAGCTAGGGCACATTTTCTGATCAAGCCACTAGTATTATTACTTGTAACTCCAAAGCTATTTGGCTGCCGATTCTTTCCACAAATTCCTAGAGGAGATTTTAAATTTCTATTGTTGCCATCATTATCAGATTAATTTTAACCCACTTTATTTGTATGTGGGTGCTTCCCATTTTGGAGTTCATTGGGCTTTTAATGATGTTTTAAAATTCTATCTCTTTGCTGAGGTTCCAGGTTTTGCTTCATATCCCTTAAGCACTTTGGTCATTATATCCCAAAATCTAGGTCAGCAGCTATCAAAAGATACCTCCAGGGCAAATGCCAGTTTCAGCATTTGCTTATCACAGGAATTATATTTTATTATAGTTTCTGACCTCTGACAAATATAGTTGACTTGTCACTTCCTAAGCTGAGAATTTTTAAAGGCATTTTAAAAAATTGTCATCTATCATTTGGGATATGTTTGTCTAAGCACTTTCTTGAGTACATAAACATTTTATTTTGAGATGTGTATTCATTATTTAGGACCTTCTCTAAATTTATTATAAAATGTTGAGTTTTATTTGTTAATTATAACACATGACTCTTTAATTTTATAGCTGCCAATTATTAAATAATAACATCAATAAGCATAAAAATATTGTTGAACATTTAATACAATGTAGATTATTATACTTGAAATCGATAGAAATATATTAATTTTGTTTATTTAATATTGCTATATTTGAGAAATGCCTGCCAAAGAGCAACAGCCATAAAGAAACACAGAAAAGGGAAGCATCCTCACGTGAAACTCTTCATTTAGCCTTAATATTTGTCATATAGATCTTTATGTAAGATGATTTGATGATTTGATAATTATAACAGATAAGTTTTCAATAATCTTACAAAATGCCAGGAACTGTTCTTATATGGCCAATTCTGATTTTCCCTGTAATAACCATTATATAATAGTAAGTTATTGATTAAAAGCATTATTTATGGGAGATGATGATTTATAAAAAGGATAGAACATCTTGATAATAATTCTTAAAATAAAGAAAATTTAATGCAAAACAAAAGTATTTTTAGGACATCATCATGATAATAGTACTCTGTCATTCATCTGTCTTATCTACAAATAAACTTTTCACAGAATTAGAAAATAACATTTATTTTGAATTCAGAATTACAATGAGTTTCTCCATTGTAAACTTGAGTGCGCTAAACAGAAAACTTTATTATTTATATCATAATATCATTATTTCAGGTGCAAAGATGAAAGACACAAGCATGTTACCAATTTATTTTATGAAAGCATGAAGCCAACCAAGATGTCCTTTAATAGAAAGTAGATAATCTAATTATGGAAATTCATAAAATGGAATTCATAAAATGGAATATTTGTGTATCAATGGAAAATATGCAGCACAAGCTTTCATAAGATATGGGGTAAACATATTATTTCTAAGAGAAAGAAGGAAGTCTGTAGAGGCTTCATGTATTATTGCAACTATAGAAGGGGCACAGTTACAGGAACTGAAAGGAGTTTAATTTTTTTTCTTTACTTTTCTTCTTCTTTAAGGTTCAGAGAAAGGAGAAGTTGAATATATTAAGCAAAGCAAAAAAATTTAAGGATATTGAAACTACCTGTGTAATAGTGACCTGGGAAATGCTACCTTGAGCTCAACATTGTAGACCATGGAGCTCAAAGACTTATTCTTAGTGTATTTAGTTCCAATTAACAATTAAGGTATTATAATGACAAAGCAATCTAACAGCCTTAAATATGTAAAGCAACCTCACTGAATGTGATAAAATATTTTGTTTTGTTTTATTTTGCTCTTTTTAAAACTGATCTCAGAAAATATGGAATTGAGTATAAGGCTAAAGACAAAAGGCTCAAATCTACATATATTCACTGTGGTCTAGTTAGTGAATGTTTATTTATAGTAACATAGAATGAGAGTTCTAAAATGACTACTCATGGAAATGAAGTTTGGTGAAAGAGAGAATGGTGAGAGCCAGGTTTCCTACTATTGAAATGGAATGTTACAAATAAGTAAGGAAGAAAGTTGGAAAGAATGTTATTGACATGGGTTGAAAGCTTGTCTCACCAGTACCATAAAAAAGCATATATCAAAAAAGGCATATATCCATATGTAAAGATGCATGCAGACCTGTGTTAATGTACATATGGGTTTAGTGATCTTAGACACATTTTCAGTTTCTGCCTGAGAGAGGTTGTAAGTAAGAAAACTCTGTTGGTAGTGACATTACTTCAAATCAAGACATTGGTTACTTTTGTTGGAGTGAGAGTGAGCAGGAAGGAAGAAGAGTGATCATTCTCTACAGTCAGGCTTTCTCCCAGTCCTCTTGTTACAGCTTCCTGAGTGCTGGGATTACAGCTGTATCCTCCCACTCTTGGCCCAAGAACTTTATTTCTAATACACATTGCCTGCAGTACAAGAAAAGTAGTAGACCTCCTGGGAGAAAGGGTGTGAGATGTTGTCTCAAAAGCCAAAACAAAAAAAGTGCGTATTTATGTCAAGAGTAGTGGTGCATCCCTGCAAGGCCAGCATTTAAGTGTTCACGGCCAGCTTGGGCTACCAGGCTATTAAGTTACACAACCAAATCCTACCTCAGAAAAAAAAAGTCTGTATCTTTAAATCCTTGCCCTCAATACATGTCCCCTAGGTGGTGATTTAGGAAGCAGAGGGTGACTATTACAGATCAATCTGACAGGTACTCGCTAGGATGGACAATTAGTGACAAGTGACACTGATTGTCTATGTCCTGATTCAACGCATGGAGATTGGCACCTGTCTTATGTGAAACATACTTTCATCATGGGAATAAAGAAAATATTCAAATAAAACATAAAATAGAGTTCAAAAGTAACATAATATTGAGTCTTTAAATGTGTAAAATTTAGCGTCTTAATAATTACGTAGATTCTGTACAAAAATTGTGAGATATAAGCCATGTGCCTTTACCATATCTGCCACTCTTCTGTAAATTTAAATCATTTCATAGTGAAGTTTTATTAAAACTTCTCAGAAAATAAAAGAAACAGTGAATTAAAAATTCAGGCAATGATTACCATCAGCAGGGAGAGGGAAGAAAATAAGCACACGGAAGTTTTGGACTAGGTATTATTGACATTTTATTTAGCGGGTATTATTTGCCAGTTTATTACTCATAGTCTTATATTCCCATATACTTTATATATTTCTTTGTGTGTTTGATTCTCAATTTTATTGAGTAATAAATGGCACACAAATTGAAGCATTTTTAAGGCATAGATTTATAGGAGAAAGTTTACTTGATGGCAATGCTGATTCATTTGGCCAATGAAATAATTGGAATGCTACAGTTGTAATTGATTTGGAGTTGAAGGATGGAGTGTGAAACTGCAATTATGTGTTATGCTCAATGCCTTTATAAGAGGGAAGTTAGAAAGGTCATCTTTCAAAAGTGAGAAATTTATTTGGCAGAGCATGTGAAAGGATACTCACTGAGAATTATGCATAATAATTCTCTTCATAGAAAAAATAATAATGTTTAAAGACAATAATAGCCACAGTTTATTTATGCATATTATGAGTCAATTGGATGTTGAGTGCTTTCCGATTCTTTTCCAAGGCTGTGCCAAGGGAATTTATAAATAAGAGATTGTTCAATAATCCACCACTTCTAATATTAGTGTTAATATTATTATTGTTCTTTGAGAGTGTGTTAAGCATTGTATGTGTGTTTTGTCTGTGTGTGGGGTGCATGCATGTCAGAATGTGTGTACACATGCTCATGTTGGTGGATGTGGTCCTAGAGGATTACGCTGAATGTATTCTATCACTCTGCACTATATTTCTTGAGACAGGGCTGCTCACTGACCTGGAATCTTGACATTATGCTTAGACTGGCTGTGAGAGAGTTCCTTGCATTTGCCTCTTAATGCCCTTCAATGTTAAGGTTACAGGCATATGCATTCTTGTCAAACTTTTTAACTGAGGTCTGAAGATAAAACATAAGTCCCCATGATTGCACAAGTGTTCTTATCCTCTGCATCATCTTCCTTTCACTTATTTCTAGTTTGTGATCAGCATGTATTTTAATAGTCTGAATAATTTTCCTAATTCAAAAAGGTATTCATGTACTAATGTCCTGTAACTGTGAATATGTTACCTTTCATGGTGTCAGGAATTTCACAGATGTGGTCAAGTAACTTCAAATGTGAAAAATATTATACATTATATGTGTGTATCCAAATATTCCCATGTAACTTTATAAAAGGTGTAGATCAGGTGAAGATTATCAAAAGGTGTTCCAATAGAACCTGGGGAAGCAAGCAGAACACAAACATTTGGAAGCTTATGGGCTGGAAATGGCAAGGTAATCAGTGCTCTCCTTAAATGTCTATAAGGAACAACTCTGTTGAATAAATTTTAATTTCAGTATCCATACACCTAGAAATGTAAGGAAATTCACAAGTAATCTTCTGTATTGGCAATTTCATGATTAAATTGCTTTGGGGCCAGTGGGAAGCTAGCATATCATAATGTGAAGTCCTTTCACAATTTTCTAAATTCTAACACAAATGCTTCCCTTCTAAATTCACTCAACTCTATAGTCCCATGGCTGTAACTCCTCTGGCTCACATCATGATGCTCAGCTGTTGTTCCTAGCACTGCACATATAAGATACGGTGATAAGTTCTAAAATCTTGCAGTGGTATGGAGAGTATGCCAGAACTGACCAGTTCAGACTTCTACTTCAATAAAGAGCTCAGACATACATTTCCATGCCTCAGATTATTGTGCATATGAATTCTTTGGGCCCCCTCTCTTCCTCAGATGCCATTATGGAGAGCATGTGAAGATTAGTGGGCAACTACTTGGCTTTGGCGCTCACATTCATCCTTATACATGGGTTACTGAGCCATCTTGCTGGTCCTAACTCATTCTTAAAATACTAAAATATTCCCAGAAGTTCTAAGTTTTTTCATATATGGGCATTATCCCTTAAAGAGTAATTTTTCATATTACTAGGTATGCTAAAATATATTGGTAGGAAAATAACTAAGATATGTCTAGCAAATTTTGTAGATGCTTTCTAGGGTGTGAATGAAGTTTCTTCCACACCTGATACCACAGCCTCATTTAGCTCCCCTCAAATACACTGCTGCTTCTATTAATTATAAACTGTTTGGATGTTGGCCCGGGATAGCTTTTGGATAGCTCTCTCTTAATTATTAACCCATTTCGTTAATTTAATTCTTTCTTCCTGGTCTTATCTTACTGGAGAATGCTCCAGCACATTACTCTTTCAGTAGTGACATGGTGTCTCCGTGGTGGCTTCTCTCTGCCTTCCTCTCCCCAGAATTCTTCTAGTCTGGTAGCGCCACCTATAATACCTGCCATGCTACTGGCTAATTAGTGTTTTATTCAACAACCAATAAGAGAAATATGTACATACAGAAGGACATCTCCCATCACTGGGAGGATGTTTACCTCCTCACTCTATTCAACCACTGAAGGAAAACCCGATTTAAGATACTTGCCTTTCCACAGATGGACAGGACAGCACAAAAAGGCTATTCCTACTGCTTCCTTAGCATCCTGTTTTACCTTTTCACCCAATCATGAAGCTTTGACTTCTTTCAAAACTGACTTCCTCAGATCCTCGCCAGGTTCATTGGAAACTGTAGCTCCTTGCCTCAGTTCCGAGCCAGTCTTCCTGCTTCTCCACCATTTTCTAACCTGTTTGCAACTGTAGTTCACTACAAACCAACCATAAAAGAGTATGTGATCCTTAGCTTAACCTGACTTTTCAAAATTTCATATAACTGATGTATTGAATTTTAACCACCTTCATTCTTTTCCATATAAATCTGTAGAAATTACGGGCAAGATTACTTTAGCAGTCTTAGCACCATGACAACCATTTTTTACTTACTAAACTTTGCCTCTGTTTCCATCTGTACATTCTAATAAAGACCTATTTTTTAAATATACATTCTTGTTTTTTGTATTGCTGGATTTTAAATATTATGAGATGTAATTCACGTATGACTTGCCTATGGAGATGGAAATGCATTCAGAGTGAAACCCCAAGTTTCATGTGGCAAAATGTATTATGGACTGATGTTTCTGAAAATTCAAATATCATGAATATGATAATGAAAGAAGTATTCATTTTATAAGGCTATATTTAACATCTCAAGCTGAGACTTTAATTTCTTTTGTGTTGCAACAATGATATAGTTTTAAAAATCCATTTTATAGGAAGGAAATTATCTAATATTCTTGATTCACATGTAGAAATCTGATTTCTTTACATTTTGGTAGCAAGACAGTGTGTGAGGGAAAGGTATGTCCCTGAGACATTTTCTAGGTAAGTTTAGTTTAGGAAACAAACCGAAGTACTCTCCCCATTGGGTAATTTATTCATCCAAGTAACAAATTTAAAAATAACCAGTTGTGATATTACTCAGCAAGGGAATAAATCCAAATTAATTCATTAATATAAGATAAAATAAAGAAAACTCATTCTCAGAGTAAATGTGGCATTGGTTAATCAAGAATTTTATCACTTATGAAATATTTATGTGTCATTATAAACTCCAAATATTTCATCCAGAAATTTTTGTTGTTCTATAAAACATTAACTACATAAATGTTTCTGATTTTAATAAGAAAGACTGATAAAAGTTAGTCATATTAATATTAGTGATTGCCACCAAAACTGAAAATATATTGCCATATGGTTAGCAGTTTACTTGGAACAAATTGAAAAGGTATGAATATTTAGAATTTTATTGGCCCATAGAAATCAGAACTGAAATTATTATTTTGGGTTGAAATTTAAGATGTGCCAAAACCTGCATTTTTAGTCTAAACTTCTGGATTTCTTCCCTGCTAGAATTTTTAAAAATATATTTAATCAAAATAGAATTAAACCACTTTCCCCCTCTATTTCCTCTCCCCTCTCACTCCTTTCTTGGAGCCTGCCCATGCTTCCTCAATCTCAGGTTGATAGTCTCTTTTTTTTCTTTTAATTATCATTGTTACATACATGTGTGCAAGTGTGTGCACACACACACACACACATTTATTTGTCATCTATAAATGTATATGTATGTGTGTAAGTAAATGTATGAAATATACTGAGTCTATTTTTGTTGTTTATGTGTGTATGAAATTTTCAACTGAAGAATAAATAACAAATTATAATTTCTCGTATAGATGAACATTTTTGCATGCTGTTCTTTAGTTTCAGAGACAGAAAATGTAAGCCAAAGACTTCCTGCATAAAGAAGGTTGTCATCAAAGTGTAAATATTGTCTTCAAAGATGAGATCCTTAAATATTCTTGGTATAAATTTTCCGTCTCACGTGACTAAGTTTTCACTTATTATTTTGGTCATCTCTACACTCTGCACTCCGTTAGCTTTTTTTAATTTGCTGTACAGAAGCTTTCTAATGAGAACCAATTTCCTTTCAATTCTTGTTATTATTTCCTGAACTCTAGGAGTCACATTCAAGAAGCCATTTATACACCTTCATCTTGATTTGTTTCCTATATTTTCCTCTTGTAATTTCTGGTCTTATATGCAGACTTTTGATCCATTTGTATCAATTTTCATACAGACTGGTGATGTTACAAGGAAGAAGTGAGACTATTCAAGGTCAGGAATAGGGATAGGTACTTGACTCCTGATCATATGTTAATAAAATACTAGTTTCAGTCCAGTAATGTCTTCTATGAATTTTTTATGTCCAACATTAGTTCACTGTGTGTATTTTATCGTTTCATATCAGAATCTTGTGCTTATCTTTTTCTTCCTACAACATTTGGTACGGGCTAGACATTGTGGCTTTAATGAAAAAAAAGTATAATAAATGTGTATTGAACCAAGGAATATCAGAATAAAGAATTTTTTCTTAATGATATGAGAAGATGGAAATAAAAAACAAAGGTGGTAAGACATAGAAAAGAAATGTTAATCTCCCTGAATCATATGCTTTAGACAACTTGACAGTGACTGGTAGCAGGATACGGAGATAAAAGATTATTACAATATCTGTCACTCAAAACCCTTACCATAAGGGAAATACCTAGAGAAACACAGGCCCTGCTGTTTATAACTCAGGGGTTCCATGAACCTGGAGTCACGGCAGGTTGGGAGCTTTAATCAGTAAAGATTGTGAGCAGTTGGTTTGTCTGCAGTGTTAACTGTCACCATAGAAGTGACATACTTGCAGTACTGAAAATCAAAGCTCAATATAGATTCTAAACAGAGAATCATAATTATGACCCCAAAGTTATAACAAAACTTCATCCCTTCCTACTGCAAACATGTACTTCTAATGCATAGGTGTGGTCTTTTTTCTTCAGAATATAGACATGCCAAACACATTGTAAGAATGTTTGAACTTAAGTTCCCAGAAAAAAAGTAATATTGGTGTTAAAGTTTCTATGATGCTGATTGATGGATAGTGAACAGCTAGAACCTTGCATTTTGGGAGCCAAAATTGTCTTAATCTATTGCCAATCTCTGTAAATAACCTAGCATCTTTCTATTAACTAAACATTTTTGGAATATACAAGCAACTTTTACTTTCCACTAATCCAAGGGAGAGTTCCACCTATATTGCGGAAGCAACCCCTTTGATGTTTCTCCCAATGTGATTTAAAATGCCTTGATTTCTAACATTTTTGTTCTATTACTATAAAAACTCCATGAAACTCCATATTGGAACATAGATCCTAGGGCAATCTGTCTCCATGTGTCCTGGGCCAAGTCCACCAAAATTTGGTTCTAGAATGAACTTTCTAATATTTCTTTTGAACTAGGAGGAGTTGCTGCTTGCCTCAGCTGAGCTATAGTTTCAGTACAAAACTTTTATTTAGTTGCCAGACTCTTATGCCCATAGACTCTCAGATCAATGTAGTCCTAATTCTTGGGACCCCTCCTATACATGAGCTCTGGGTGTTCTTGCTTATATGTTCTTTCTCTGTCTTTCAGTCTTCTCTTGCAGATTTCCAAGCTAAGAATTTACAATATACTTGTCTTGCAAACCTTCTCTCAGGCCCATGAATTTCATCCTTCAAATTCATTCCTCAAATTCATGATGGACAAAAATGCCAGGTCAATTGGCTAGTGTTGGCTTTGACAATCAAAATTTTCTAGGACCTGATCTGCACATGATAGGCTCATCAAGAACCAAGTGATGTTCTATTGTATTCAGGGATACCCTAACATTCCTGTATAACTCTTCTTCTTCAAGGTAAGAGCTTTGCAATTTCCACTGGTAGTTATAGGCATGCAGGGAAAAAAGATGTAGTTATTATAACACTACTTAGTGGGTTTGTTATAAGTAAATTTATATGACAAGGAAGCAGCATATGGTGGCAGTGTAGCAAAAAAGAAACAATTGAGATGCCAATGACTGCATCTTTTCTCTATTCTTTGTAGTAGGATAGGTTATTACATGGTCTCTGACCAAGCCTTTCAAGATGAACTTCAGCAGTCACCCCCACTCATGGTTTCCCAATTCACTGCATGAAAAACACATATGCTTAAACTATTTTTGACACGCTGTCTTGGTATGGTTCCTATTTTCTATTAACCTACCTCATTCACTCTCCAGCCCAGTCTTGACTGGGCTTTTCTAAATTTCTTGGCACATGCACTAGCATTTGTGCATCCCGCTGTATGATTGCTATGGCATTCACTTCATATTTCTCAACTCCTTTATATACTCATTCAGTGCAACCAGCCATCCCTGAGCATGTAATGTCAAACACAAGTTTCTTTCTTTTCTTACCTTGACAAAATATTTACAACAGGCTAGGAAATAAGCTATGCTATCTCATCTGTTTTCACTTAAATGCAATTTCTAAGTATATTTTGCTTAGTTCATTGCTAAAAGCTTATTACCTCCTAGAGGCATTATACACTGTAGGGATTTTGTAAATAGTTCTTAAATGACTAAAGGATTGTCTCTATGCTATACATAGTCGCATACACTGTCACTGTGTATATACACATTATACATGTGTATGTGTGATAGTGTTTGTGGGGTGTGTGTGTGTGTGTGTGTGTGTGTGTGTGTGTGTGTGTTGTGTGTGCATAATATGTACCTCTTCTAGTTTGGCTTTGCTACATGTCTCTTTGACTGAACCAACATTTGTGTGTGTGCATGTGCAGGCTAGAGATCAATGTCAGTTATATTTCCTCCTATGTTCTCTGTCTTAGTCACTGTTCCTTTACTGAAAAGAACACCATGACAAGGCAACTCTTATATAAGAAAGCATGTAAATTGTCTTTTTTTATGGTCTCAGAACTTAGTCCATTTTCACAGCTGGACGCATGTTGGCAGGCAGACAGGCAGGCAGGCATGAGGCTGAGAGCTTACATCCAGATTTGTAGTCAACAGGCAGAGAGCAAGACACTGAACTTGGCACAGGCTATATATTTTTGAAACTTCAAAACCAACTCACACCCCCAGGTACTCACCCCTTCTAACAAGGATACACTTTATTTCAACAAGGCCACTCTTCATATCCTTCTAAGTGGTTCATCAACTGGAAACTAAATATTTAAAATATAGGCCCATGGGTTTGGGCCTTCTTATTCATTCCACCATGCTCTCCACCCTTAGATTTTGATGTTAGGTGTGCTCGATGAAATTGATGCTCATCAATTTCTACCAGACTGTCTGGACAATGAGTTTCATGGGTCTACTTCTTTCTGCTTTCACCTCTCTCCATAATCCCTGTGAACCCCTGGTTTATCAATATTTATTAACACACTTTGCCACTCTGCTATTCATGGCTTTCTTTCTTCCTTCCTTCCTTCCTTCCTTCCTTTTTTTTTTTTTTTTTTTTTTTGGTATTTCATAACAGGGTTTCTCTGTGTAGCTTTGTAGACCAGGCTGGTCTTGAACTCACAGAGATTCACCATGCCTCTGTCTCCCAAAGGCTGGGATTAAAGGTGTGTGCCACCATCACCCAGCCTTCATGACTTTTTAACTTTATTGTATGTTGGGAATATGAACTCCCAATACGCACTTTATTCTCTGATGGAGGCATCTTCTTTAACAGGATATATAAGTTTATAACTAATAAAACAATATTATTAAAACACTATACATTTAAAAGTGTTTTACTGATATTTAGCATTTGCTTGATAATGATTTAAGGTATATGTGAAATGACCCATGATCTGATGCTATAGTAACACGTGTCAAGGTAACTGAAGAGCTTTCTTTTCTATTGGATACACGTACAATTTTCTTTATATTTCTTTACTTGATTCCAGAGTTAAAAAGACCTCAGCCATAATTACCCATGATGAAACATTGAAATATCTTTTTAAAAACACATTTAAAATGCAAATGAATATGCATATGAATATTGAATTTCTTTTAGATGTGACTAATTTCAAAAAAGGATGTTGAATGAAAAATGTTTGAAGATGTGTGTAAGCATAAATGACTTTAAATTAAAGACATTTCTGCATGAAACCTTTTTGCATTGTCCTATTGAGTTTTCAATAATAAATTTTAATTAAATGTGTTCCTTTTGAATACATTCATTAGCATCGACTATGTGTCAGATTGGGTGTGATGTTAGGGGAAAAGAACAGTGTACAATAAAATAAACCAGCGAAGCTTTGGACAGGTATCTGAACCAATGATTTAATGTAAATTATGGATTTGTATATAAGCATTTAGGGGCTCTTTTGTGTTTTGGATGCTCACCAGATTTAACTTTCATCTCTTCTAAACTGATGCTAATAATGTACAGTGAAAAGCAGATTTGTTATAAGTCTAATCTACAGGAGAAAAATAAATAACAGAACTCTGGTGCTTTCTGTTTTATGCTCAAGGCCACAAATTGTAAAATATTAGTTTAAAAAAATCATTTGAATTTTACAAGGTTGCTTGTAACTATTTTTAGAAGCCAGGGTGTGTTGGTGCATGCCTTTAATGCCAGTACTCCAGAGGTCACACAGCTGGACCTCTGTGAAGTCAAGGGCAGCCTGGTTAACAGAGTGAGTCCCAGGACAGCCAAGACTCTTTCTCAAACAAACCCTGTCTTTAAAAACAAACAAAAATATTATTAGAAATAAATAACTGGTAATAGATACAATTGTTACTTACTATTTTAGTTAAAATATCCATATACTCTTTACAGTTTCTTTAGCCATTTTTCAACTCAGTCTATTAATTCTCAAAATATAATCATAATGAATTAATGAATTTCTTTCCTCAAAAAGCTTGTATGTGAGGTACAGCTTAAACATTTATTAGAAATAGTGTATGCCATTTTTCTTTTTAATATTGTCATCTAAACTTAAAACAGACCAAATACATTACTTTCACTTTTAGTCTGAAACCTGGTTGCCTAAAATTTATGTTTAGAGAGCTATTTTCCATTCTACAGTAAGAATTCATTTTCTTATTTAATTACTGGCAATTTTTCTGAATGATATGTGATAGTTCTGTAAAATTCATTATTTCATGGGCTTAGTATGAGTTCTTTATTCTAAGAAACAATCCCTAATGTTCATTATCATTAGAAGTCAAAATTGAAAATCAGAAATGGTAAAAGTAATACCTAACAATAACTACTACATAACAAATCAAACTATCTTTATTTCATTTTCTTCATTCGTTATTTTATTATTTTTTCTTATTTTACACATCGATCCCAGTTCCTTCTTCCTCCTTCCTTCCCTTCCTTTCTCCTTTTCTCCCTCCCTCCCTCCTTTGCTCCCTTCCTCTCCCAATGACCCCCAACCACCCTCCCATTTCTCCCTCTCCACTCCACAGGGATTGATCGTTATTTTAGTATTAACTAGGTGACATTTTATAGTTCTATGGATAATTATTTATCATATCATCACACATCTAGCTACTTATTTGGTGTTAAGTGGTTATATAAGATAGAGAAAATACACACCAATAAAGTTGTCATGGTTAATTTATTCTTTCTGATTAAACACATACACAAAATTTGAGAAAGAAGTAGGAACCTGTGAGTCTCTTCTTATTAATTGAATCATGGATTGCAAAGCTCCAAACTTGACCTTACAGACTGTGCATTGAATTGATGAATTAATCACAATGAAGTCTTAGAAAGGTTTCATGCTAATAAACTCAATGCCTTACAGATAATGGTGGTCTCATACAAAAGCCCAAGACAATTATTCTGTGCCTATATATTATTATTGCAATTCTAGAAGAAGCCTTTTATTTACAAAAATATTTACAAAGAACACAGCACTGTCATTGAACTAACATGACAAAGTCATCCAAAGCAGAGGTTCCAAAAAGCAGGTATTTCAACTTTATTCACAACTGAGTAGAAACTTCACAATCTTCATTTTTCTGACTCACCATTGATGTCTTCCTTCCTTTAATATTTTTTTAATTTGCAGAATCCCAAAGGTTTTTTGACTAACCTATATCTCACATAAATAATATGCAAATTTTTACTTTATTAATTTAAGATTGTGAAGAAGAAATATTTGTCAGTATTTTAATAAGTAATTCTAAGTTTTTGTTGTTCTTGAAAACCATTTTTGCAGTTCACTTTTGTAGACTAGTACTTCCTTTCCTGTCCAGTATATCTGCTTGCATTTTAATTTATTTACATGAAGGTAATAAAAGAATAACTGGTATCCTCGTTTGATAAACAGAGGTTACTGATTAAAGACACATCTGTCACTTTCTAGGATCAAATGTGAGGAGTGTTAGTCAACACAATTATGCTTTTTATTTTCTTGAATGAATTACATTGAGAAAAATATTTATTAGTATATTAACATTTTTCACTAGTGTCCACATTTAAACATTTAATGATTTGAAAAATGATTTTCTATTTGGTTCCAATTTTTAACATCATTAACTTTTAAAATTAAATATATATGAATAATTTGTGGCAAGTGAAAGTTTATCATCACACATGACAATTTCTCTTCATTTTATATAATTATAGGTATAGATTTATTTTTGATATTAATAAGAATGAGAGATAGGTACAACATACTCCAAGATGAGAACAAATAAAACACTGCTCTCAATAAATTTTCTGCTCTCAATGTGGACTACCATTTTGTGGGTATTAAGGGTCAAATGATATATATATATATATATATATATATATATATATATATATATATATATAATTTCTACTACTGTTACTAATAAGAAAAAGAAGGTGGGAAAAACTCCAAGACAAAACAAACAAACAAAAACTAGCAACCGTGTAGCATACCCCAAACCTTACTTAACGGATAAATAATTCAGTGAGGTGAGGCACTATTACTGTCTTCATTTTATAGTCAAGGAGTCTGTGACAAAGGCAGACTAATTAAGTAGCCCAAGATGACATACATAGACTTTAATGCTGTAGGCTATAGAGGCAAATTGAAATCCAAATAGCTAGGCTTCAGCTCTGTGACCTACATTACTCTCTCTTTCCCATTTATCTATATGTGTTTGAGTAAAATGTGAAACCTAGTTCAATTCTTGAATTGTAGCCTACAGTTCTCTTTTGCCACATAATTCTATTTACAAAGAAGTAAAATTTTAATCACCCAATAGATAAATCTACATTAACTGGCTTAATTAATATAGCAATAAAAATCATGTTGTTCAGATTTAACTTTAATTTTTGCAAACTGTATTGGCCATTTGACTGAATTGGCTAAAACTATATGCAAACAACCTCGTGATTCAGAAGCAGGAGCACAAGAATTCTTGCTTAAATTCCTCAGTCAGTTAGCCAATAACACTTACTGAATGTTCTCTAAGAATATGGAAAGGTACGAAGATATGCAAGGCATTTGGTCCCAGATGCTAAAACAATTTCCAAACTAGTAGGGAATGTGTATTCTTCACTACCAAACATTTGAAATTGATACTTGCATGGTGATTTGACTCTGGGATCTGAAGGCATGTGGCACATGGCCATCTCTCTATAGTTCAAAGGATAAGTGTATTCGTCCTTACAATTATTTTTTTTTTGCTGGCTTGTGTTTTTCATGAATTTATTGTCATTGTAAGAAAAATTATTACTATTTATAGTGGCCTAAATTAAAAATATGCACATCAACTACGTTTTTTGTATTTATTTATTTATTTGATTTTGTTTTCAAGACAGAATGTATTTGTTTAACAGCCTTAGCTGTGCTGGAACTAGTTCAGGCTGCCCTTGAATGCACAGAAATCTGCCTGCCTGTGCCTCCCATGTGCTGGGATTAAAGGTGTGTACCACCACTGCCAAGTTCAACTATATTTTACAGCTAGCCAAGAATACCAAGTGTTAGTAAGAACATTATTTGTTGTTATTTATTATTTATTTATATATGGTGATTGTATTTCAGAGTTATCCAAACAACTGTTGTGTTTGGTTGTGTTCTTCCATCACTTTCAAAGATTGTAAGAATTTAAATCATCAGCATCAGTTTATGTTGAATACCTTTTTATTTTAATGTTGATATATTTTAAAACTCAATACTACATTCTAGTTTCTAGAAAAGTTTTGAGGGGAACATTGTAAATCACAGGGACTGTCCCTTGTTCATTAATAAATATTCATTCATCCTTCATCAAAGTTTATAAGAAAATGAAGAAGATGCTTCTGAACAAGTATCTTGTCTTTGGTTGACAACCTCCTTATGGCTTTGTAATATACAATTTTGCTTTTCTCTGACTGCTTAAGTTTACTTATATGAACTGATGGTATTGAGAAACGCAAAATGTCTTTTTAGAATGCACACACACAATGGCAAATGTACAATTGCAATTAACTAATGGCTTAACTTAAAGTACATTTTGGTTTAAAATGAAAGTCAGATGATGCCAGAACAGATGGAGAAATGACAAAGTAAATTGTTCTCTCCT
Organism: Cricetiscus sungorus; assembly: GCA_030556225.1. Taxonomy (NCBI): domain Eukaryota; kingdom Metazoa; phylum Chordata; class Mammalia; order Rodentia; family Cricetidae; genus Cricetiscus; species Cricetiscus sungorus. The sequence continues at coordinate 554,389 of JANBXA010000253.1, read as the reverse complement.
TGTGCACTCTAAAACTATTTTTTTTGTGTGTGTGTGTGTGTGTGTGTGTGTGTGTGTGTGTGTGTGTTTGTGTGTGTGTGTGTGTGTGTGTGTGTGTGTGTGCTTAATTTTCACTATGGTCATGGGTTGAAACACACTTATCTGATTAAATAGTAGCTTTTCTAACACCGCTGTGTGAGATCAACGAAGGTGAAAATCCCTGCCTCTTTGTATACTATGCTTACTATATTCATTATCTAAGCCCTAGGAAAGAAAATAGTGATGGGATACCAGAGTTTCTGGAGTGTTTCATATTGTTTTGATTAGACCTGGAAGGTAGAAAATGGCATAGAGACCATTAAATTGGTGATTTTCTTTGTCATCTTTTCTCACTTCCTCTAAAATGATAAAGGTGACTCCAAGCTTCATTTTATGTCCCAGTAAATATTGCACTTCGATGGTGAGCTCATGCTTTGTTAGTAGCTGAAGTCATTTATTCAGCAATTGACTGCTCTCTAATTTGGGAGATTTTACGTTGTACAAGCCTGGGGTTTTCTGATTGCCTTGTTAATGCCCTAATTCCGTAGTAATCAATTTAGTTTGATTGATATTTGTTATGCAGCCATATAAGTTACTATCAGTTGAATTTCATTTGCTTCCATAGTAATCAATTTGGCTTGATTGCTGTTTACTTCCTGACCACTTGATATTACAGGACTGCTTAAATGGGCTAATTATCTTCACATCCATGTGCAAATTTGACTTTACATACATATTTTATGTTTTCATTATGAAATGTATTTATGTAAATAACTGCTTGTGTCATTCATTTTTATTCATTTCATACCAATGTATGTAGATAAATAATTAAATTTAAATATGTCTATTTCTCAGTTGGAATTTAAAAATTATATAATTATTGTACAATATATTACAACCATTATTAAAATTTTGTGAGAGTAAAATTATAAGCAAAGGAAGAGTGCATTGGTAGTGACAGATAGACTGTGGAGATAGCCCCAGGCTCTCTTAGAACAAGGCAGGATTAACCTACCAGTCAGATTTATTTCTTGCCACTGACAAATTTTAAAAATAAACTAGGTCACTGAAAATGTCCTCTATCTCTGAAAGTAATTTCAAACAGAACCAATACAGTGAATAATCTCCTTAGTACTGCAGAATCTGAAATAAACATCCCTAAATTTAAAATTGCTTTTAGATAAAACAAAAACTTCTTTAGGATGCTATAGTTCTAAATAGTGTTCTTAAAAGTGTAGCCAGTTAATTATTTATTAGATTTAAAAAGTGCCTTATTTAATTCTGAGTATAGGCATAATCGCTTTGATAGTTACTTTAAACTCAGCTAATAACTCTCTGTTGTCTTAAGAACATGAACATTGATTCTCCATACCCATTAAGTGGGTAGTATATGCTAGATATTCATCTCATGTAGATATTCTGATACTTTATTTTCAGTTGAAGAACTTCAGACCAGGTCTCTTTGCACTTTGTCTGTATTTAGGTGAGAATGTATTTCATCATCTCCCTTTAACTAGGCTGTTCTATAGTGATTCCTTATTCTCTGTAATTATAGAGGGTAAATTCAGGACACGTGTGATTATAGAACCACAAGGGTGAAGATGCTCCATGAAATGGAAGCAGTGTCTCTAAAAATGGTGATCCTGTCAGCAGTTGTAAAAATTCACAAGATATGCTCAGCAAGCCTCCCTGCATTTCTTGGTTTGCAGGTCCCACAGCTAGTGTGTTCCAAATACAGAAGAGTAAATTATTGTGCTACTGGATTACTGAAGGAAAAAAATAAAAGCGATGGAAAAGAAGTTATAGGTTACTCAGTGTTTGTATTATTAAGTAAGAATGCAATGAGAAAATCATGGACCATATTAGGAGATGTGATTTGTCGTTTTAACTCGGGTATTAGATAATTTTGTGTCTGCCCTGGTGTAAAAAATGAAAGGGATTACAAAAATGTTGAAATAGCACATTGTCATGATGTAGATTAAAATGAACAGACGGGTCTTAATTTAATTTCAATTATAAAAGTGCACAGGTAGAAAGGCTTAGAATCACAGTTTTTGGAGGTTTACTCTGTCATGCTGTCTTGGCTTTTGATTAAGCTTTATAGTATTTGAGTATTTCTTACCTCATTCACTCCTTTTACGTTCTTCATCTCACATTTGATTACTCAACTGTCTTTAAGTTCTATCACAGATGTTTATCTCCACATATGTTTATGATGCATATAACTCCTTTATTGATTCTCATTTTGATGTTTTACCAACTTAATACATGATAAAGTAACAGTGAGTGCACACTGACAACTCCTTTCTGCCCACTTATAAATTGATCTTTACAGTTTGGAAAGTGTTTATCTTTATGAGGTTTTATGCATGCCAATGTGACTACACTCAGACCAAGTTACAGAGTTTCCATTACCAGAGAATGTTCTTTACCTTTTGTTTGGTGCCAATTGTCTTTTTCTTTTTTGTGTGCTATTATAGATTTATATTCTTAGGTATGTGGAATTGCTTTACATGTATTTGTGTATGAGCATACTTTCGTTTGAGCCATGTGGTATATTTGAGGCCAGTCTTGTACTTTATGTTATGTTCCTGTGCATTCTGAAGCTTATGCACATCATGGATATATAGAAACTTACCCATTTGATGGTCATGCATGCTGTTTCAAAGTAGACAGTACTCCATGGATGTTGACTTTACAAGAAAAGACAGGAAAAGAATTCAGATGTGCTGGTATGATTTTGCTTCTCCTTTCATAACATGTGACAATTTTAGTTTCTCCAAATCATTGAAAACATTTTCAAATTTTTGTATTTCATTTTGCATCCCAACCACAATTCTCCTTCCCACCCCCTTCACCTCCACATTCCCTCATCTCCCCTCTAGCCCATCCTCAGTCCATTCCTACTCAAGTGTAAGAACTCTCATGGTGAGTTATCATAGTCTGGTACAATAGGTTGTAGCAGAGGCCAGCCCCTCTCCCATCCATTAAGACTGAGTATGACATCTCACCTTAAGGAATGGGCTCCAACAAGCTAGCTCATGTACCAGGATGTATCATGGTCCTACTGCCAAAGACCCCTCTGATAGTCCAAGCTTCACAACTTAGCTCCCACATAGTTTGGTCCCCTGGAGTCTTAACATTTGGTTCAGAGTCCTTGCATTTCCACAAGCTTAGTTCAGGTGTCTCTGCAGATTTCTTCATCCTGATCTTGACTTCCCTTGCTTATATGTTACCTCCTCTCTCTCTTAACCTGGATTCCTGGAGCTCAGCCTGGTTCTTGGTTGTAATCTCTGCATCTGGTTCCATCAATTACTGGATGAGAGCTTTATGATGACAGTTGGGGTTTCCATCAATCTAATTACAGGGCTAGGCTAGTTCAGGCATCCTCTCTACTATTGCTAGGAGTCTTCTTTGTGAATTCTTGGGAATTTCCACAATACCAGGTTTCTTCCTAAGCCCATAGTGCCTCTTTCTATTAAGATATCTTTGTCTCTATTATGGTATCTCTTTTCTTGCTCTCCTCTATTCTTTCCCTAACTCAATAAACTTCCTGCTCTGTCATGGCCTCCTTGCTCTCCCTCTTCTTAACTCCCTCTCCCCTCTTCGCATTATTCCCTGAATGTGGTGTTAGTTGGGAGGGCTGGGAAATCTATGGGGCCTCTGGTGGTGCATCAGTATTTATCCTTAGTCTCTGAATGGACTTTGGGGACCCATTCTACATAGAAGGACACTCCCTCAGCCTAGACTAATGAGGGAGGGCCTGGCCCCTGCTCCAAATGTTATGGCAGACTTTGAAAATTCTACATGGAAGGTCTTACCCTCCCTCGGAATCAGAAAGGGGATGGAATGGGGGTTGGTGGAGGGAACAAGAGAGGGCAGGAGGATGCAGGAACTGGGGTATGTAAAACAAACTTGTTTAAAATTTAAATGTAAACAATCATTTAAGAAAAGATATCTTTTTCATTGATCTTCCACTGAATCACTCCTGACCTAGGCCATCTGGTTTCCTCCTGTTCTTAGCCCATCTCCCCTCTCCTTTACCACCCCCACCCTCAGTTTTCCTTGTAGATATCATCTACTGGGAATTTCTTTTCCCAGGGTAATCTATGTGTCCCTTTTATTGTGCTCCTTGTTACCTAGCTTCTCTGGAGCTGTGGTCTTTAGTCTGGTTATGCATTGCTTTACATTTAATATCTGCTAACGAGTGAATACATACCATGTTTGTCTTTCTGAGTCTGTTACCTCACTCAAGATAGTCTACTTTTTTGCATCATTTGTACTTGTCTTATTTTTATTATGGTTTAAACTCATATTAATTCAAAATCTATTTGTTGAATATATGTTAGTCATTGGTATTTTCCCTTTGGTGTATTGTTGATTAATATTTAGTATATTTAAGTGAGATTTTTTATTCTTGGCTTTCAAATCCTTTAAATCCTTTACACATTATCAATACAATGATTATGATATATTAAAAAATATAAACTGTCACACAGACAAAATATGCTCTTTCAATTTGTACCATGACTACTAACTTTTGTTCAGAGAAAAACTGTTGAGAAAAAAATTAATTTTGCTGAGATTATCAGCATGAATTCTTTAAGGATAACCTTTTATGAGTCCTGAAAATTGATTCTGAGAGCACAAATATATAATATGCTTTTTTGTCAGAAAGATTAATGGTTTGGAAATTCACATTTTTTGTATGTTCAATTCTTATTAATTTTGTGAAAGGAAGAAAGTAAAAGTCTAAGTGCATCTTTCTTCAAAGTTTTTCTTAAAAATGTCACCATTTTTAAAGTTCACTGGGCTATGTGAACCAGTTTATTAAAATCAGCTTCACTTGTGCTTTCCCATACAAGTCTTGATATAGTTGTTTGTGAGAAATGAGACTTATTTGAACATTGTTGGTTAACTTAGACAGCTTTTTAAACTTATTTTTCAAGGGAAATTGTGTTTGGAATTCTTCCTGAAATTCTTCCAAAAGTATGTATGCATTCATATATTGTTGGTAGTAATAGGCTTAAAGTGGCTATTTATTTAACTCAGTACCTATTAAATGAGTCAGAAGTCCCAGTGTTTTATATTGAAAGACTGGAGGGAACTAGAATGACTAGAGTCTTCCTTTGAAAATCAGGTTTTACACTAGGGCATTAACAATAACACATAACTCCATGTTCAATGGAGATAGCACTATTCTTTCATTTACACAAAATTGTGTTCATGGATGGGCAAATAGTTCTCTGAAACTATTTATTTTAGTGCTTTTATTACATATTTATGATTTTAAAAATTTAAATTTGTTACAGGATTACCTAAAGTATGTATTGAAAAGCAGCAAGTTAATTAAATTAAAAAATAATGGCATTGTAATCATACCACAAGGACATTTGATCAACTATATTTATAAAAGCAATATTGTTATAGCCTGAACCTGGAAACAACCTAGATGTTCATCAGCTAAAGAATAGATAAGAAAAATGTGGTACATTTACACAATGGAGTACTGCTCAGCATCAATAAATAAATTAATAAAATAAAAAAAATGACATCTTGGAATTTACAAGCAAATGGATTGAACTAAAAAAAAAAAAAAAAAAAGACTTGAGTGAGATAACCCAGATCCAGAAAGACAAACATGGTATGTATCCATTTGCAAGTGGATATTAGGTGGAAAGCAAAGGATAACCAGGTACACTCTACAACCTTAGAGAAGCTAGGTAAAAACACATATTGAAGGACACAGGAAGAGAAAATAGTTAAGATCTCCTGGGGAAACTAGGAAAAGAGTAGAAGGATGGGGAATGGGAAAAATGAGAATCAAAAAGATCCAGTTGGGTGGGAGATAAAGTAGGAAAGCAGTGAAAGACATATCTTGATAGAGGGAGCCATTATGGAGTTAGGGAGAAACCTGGTGCTAGAGAAATTCTCAGGAATCCACAAAGATGACCCCTCATAAGACTCTTAGTAAAATGAAGAGGCTGTTGAAATAGGCCTCCCCTTAAATAAGATTAGTAACTGCCCTAATTGTCATCATAGAACCTACATCCAGTAACTGATGGAAGCAGATGCAGTAGCCCACAACCAAACACTGGACTGATCTCCCAGAGTTCAGTTAATGAGAGGGAGGTGAAATCATATGAATAAGGAGGGTCAAGACCATGATGGGTAAAATCACAGAGAAAGTGGACTCAAGCTAGTGGGAGCTCAGGGACCATGGACCCACAGCTGGGGAGCCTGTATGGGAATGAGCTGGACCCTGTGAATGTGGGTGGCAGTTATGTGGCTTGAACTGTTGGGGAAAGCTTCTGGCATTAGCATCAGGTTCTATGTCAGCTGCATGAACTGGCTTTTTGGAGCCTACTCCATATGGTGGGATACTTTGCCAGAAATTGATATTGAGGGGAGGGACTTAGTCTTGCCTCAGTTTGGTTTGCCAGACGTTGTTGACTCCCCAGACAAAGCCTTCTCCCTCTGATAAGTGTATGGAGGTTAGGAAGGGTATGAGATGAGAGGAAAGAAGGGAGGGAGTGGGAACTGTATTGTTATGAAAAATGAATAATATTTTTAAAATAAAAAGTAATAAAATGGTGGCATTAATGTCATGGATATGTAGGAAAAATAGAGGAGTAAAGTGAGATTTTAGTTTTGTTACTTTGTTTGCTTTTTTCAAATTTTTGTTTGTTTTAATATTATTTGTAATTATTATTATTATTATTATTATTATTATTAGTAGTAGTAGTAGTAGTAGTAGTAGTCATAGTAGTAGTAGTAGTAATAGTTTTCCTTGTGTGGAGATGCTGCAGCAGCGAAGGGCATACACAGAGGAAATGAGAAATGAGTAGGATTAGGATTCATGATGTGAAATTCCTAAAGACTAAGTAAGATTATATTTTTAAAAACTGTTGGTATTGTCTCTCTTAGAGACCACAGGATATCAAGTAAAAAGGCTAATGACCAATGTGGCTTACCTCTTTTCAATTGATGATTATTGAAGTTTCAAAAAGCATTCCCAAACTTTACAAGTTTTTTTCCATGGCTCTTGGTTCCTTTTTGGAACTTGATGGTAAGAGCCTATTACTGAAGACACCATAATTATAGGATATGGGAAAATCAGTCTGATACTGACACTGAAGCTTCATTCCTACCGACTATCAGTGTGCTAAAGAGTTCTTTTTATATCACTGTGTGAGAAAAATTATTTAACCATCTTATACAGCCTTGAATTCTGAATTCTACATTAACTAATGGCTGATAATATATGCCAATGCTTTCATAAATGTTATGAAAATAACACTTTCTGATTGTTTTATAGCATGTTCTACATAACTGAAATCATGGTCAAAATTGTTAAGTGGGCTTGGCTAGTTTATACCCTAGAGGAGAGCGAGGCACTATTACTATGCTAAATGATACATTATTAAAATGCCCCTAAGTTCTTACCATTATACCCATAGACTAGAAATCTTTCAATCTGCATAAGAGAAGCTTTATTTGTCAAAAGATGGCAATTAATCTAGAGATCAAGAGCTATTTCAGAGAATGAAGGAATTGTGGGCTTTTTAGCTCTAAATGGAACATGCTATTCCTTTTTTGCACAAGACCTGGACATCATTTTTAGAAGAGGAAGGCAGAATGATCATAAAAGTTAGAAGTAATGTGTGTTTTCAGTGTAATACTATTTATAAGACATGACAGCATCATTGTATACATGAAATCATACAGATTATGATTATATGTACAAGACCTAAACAAGTGCAAGCAGACCATTACTTGTACAGATGGTATAGGGAGCTAGTGAAATATCACTTCTAACTGAGAAACTGTTAATAATTGGTGAGTACTGAGGAGAAAAAGTCAATTTCATTCAGTTATAGGACACCTAAAAGTCTGCACATACTCATGTAAATAGCCCTATACACATACATGTATAGAAAGAACCAATTGGGACAAAAAAAATAGCCCATTACATCAGAAATGGAAAGTTGTGGGACAGAGAAAGAACTTGAGTAGGAAATTGGAATAGAATTGATCAAAACACATTGTATGCATTTATGAAATTCTTAATATAAAAGAAAAAACAAAAGTGCTTTATATTTGCACAGATATTTGAAAAATAACATTTGAAACCATTTCTTCCATCATTGGCTGAATATGACACAGTTCAGTGCCATATTTGTTATTCAGGAACTTTTTTGGCATTTTTAAAATATCATTTGAACTTTTTACACAGCAAATTGTCCTCTTGTCCAAGTGATTCAAATGGATTTGCTGATGAAGTCATTTAGCTAACTGTCAAAATGATAATTATTTCTAGCAAAAATAGCAAAAGATATCCTGCATTTTGCTCAGGCCAGTTTCACTTCTGGAAATGCTTGGGGATTACTAAGAGGCAGTGGCATTATAGTGTAGCAAAGTACAAGGCTGTAAATACAGCTGAGCAAAGAGGCCACAAAGCTCTTGAAGGCTTTTCTAAAAAGAGAAACAGAACCAGAAGTATAGATTGGAGTTGAAATCTGGGCTCCAGGTGTGGGTGGGTTGTCCAGATTCCTATAAATGTACCTAAGGGATTGCCCGTAGGATGGAAGGGTTATAGTTCAATGCTCTGTTCATTTATTTTTCTAAACCTTTTCTCTAAATCAGGATGCCAATTAACAAAGTTTGACAAAAATTAAATTTGATATGCCTCTCCTCGTATGAAAATAGTGTATTGAATTTTGTCTATTGAAGAGAAGCACCCCCCCTCTTTTAGAATATATGGTGATTAATACAGTGACACACAATGTTTGTAGAATGAGAGACTGTGGAGTGATGGGAGATGTTATTCTGTATATATGTTTCTCATACTGGTTAATAAAGCCCTGTGGCCAATAGAAAACTAGATAGGCGGGGCTAGGAGACTAGGAGGAGGAATAGGAAGTAGTAGGTAGGAGTCAAGATGTAGCCCGGGGAAGAAGCAGGAAGCCTGCCACGCGGCTCCCCGATAAGACGACCACGTGGAAATACTTAGATAAGTAGAAATGGGTTAATAATTAAGACAGAGCTAGCCCATAAACAGTAATGGTAACTGGCCAACAGGATTGTATCAAATACAGAGTCTCTGAGTGTTATTTGGGGCTGGCGCGGCTGTGGGCCCAGACTGGCGGGCTGGCGGGCTGGCGGAAACATACACGCTACAGTGGAGTGCTTATATCTAAATGGGATATCTGTGCCATCTGGAAGAGGATTACACAGAAGCTTTCAGTTACAGGAATGGTCAGATTTTGTTTTTCTATTTCCCTGTTTTCCCTGATAACACTCTCTGCTTGCAGACTTGAGAATGTTTGACCCAGAGTTTTTTTTCTTGAGTGTAAATGACCATCACTAGAACAGAATACCAATATGTTGACCATAGACAATGTCAGATATTAGACTAAAGCCCCAACCTGCTAAACTACCAATATTGTAACTAATAAATAGAACCACACATACAAATACTGAAAGAAGTGTTCACTAATACACTGTAAGTATTAATGATTTTATTTTACTAAATTATTGTGAAAACTTTTGGCAATCAAAAAGGGGACATGTATTCAAAACTAAATGTATTAGTTTATTTTTGCAAAAATGTAGGTTAGACCTTAGGTAAAGTATTCTATTTGCCTTAGTTTATCTGTCCTTTGTTTGCTTACTAAACACTTTAACTTGAGTAAGATACTATATAAACTTAGGTGTTTAATAAAATACAATACGATTTTGTAAAAAAATGCTATAAGTTCAAATTTAAAAGTTATAATTTTAAACTCCATTTCTGAGTTGGCTGTAGCTTCATATTTAATCCAGTCTATTTTATATCAACATATTTCTTTTTTTAAAATATAATTTTTTATTTAAATTAAAAATAATCTTATTTTACAAACCAATCTCAGTTCCCTCTCCCTCCAATCCTCCCATGCCCCTCACCAACCCCACATCCCATTCCCTATCCACTCCTCAAGGAGGGTGAGGCCTCCCATGGGGGGATCATCAAAGTCTGTCACATCATTTGGAGCTGAGAGAGTATCCTTCCATAGGGAATGGGCTTCCAAAGTCCATTCATGCACTAGGGATAAATATTGGTTCCAAGGCTAGAGGCCACATTGATTACCCTGTCCTCCTAGTTAACACCCACGTTCAGAGGGTATGATTTGGTTCTATGTTGGCTTCCCAGCTGTCAGACTGGGATCCATGAGTTCACACTTGCTCAGGTCAGCTGTTTCTGTGGGTTTCTCCAACATAGTCTTGACCCCTTTGTCATTCCTCCCTCTCTACAACTGGATTCCAGTGTTTGGCTCAGTGCAATGAATATTGGATGATAATTCATTTGTCTTACATGCCAAATGACACTAAAAAAGAAAGCAAATCTCGTGTTCCAATTGATTTTTTGCTGGATGGTGTGACTATAGCTCTGATAAAGAAATTCTGTATATATTAGAGACCTTAGCTTGACAAAGCAAAACTAATGATTGGTAGTAATTTCAACTTCAGCTTTCAGAATGATTAAACATAGTAAGGTGCTCTTTATTCTTTTCTCAAAATCTATTTTACAACCTAAAAGAACAATTAAATGAGATTGGTTATAGGATACTTTTTTCTTGTGACCTTTATTTCTCTCATAATGTCACTGAAATGTTTTAATTCTAGAATTCTTAAGTAACATTTTGTAATGTTACATTATGAAAAATAATACAAGACTTTCAGTGTAGTATTTCATAAAATCAACATCTACCTGAAGTTTATGAAATGATGCCATATTGTTTGTAAAGAAATGTATTATACTTATGTTGATATTATATATATCCTTATGAGTTTTACTAACACCATTATTTTTGTAAATTATGTTTTATTGAAATATTTAGGACAAAATTCATCAACTAAAACAACTAGCTGAAATGCAATAAATTTGTAAAATTTAGTATTTTAATGAACGTATTGCTATTTTTAAGTACATAAATATTAAATTTTCTACACAAAATGCAGTTTCATATGTGGAAACTAATAGGGATTAATTTCTTTGTTACAGAAAAGATAGACTTTTAAATATTTCTGTTATAGATTTTGCATAGTTGTGGACATTTTGAATGTCGTCTTAGTGTATTAGTTATCTCAATTGAAACAAGAGTGACTCAACAGTTCGCTCTTTGAAAGTATGTCTTTGGAAATAAGAGGATGAAAATGCTACTTTCAGAATTCAATCCACCTATTATGTTCTCCTAATGCCCATTTAACTACTTCTAAAGAAAGTGAGACTATTTGACAATTTCAAAGAGTCTTAGAAATATCAGATTGAATGTATTGGCCGATGTTATAACAAAAGCTGTATGGAGAAAAGGAAGCCCATAGAGAATACATTCACCAGATAACACATGTTGTTGACAAGCACATGGTCATGTGCAGAATCACAAAGCCTCAGACCTATGGGAAACTGCAAAGACTTCCCTCTGTCTAGACTCTGAAATAGCAATGCCTTTCCTTTTAATTCTGAGTTTGAAAGGGTGACAGTGTGAGCAGAAAATGCCCACAACATCTTTCTTCCCCTAGATGCTTGAGGCCTGAAGTCTGATTCTTGCAAAGATGGTTCCTACCAAGTCCAGCTGTACATATACTTCCAAGTCTGCCCCCTTGTTTACCTGTATGTAATAACATCACATCCTTATTCAGCTGTATGATATAACCCACACTCCCTGTCCCACACACACAGTGAACATGCTGAGTTTCCAGAGTGCTGCAGGTTTTTCAGCAGGAGGCCAGCCCACGTAGTGCCAGCTCTTCAGTGTGTTGTCCAAGTTTTCCTCATCACTTTGCCACTTCCAGTCATCTCCATCCCAGACTCTACAGTAGAATACAGCAATAAACAGAAGGGTGGGGAATAGCTCACTGATACCTGATTTTTACATTGTTCCGAACACCAATGCTACCATTCTATTCTTTTTTTTTTTTACTGTTTTTAATAACAAAAAATATATGAGTAAGTAGAAGGAATGCCCAAGCACACTTGAGGATGATAAATATTCAGCTAACATTAATAGATTAAGAAATGTGTAAGAGAATGATAAAATAGTCAATATTTGAAGGGAAGAACTGTGTAAGGAAAGAAATTATTTAGATTTTAAGAAATAATAAGACAAATATGTGGGTATTAGTATTAACAAAACATTCCTGGTAATTCAAGTAGAACAATAAAAGATAATAATTTCCCATGGGTTATAATAGGAATTTGAGGATCATCACATTTAACCATTAGCGGTTAATATAGAGAAAGAACAAGGCAAGAACTTAGGGTATCTTAGTTCTTGTTTTCATAAATCCCTTTCAAGATGTATGTGAATACACAGTCATTTACTTTAAAGAAATATAGCACATTTGAAAAGTAACACTATTTATTTACATAAGCTACCTGTATTCATTACTTTTCTGTTGTTGTGATAAAACACTATGACCAAGATGGGGTGAAGGAGACTGACGAGGTCAGCTAAGGACTGGAAAGCAGGGTGGGGAAACTGTTCTTGGGATTAAAAACAAACAAGCAAACAAATAAATAAATACATGCAACTAAAAAATGAAAGAAAAGAGTCTATTGAACAGGATACTGAAATCATACATTTCTGTCCAAAAGCACAAAATAAAAAAATGCAAAGTGAAATTGTTCCAGTGTTTAAACTTCCAAAGCCAACCTCCAATTACACACTTCCTAACATCAAGAACATATCTCCTAAACCTTCCCAGTTAGCACCACCTACTGTGGACCAAATGTTCAAATGCAGGAGGAGCCTAAGATGGCATTCTCATTGAAACCACCACATTGCCATACATAGTTTATGATTCCAAAAATAAATGATTATGGACCTTAGGGATCTCACTGTCAAGACATAATTTAATTCAATAGTATCATTATATGATTCAGTTAGGATGCATGAGCCAAATGAATTTACCAGATTATTTTTATCTGATAATATTTGTTCTTTAAAAATTTGATACATACTTATAACACATTCTGATTGCTTTCAGTCCTCAATTTCTTTTATCTTCCTCCTGACCGTATTACCCTGGCTCTAAATGAATTCTTGTTATGGTTTTGTTTTGTTACATGCTTAGTTTAACCAAGACCGTCTGTCTCCTCTTTCCTGAAAGTGTCTATCAAAGCCTGATGATAGTAGATTATTGCTGCCTGCACTGAGCACAGTTGAGAAATAAGTGTGTTGTTTCATTGGAATCTTAACATTTTAAATAATCATGGAAAATGTTCATGTTGTAAAAATGAAAACAATAAGATTTAAAGTGTCTCAAGAGACAATGAATTATACACTGTATTTACATCTCCATATATCCAAAAGTTAATGAGGAAATTGTATTAGCTTCACATATTACATAGTATTTTCTAGGATTTTATTTACATATATGTTGGACATACTAGAGAATCATGACAGATTTTTGTGTGAGTAAAGTAATGAAATTAAGGAGTGTTTTCAAAGAATAGAAGCAATTGAAATGTATTGAATGATTGTACTTATAATTATTACTAGCAAAGGGAAAAACTGAAGGGTATAAAGGCTGTTTTCAGTTGACTTTGGACAGAAAGATCAAATTATTGAAAGGAATATTTAATTTAGGAGGGGAAGTGGGTTGATCAAATTTCAAACTTCAAACTTTATTATTTCCAGATATGTTAAATTTCATTTTAGAATTGTACATTACATTGCAGTATCATAAGTCACACTTTTAAATCCTCTCATTGTTTGAGGTACCTAGGAGAATTGGTGTTTATTTCTATAAATTGCTGGTGCTTTAAGATATCAATTTCTGTTCATAAGAAACACTAAAATCACTTCCTAACATGAAATAGATACATTTGTTAGATTCAAAGCAAAAAGTCATTTCCACATATGAAGAAATGAAGTAAAATAAATTATTAACTAGGAAAAGAAGTTGGGACTTAGAATCAAGAAATATTGGTAGCCTGAAAAGTAAACTGAGCAATCTTCTACATTCAAGGTTATTTAATAGTTTTGATCCCTGATGAAGGAAGTACTACATGTTAAAACAAAATTTATTATTGTTCTAAGTGTACACATGGCAAAGTAATAAGCTTTGTATTTTATTCTACTTTGTTATATTGGTTCACAGATATTTATCCTTTTTATTTCTGAGATTCCAAATCTGAAGCATCATTTGATGTGAAAAAGTAATGTATTTCCCTGGTGTAATAACTCTCATTAAAAGTCTGAGTTCTGACACAGGTCTGACTTTAAATGACAGTCAGGACCTTTTGTATCTTATTCTTAAGTGATTAAGTAGAGAAGAGTATTTGAGTTTATATTTGAACATGTTTTAAATCCAGAACTCACTGGAGATGAATGTCTATCCTTCAAAAGTAGTTCAGAATAAAACATTCCCCAAAACTCTAAACCATTTTTGTCACCTTTTCTGCAATAGTCCCTGAGTCTTGAAGCATGTATGGGTATTTTATTTAAGGCATTTCACTTTGTGGTCACTTCTTTGCTCCGTGTTTACCAATTTTGCATCTCTGTTTTAATTGAAATCTACTGTGAAACTAAGCTTCTTTGATGAGGGTTGAAGGATGCATCCATCTATGGGTATCAATATACAGCTTTAGAAGTAAAGCTGATACTATGTCTTAGGATGATAATGGTAGCAGTTTTTTCCTCTAGAGTCTATGACCTGACTAGCTGGTGGGTTCCTGGACCTATTAACTGTGCCAGCCACAATTTCTGTCTTATGCAGACTTGCATACTGTTAGAAAGTGGTTGGTCACTCTCATAGAATTTATGCTACTATTCACCAATAGAGCAATTCACTGGTGGGTTTTAGATTTTTAAGACAGTGCTTCCTTATTTTCATCGTCTGCTCGCTTATTAAGGTCAAGTCCAAAATAAAATATGAAGTGTTCTCTTATGGACCTTTTATTAATATTATACCACTTGAACCACTCATAAATAATAATTAATGTACACTTCTTATTTCTGAATCAGAATTCAAAATATTCTCATTAAGGGGTTGATGAGATATCACTCAGGCAAAGGTGATTGCAACCAGGCTTGATGACCTAAGTTTGAGCCTTTGAACTATTAAGGTGGAAAGGAAGAAATGACTTCTACAAGTTGTTCTATGTCCTTCACATATGTGCTGTGGCACATATGGATGAAACACACACACATACACACATACCCACATGCACACACTCATCACCTCATCACTCACTCACTTTCTCAGTCAATCAATCAATCAATAGTTCTTTTTAATGAGATTTTAGCAGAAGTAATATCCTTTCTCATTACAATACTCAAAATTTGCAATCTCAAGAATTTCAGAATGTAACAGGAGTTCTATGAGGATGCAAAGGAAGGGACCCCAGCAATTCTTATGCTCAGAGGATAGCCCCTGGGAGGACATGGGGAGTGGCCAGTTATCTGCAAACTGTGGGGAGAGAACTGAGGAGAAATCTCAGCTATTTAGACTGTTAGAAAAAATGTTTTTTATGTTATTGTGGTTGTGGTAACAGGAATGAATTTACTCCTACAGAACTGCTCTTTCACCAGAAATAAAAAAAAAAAACCATGGAAAACATGGAGCTGCCTATGGGCCTTATTTTGCAAGGCTGTGATATATCTGTGGTCTCTTCTTTCCAGGCATACCTGTCATTGCCAACTTCCGTGTCACCTGGTTATACTAGGCTGAAGAGAATTACCAGGAAACATCCAAAAAATGATTGTTTTAAGCTAATAATTCTGGAGTATTTGTATCATGTCACATTCTGCCCTCATTTTGACTTTCACAGTTTTGGGATGTTTTAGTACATATTACATGAATCATGTATGTGATATAATGGTTTCTTAATGCTTTGCTTGTAAAGAAATAAGAACTTCTGAGGTAAGACTTTAAAGCAACTTGTATTTTAGATTACACATAATACCACTTGCCTTTATTTTATTATGGTTATGGTAGCTTATATATGTGAAGAAATCTAGGTGCTTCTATAACAAAGGGTGGTAACAAAGATCAAAAGCTTTTGTTCTGTGTCTATTTCAAGGAAGCTGAGGAAACTATTCTGGCTACAACTGGTCCTAAAGCAGCTACTGTGTGATTCAGACATGCAGAGTAAATGGATGGGTGTGCTAGCTATGCACAGCCAGTGGTCAGGTACAAAGATTATGATTTGCCAGCCATGCAGAAGAGAAATCTCTACAGCTGAAATGCTAAAATTATAGTAAGTGGCAAGTTGATGATAGCAGGTTGTCTTCATGACTATGTCATGTTCTGGCTAGAGAACAGGTGTGGGGAGAACAAAATTTAATTAGTGTGGTAGGGGATCTGACTCACCGATTAATCAAGGATACATAAATAAAGAAGTATATCTGATAGATCAAACACTTAAATTCCCATAGACTCTGTCTTAAGGGCTGACAACAGAGAGGAAACACTGTGGCTATGGCAACATCTGACCATTTAGAATTCATTACTGCACTTCAGACATCAAGATGAAGCACCTAGGAAACCTATTGTTGTCACTGCTCAAAGAAGGAAGTGGAACCATCCACACTTAGATCCAGGGAACATAAACTAGATATGTTTAGGATCTATTATTTTATTTAAAATCAAAGAAACTACATGTTCCATATGCTTTCTTTAAATAACACTAAGGGACATTGGAAAGAAAATAACACTTGCCATTTTTATTAGCTGGTGTTTACCATATCATGAATAATAAGAGCTGAGACAGATATTGGGGTTCAAGCTTCAAGTTGAAGATCAGAGAAGCAAAGCAGCAAAGCCAGTAGATCTTATCTGTACCCAGATTAAATGACAATCCTGTCTCCAGGAATTCTCACAGGCAAAGAGCTCTGAGTGTGTGTCTCCTCCTGCCTTATATTCCTTTCTCTGCCCAGCCATATCACTGCTGTCCCCACCTCCCTAGTGCTAGGATTAAAAGGCATGTAATCCCAAGTGCTTGGATCAAAGGCATGTGATCTATTACATTTTACTTTTGTGTAGATCAGGTGGCCTTGAACTCAGAGAGGTCAATCTGCCAGTCTCCTGAGTCCTGGGATTAAAGGTATGCCACAAATGCCTGACACTGTGGCTGCTGGGGTGATTTGTGAATCACCATTCCTGACCTCTAGGACATGTGGTGAGCTTTGCATTCAGAACCCTCGGGAAAGCTTTGATAAATATAAATAATATATCACCAAGTTTTTATCTTTCTATCTTTCCCTCATCCAATCTTTGAAAATAGGTAAGACTATCTACTGAGTAACTTCAAATTTTTCTGCTTCAGAATGATCTGTAACATAAATCTAAATTGATAAGTGAACTTGTGTTTTCATTGGAACTGTTATTTTTGATAATATTTTCATATAATTGTTTTAATTTATGCTGCTTTATTCTCATATATTAGGTCTGCTTTAGTGCAGATCATACTGAGATGTCTGCCAGGAAGAAAGAAAGATGAGAAGACCTCTTGCTCTGCAGTTTGTTGCATTAGTAGAAGGCACTTTGAAGAATGAAGGATCACATGCATTTCTGGGCCTTAGTGAAGAGGCTTTGATCTCTCTTTCTTCCACATATGTTTTGTTCACTTTTGTCCCTGTTTTCTGGTCTCACAGTCACAGCCTCACCACTTCATCCCTTAGTATAATACAAGCTATAGTTCCATATTATTCTTATAACATACGGGTACATATACTTAGTTCTTTAGCTGGGTTCATTTGAAGTCCAGTCTTCACAGTGTCTTCTTTTACTGTCTTTGGACTTCAGTTTATCGTCATTCTATCCTAAAAATCTCCTCCTTAAATCTTTTGGTGTCAGTCGGCACCCATCTGTGCATTTCTAAGCAACACAGTTAACTTTGTGGCAATAGATAGCTTCATCAGCAGGATTATTTGAAGACTTAGCTAAAATGGTCCCAACTGAGCCTTCATTTTTGAAGAACGAATTTAACCTTTGCTACCATCCTTTTGATTTACAGACTCTATCTTCTATTCTAAAATAACTTACCCGGCTTTATTTGTAAAGGACATTGTCTTTGTGACTTGACCTTTTTCCTCCTGAGTCATCCTCCTTCCACATGAGATCTAATTATGATATTTCTGAATAACTAATACTTACAAGAGAAATCTCTAACTTACAAGGTACAGCGTAAGTGTTATTAGCTGCCAGCTGTGCAAGCAATAAGTACGAGTCTTTGAAGTCCTAAAAATATTTAGAAAGTGTCAAGTGGGAATTGGCAAACCTGGGGTGAAAAAAAGAACTGGATACAATATGTCTGGTGCATATCTTTAGGGCATTCTATTCTTAGTCACTATTTTGATTCCCAAAGAGGTACAGTTGTGCTTCCCCTTATAAAAGACCAATAATGACAGAATAGCTAAAAAACAGTCTATGAATTCTAAATTCTCCTGTTAGTATTTGCTTTGCCCTTCAAGATAAAAAATTCAAATGTCTAGATTGATTCTGGAATTACAGATCTTGAAATCTTTAGAAGGAAAATATCATGTAATTTCTAATCATAAATGCAAATGAACATTAACATATTTGGAGTTTGTATGAAACTCTTTAGATATATTCACAGCTGTGTTTTGTTTGTTTTAGGTAATATTCCTTATTTCTAGCCTCCATCTTAGTGTAAGACTCATTTCCTTGATATTTTTCCCTTGACAATATTCAAAGTGAATGCTGAAAGTTTTGCTGCATTCATTCTATGTAGGGCTACGTATAAACCTATTAACATGTAGAACATGGTATTATGGACTGGGATTAGGTCATCACAAGCTTATATATAGAATGGGGTTCAGGGCAACAGAAAGACTAATGATCCAGAGGAATCCTTCTTTCATTGCATGCTTAAAATAGAGGGGAATATAATAAACTAATGGGTTAAGAAATGTTACAAGATCTATAGATTTCCCAGTCCTCCCAACTAACACCACATTCAGGGAATCTGGGTCTGTCTTATGCTGGTTTCCCAATTGTTCAGGTCAGCAGATTCTATAGGTTTTCCAGCCTGGTCTTGGTCCCTTTGTTCATAGTGGATCAGTATATGAATGGACTGTGGAGGCTCATCCCACATAGAGTGATACTCTTTTAGCATAGACACATGGGGGAGGGCCTAATCCCTGCTCCAAATGATATAACAGACTTTTAAGATCCCCCATGGAAGGCCTCACCCTTCCTGAGAGCAGAAAGGAGATGGAATGGAGGTTGGGGGGTGGCAACAGGGAAGGATAGGAGGTTGCAGAAATTGGGATTGACATGTAAAACAAGCTTGTTTCTAATTTAAATAAAAATTATAAAAAAATGAAATGTTGCAAGCTACCACACTTGAGAAAACAGTCCATTAATTAACAGAATTATTAGAGATTCAAACGTGTTGATACTCAATAGAGATTTGCATTGTCAATCTGATTTACTGTAAGGATCTATATTTTACATCCGTCTTTCTTATAAGCTCCATATCACTTTAGTAGTTAATATATGTACAATTGATGTTCAAGTTTCCTCCAAGCTTCTGTCACTTTTCTTCATGATAATGCCCTTCTATACTTATAATAGTATTGTATTGTTGTGATTAAAAAAATATAACTATATGACAGCAACAACAAAATATCTGCTTTAGTAATTTAAAAATATTTTTAATGAAACTCTATGATTTATCTTTTCTTAAGAGTTTAAGTAGATTAAAAGCCACACTTTACATGCATCATATATAGGCCATCTTTACTAAACTTGTGACTCCAAATGATTTTTTTCTTATATATTCAATAATTTTTGCCAAGTAACACAATTTTAGAAAAAAATCTGATTTAAAAATGTTTCATGATGCAATCATGTATATAATGACATACAGTATAAACACTATTTCTTAGGGTTTTTTTTCATACTATAGGATATAAACCAAAACCAACTTCAGGATAAAGGAAGTTCATTTTCATTTTATGATTATTGGGTCCAAATTCATTATTTAGGGGAGTCAGGGTAGGAACTCAAGAGGGACATAGAGGCAGGAAATGAAGCAGAGACCATGGAGTAATCCACTTTACAGGCTTGATGCTTATTTCTTGCCCAGCCTGCTTTCTTATACATTCTAGCAACATCTACTTAAATGTGTCACTGTCCACCATGAATTGCAGAATTTTCACAAGAACACTTAAAGAAATGTTACACATTTATTCTTTAGGCTAAGCATGTCTAAAACAAAACAACAATTTCATAATTCATTATAAATGACTTATATATAGTGTTGCATACTACTAAACAACTTTTCAATATTTTGATTTGATATTTTGTCACAGATGTATGAAATTATAAGCATTATTAATGATCAAGTTATTTGAGTATAAATCTAAGCTTTTGTTCACTCAAACTGTTCCAAATCACATTTGAAAAGTACTACTACCACTACTTTAATTCATGTGTGGAGGACTCATTATCATTAAAAAGCACCACTAAATACCCATGCATAGATGTAGATGACAAGTCACCACATTTTGTGCCAGTTGATAAGAGGGAGAGTTAATGGCCAAGAAGCTACCTTTTAATAGTTCTCTTAAAAGTGTGTTCAGTCAGTAAGATCATTATACTTCTAGTGTGTGGGATGAAAGTGATTCATTGAATAAGTTAGAAATTACTGTCTTTCTTTTACCTGCACCAGAAATATCCCTTGATTTTTGTAGAAAACATAGTTACTAAATGGCTTTACTCTACACGGCAGTAGCTTTCCTATTGCGAGTATACAATACTATTTAACTATTACTTGTCATTCATAGTGTTGTTTTGGTCAATGGCTTAGGATTTTAATCGTTTCCTTCTCATTCTTTAATTTCTATACACATCTCTAACTATGTCACTGTTTAAAGAAATCTGATGAAGTTGTGTTGCTGTAGGGATATTGGCTTGCTGATTCACTTATAAAACCTGTCATAAAACTTAAGCTATTCATAAATTCATATCAATTTTAGTCTCCAAGAGCTACATTTAAGAATAAAAATTATGAAATCAAGACCTATCCTAAGGAATAGGTCTGATCTCTGAAAACTATTAAAGGACAGACACAAATATTCTATCGTATAACTGAGTTTAACATAAAAATAATTTCTCAGTTCCAAGAACAGGTAATAGCTTAGCAGAATCATGGCACCAGCTATAGACTCATTTAACATGAAGGAAAGGCTTCATTTCAAACAATGGGTTGGCATTTAGGGACCTATATCAAGCAGGGACTGAGTAAAGAAGATGAAACTCCTGTAGAAGCAGAAATCTGGTGTTTGTCATTGGACCGCCTTTAGTTGCATGACTTGACCTCTCCTCTGTAGGATTGGCTGGAGGACATTGTATGCCACTTCACCTTATGCCAAGGTGATAGTTCATGCTTCTTTCTTGATTGACACAACAGATAGGAGATAGTGGTTGCTAGATGCTAATCTTAACTTCTTACTTGGTTTATTTTGACATTCTCTGAATTTAAAAGGATGCTGTGGTCTGTAAAGCTTGTATGATTGATATTTTTTTGTTTGCCTTTTGCCCATGTAGGTATGTGAAGGGACTACATTATTTCTATTGTTTCTCTGGTTTTGCTTGACATAGAATTGTTATGTTGTAGCAAGCTTTTTTTTATCTTTTAACTAGTTTTCTACTTAATTTTTAATTTTAACTTGATAAAACATTTAGTCACCTAACATTGAACTTCATTTGAAGCTTCACCTCAATCAGATTGGCTGGTGGCCACATTTTTAAGAAATCATCTTCCTTGATGATAAATGTGGGAGCCTCCAGCCAACTGTGGGTGGCACCATCCCTACATAGGAGGGACTGGGCTTTATTAGAAATCTTACTCAGCAAGCTGGATTGCAAGCCAGTAATCAGTGTTCGATCATGAATTCTGCTTGAGTTCTTACCTGACTTTCTTCAAAGATGGGCAGTTAAAACTGGAAAAATAAGATGAAATAAGCCCTGTCCTTTCCTACTTGCTTTAGGTCAGAGTGCTTCATCATGACAACAGAAAGCAAACTAGTACAGCTCATATGAATAAGCATTTGTGGTTTTTCTGTCCATTCATGACATCTGCCATTTTTGATAAAGAAACTGGTTCTGCTCCAGTCTGGGATATATGAGACAAATATGTGTTACCACAGTACACATTCCCATCACCACTGAGTCCTGAATTTCTTCTTCATTTTTAAGGCAGAGGTTCTTTTTTTTGACAAACACACAACTTTATTTTCTAACATTTAAACCTAACACATAATGTTGAAATGGAGTTAGGCAGCAGTGTCACTCTAAGTCATTTTTTCATTTCCTAAATTCTATATATGCTTCATCATCTGACTTGAACAGTTTCCCATGTTTCTAGGTGTTGAAGTGCCTTGAAAACCTAATGTGTGGAAATACACTGTAGGAATTACTTAAACAGGCAGAGGTTCTTTCCCATGTTTATTCTACTCACAGAGTCTTCTGGTTTAACAGTGTCTGGTGGATTAGAGGTGCTTAAATGGCAGAATGTCTACCTTTTTTTCAAGACACAGAAACAGAAGTATTTCTGTTTCTATTATTACTTTAAAAACTGAAGAAGTCAGAAGAGAACATTTACACTAAAACCCCATTGTCCCCAGCTGCCCACACTCACACACTCTTATCCTCATGCTGATTCTCCACTCTCTTGCCTCAGTGCTGGATTAGATGATATAAAATGGATCTCATTCCTTATCCACAATATTTAATTTCTAAATAAATTTCTAGAAGAAAATATTAATATTCATCACACTTGAGTAGAATAGAGTTTATAACTTTGCATACTTTTGAAACTATAATACTCGAACAGTTTACATATTTAGTCTTGTTATGAACATTCCTCAAACCCACTGTATTATAGCAACATGGCTACTATATAAAAATAACAGCTTATATATATGACTTTTCTAGATGGAGGATGAGCTTTAAGTTTCTATAAATACTAGTTTTACATATTTCTTTAGCTTTCAAAATGGTGAATGTGTTTGGGACTCTGCATTGACTATGCTTGTCTTATTCTTCACTGTGTTGGGTGGCATTCAGTTGCTGCATAGCTGCTGTGTGGAGTATCTTGATACTTTCCTAATGCACTGAAGAATCATGTTAATGTTTCCTTTACATGTAATAACTTGATTTTATTGTAGAATTTGGGTGAGTGAATTGAAGGATCAAATACAATAAGCAGAGACTGGATAAAGACTGATGGGAGATTATATTTAAAGTGTATTTGTGGTTTAGTCTGCTCTCTTCTGCTTTTGCTTTGTATAAACCATTATATTTGTCCTATTTATTGTGTCTTTTCATCCAGTAACTAGCATGCTAGTGTTGAGGTTACTAGCTTGAGTGAATGCATGGATAAGCCAGAATATTTTTTTTTACTTAAAAACATGGTTTTTAGACAAACCCAGGTGTTACCAACCAGCAAAATAACAAGTAATTCTTTTTTAATTTTGAGTTCTTATTAATTATGTATGTTGTTTCTTTGGGGAATTTACTTCTTAAACATTTCTATTCTACTGCTTTGAGAGTTTGTTACTCAGTGAATTTTGTTTTTAGCATTCCTTGCTAACATTTTATATGACTAACTATAGTCACACACATTTATAGTCTTGTAAATTTTAAATGAAATAAAGCTACTTAGTGACATCAATTTCTAAAAGACAAGGTGAAAGTGGCATATGAAAACCTGCAAGTCTGACTTATCATGCATCCTACCATTGTTATTTTTCATCTATGAGCAATAGTACAGAAATTCCCAGCCACTCAAACAATACTAACTTTGAACTGCAAATCTTCTTTCTGTCTAATACTGTCAAGTACAGAGTTCCTAATACATTTTAAAAGATAAACCAGATTTTCATTGCTTCAGAAAATGCATTATTTATGTTGTATAATCAAAGTTTGGAATAATGTCTATTGGAGATTTTTCCCAGAAGCAGCTCCTCCATTCTCTTTGGCATGGGATACTGGAGTGTGATTATCTGCAAAGGTTTCGGGGAACACGAAGTAACGGCATATTCTACAGAGAACATGCCTATTTTCACTAGGCCACGTTAATTCATTTTTATGTTTTCAGTCAGACACTAAGCCCCCAAAATGTACTTATACAAGAAGGATGTTTTAGAAAAGATAGTAGGAATGGTCTATTTTATGACACAAGATCTTCCAGAACAACTGTGTTCACTGGATGGGTTGTTTCCCCCAACTGAAGTTTTAGTCATACATAAGTAGTCATCATACTATGTTTCTTTGTATAGTTTGAAACAATAAACTAAACAAAAAGAGCAATAACAAAAATCCTTGCACATTTTGTTCCTGATTCTGTAAATACTATAACACTTTTCAAAATATATGTATTCTTTTAATTATATTTTCTGTTAACCATGCCCTGATGCAACGCACTTGAGCATGTTTAATTTTTTAGTTTTTACAATTAAGTATTTCTTTGTGTGTTTATTTATTTACAGCACTATTCATTTATCATGTGTGTTCACTTTCCAATGAATCACATGTGAGGATTAAAGGAAATCTTGCTGGAGGATTAAAGGAAATCTTGCTGGAGTTTGTTGTCTCCTTCTACCATTTGGGTCTTTGGGGTCTTTGGGGTCTTTGGGGCAGACTTGATGCCAAGCTTCTTTACCCAGTGAGGCATCTCTGAATTCATTGAACATGTTTCTATAAGGATTCTAGAAGGCCATAGCAGTAGAAAAGAATGGTGGTGGTAGAAGAAATGGGCATATAGAGGATACTGAAAACAGGTTCCCCTAGAAACTCAACTGGGGTAATAGGACTACTCTGGATCCAGAATGTGTGATGGTTATAGTGTACCTTAGGAAGACTGTATTTTACTTTAGGACACTTCAATAAATCAGTCTAAATAATCAGATAAAAGGCTGTTATACTATCTTTATGAAGGATTTAAGCTTTCATTTATTCTATACATGGAATGCTTTAAACAATAAATCGTAGTCTCAATTTTATTAAGTATACACATGGGAGAGCCAGAAACACACAATACAGAATTACAGATTATAGAAACAGACAGAATACACCTCCAAATAGAGTGCCAAAAATATACATTGGGAGAGAGAGAAAGAAGAAAGATCTGACAATCTGGCTGTATAGCTTAACCTGGCTTTGAACTCACCTTTTTCCCTATTTTACCTCCTGTGTACTGTGATAGAGAATTACACCATCTCATCCAGATGCATTATTATTTTGCTAGGGTGCTCTGTACCCTCCATATGTTGGGAGTTTTGTCTATAGTACATCACTATGCCAGAGATTGGAACTTTAATAGGCATGGGGAGAGTGCCTTGGCTTTGCCCTCAAAGGGGTTGTAGGGCTTCAGATTCTAGCTATGCATTTGCTTATAAGATCTTTGATGTTTCCTCTTAGAACAGTTTCTGTATTGCTATAAAGTGATAAAGCCTGTGGGCTTCTCAACAGAGACTCTTCTATGATGCTTACAATTTCAACAGCCAAATACTGAGCTGAATAAACCTCTCTCTTTTCAAGAGGCAGCTGCTACCAGGTATTACTTTTTATATAATGATGGGTATAAACTAGTGTCCATACTAAATACCACCTATTAATATTTATGATTTTGCCATCAATTAATCTGTTTATTTACAATATGTGCTTGTGTGTCGATGGAATATGTATGTGGGTGTCTATGATAATTGCAAAGGTTAGAAAACAACTGTTGGAAATGGTTTCTTTCCTCCCACCTTTATGTAGGTGTTACAGATTGAACTAAGGCTTCTGAAGCAAGCACCATTACCCACGGAGGCATTTCACCATCCCACTTCTACCAATGATTCAGTCTTGAATCAATGTTAAATCCTTGTATAGGACATATTGTTCATCTAGTTATATCTATCTGCTATCTATCTATCTATCTATCTATCTATCTATCTATCTATCTATCATCTATCCTCTATCTATCATCATGAACATCATCTTGATCAATTTCTTCCTTCTGCTTCTTTGGATTGAATATTCTTTTTCTTATCTTTAATTATATTTCTCAAATTATTTATTACAGTTGTGTGTGTGTGTGTGTGTGTGTGTGTGTGTGTGTGTGTGTGTGTGTGTGTGCACGCGGTACACATATATACTATGTACTTGTCACATGCATTGGTGGTGAAAAGCATTTTTTTGGAATTTATTTTCTCCTGCCATGTTGAAGGATCAGAAGATAAAGATAAATTCAGGTTGTTGACCCTGATACATGTGCCACTATTCACTGAAACATTGAAACACATTGTTGGTTTCCTTGTGTAATTAAAGTGGAAACTTCGATGGTTAATTTGACATTTATATTTCCAAAAACACATGGTTAATGATATCAAATTCCTTCTAATAATTACTTTATAAGGCATAAATAAAGGTTTTAACAGTTGAAATTTAGTTTTTATTCAGTTAGTTAAGTTTTAATTTATCAGCAATTCTAATTTTGACCAGTAGTTAATTAAATTCTGTTTACCAATAGCAATTTATTTCATTGGGAGAACATATATTACATGAATTGTCAAATATAATTTTTTGAAATCTTGGTGTTTTTGTGACCCCTACAATAAAACATATTGAGCATATAGTAATATGACTACATCATCTACAAAAGTTTTCTATTAAAATAATTATTGAAAATGAATATTTTCAATGAAATGAATGCACCTGTATGTTCTTTGAGGATATATTATTTTCTCTAATAAAGAGAATTCTATCTGTGGTAACAAAATATTTAAATATTGCCCATTTAATGCTTACTTATATTTTGCCTATCTCCTCAAGACTTTCCAGAGAATTTGAAATGTGAAACAGCCAATAAAACCTCTAACTAGTTTCATTTTAAAGGATTTAATACTATGTAAGTCTAAATGATTTTATGTTGGAAGCACAGTAAAGGCATAATGGAGTCCTTGCAAAGATGGAATAGGTTCATTATCAGTTGGGCTTTTGTTGTGCATTATATGTGCACAGTGACAAATTTCATGAAGATAGTTCTTTTAAGTATATTATGTACTTTGATCACATTTAATCCCTAGTTCCTTTCCTCTTCTCCTCCACCAATATCCCTTACAAAAAAAGTTCATGTTTGAAGTCAACATTACAAGTTTCTTTAAAAATAAAATACTTAAAATTACAGAGGACACAAACATTGTGGAACGCCATATCCAGCTGTATATCAAAGAAATCATCTAATATAAGTATCTTTTTTTCTTTCTGGTGTCTTTCCTGCATCACTGTATCACATTTAGACTCAATGTCTAAGTCCCTTGAGTGTGCAAGTCTCTACACAAGCAAAAAATTCAATCAAAAGAACAAGTGAATTGTGCTATTTATGAAAATACTTTTCTCAGTGTATTTTATAAAAGCATTTAACATATTTTATGCCTTATATTAGTTAAAAGAAAAAAATTGTATTGTGAACTTGACACCTTAAAGAGTGAAAGAGAGTAGCATTATAGTAATAAGACTTAAATATGTTGAAATTACTACACAGATATTATTTCAATTGATAATGACTTTGAAAATACTGAAAATTTCCAAATATCCTTCAAAATTTTGAAGAGTAGGACTGGAGAATTGTGTGAGAGCTATGTTTTCACTCTGACTTCTGCTCAAGTACCCTTGGAAAAAAACATTCAAGAATTGAGAAATCATTGCTGTTAAAAGGCTATTAAATGTTAATGTCACCAATTCAATACATATAATATTTAATGGGTTTTACTTTGAAAGAACTCTAATATGGCAAAATCATCAGAAGATATGAGACATCTAGTGTCAAGTATCGGAATGATGAATTTGGCTTCCAGCCTTTGCAATTTCAGCATTATTAATCCATTTGCCTCTTAATAACATTTTAATAGATAATTACATAAAACAGTGAAAAGATATGCAATTGAGTCATAAGTTTCAGTAGCTTGCATTAAGACAGAATAATCAAACTAAGTAAACTTGAAATAGAATTTGAATATTAATCCTACTCATTTCCATTACCTTCCTTCTTCAAGTGGCAACAGATTCTACATATGCATATGTATGCACATACACATAAATGATTATAGATAAAACATTTTTATGCATGTTCAGATGATGTTTATAGTTATTTTTGTCATTTATTTATGATAATAATAATGCCTCTCTTTAGATATTTTTATTGAAATTTTAAAAGATTTATGTGTACATACTTTCTAAGACCAAACTTCTCTTCATGTATAAATAATTGACTATCTTTTTAAATAATTCTTATACAATTACATTAACATGGTCCCCAATGGTCCCCATGACTGGTTTAGGGAGATCAGAACAGCAAATACATGGTTTCATGGCTACACTGAACTCAATCTTGTTTTTCAAATTCCTGTGTGCAAGAATATGCAAGTGTGTGCATGATTTAAATGCCTTAACACATTTCTGTATAAATTGTAAGAGGACAATTTTTCTTTCTCAAAATGAGAAGACTTTAAGTTTAAAATATATAAACATAGGAAAATTGATTTCTTATCCAAGGGTAAGTTTCTCTTTATTTTTATCTGTACCCAGCTGGCAGTGGGTGGCATCTTATTCCTAGAAATCCATATTTTCAAGGCAAACACTTAATATTAACTTAGTTATGGAGTAGTGATATTTCAACTCTGAAATGTGATTTATAGAAATTCTAAGTACAGGAAGATAGCTAGAGCTTTGGTCTCAGCTGATGGATTCTGTTGACCCTGATGATGGACTCTGCTAACCATGCTGATGGGCTCTGTAGAACATCTTAATGGGCTCTGTTGGCCATGCCGATGGGCATTGTTGCCTATGCTGATGGGCTCTTTAGACCATGCTGATGGGCTCTGTTGATCATTCTGTTGGGCTCCGTTGGGCATGCTGATTTTGGCAATGCTGTATTCAGTAACATTCCTTTGTTAGACTTATTTCATTTACATGAAATTGTGAAAGAATAAAATTAGTAGAAAAACTCTTGTTCTGTTGGTGTTTATGTATTTGTTTTCAATTCTGGCTCTTTTATGATAGCACCATAATTTTTGGTTGTTGATTTTTTTTTTGAGACAGGGTTTCTTTGTGAAACAGTACTGGCTATCATGGAACTCACTCTGTAGACAGACTATAAAAATGAGCTACAAACCTCAAATATCATTAAAGTACTACTAATTTACATTATCAAGTTTAAAAACCCGTTTCAAATGCAACACTGTATGATTCCAAATATATGAATTTTTAAAAAGGCAAATCATAGAGCAAAAAAATCAAATTGGATATTTGTTTATGACTGGTTTGAATGAAGAAAATATTGATAGGGAGAAAAATAATGTTTATGAATATATCCTATAACTGGGGCTTATTTATGACATTATGTATTTGCTAAAACTTAAAGAACTATAACATAGATATGTAGAATATGAATGACAGCTATATATTAAGCTGTAAATGAATTTTAATATTTAGATATTATAAACTACTTGTACTGGATTGTTAATTACAAAAATGTACTGCTAAAATATGTTAATTAGGTGGATATGCATGGTATACAAGACTAGAAATCCATTTTTTTCTGTTAATCTGATTTTCTAAAACTACAATTTTTAATTAAGCAACATAAAAACTAAGAATGAAACTAATTTTCCTTCTTCATTTCTTCAACATAGTCTAGCAAAAGTTTGTCTTTAATCTATTTTTCATTGGTAAAACACTTTCATTAATCTCACATTAAAAGACAATTTTATAAATGTTTTTCAATTCCTTGACTTCCACTCTCATCATATTCACAAGCCTCTTGTAGCTCTGGACACCAGACTTCTTGTCCTCTTCACCAAATTTTCATTTGTTCTGTCATACTGTATTTATCTCTGCTTTCAAATTTTCAGAGCATGTTGAGATTTCCCAAAACTCTTTTTTTTTTTTCTGATATCTTGCACAGTTTGTATCATCGGTC
Organism: Cricetiscus sungorus; assembly: GCA_030556225.1. NCBI lineage: Eukaryota > Metazoa > Chordata > Mammalia > Rodentia > Cricetidae > Cricetiscus > Cricetiscus sungorus. The sequence continues at coordinate 524,385 of JANBXA010000253.1, read as the reverse complement.
TTTTGTTAACAGAAAAAGTGTTAGGAATATTTATAAATATGTTCTGAGCATAATTTTCTCTAAGTGCATATTCATTGTGTACCATTGCCTTTGCCGTTAGCATTTTCACATAAAGCTAAAATCAATAACACATGAATCAAAACTAGAGACGTTTCTGTGATCTAGGCTTTCAGTTTTCTAAGTCAAAACAATCTGAAAAGGAAAGTTGATTTCATATAGACTTGAACATAATAACTTGGATCTAGTTTCTATTGTAATAAATGCTTTTTATTTTCCTCTTGGATGAATAATGGGTACACAGCTGTAATTTCGTAGTAGCTATGCTTTGAGACTCATGCCTATCATCCCGCACAACACATGCTCAGGTCACATGATCATCAGTCCAAGATTAGCCTAGACTGCACAGTGATACTATGCTCTGAATAAAAAAGAATTCATAGGACTCCATTCCATCTTTTAAACATTGGTACAAACATAATGTCTAGTGATCCCTTTGTTGGTCATGCTTTTCTTATAGAGTGAAGATTTTCAACTTTCAAAGAAAGAAGTTCTCTGTTTTCTTATTTGTGCTGTGCGATTCTGAATTCTGATAATCATATTTCATACTTTCTAAATTTGTCCTATGATTTATAATTGTTTCTAACTTAGAGAAATATTCATGATTTATTTGAATCTTAGCTTTTCTTGTTCAAGTGACACATCACTAATATTTCTTGTTTGTGTAAGGAAGGCTAGGTGGGGGTGTAGGAAGTTTCAGACTCACTTTGTTCTTTAGCTTTCCTTTCCCTTAAGTAAGATTAATGATTGTCCAGAGTTCCTATGTTGCAATACAATAAAGAAAATTCATCCTAAACCACTGTTTTTTTAAAAATATACTTAAGCTTGCTTTCTTTCTGTTTTAATACCTAGAAACCTTGAACTCACAACCACTGCTTTATGATTTCCTAATAGAACAAGCATTAATGTATGCTTATGTCTAGTTAGAGTAAAATGTCCAAAAATAAGTACACAAACACAACTTGAAGCATTATCTTTTTGTTATGAGTCCACATATTCCTTAAAATAATTGCTAGTTTAGAATTGTTAAATAATGTGCTTTGGGTTGTTTTGTATTGTTTTGGATATTAATCACTGGTATTTAAAGTGGTTATTTGCTTTTCTTCAATTGATCTTAAAATCATATAACTTACAAATTTTTAAATGCTTGCTAAAAATTGATTGTTAGCTTGAACTTCACTTTGGCATGTGCTTAAAGGCAGCTTTGTTCATCGATTTCTACATAGCCATCCATAGCCCTGAATACATAAGTAACATGTTATGACTTTTAACCAAAGGTGGAACATCTGGGCCTTCTCCATCCCTCAGGTTCCCATCACCCATCCCCTTCCTTTTACCCCTTCCAAATTTACCCAGAAAATATTAACTATTTTCTTTCCTGGGGCCCTTCATGTGTGTCCCTCTTAGGGTCCCCCTTGTTACCTATCTTCTCTGGGGTAATGGATTGAAGGCTGGTTATCCTTTGTTTTACGTTTAATGTCCACTTATAAATACGCACATACGATGTTTGTTTTTCTGCGTCTGGGTTTCCTCATTCAAGATGGTTTTTTTTCTAGTTCTATCCATTTGCCCACACATATCAAGATGCCATTTTTTAAAATACTCCATTGTGTAAAGCTACCACATTTTCTTTACCTATTCTTTGGTTGAGGGGCATGTGGGATACCTTGCAAACCACTGATACAAGGGGGAGGGTCCTAGTCCTGCCTCAACTTGGTATGCCAAATTTGTTGACTCCCCAAAAGAGGACTTATCTCCCCTGAGGAGTAGAACTTGGTTGGAAAGGGAGAGATGGAAGGCAGGAAAAGGGGAGGGAGGGGAAACTGGGATTGGCATGAAAAACAAAAATTAATAACTAAAAAAAAGGTGGGGGGAAACAAACAGTACTGGTTTGTACATAACTATCATAAATGCAATCCTAAGAGCTCATCTCCTCTTAGAATGTGCCCTCTTGGGGATGTACTTTTTTTTAAGTAAATATCAGTGGTTCATAATTAATGAACTATGATCCAAGCATGACATAAACTATATCTCCAAAAGCAAAAGATAAAGAAAAACACATGGGGATTGCTCAGCAATTTAAATGTAGGATGAAAGGGAAAGACACTTTAAATCAATGGTCCAAAAGCCTTAGCACTGCCTGCCACTTTTCATCAATCTTCTTGAGCTGTGTCTCCTGTAAAGGGGGAACTTCACAGTCCCTAAGGGAGTACCAAGCAGTATATTCTGTAAAAGAAGTCACCTTTTACATTATGCTTTAGAAATTTCCCTATTGTACATGAGCTTTTAGTGTGGAATTGATCAAAATATACTCTCTTACCTAGAAAAAGATTTTCTTGTAAAAACCGTCATTTGAAATTCCATTGAGAAAACGTGTACTTATATTTTACTGAGGACTTTATAAGCCCCAAATGGGTTATCTTTCTGATCCCTTAAGGACATGCAAGTTGATATCATAAGTTGTATAGACTATTGTGCTGTTAAATGGTAAACTGTCCTCCCATGGCCTTAGGAGAGCTCTTCTCTCCTCTGTGTATACCAGCAAATTCTTCAATTTATTTATCGTGCACCCAGCATAAATAACACCTTGAATTTAATAGGAAGAACTCAAGTTTGTGCAAATGGGTGTGTAGGAAGCTCTACCTTTGTATCTCCAGCTGATGAACGAGGCTAGGTCACAGATCTGACTCTGAGTAAAATCTACAGGCAGGAGGAGAGCTCAGGAACTTACACTGAAAGCCACAGACAAAGGCAGCAGCAGCTACCTGATACAGGGCATTGTCTAACTTTCAGATAAAGAATCAAGATTGGCTTCCTAAATACCAGCTCCACAGAGGGAAAGGATAGCTTAATCTCTCCCTGGGATTTAGTTCTTCCAGGGAACACTGCAATGCCAACATGACAATAAAAAAAATGTGATTAGAATTTCAAAAACAAAAAATTCAAAAGAAAGAAAATTAAACACATACATTAACTATAGATGAGCACAGAGAGGAGCAACTTGAATAAACAAGACAGCATGTCTTTGTTATGAAATTCACCAATTTCATAACAAAGGCACCTGGTAAACATGAATTTAAGGGAACACCAATTAATTTGTTAAAAAACGAGTATAAATACATCCAAACAATTCAAGAAGACATGTCTATACTCTAGTCAATAAGACAAAGAAATTAGTGAAACTGGTAAGCCAATCCAAAATATGATTTTAGAAATAGAATTGATAGAGAAAACTCAAAGTGAAATGATATTTGAAAATTAACAATTCACTAAACCAAAGAATCTCAGTTGAACTAATCATCAATATAATGTGTCTTGTTGAAAGCAGAAGATTGTAGCGCCTATGCTACTTTATTACCCAATGGGTGGGGAGAGGGGTTGAGGATTTAAAAAAAGGATGAGACAGTGGGTCATTTGTGCTAAGAGAGTGCTGTTTATTGAAATAACAAGGAGCCTTATATACAGGCTTATAGCACAAGTGAAAAACAACCAGGGTTGGTAGTTCCAGTTCCTATATGTAGTAGGTGTCTCAGCTGGGGGTGGAAAGAGGAACATATGGTCAGATCATCTCAGAAGGAGGGTTGCAAGATATTCTAGCACAAGAAGTACTTGGTCAACAAGCTAGTCAGCAGATCCCCAGGAGAAAGGGCCCAACAGAGAATAAGGATGAAAGATAAATTAGAGGAATTTGATCAATCAGTGAAGAGTCAAGATATATGAAAAAAAAAAAAAGAGGGGAATACCTGAGACATAACAAACAGACCCAACCTTGGAATATGTGCAAAAGAAGGAGCAAAACACCATAATATAAGCATAGTGAATATTAGACTTAAAAAGGAAATTTATAAAACACAAAGAGATGCCTATCCAGTACAAGATACATAGAGCAGTCCATTAGAAGTATAAAGGAACAGCAAAAGACAAACTTAAACTATAAAAAAATACAGGATGAAAACAGAAATAATGAAAGCTACAACTGAAAAAGTCAAGTCCCTCATAAAGGCAGGGACATTAGAATAACACTTGATTATTTGACAGAAACTTAACAACTAGAAGTTGTAGTTACGTTGTATATTACAATGTAGTTACATTGTAGATTAATATCTGAAAGTCAACAACTGTTAGCCTGGATTTCTATACCAAGCAGAACTAAAAAATTGAAGGAAAGATAAATAAAATTCATAATAAAAACAGGCTGAAGGAATTTATAACTACCAATCCACTTCTACAGATGGTACTAGGAGGAATACTTTGGTTGGAAGACAACCATCAAAGCACCCAAATGTCATAGAAAATAAAATATCCAAGAACAGACAATCAGAAGGGGGATAAAAAGACATAACCACAACAAAATGGGAAGAATTAATACACATTTTTTCAATAATGACCCCTAATATTAAAGGCCTGAATAAAGAGACAGCAATTAGCATTTTGGCTTAGGAAATAGAATAATTTTCGCTGCCTCCAAGAAAAACTTCTTACTATCAAAGGGAGAATACAGTCTAGAGTAAAACGAGGGAAAATAGTATTCCAATAAAATGGAACCAAGAAACAAGCAGACATAGGTATCCTGATATCTGAAACACTGGTTTCAATTTAAAACTACTCTGCAGAGATTAGGGAAAAGTAAAACTCACCCAAGAGGATATCATAGTTATAAATATGCAGTCCACCAATGCAGAAATGGGCAATTTCATAAAAAAATTTATGATCTAAAACTATAGTGGTAGTGGATGACTTCAATACCATAATCCACCGATAGGGGATAAGGAGTACATCTGGGCAAATACTAAACAAATAAACAAGCCAAATAGCTTTATAAGTCAAATGGACTTAACAGACATTTACACAGTATTATATCCAAATACTAAAGAATATACATTCTTCTTAGAAATCCATGGAACCTTTTCCAAAATAAACTACATAGACAAGAAGCAAATCTCAATAACTATAGGAAATCTGAAATAACATTATATTGAATAAAAACTATAGAAAGGAGACAAACCCATGGAAACTAAATGTCTCCAGTACTAAACTAGAGTAAGAAACAAACAAAGATGGGAATATGAAAGTCCTAGAATTTAAGGAGAATGGATATATACCAAATTCTAGAAGAGATAATGCAAGAATTCCTAAGATGAAAAAGTTTATTCTTCTATATGCTTATATAACAAATAATATCAAGTTAATAAATTTATGATGCATGTAAAGGCCTTATAATAATAAAATGGGTAGAGAAAAGGACTCAAATTGATTAAATAGAAACAGTAAACAATATAAAATTCAATGATATGAAATATTGGTCCTTTGAAAAGGTTAATAATAATGACAAAGCATTAAAGAAAGAGAGAAAAGAAAAATTAACAAAATTGGAGATGGAAAGAGAGAACATTAAGAAATTCAGAGAATATAAAGGACTTCAAAAGCACATTTTCTCCTAAACTAAACAATAAAAAAATGAATGCACTTCTTCTACATCTATATACTCTGCTTAAATTAAATCAGAATGAAATAAATAGTTTAAACAGAAACAAATCAATTGATATAATAGAAGCACTAATTAAATTCAACCCAACTAAATGAAACTCTGGGCCAAATAAATTAAACAGAGAATTCTACTAGATATTCAAAAGTGAACAAACACTACCATTCCTTAAAATACTTATTAAAAATTAAACTCTTCCAAATTTTTTCTTAATCCAGTATTTCCCTGGTACAAAAACCACAAAGACAAAGAGAGACACAGAGAAAGACAGAGACAGAGAAAGAGAAAGAATCATATACTAATTCCCCTGATAAATGGTTCATATATATAGAAATTATGAGTAAAATGTTCACAAATTAAATTCATGATCACATCAAAAATATCATCCATCACAATCAAGTCAGCATCATACAGAGAGGTAGGGATGGTTTGACATTCATAAATCAATTAATTAATCTCTAGATAAATAAACTCAAGGGTAGAAATGACATAATCACCTTACTTTGTGCAGAAAAGTCCCCTGACAAAATTTATAATTCCTTAATGGTAAAGTTCTGGAGAATCTAAAAATATAAGGAATGCATATTTATCCCTAGTATACAAATGGACTTGGGGAGCTCATTCCACATAGAGGGATTCTCTCTCAGCCTCAACATATGGAATAAGCCCTAGGCCTTGCTCCAAATGTTAGACAAACTTTGAAGACTCCCCATGGAAGGCATCACCCTCCCTGGGGAACAGAAAGAAGGGATGGGGCTTGGTGGGAGGAACAGGGGAGGAAGGGAGGCTGAGGGAATTAAAAATAATCTCAAAGCACTTTCAATAAAATCAGTAATAGGAAAAGTGATGGGAGATGTTATTCTGTAAATATGTTTCTCATACTGGTTAATAAATAAAGCACTGTTGGGCCAATAGAAAAGGAAGATAAGAGGGACTAGGAAACTAGGAGGAAGGAGGAAGCAGTTGGGAGGAGTTAGCATGTAGAGCTAGAGGAAGCAAGATGATGGGGCCACCTTTCTCCGGTAATATGACCACGTGGAAATACTTAGAATAGTAGAAATGGGTTAATAATTAAGATAGAGCTAGCCCATAAACAATGATGGTAACTGGCCAACAGGATTGTATCAAATACAGAGACTCGGCATGTTATTTGGGGCCAGCACACCAGACCGGTGGTGGGTGGGCTGGCGGAAAATATACAAGCTACAGAAAAGTTGTTCAGTCTCTCTTCTCCTGTTCAGTGTAGTACTTGAATGCTAAGGACAAAGCAAGGGAAGGAGATGCAGGACATAACAGGAAAAGAAGAAATAGTATTAGCCTTATTTACTTATGATTTGACTATGTACATAAAAGATCCTAAAGACTCCACCAAAAAGCATCCTACAAATGATAAAGACATTCAGCAATGTAGCAGGTTTTAAAATTAATGAACACAAAACAAATACCCCTCCTATATAAAAGTAACAGGCATATGGCAAATGAAATCAGGAAGACGATATGATTCCACAATGGCCTCAAAATGATCAGATTTAATAAACAAATGAGATAGACACTTAATATATGGGATCTCCTGAAACTGAGGAGCTTCTGTAAGTCAGAGAACACAGTCAACTAGACAAAAAAAGCACCCCACAGAATGGTAAAAGATATTCACCCCACATCTGACAGAGGGCTGATTTCCAAAATATGAGAAGAACTCAAGAAACTAGTCACCAAAACACCAAATAATACAATTAAAAAGTAGGGTACAGAACTAAGTAGAGAATTCTTAATAGAGGAACCCAAAATGGCTAAAAGACACTTAAAATGTTCAACATCCTTAGCCATCAGAGAAATTCAAATCCAAACAATTCTGAGATACCATCTTACTCCTGTCAGAATGGCTAAATCAAAAACACCAAAGACAGTTTATGCTGGAGAGGATAAAGAGAATGGGCAATGCTCCTCCATGGTTGGTGGGAGTACAAACTTGTTCTGCCACTTTGGAAAGGAGTATGGTGGTTCCTAGGAAAATGGGAATCAGTCTACCTCAAGTTACAGTAATTCCAGTATTAGGCATATACTCAAAAGATGCACATTCGTGAAATAAGGATATCTGTTCAACAATGTTCATAACAGCATTATTTGTAATAGCCGGAACCTGGAAGCAAGCTAGATACCCCTCAGCTGAGGAATGGATACAGAAAATGTGGTACATTTACACAATGGAGTACTACCCAATGAAATCTTGAACTTTGCAGGCAAATGGATGGAACTAGAAAAAAGCATCACCAGCCTACAATCCACACTGCTAGAAAAGCTAGAAAACAAGGAGGATCCTAAGGGTGACAAACATGGTCTCCTGGAGAAGGGAAAAGGAACAAGATCTCCTGAGAAAATTGGGAGCATGTGGGGAAGGGAGAGGGAGTCAGGTGAAAAATAAGGGGAGAGAAGAAGGGGGAGGAAAACATGAGGGAGCAGAAACTTTTAGTTGTATGAAAATTAGAGGTGAATAGGAGGGGATACCATAATAGAGAGAGTCATTATAGGTTTGAAGAGAAATCTGCCACTAGGGAAATGTCCAGAGATCTTCAGAGATGACCCAAACTAACAATCTAAGCAATAATGAAGATTGATGACTACCTTATTGCCACTTCATAGCCTTCATCCAGTAGCTGATGGTAGCAGAAGCAGACACCTACAGCTAAACACTAGCTGAATCCTGGAATTCAGCTACACAAAGGGAAAAGTGATGAGCAAAGGGGTCAAGACCAGGCTGGATAAACCCACAGAGACAGCTGACATGAACAAAGGGAAGCTCATGGACTCTAGCCTAATACCTTGGAAACCAGAATAGGACTCAGACCCCCTGAACGTCGGTTTCATTTAGGAGGCCTAGGCAGTCTATGGGGCCTCTGGCAGTGGAAACAAGATGTATCCTTAGTGCACAAAAGGGTTTTGGGAGCCCATTCTCCATGGAGGGATACTACCTTAGCCTAGAGACATGGGGGAGGGCCTAGGTCCTACCCCAAATGACAGATTTTGATGATCCTTCATGGATGGCCTAACCCTCCCTGGGGAGTAGAATGGAGATGGGATGGGGTGTCAGTGGGGTCATGAGAGTATGAGAGGGAGAGGGAACTGGGATTGATATGTTAAATGAGAAAAATATAATAAGTAATAATAAAAGCAAACAAAAATTCATCATTCTTGGTTGCTAGGGAAATAGTAATTAAAGTACTTTGAGATTTTTATCTTAATACTGTCAAAATGGATAAGAATAAGATTGCAAAAGAGATAACATTTGTAAGGTTTAAAATACCTAAAAATTTTGTTGTGAGACTGTACCTCCTGGAAGAAGTGATATGAACAAGACCTGAATAATGACAATATCAATAGAAATGCTAATGCAGAATGGGAAAACTATTGAAGGTCCTTCACCTGTACAAAAGCAATAGGCTACTAATGACTTCTGGGAGAGGAAAAATTAACCTTTTCCAGAAATGAGACCCTTAATTTGTTAGCCAATACAAAGTGGTCAGTCCTAAAATCACATACACAAAAACAATAAAAATGGTATCTGATTGTATTCATATAATTGTAGACACATACAAGGCAATAAAAGTAAAAGAAAACGAGGCTACTAATAGGAGAGAAAGAGTGACAGAGTCCTGGAGGGGGCACGAGAAAAGCTAGGTAGAGGAAAGGGGGAAATTATACAATTAAATAAATATTTTAAGGAAAATAATTAACTGAAGTAAAGGATGACAACAACAAATTCTAGAATGGACATGGGGAATAGTAACCCCCATGAACTCTTGGTGAAAGTGTGAATTTCTGAAACCACTATAGAAATCAGTATGGCAGTTTCTCAGAAAACTATAAAAAGTTCTACTGTTTGCCTTCCTTGACCATATACAAAGAACACTCTTTCTTACTACAGAGAAACATACATGCCTATGGCAACTATATTTATGGTAGATAAGGCATGGAAACAACTTAGGTATCTATCTGATGAATGCATAATAAAATGTAGTATCCATAATCAGTGGAAATTTATTATTATAAAATATAAAAGGGGGAGCTGGAGAGATGGCTCAGGGTTTAAGAGCACTGGCTACTCTTGCAGAGTTCAGTTCCAGCAACCACATGGTGGCTTACAGCCATCTATAGTGGGATCTGACTTCTGCCTCTGGCTAGCAGGTGTACATACAGCTAGAGCATTCATATACATAAAAACCAAAAAAAAAGTAGAGTCAAAATTGTTAACAATTACAGAAATGTAAATCAAAAACATAAAGTAATACTTGAAAGCAACAAAGATAACTCTTAATTGAAACCCTAATGGAAAATAATACTTTGGTAAAAACGTGAGATATAATCCTTATACCCTGTTGGTAGTTGTTACAGAAAACAATATGGCATTCTTCAAACCATAAAATCAGAATTATGATGTGATATAATTAATATTAACTAAATCAAACACATTAATTCACTTTTATATCAGTGTGAACAGTCATACTGTTGTTAGTCTAATAAAGAAATTAATTAAATCTATTCATGGGTAAATAAAACAGTAAAATGCAGTGTGTAAAATTATATATGTATATATATATATATTGTATATATATATATGTGATAGAGAGAGAGAGAGGGATATCTAGAATAGTAAAATTCATAAAAGTAAGACAGTGGAAGAGTATTTACTAGAGCAGTAGAAGGAAAGCTAGACTTATTGTTTTGCATAAACAGTTATTTTAAAATAATAAAAAGTAATCTGTTAAATGGATAATGTTTTGGTGCTCAACATTGTGAATACTGCCATTGATCTGTGTACTGAAACTATTGTTAAATGTTAAATTTAATATGATATAGATTGTAACAAGAAGCTGAATGAAAATCAAGGAGATAGTGCAAGAGGACATATCTCTTATTTTGCTTCCTCCAGTTTCTTACTCTTCTTTTCAGTAATGCTCTCAGAAAGCTATGAAAAATCTGAGGCTAGCAAATCCCACAGGCTCAAGGAAATCCCACATAGAAGAGAGACAGCTATATGAAGCTCCTTAAAATCTGTCCCCACACATTGCTAAATCTTTATCATTGATTAGCAAGAATTATTGGTGAAGATCTTATTGTGTTAAAAATTAATCTTATAAGAAATTAAACATAATGTGAAAGATAGCAAGTCTGAGTTGATATTTGGCTTATGTACTAAGAATTAATGTAAACATTTAAGAATATTAAATAGTAAGATGATAGGGTAACAGATACTTTTTCTGATAAGCTTTGATAACTCTGAGTAAACCAAAATATGACTTGACGTTATTTCCTGAAAGGAATAACTTTTACATATCTTTAATGGACTGAAACAAAGTACTCAAATGAGTGAAGAAAGGAGATTTTCCTCATTGCTGTCTATAAGCTTTGGAAACAGAAATTTATGGGATTTATTAATCTTATATACAATAATAAACATTCTTCCTTTGTGAGTCCAAACATGAAGTAGATTTCTGCATGGAGGGTATTTTCATCTCTCAGAAGGTTGAGACTCCAGACACAAGAAAGTCTTGCCCTGTTGGGAAGCAATATGAGAGAAAGGGGCTTGCTATTTTCTCCTTTTGGCTATCACTTACATGTCTGAGCTATAAAGAGATGAGGAACTTGAAAACAGATGGCTCATCTGTTTCTGCCCAAATGGATTGTGGAGCAATGTCAATCATGCATATTGGAATCTTAGAGAACACAAAAATTCCATATGCTGTTTCTGTACAAGCCAAGAATGAGTCATTACTTTATTTAGTTATCAATTAATTGTTCATTACTGTAATTTGAGAGTATTTGCTACTTAGAATTATTGTTATTATCCCAAGTGTGTCATTTTTCTTATTGAGCGAGCAAAGATTGAGATGACATTCAATCAACCTTACTGAAATGTCTTTAAAATCCAAATATAATAAAGAAAAAATGAAGTAAGGCAAGGTGGGTAAAATCACTAAATTTGATGCCAAAATGATTTGAAATTAAAGCAATTTAATGACATTAAACACTTTCAATATGTGTAGTGTTGCTTTTTTTAGGTGGGAATTTTAGTATTCTACTATCTACTTATCCATAATAATTTCTACAGAAAAGGCAAATATGTTTATCAGCTTTCCATTACTGCGATCAAATACTGAGCACTTCAGGTTAAAGGATAAAATGTTTATTTTTCTCATAGTTTCAGTCAGTGACAACTGATACTCTTGTCTAAGACACAGTATTAATCACTTTTCTGTTGTTACGATTAAATGCTTCCACAAATCAACTTTAGGAAAAATGTGTATTTTGGCCATTATTTATTATGTCAGAGAATTCCAGGAGTAACCAACTTAAGAAAGCAGCTGGTCATATATACATCTACAGTTAAAAAACAGAGGACAACAGAGGGTCATGTTCCGTTAACATTCTCAGTTTTATATAGCCCAAGTCCCAGCCTGGGGAATGGCACTACCAACAGTGAGCAAGACTTGAGAGGTCATTTAACTCAATCAATATAATCATCCATGGGCATGGCCAGGAGCCCATTTACAAGGGGACTCTAGATCTCATACAGTTCACAAGTAAAATTAATCATTACAAACACTGTGGCAAGAAATATTTGGTTGAGCAAAGCCTCCCACTTATGGCAGCCAGGAAGCAGAAAGAAAACATCATTCATTTCATAAAAAAATCTAAATCCATTATCTATGACCCAACAATTATATTGAACCAATGAGGAGGTCAGTTTCCTTATAACCTATTCACATTCCAAAGCCTCCAAATCTAGACACATTTTCTGAAAGCCATTTTTGGAATCAAGTTGTCATCACAAGCTTTTATATTGGATTGCTTGTTTTAAAAGGGACATTGATGTCTAAATCAATGTGTTCATAATTATTTTACATATATTATATTCTAAATCTATGAAGCAACCCACATGTGTATCATGCATTTGACATTTAAAGGGCTTCTTACTAATATTATTAAGAAATAATGTGTAATGATACATAGTTTTGTATATGTATTTCATACTTTTCAATAATAATGCTTGTGCAATAAAAATGTTTTGTTGGCACAATAGGCAAAGGCAGATATTGTCAAGTACTAAAATTATTGTAAAATATTGTTAATAACTATAATGACCAATAGGAAAATTATATTCAAACTACCATATGAACCCATGGATCACTTAAATATGGATTGTATGAAATGGAGCTAAGTATTGCCTCTATATTTCATTATTTATATTTTTATATAATGGGTGAGACCCATAACCCATTTCCAAATGACAAAATTTATGTCATTTTTTTCTGTATTGTTTATTAAAGACAACAAACCATTAAAAATGATGACACTTAATTATTCTAAAGATGTTCATCCCCCCTTGGATAAAATGTCAAATTAAGGATGCAAACAGAGACAAGGTTTACAAATTAATTGATATTTTTCTTACATCTGTAGTCTCATTGCTGTCAGTGTTTTATTCAAAGATGTACAAAACACACTTGAACTTATATACAGTCACCATTTCAAGAAGCTAAAAAATCAGGTGTGGAGTAGTCATCAGGGCTTTCAGCAACATTGCAGCATGCACAAGTGTTTTCAAATCAGCCACACTGCATCCCTACCAGCAACCAGCTTTGGAGGTGGAACTAAGAGGCCATATCTGTGTACATGACAGTACATTTAGTCTATACACAGTCTCTAGGCAATATTACAAAATTTGAGAAGATTGAGTTACTACTAAAAATGTTCTTTGTGCATGTTCTTCAAGGATCCATATTTTTTTTAAAAAAAGCAAACACTAATCTAATGTTTTAATAAATTACTAAAGTAATGTTAGATATATATTGCAGAAATGATATAAAGTATAAAGTTACTAGGCACCTTACATCCTGTTATAATTTCTCAAGGCCATTATACCATCATCTCTCTTAAGCAATAAGTTTTGTTGAATCAGCAATAAAAATTTAAACGGCCAAATGGGTGCACAACACATACTTCCCACCTGTTCTGCCATTTGGGTACCTTTCATGGTTCAAAAGCTCTAATTCTTTGTATCCTTTTCCAATTACTTTATTTTTTCCTTCTGTGCTGATTTGTTTCCCAAACTATATTTCTAATTCTCTTCCTTTGTTGTCCTCCAGGACCCATCCACATTTTCATGTTTATACATGCTGATTGGCTATTGTTCTGTGTCTTTTCTTACCTGCAAGTTTGTGATTAGGCTGGTATGCTATGTGGTATACTTACACACACAATATGGAAGAATGTGTCTTGAACAAAAAAGTTACTAGGTTATGAATGCTCAATGAAAGCATGCATTCACAAGATACACACATTGTGTCAAAATTGTACAGAAAACTTTTCAAATAGGTAGTTAGAAAATATTTAAAAGCATCAGTATGGCTGGACTAATTTAAACAATCTTGTTTCTTACTCCCCTTAAGGGAAGCATGCTACTACATCAGGGAATGAGCTGTGTGACATGTATAATCACAATCCATATTACATTGGCTATATTTTATTTGTGGGGACATAGTTTCTAGCACATTTGTGTTAACAGATATTTACTAATAAATGGACAGATATACTTTTATAATTAATTTTTTTATATCTGTTGAGTTTAAATTAAGCCCTAATGCACTATTTATTTTTTTTTGTTACAGCACTAACTATTCCCTAGTATTATTTAGGTAGGTAATAAAATATTTGACTTAGTTTTTTTCCAGATCAAGGAACTTAGAAATCCATCAAAATCAAGCCTGCATGCTACTAGCTAAATTTTGTATCTGGTAACATGAAATTTACTTTCCATGCAGACTCTATTCTTGAAGCCTTATACAGTAACTGGTAATGAATATCTTAGTAGAGTTGGCTTCCCTCTTGTTCTTAGATTGCTTTGTTTACCTTAAATGTGAGTAGGTGGATAATCACTTCAATTTTATCAGACATTGAGGTGCATTTACTTTGCCCTGGATAAGAAAGTAAAGAGTGTGCAAAATAAGGTTAATAAGGTTAACATGGGAAATGAATCAATTCCATGTTTCAACTAATAGTCTTTATATATCAGCAAACCACATAAAAATGAGTGTTAAGTGGACATTTAAGCTGATTTAACAACATGCTTGCCATTAATAAACAATTACTGTTATTATTAGAAAGACATTTTTCTTTTATTTCCAGTTAAATAAAAAACAAACAAACAAACAAACAAGAAACAAGTAGGAGGAAGAAAAGGAGGAAAACTATTTACTTCTAACATTAAATTGTGGCACCTGTGAGTCAAATTCATTGTTCTCCTGTAGCCAAAGCAACTGTTACATTTTCATAGCAGGGGCTTTAGAATCTCTGGCCATGTTTATAATTGCTGAGGGATGAGATAGTTTTTAGAAAGCTACATCTAGTGTGTTAACATAATCATTTTCTTCCATTTTATAAACAAAATGGAGTCTTTCTTTATAAGTTGAATAAATGCCTGCCTCTTCCTATCTTTCCTCCACACAGCATAGCTGCAAAATCTATATTCTCAATGACATTAAATGTTCATATAAAGTGAACCCATGATATGATGTGAAATAATTTTATGTACAGATCTAGATCAAATGATATAGAAGAAGAATAATTATATTTAAAGTATTCAAACCAGTTATCTAATTTTTTGTAATTTTGTCAGTTTAATAGCAACTTTGCTTTTGTAAAATCAATGTAGATTTTACTGATATAAGTTTTAAAATGTAATACTTTTCCTTATGAATAACCTTAGGAAATTTTCAGACAATGATAAATTGTATAAAATGTGAGGCTTAAAAGAAAGAAAAGAGCCAACAGGCAAAATTCCCCCACCCCCTGATGGTTTCTGTATGAAATTAATGTGAACAGAGACACTGATTGCTTATGGCTCATTGTCTTACAATTGCAGGGTATTCAGTTGTGAGAACATCTTCTGGCCCCAAAATACAAAGTATATGCTGCAGAGTTCCTCACAGCAGACATTTTCCAACTGCATTGTAACAACGATTGGCTTTATATTTTTACTTTCTAGCCAGTCATTAGTGTTGTTACCTCTCATTACTAGGAATTTACCACTTTATGACATGTATAGAATTTAGGCCCTTATTTCTTCATTTAACTCTATTAAATGTTTCTAAGGTGCAAGACACTTTGCTAAATAGTAATAAGACAACCTGAGTTATACATAAGTGCCTAAAATAATATGTCAAGCTCTGATAGAGGCCTTGTTACCATTATACACTTCATAAGCTGTAGTATGGAATTCAAACATGTCTCAACTATCCCCCAGGTCTTCAAAGTAATAACTCTCTGATGAATGGAGATAAAGCCTCTAGCCTCTGAAATTTTTGCTCCAGGAAAACATGTGGAAGTATGGAGAAAAATTTCATACCCACTGAGCTATGAAACTCTAACCTAAGATAGGTTAAATCATTATTTTTTACTGCATTGTTATTCTCACTTCACTTCCTTCTTTTACTCCATTCACACATATTTACTAAATTCAAGATACACAGCTTTTCATCACTGCCTTTTAATTTCCTTTGCTCAGAAGTGATGTTATATGGTTTTTTTTTAATACTATGTGCTTTGGGGAACATGATTATCATTTGTTAAATCAAAGGGATATTCTTGGTCCTGAATGGGAAACAGTAAGTCAGAATCCCTTTCTTCTCTCCCTTGGTTCCTCTTTTCCTCTTTCCCAGTACACTGCATCAGCTCACTCAGTATCGGCACATTTTTTAATGGGAGCCTGATTTGGCACATTGATACATGGCAGCATAAGAACCGATGAAGCATCTCCTTCCCATCCCTATTTCCCGTGGAGCCATTCATTCATCAGGAATTAACTGAGCAGTCATTCTGTGTTTTACATAGTGCCATGTGATGACCATGGTTAAAAGGAATGGGAAAAATTGAATTTTAATAGTGTCCTTTATCTTCATTTTTCTTTCTAGTTTTTGAGATTTATTTTTCTTTAATTGAAAATAGATTTTTCATGCAGTATAGTTTGCTCTCACTCTGTTTCTCCCAGATCCTCCCTAGTTCCCCATCCATCCATTCCCTTTCTGTATTAGATAGAATACTAAAAAATAAATGAAAAGAAACTAAAATCCCTTACAGGACATTATGGGATAAGGAACCTCTAAAGATGCTGTTTAGTTGTGGGATTTGTTTACTATTTGCATCTATTTCTGAGCCTATGGATCAATACTTTGTTTCTCCTGACCTTAGATGTTTCCTCTTCTGAAATCCTGTCAGTTTCTTAGGTGCTGACCCATTTTTTTTCTTAAACTCACCACTTTTCTTAACCTCATTACTCATCACTGGGTACTATCAGATATATTTTACCACATGTATTTACACATCACATTCTCTCACTCAATTGTCATCTTTCCAAAGTCTGATAACATTGATTCTTTTGCATTATTTACACTTTCATGATAGCATCTGGAAAATACAGATGCATAGTGAATATTAGAAAGAACAGTGGAAAATAAAATGTTTCCCAACTCCTTTGCTTTATTTTCACATTTACAGATGTATCCAAAAATATCATTCTTTTGAGAACTGAAAAAGCAGTTAACTTGGTAGACCAAAACTGAATCATCCTTCTTCACTTTTCAGATTGTGTTACTAAGTTAGTGTTTAGACTTTGAAATGTACTGTCACTTAACACATGCTCACTAATTGCTGACTTGAGAATTTGGAGCTGTAAGGCTTCTATAGTTTCCTACTTTACATTGAACTACATACAATTAAAAGCAGAGGGCTATGTTAGCTAAAGGAGAAAAGGAGAAATACGTTGGTTGGCATATATTTACAAATGAATTAAACTTACATGAGGTTTTATGTTAACCAAAGCTTAATATAGAATTTGAGATCTTGTTACTCTTCCCAGTTTATAATTTTCAGATGTTCCCATATCTTTTAATTAGGATGTGAACATATAGATATCCCCCAGTATGGTGGATACATATACATAATAGATAATATAAATTATTAACAAAAATTGATATATAAATTGTTTTCTATTTCATAAATTTTTGCAGCATTGTGTTGCTTTTCACAAAATAGTTTTAAATATTTATTAAAATAATGTGGAAGATTTTCTATACAAACTGTTATTCTTGTGTGGTTTACATGGTAGTCAACTATCATGTCTAAACAGGGACCTTTTGTTCTTGTGAGTGGACTTTGATGTTTGTTAGATCAGCTCATCTTTTCCTGCAGGTTTTAAGACAGAAACATATAAGAAAGCAGGTCAATTCTAATATATTTACATATACTTTCTTAAGGTTAGATGATGTGTTTTGTTTAAAGACAAAGACATTAACCAATAAAACATAGAAATTTATTCAATTGTGATCTTTAGTTTCCTAGTAGACAGTATTATATTCTACTTTCAAATCATTTTTTTAAAGAAAACAATTGATGTAAGGGGACTACAATGCTATGTTTGGTTGATATACCTGGCAGACCTGCCACTTTCTGAGGAAAAACCAGACAAGGAATGGATCTGAGGGAGAGGGGAGATGCACAGGTACTTGGGAGGAATTTAGGGAGGGGAAACTGAGGTTGGGATGTGAAATATGAATATGAGAAAAGAATAAAAATAGGAAGAAAAAAACTATTGCTGATTCACAAGGACAAAATGCAAATGTAATATTGACATGGGCGTCTTGGGAGGCCATTATCCATTATCCGCACAGCTTTTTTTTTTTTTTTTTTTTGCTGTGTGATGTACTTCCTTGCTTCCTTTAGGAAACACTGTCTTCCAGACTGTTTGATACTATGGTAGCCCTTTTCAGGATCCGTATCTTATTTGCAATTGGCTTACTGGTCAGTGGTTTCTTTTTCTATCTAACACTTTGTTTATTTGAGAGAACATTTTACACAATGTGTAATCTTTGTACTGAACAGACATAATTCCAAACTGTTACTACCACAGTGAGTGACACAGCTTTCATCCTTTTAGTTGTTTGTTTGTGTGTTTGCTTGTTTGGTTTGGTTTTTGAGACAGGGTTTCTCTATGTAACTTTGTCTGTCTTTGAACTCACTCTGTAGACCAGACTGGCCTCAAAGTCAACTCACAGAGAACTACCTGTCCTCTGTCTCTGAGCACTGGGATTAAGGCATGAGCCACCACTACACTGGCACACATTTCATTATGTCACACTTTGCTCAAGTGAGAACAAAGTAGAAGTCAATGGCTTCTGTGAGCACTCTACTTTCTAAGCATGAAACCATGGCTTTACTATAAAGCAGAAGATACAAGATACAAGTCTGAGGTTTTCATTTTCTCATATGATTGTACCTAAATTTGTGCTGTCTCACTACGTTCTATTAAGACATCAACCATATGAGACTAGAAACAATCCATACTATCTGTATTTTAAATTCTAGTCTCATTATGAGAAGTAGTGCTTAGGAATCCAACTTTCAATTTTTGAGGGAACATAGTTCAGATTGTTATGTTCATCTTAAGAACACATTTATTCCCAGATGTAAGACAATCCACCTAAGGGCCTCACAAAAAGAAAAATGGCTCATCATTATTACTCCTGCTTCCCACATAACATAGCCAGGAATATGATGTCCTCAGATACCGGATGGACAAGAAGCTGATGTCATATAGACATTGGCTACACTGAAGTCTGAGGTCTATTAAATCATCATATCTTCCATACCCCAGGGGAATAACTGGAGAGTCCTTAGAATGGCTCAGGTTTTACCAACATGGAATATACTCAATCAGGTCCTACAATTTTCAAGGTGAAAATATATAGAGAGCTTCATTTATCTATCTATTTATCTATCGATGTATCTATCTATGTATCTATCTATCATCTATCTATTTAATACACCTATCATCTATCTATCATCTGTCATTTATCTATCATATATTTTATCTGTCTTCATCTATCTAATGTCTATCTATCATCTATCTACTACCTATTTATCTTTCTCTCTCTCATATCTACCTAACTCTGAGTTTAAGAAGGGTATAATCATAAACTAGGTTTCTTAAGTTCTCCCGGCCATCAAAATCATCTGAGAAGCTGAGGAGCTTCTTATAATCAAAACATATGCAGTCCCACCTGCAGGTTCCAGGTAAAATATGCACATATATGCACTCACATATACTGTTAATAAGATATAATTCAAGTTAACTTTTTACTTTTATATTTTAAAGATTTATTTACATTTATGTATATAAATGTTTTCCATTCATGCCTGTGCATGTGCATGTGTATATACCTCATGCATGACTGATGTCCACTCAAGTCAGAAGAGAGTAAGCTTCTCTGGAATTGAAGTTATAGATAATTGTAATTCTACCAGGTGGGTATTGGGAATCAAACCTAGGTTATTAGTAAGAGCAATAAATACTCTCAACCACTGAGCCTTCTCTCTAGCCCTGCTTTTTACCACTTATAGAAAATTTGCAATTGTGTATGTAGTTTACAACATATTCCTGATTGATACTGGATCATTTACCTTGAAGATTTGTTATCTGTTCTTGCACCTAACTTTGGTATCCAACAAATTTCAACATAACATTGAAAATTGGAAATGGAATAGTTGGGTAACCTTATTTTATGTTAACAAGATTATGTGAAGAAAATGTTACTTTCTTTATCATCCAAATGCGTAATTAGAAGGCAGGGAGGGACACACATGGATGGGTGAGGGAGGAAGAGGACACCTGCCTAACCAGCCAGATTAGCCAAATCAACCCTGGCGATCAATGAGGTGACAGATGTCATAGCCAGATTGTCTTATGTGCATAACTGGGAACACATAGTCATGTAATATGTAGCTTCTTTGAACACATAATCATATCCACTACTTCATTTATGTGGGTGGGCATTTCATTTATAAAGTTATAGTAGAGAGTATGCAATATCTGGAAAGAATAAATGTTTTGAGTTCATAAAGTAAATTTACATAATATTCAAAGTAATTAACCAAGACATGCAGATTGTTTAAATTTTGTATACTTTTATCTAGTTCAATCCAAAATAAGTTACTTCTTTTCATGCTTTCTGCCTCCTCTGGGCAGGCTAGAGTTAATAACAGTTCATAGTTTGTGACTCATGATTTTTAAGCAATCGGATCCCCACTCCCACAGAATATAAGAAGTTCAAGTATATTTCTTTGCTTTTACTATACTTAGTGATTTATCCAGAGAAGTTCAATTACCACATGCCCATTGCCAATAAAATGCTAAGCATTGTAGTTTACTAAATACTCTATGATCCATTGATTCAATCAAAATAACTTGCAAGTATTCAAGACATGGAAAGATTCAGCGTGCCCCAAGTTAGCCTTTTCCTGTGGCAGGCTTTCTTCTTTTGCTAACATAATATAGTAATTTTGACCATTTATCTAAAAAGCTGGTTTCTAACTAATGTAATGTGTGTTCCTGGAATTTACCCTTCATTCATCCAAGATGCATCTGTGTTTCCTTCATTGTAAATCATTTAGAGATCTGTACATTTCTGTCATATTTTTATGCTAATAGTTAACTCTCGACTTTGGAATTTTACTTCAGGCCTACTTCATCCTACTTAATAAGCTCGACATAAGACAAAGCTAGTTAGGTAAAGGTGAATTTCTATACTAACTACAAATCAAATGTTTCTGTATTTCAGATCAATTCCAAAATAACACAGTTCTTGAAATAATGATATTTTCTTAATTTGTGGCAACTAAAGTTGGAGTATATTAACAGTTCAAAATCCACTACCAAAGTTGTGTTTGTTGGCATGTCTATCCTTTCTTTCTTTTCACATAGATACATATTTGTCCATCAGAAGTTTTTACTATCATGATTGTATGGCATCTTTTTTTCATATCTAGATCCCTTCCTTCTTCTCTCATTAAACTATGAAGCATGCTCTGAACACAGCAGCCTCAGGGCTTCCTACTGCAGAATACATGCATGTAAATAAATTTCCAGGGAGTACACACAAGTAATCTGGATTTGCATAAAGTACAAGCATGGGAATTTGGTTTGTTGAGACACTTGTAAGTCCTAAGATATATTTTCTCTACTGGATTCTAAACACTAGAAGTTAATGAACTTAAAATCTAACACACTTTTGTATTGCCATGTTAGGAACATAATAAACACAAGTTGGCTTTACAAAGAATTACTAGTCTCTCCTTTCATACTTATATTTAATTATTAGAACAAACTTAAAAGTGTTTAAAATAAAATGTATATGGAGCATAACAAGACCTGTCTCTGTTTCTCTTTTCACCAGATTCAAGTTTTGTTGCCTATGTATTCATGGATGCATGAACATGCAGTAGGTTACCAACCTACCAGAATCTACACTGTAAAACTGACTATTTTGCAAGCAGCTATCAACTGCCAATAGCTCCTCTGATGATGGGACTTCATACTATTTTCCTCTTCATGCTAGAATTTTGTCTGGCTTGATCCTGAACAGACCATATGCATTCTGTGTCACTACATATCAGTTCATAAATGAAATTGCCCTGCTGTGTCCAGAAAGCAATGCTTCATTATATACTGATTATATGACCAGTGGTTATATAGGACACTAGAAATCCTTCCAGTAATATTTGAATTTGGGGCAGAGTAAGGAAATATTCAAGGTATACCTGGAATATATTACAATGAACAAGAGAGAGCCCAAGACCTTTGAGTGTTGGGAATTTGACAGTGACACAGAAGCCAACTGAAATGCCTCCAAATGACCAAACTGCAACAGTTTGAGTAACGTAATAGTTCAAGCAATACTTCTTTATATATTAAAGTAAAAAATAAATATCACTAAATACTATGATTGAAGTCAAAATATATTAAATTATTAGGAATAATATGAATGCTCATGCTGATTGATATTTTCTGTATTATTTTGTATTTCACCAACAGTGTATAAGTCTTCCCTGGCATTTGTTGTTACCAGTCTTATTGATAATAGCCCTTCTGAAGTGCATGAGATGGACTCTTAGTGTAGTTTTAATTTGCATTTCCTTGATGGCTTGGAATGTTTGGTAGATATTTGTATTTTATCTTTTGAGAAGCTTCTGTTCTCAATTCTTTAGCCTTTAAAAAATATGGTAATTCTTTTCTTGGTATTTGTTTTTTCAATTTTTTTCATATTCTAGACTTTCATCTTCTGTCAGATTTACCCGCATTCTGTGGTCTATCTCTGTCCTATTGTTCCTTTCCTCTGCAGTTGAAAAAGTTTTAATTTGATAAAGATCCATCTGTTGATTATGCCTTTGTTTATCCTTAGCAACCAGGGTACTGTGCAGAAATTCCAACTTACTTCTATATCTTGTAGTGTAGAAGAATCACCTACTTGGGGAAATGGACAAGAGCTGTTTTGTTCCTAAGTGGTCCTTTAATTCACGCCAATTGTTCAGTCCTTTCAGTCACTGATTTTTCCAGACCAAAATAAACTCTTTCATTCCAACTCTCAAAATCTGGGACAGTTTTTGGATGAAGTTTAAATTCCTCTTGACATCAAATTGGTCCTAATTGTTTTAAATATCTCTGACCTCTTTCTCTTCAGAATTCAAAAATCCTTTTTCTTAAAGCATTTTTAATGTCTTCTTCTACCTGAGATATCGGTTGTCCTTGTACATGTCGCTGTTCGTACTGTGTAGTCCTTACTGCATCAAAGAATCAACTGCCCCTTAAATATTGCTTCCTCAATTTCCTTAATTTCTTCCTTATTACTCTCACTTCTTGTCCCTTGACATTATTTAGAATGGCATTCATTATCCACTGTCACTTCTCTCATTTGTAGTTTACTCTTTATCCATATAATTCTAGCTAAGACCCTTTTTTTTATTCACAAATTCTTTTGCTGCAGGAAGGAACCTTAATGTTTATTTCTCAATAAATTTGGAAATGACATAATAGAAGCATATGGATGCAGGCCTCATGAGTGCCTAGATGGGAAAGAAATAACTGGATGCAACTACATACATAAAGGTGTTCCCTGGATTGAGAGCACAGTGCAGTATGAAATCATTCTCAAGATATATGTAGGCAGAAAAGCAGCTATAATTTCCACGATGTTACTTGCTCATAAGGAAGTACTTTTCTGAGTAGGGGTCATACCTCTTATCTAAACATTTAAAAGGCTGAGGCAGAAAGATTGCTAGGGTGAGTGCCATAACAACATGTTAGGGACCTTGTGTAATCAAAGCAAAACAAATTCTTTACACGTTTACTGCATAGTAAGTTTCTGGGACCACCTAAATTCTAACAGATATAATCTCTGGAGGAAAGAGCCAGTGGCCTGATTTTTAAGAAGCTTTCCCCCATAATCCTTAGGGTATGAAACACCCTAGATAAACTGAAGGCATTGTCACAGGGACATAAAAAGCCAAGATGGTTAGGGATGGGGTGGAAGTGGTGATAGTATGGTGTCTTCCCATCCCATCCTACAGTATGAGATAATTGGGCTAAAAGCAGGAGTACAGACGGAGCCCTAATGCACAGCGTGCTCAGCTTGCTTAATGAGGCACATTAGCTCTGCCTGCTGAAAACATTTCTCAGTAAAACAGGGTAAAAGGCTTTCACACCAAGATTACTAAGATTTTATTAAATGTGTTTGACCATTAAGTAAAACATGTGGGAAACTGTGAGTTATTTTCTTCGTCCAAAGTAATCAGCTCCTATTAAGATTAAGTGATAAATGCACTTTTTTAGCACTCATGCTCTTAATTTCTTCAGCCTAGTATACAGGATGTGAACATAATATTGGGGTAATAGACTAGGAGGAAGTTGCAAGATTTACACTTTTATGACAAAAACTAAGAGGTTATGCTTTAGAAAAGGGCAAGGCATTTGCAGGATACGAAGCTGTGCTGTATCTCACTGAAAGATTTAAGAATAGATTTAAAATAAATTTCTTATGGAAAATACATGCTTTATAATATAGCCTTGTAATATCTTCTACTAATAGATATAGTCTTATATATGTCCTCGTTTTAACATGAAGACTTATGTATGATATGAGAATTTAATAATCAATGAGAACAAGATAATTTCTTGCAGTTAGAATTTTTTAAAAATTTCCTTAATTAGATTTATAAAATAGACTGTTGATAACTATAGACAAAAGTGAGTTCATACTTAAAAGGAATTTTTCAAGAAAAATGTTTGCAGTCTTCGTTGTTTAGATTAATTGATTTGTAATAATAAATTCATTAATACTTATTGATTTATAATTCACATCTTTTTGACTTTTTGAGACAGGGTTTCTCTGTGTAGCTTTGGAGGCTTTGGAGACTATCGTGGAACTATCTCTGTAGACAGTGTTGACTTTGAACTTACAGAGATCCATCTGCCTCTCCATTCCGAGTGATGGAATTAAAACCATGTGCCTCTAATGCCTAGCCATATAGTTGATTTTTATTAAAAATTTTTGTTTAAAATCAAAAGCAGCATTTTATGTTGAACAGCAAATGAGGGAGTGCATCAGTTCAGTAGACTTTCTGCCAAAAGCCTGGTGAATTTTTAACATTCATTTAAAAAAAAGTTTACAAAAGGATGTACACAGGGAAGTTCATAACTTACTAAGTAAAACATTTATTTCCAGATATTTTCAACTTATATTATACTTAGCCTAGTTAATTCCTTTGAACAGTTGGTAACAACTGAATTTTTTTTTGTTTTATGTCCCAATGAAGTATAACAGTAAAATATCTCTTTTACTTAATGCATAAAATCAGAAATCCCTCGATTATTCAATATTCCTTTCATATACTTAACTATGGAAGAGAAATTCATTATTTACTAAGGAAGGATACAAAATCGTAGATCATTCTTTAGGAGACATTGAGTATTTAACATATTCCAGCTTCACAGAAGAGTCAAAAGACTGTCGAGAACAGTACCAGGTGTAGTCAAATGTCTCTTAAGTCATCCTAGTTAAATTTAAGATATTTTTTCTTCAGATATAAATAAATTAAAGAGTGTTTAGCTGTGGGTGTTTGCTTCTGTTTCCTTCAGCTACTAGATGAGGGCTCTATGATGGTGGATAAGTTAGTCATCAATCTCATTATCAGGGAAAGGCATTTATGATAGCCTTTCCACTGTTGCTCAAATTGTTAGTTGGGGTCAGACTTGTAGGTTTCTGGACATTTATCCAGAGACAGTCTTCTCTTCAAACCTGGAATCCAGATGCAGACAGAGAGAACAAGACCAGGCTGCAGAAACCTACAGAGACAGCTGACCTGAACAAGGAGGAGCTAATGGGATCTAGACTGATAGCTGGGAAACAAGCATTGGACTGACTTAGATCCCCTGAACATGGGTCTCAGTTAGAAGGCCTGGGCAGTCTATGGGACCTGTGACAGTGGAACCAGGATGTATCCCTGGTGCAGCAATGGAGTTTGGGAGCACATTCTCCATGGAGGGATACTCCTTTAGCTTAGAGGCAACAGGGAGAACCTAGTCCCTACTCCAAATGACTTCACAGATGTTGTTGACCCCTCCTGGAAGGCATCACCCTCCCTGTGAAGTGTGTGCGGGGAGAGATGGGATGGGAGGGTGGTCAGTGGGCATGGGAGGGAGGGAGAGAGGGAGGGAGAGAGAAGTGGGACTGATATGTAAAATAAGAAAAAAAATTATTAAAAATATAAAAATATAATAAAGAATAAATAAAAATATACAAATAAAACAAAGAGTGGAAGTAACGTTTTCTGAACTCAAAGTATTCTGTCTTCAGAGATAAAATATATCCTCAAAACATAAAAGTATCTAATTTAAGAAAAATTGCATTGCTCAAACCCCTTTTTACCAATATGCAATATAATTATTTGTAAATACAATGGACTCATATTCAGTGTACCACAATTGTAATGCATGAAGAAGAAATTGGTTGGGGAGATAATGTGAAAATAATTTGTTTTAGTAAGTTAGAATATTTGTTTTATTAAGATTTAAATGGCAGATTCTATGATCTTAAGGTATACTATATTTAGTTTAATACATATTTCAAATAATATCTCTAGCCAATAATTGGCAATTCAGTGTAAAGCAAAAATCTATTTCTTACTGGAGCACTTGAAAGGATGTTGTGAGGAATTCTAATTTCCTTAGGCCTGAGAAGATCTATGTGAATTTTCTGTTTGATATAATGTATACTTCCATAGTGTGAAAAGGAAGAAAGAAAGAAAGAAAGAAAGAAAGAAAGAAAGAAAGAAAGAAAGAAAGAAAGAAAGAAAGAAAGAAAGAGAAAAAGGAAGGGATGTGAGCTGAATGCATGATTCATACACCATAATAACAGCAGAGATGAATGTTGCAATAACTGCTACAAATCAATCATTCACATGACTTGAGCCTATGCTGACACTAAGGCCGACTCTATGCTTAAATGTGAATTAAGTAGAGCAATAAAGGAGAAAGAGTGACTTGAGGAACTTGCCATTGTTACCTGATAAATTTGTGTTCACACTGCTTTGTGTGATTTTGTTTTTCAAAATACTTAACTAACTGTAGAGACAAGGTTCACAGTGAGCTGACTGACTACCCGTTCTCCAGTACATCTTACAGGCTTAAGATACTGCAAATTGAAGGTTTGTGTGTGTGTGTGTGTGTGTGTGTGTGTGTGTGTGTGTGTTTGAGAGTTGGTTTCCCAGATCCACCACTGGAAGCTTTGCCATGTTACAGAAGATGGCTGCTTCAGATCCTCTATGATTAGGAATTTTCACTAGGGTCATCCCATGGATTCCAGGAAGTTTCCTGGACAGTAAGTTTCCAAATCACTCTCAAAATTCACCTTTATCCCATTCAGTCCCACTGTCATCCCCCCAGACACACACACACACACACACACACACACACACACACACACACACACACACACACACACACACACACTCATTTTCATCCTATGTTGCCCAGAGTCCCTTTGCAAAATCTGTCCTACTTTTCCTCCCCAGAGAAATCCATGCCTCTCTACTAGAACCCTATTTGTCACTTAGCCTCTTTTGGATTTATAGACTAGCATAATTATCCTTCACTTAACAGTTAATATCTACCTATAAGTGAATACATAGCATGCTGCCATGCTGTTCGTTCTGTCCTGAGAGCTCAGGAAAAGGTAACAGAGAATTCAGAGAATTGCTTCCAATTGTTAGTTTTTAAATAGCAGAATTAATCAGTATCAACCCTTCATCTATTGATGAAGAAAATACAGCATGAAGAAGTTAAATGATTTCCTGGAAATTGAATGCGAGAATCAGAATGGAGCCTATTGCTGATACACAAAGCCAAAATGAAATATTTGAGTGTTTCTATCTTCTCATCTATTAGATTGTCCCAGATCCACAGATTGAGATAGGTTATTTAACTTACTGTAGCCAGCATATAAATTATTTAGGTGAAAACCTGTGTTCTGCTGTAAAGATTAATTTATACCAAACATTTTAAGCATGAGGAGGAAACCCTCCTTGCTGTATTTCCATTTTGGTTTCATGGAGAGTAATTTCTGTGGCCTTGTGAAAAAGGAAGTTTAATGTTCAATGGAGCAGGAAGCTAACGGCATGAAGAGGGGTTTTCAGTATAATATGAAATTATACTGCTGAATAAAACAAGAAACACATGAAAATAGTCAAGTTTCACTTTCATAGTAAGAATGACTGGCAGTCTTTACACTGCAAATATACAGTTACAAAATACAATTCTGCACATTAGGCAAATAAAGGTAAAGAAAATTTTAAAATGAAATGAATTTGCAATGATATCGGCACTCAATATCACAAGACTGAACTATTTACAGGGGGTAAATTATTTTCTTTCTCTTTTGAATTTGTCTCCACATTTTCAGGAAAAATAAATGCTTCATAAACTGTGATTCCGTGAACAATTTAGTTATTATTTTAGGGAAACATGATGAGAACGTAAGAAGATGTAGAAGAACTGTTGAATAGTGTATATAGGACATTTGAGATAACATGTTTAACCCATTGGTCTTGATGATTTAGCTATTTTTCAAATTTCAGTATTTTTGCTGCAAGATTTGTTGCATTATGATAGACTGTAATTGTGTTATTCATGGGAATGAATTGTATAATCACAATGTGACAATGGCATACAGGTAACCATGACTACTTCTGTTCCTTCAACTTTTACTTCTTTGTGCAATGGTGAATATTTTTGGTGTATTATTTTCTTCTTTCAGACTCAGAATCTAAATTATAAAGCATTTCTGCTTCTAAAATTTGCATAACTTTACTGGTTTTCCTCTTTTTAGGTATGTAAATACATAACAAATATGATGTTTGAACTAAGCATCTTCTAGCTTAAACAAAATATCAGTGTGGTCAGCACTTTTTTATATCCCAGTATATATTATTTTCTAACCCTTCTGTGTAAACTGTGCACATTATATTATATAGTCATTGGTTTCTTTTTTTTTAACTATTTTTATGTGTATGTATGCCTGGGATAGACGTGTTTGTGTGCACACATTCATTCAGATGTCTGTGTAGTCAGTGTATGTGTGTGATGTGTGTGGGTGACCACGCATGTTTGTGCGCCTGCATGTGGAAGTTCAATGTCTGCAATCTTCCTCCACTATGTGTACCCCTTATCCTTTGATGTACAGACACTCAATCAAATCCAGAGTTTTCAGATAAGGATAGTCATTCTGCTCTGGTTATCCTGTTTCTGATTTCTGAGGTTTGGAGTTATAGGCTGCTGCCATGACTACCAATCATCTGCCAGTTCTGCGTGTCTGAATTCCAATCATTCCTCTCCTCTGCACTTTAAAGGCAGATTCACCTGCTTATCCTCCCTGCTACTTCTTATGTGTCAGGTTTCTGAAAACTCTCTTTTCTATTAAGCAACACAAAATCTGTTGTTGATTTGAGCTTCTCGGTGCTCATACCTGATTTACTAAGATACCTTTGACTGGCCTTCATGGTTTTATTAATAGTATCTTTTTTCTCTTTTATCTTGTTAGCTGGATTTCACTATGAAGTCACATTCTTTTCACACCAAAGCTGCTCAAAATTTGAGCAAATCCTGACAGTGATCAAAGTAAACACAACATTGTTTACTTGTTAAACTGTTTCTATTATTTGCTTTAGAGGGATTTCCACTGGAGTGAAGCCATGAGTGCCAGTTGATTCCTTAGCGTGTATCTCAGTGATTATTCTTGATGCTCATTTATTTGTTATGAAGTCTGCTGTAAGCAAAATTACTAGATCAAAGCTGGAAGCCACCCTGTATTTAAAATATTTAATAAATAGATAAATAAATAAATAAAACATAAAATAAAAATTATGAACACTAATGTATAAATAGTTATTAATCCTAACTTTCATGACTCAAGCTGGTACATTCAGGTAGCATTAAGAAATATCCAAGATATTAATTAAGACCTTCATAACTCTGGGATTTCTGTTGAGGGAACTTCTGTGGTGCTAGTGGTTAAAACACTGCACTCACCAGGCAGTGATGGTGCATGTCTTTAAATCCCAGCACAGCAGGCAGAGATAGACAGATCTTGGTGAATTAAAGGCCAGCATGCTAAACAGAGTTGTTCCAGAACAGCCACAGCTATTACACAGAGAAAAAAAAAACTGTAAAAAAGAAATCAAAACACAGCACAAAACAAACAAAACAAAGAAACAACAACAAAAATACCACCACCACCAAAGAAAAACCACTGAATCACTGAACTCTTCTGTTGTATTTATTTAATTTTAATTAGAAAAAATCTTTTTTCATATCAATCCCAGTTCCCTTTCCCTTCCATTCCATGCTTTCTATCAACCCACATCACATCCCTCTTCTGCTCCATAGAAAGGGTGAGGCCTTCTATGGGGGATCATTAAAGTCTGGCATATCATTTGGGGCAGGGACTAGGCCCTCACTTATGTGCAAAGGTGAGAGAGCATAGCTCTATGTGGAGTGGTCTCCCGATGTCCATTTCTTTTTTTTCTTTTTCTTTTTTTTTTTTAAACATTTATTTATTTTATGCTGAACATAATTATACATGATTTTTTTAATGAAAACAAACATTTATAAACAATATTTGGGAATTTGGGCATCGTTCTTTACAAACTGCTCCAGGCTGGTAGGGGGTGCTGTCCTGGGAGAATCCTAAGAAGATGCAGAAACCCTGGCTGTACTGGTCTGCAAGGCTGCATTGTCCCATTGACATTGCTTCAGGGGGTCTTGCTTGATCAAACAACATTAGACTGGAAGTGACCACAGCTTTTCGTTTTTTGTGGAAACAAAATTAGAAATCCTTTTCCCCGGTAACTTGTCCTTAGGCTTCAATTTTGAAGACAAAGCATTTTAAATATATATATATATATATATATATATATATATATATATATATATATATATATATAATTATTATTAATCCAGCAGCATTTCTTTTCCTTATTTTTTTATTAATAATATAATTTAAAAATTTTACATGAGGATCCCAGTTTTTTCTCCCTTCCTCTCTCCAACACTCCCTCCCTCCCTCCCTTGTACCCTTTTTCCCCTGTGACATGCACCCTGGCCACCCTCCCCTCCCATCCCCTCACCCCCATTCCACTTATAGGGTTATGCTATCCAGGTTGGGTCATGTAAATCTGTCATGTCAATTGAAGTAGTGACTAGGACTTCTCTCCTGTCTCTAGGTTAAGGGGGTATCCGTCCATGGGGGATGTGTCCACAGGGTCCTTTTGTACACCAGGAATAGATCCTGTTTCTACTGTCTGAGTTCCCCCAGACTGCTCAGTCCTTCTAGCTGAGACCCATATTCAGGGGGTCTGAGTAAGTCCCTTGCTGGGTTCCTAGCCAATAGTCTGGGAGGCCCAAGCTTCTCCTTGTTCAAGTCAGCTGTCTTTGTAAGTTTCTGCAACCATGTCTTGTCCACTCTCCCTGCATCTGCATTCTAGTCCAACTCAGTGTTTGGTTATGGGTGTTTGCTTCTGTTTCCAGTAGGTACTAGATGAGGACTCCATGATGGTGGATAATTTAGTTGATGATCTCACTATCAGGGAAGGGCATTTATGGTAGCCTTTCCATGGTTGCTCAAATTATTAGTTGGAGTCTGTCTTGTAGTTCTCTAAACCTTTCTTTATGTTCAGTTTTCTCTTCAAACCAATAATGGCTCCCTCTTTTAGGCCTCCCCTCACCCTGACTCAATCTATCAAGTCATAAGTGTTTTCCTACCCTCCCTTCTCTTTCTCCTAATTCTTTCTCCATTCACAGCCCCCCCATTTCCCATGTGCTCTGGGGGACTTGCCCCTTCCCCCTTTTGTGTGGGACCATATATGAATCTCTTACAATATGCCTTGTATCCCAGTTTGTCTGGTGGTGTGTATTATAGGCTGGTGATCCCTTGATCTAGGTCTAAAATCCATATATGAGCGAGTAAATACCCTGTTCCTCTTTTTGTGACTGGGTTACCTCATTCAGGATGGTTTCTTCAAGTTCCATCAACTTGCCTGTTAATTTTCAAGATTTCGTTATTTTTATCTGCAGAGTAGTATTCCACTGTGTAGATGTGCCACATCTTCTTTATCCATTCTTTGGGTGAAGGGCATCTAGGTTGCTTCCAGGTTCTTGCTATTACAAATAATGCTGCTATGAACACAGTTGAGCACATGTCTTTGTTGCATAGATGTGAGTCAATTGGGTATATACCTAAGAGTGGAATTGCTGGGTTCTGTGGTAAGCTAATTCTCATTTTCCTGAAAACCGTCATACTGATCTCCAAAATGGCTGTACAAGTTTGCACTCCCACCTGCATTGAAGGAGTGTTTCCCTTTCTCCACATCCTCTCCAGCATAAGTTGTCATTGGTGTTTCTAATTTTAGCCATCCTGGCAGGAGTAAGACAATATCTCAAAGTTGTTTTCATTTGCATTTCCCTTAAAGCTAAGGATGTTGAAAATTTTCTTAAGTGTCTTTCAGCCTCTTTGATTTCCTCTATTGAAAATTCTTTATTCAATTCTGTATCCCATATTTTTAACAGGGTTATTTGGTGTTTGTTGACTAGTTTTTTGGTTTCTTTATATATTTTGGAGATCAGCCCTTTGTCAGATGTAGGATTGGTAAAAATTTTTTCCCAGTTTGGTCTGGTCAACTGTGTCCTTTGCCATACAAAAGTTTCTAAGTTTGAGGAAGTCCCATTTATTAATTTTTGATCTCAGTGTCTGTGCCACTGGAGTTATGTTCAGGAAGCAGTCTCCTATACCAATTTGTTCAAGGATACGTCCTACTTTCTCTTCTAAGGATTTCAGTGTGGCTGGATTTATGTTGAGGTCTTTGATCCTTTTGGATCAAAGTTTTGTGCATGGCGATAGACATAGGTCTATATGCAGTCTTCTACACAGCATCATCCAATTGTGCCAGCACCATTTGTTGAAGATACTTTCTTCCCCCCATTGTATTTTTTATGGCTGTTTTGTCGAAAATCCGGTGTTTGTACATGTGTGGATTAATATTGTGATTTTTGATTAGATTCCATTAACTACCTGTCTATTTTAGTGCCAATACCAGGCTGTTTTCAGGACTATAGCTCTGCAGTAGAGCTTAAAATCAGGGATGGTGATGCCTACTGACGTCCTTTTATTGTACAGGGTTGTTTTGTCTATCCTAGGTCTTTTGTTTTTCCATACAAGGTTGACTATAGTTCTCTCAAGGTCAGTGAAGAATTGTGCTAGGATTTTAGGGGGGATTGCATTGAATCTATAGATTACTTTTGGCAAGATTGCTATTTTTACTATATTTATCCTTCCAATCCAAGAGCATGGGAGATCTTTCCATTTTCTGGTATATTCTTTAATTTTTTTTCTTTAAAGACACAAATTCTTATTGTATAGGTCTTTCACATGTTTGGTAAGCATTTCCCCGTGATATTTTATGTTGTTTGTGTCTATTGTAAAAAGTGCTTTTTCTCTTATTTCTCAGCCTCTTTGTCGTCTGAATAAAGTAGGGCTATATTGCGGTTTAATAAGGGTCAGGATAAACAAATAGGTTGAATAGATGTTTATTAAGGGAGAAACAACTCACAACACAGACAGATGAACACAGCAGTTAAAACTGGATGCTCCTCTCTCCGTGTCCCGCCAGAAAGGGCCTTTCTCCACCTCCTTCCAAGACCAAGCTCCACAGGTCACTTCCGCCCCTGGACCCACCCCTCAATGGGTGTGGTCACTGCCACAGAAGCAGACACAGTGAATATCCCACTACAATTCCCCTTTTAGTCTAAAGAAAAGATTTAAGCTTGATACAAAACTATATACAAAACAGTGAATAACAAGTGTGCTCTAAGAAAAGGAAAATCGAGACCAAAACCACAAACATACCTAGTCCTAGGGTGAAGGCATAAGGGAGTTTACAATAGAGTTGTCCTAAGCTGAAAAGTTTAAGTCTAGTACTTAATATATCTAACTAGGAAGAGAGAATAATACTTAAGATATTTTAATCTACAACCTCACCAAGACCTGAGAAGGAAAATAACGATACTAGGGTAGACGGGAAGTGCAGATGGGCAACTTCCAAAAGGTGCAGCGAGGACAGAAACAGCAGGCTACCTAGACAGTCACCCAAGGTCTCACAGCAACGTTGGTACAGCCAGTTTTGACTAAGGCCAGGAGTATTTGACAGACCACAACAAAAGCAGGGAGGTAGAAAGGCTGTCTTACCTGACTTGGCAAGGTTCAGCAGTCTTCTAAGTTTGTCTCCTGCAAGCATATAGGACCGCATGTCCAAATCAGTGGTCAAGGTTGAGGCAGTTCCTTGCCCAAGAGGCCATTAGCCGAAGCGAGGATGAACTCCAGAAGGAGCAACAACACTGTCCAACATACTCTCGGGAAAGTGCACGGTGCTGTCAGGAGCAACAGTGTCTCATGTCAACAGAGTACTAATATATAAAACATTTAAATGCCATGTTCTGCAGGTCTATGAAGTGATTGAAGATTAAGCATCTATGTCTGACTAATCTCATAGGCAAAGGAAACATGCGTGAGGATAATCTGTAATACTCAGGAACTTGGCTAACAAACCTGAATAAAACTTCCTTGAGTAAAGCAAGGATAAATACCTAAACAATATAACTATGTACATATATATATACTATATATGTACATATATGTATATGTATATATATATATATATATATATATATATATATATATATATCACATGTAAATTCCTAAAGTAGAGGTAGAGTAAAAATGTCTAAACAAGAGGTAGAGCTCTAAAGGGCAGCAAGACAAGTATCCCAAATTGTAACAAATACAAAATGTCTTGAACACAAGCAATAGTATACATACATAGAATATGGCAAGTATAATGTGCATAAAACATCATAAATGGAAAGATTTCACACAATATAACAAATATAAGATACAATTCTTCCAGGAAGGGAATAAACTTAATTTTACATAGGTTACCACAAATAATAATATATAACAATGTAAGCTGTAATACTAATGTCTCACTCTTACTGAATAATTCACAAGAAAATTAGGCTAATCTACCTATATCCATTCTGAACCATACCTTTCCCAACCATACCCTATTCCTGTCTAAAAGAGATAACCAAGTCTAAGTATCACCTTCCAAACCCAACCCCAAGTAACTAAAACCAACCCTATGAAGATGAATATTATTCCTAAATTCCAAGAGTGGGGAAAGGGGGCGTTGTTATCTTAAGATTACTTCCTGCTGAAATGGGACGATGATTTCTCCATGGGATCCTGTTGGAAAAAAAATTTTAAGCAACCAAATTTCTAAACAGAACTGGCTGTAACATATGTAGGTAGTCATTGTGTGGCAGAAAATGCTTGACTGGAATTCTACTTGAAACTCTGGGCAGGTTGTAATAAGAAGGTGCACCAATACAGCTAGCTAGTCATGAGTTGTCTCGAGAAAAGCAGTCTCAAACCGGTTTAGGGTGCAGTTTGTAGTCCAGATGCATCAGGTTGAGTCAAGTGGAAATGTCCAATTGGGGCCTCATCTCCTTTCCAGAGTGTTCAAAGATTGCTGTTGTGAACCATTATAGTCCTTGTGGAAAACTTAAATGTCAATATCAAGGTAAAATTTTTAATTTTACGGTATGCATTAGGGAAAGGCAACAATAAGCATTAAAATGTAAATGAGAAAATTAGGATTTCAGACAGAAAATTGCGAATAAGTGAATGAGTACTTAGATTTTGTTTTCTTCTGCCTTACACCAATTGGCTTCTTGATATAAGGCAGAAACTGTGAATTTAATCTTAACAACATGCTTGAATTTAGAGAAGGAAAGCCAAATCCAACTCCAAAGCCAGCATTGGTTTACATGAATTGGGACTACAGAAATATTAGGTAGTAAAGAAAACTAGATTTCAGTATAGAAACAGTTTACTAGACTTAAATATTTTTACCATAAATCAGATTCCTCTTCATTAAGTGATTCTTTCTGGAGAGCTTTCTTCTCTTCTGTAGGTACCTACATGTTTAGTGTCTTTTGGTTGTTTGAAGATAGGTGTTCTCTGTTTTCCTGTAAGGACAAGAACAGAACACTTCCCCTACCTTTGAGAAGTTTCCACACATCTCATGGGACCTTATTTATTGAATGACTTGTAATTTCTCTTCATTAAGATGTTACTCTTGTTCAACCTGGATCTTGATTAACTTAGATGGTATCCATAGCTTTTCTTCTCCTGTAGATACAAAAGCAAAACCCCTACCCCAACGTAACACATATCCTGGTTTCCATTCTGAGGTCAATACATCCTTGAAGTAGACCGGCTGATGTAGTTCAGAAGTTTTTTCTATTGTCCAGTGTCTTTCTGCAGCTGTTTTTCCTTTTTCATCAGCATTAAGAAAGTTTAATGTTAATAAAGCATTATGTAATCTGTGTTTGGGTGTCTTGGTTCCTCCTGCCTGTTTATGGAGCATTTCCTTTAAAGTACGATTAGATCTCTCAACTACTGCTTGTCCTGTAGGATTGTGTGGTATACCAGTTATGTGTTTTATGTTATAATACTCAAAAAACTGTTTCAATTTGCTGGAAATATATGCCGGAGCGTTGTCAGTTTTTATTTGTGCAGGTATGCCCATAATGGCCATTACCTCTAAAAGGTGTGTGATAAGGAATCATCCTTTTCAGAGCTCAGAGCAGTAGCCCATTGAAACCCTGAAAATGTATCTATAGTGTGATGTACATATTTTAATTTTCCAAATTCTGCAAAATGAAACACATCCATTTGCCATATTTCATTTCTATTTATACCTTTAGGGTTACTGCCTGGTGGTAAAGGAGTTTGGTTATAGAATGAGCAAGTAGGACATTTCCTTACTATTTCCTTGGCTTGTTGCCAAGTGATAGAAAAATCCTTTTTCAATCCTTTGCTGTTCACATGGTGTTTCTTATGAAACTCTGAGACTTCTAGCACACTTCCTATCAATAACCGATCAATTTCATCATTGCCTTGTGCTAGAGGACCTGGCAGACCCATATGGGATCTGATTGTGTTATATATAAAGGATGAATCCTCTTTCTGATAGTATCTTGTAACTGTATAAACAATGAAGTTAATTCTGTATCATCAGGAATAAATTCTTCAGTCTCAATGTGTAAGACTACTCTCTCTGCATATTGAGAGTCAGTAACTATATTGAGGGGTTCTGTAAAATCCATAAGTACTATGAGAATGGCATACAATTCTGCCTTTTGAACAAAATTGTAAGGGCTTTGAACTACTTTGCTTATTTCTCCTGATTTATATCCTGCTTTACCAGATTTGTTTGCATCAGTGTAGAATGTAGGAACTCCAGAGATAGGTGTTTGTCTTACAATGCGTGGAAGGATCCAAATCGTCTTCTTTATGAATTTGATTCTTTCAGTTTTGGGATAATTGTTGCTAATTATTCCCAAAAAATTACTGCATGCTCTCTGCCAATATTCATTATCTTTCCATAAGGAGGAAATTTCCTCATTAGTTAAAGGTACTATAATTTCTGCTGGATCCCTTCCTGTTACTTGACGAAGTCTTAATTTACCTTTTAAAATCAAGTCAGAGATCTTTTCTATATATATTTTTAGTTTTTTATTCTGTTTATGTGGTAAGAATATCCATTCTAATATGATGTCTTCTCTCTGCATCAAAATCCCTGAAGGATATTCTCTAGATGGTAATATAACCAGAATACAGTCTAGATTTGGATCCACATGATCCACATGTGCTTCTAATATCCTCTTTTCTACCCATTCTAATTCCTTTTCCACTTCAGCTGATAGTATTCGGGGACTATTCAAATCTTTGTTCCCTTTTAGGGCCATTTTCAAGTTTCTCAAATCATGCCCTTCAACTCCAATAATGGTTTGCAGTTGAGAAATCTCTCCTAGTAATTTTTTAAGAGTCTGGTAGCGATCTCTCCTGATCTGTACTTTTTGTGGTCTAATTTTCTGTAGACCTATTTTATATCCTAAGTAGTTGATTGACTCTCCTTTTTGTATTTTTTTCAGGTGCAATTTGTAATCCCCAGCAAGGTAAAACTTCCTTCAGTTTGTCAAACATTTTTTCTAATATGTCTGCTTTAGAGTCAGCTAATAATATATCATCCATGTAATGATAGATTATGGATTGTGAAAACAGTTTACAAATTATTTCCAGTGGTTTTTGTACAAAATATTGGCACAGGGTGGGGCTATTTAGCATTCCCTGTGGCAAAACCTTCCATTGATATCTCTTCACTGGTTGAGAATTATTGTAATTAGGTACTGTGAAGGCAAATTTCTCTTTATCTTGTTCTTGTAAAGGTATAGTGAAGAAGCAATCCTTTAAATCAATAACTATAATAGGCCATTCTTTAGGTATCAAAGAAGGCAACGGCATTCCAGGCTGTAAAGAGTCCATTGGTTGGATAACTTTATCAGTGGCTCTCAGGTCTGTAAGCATTCTCCATTTACCAGATTTCTTTTTGATAACAAATACAGGAGAATTCCAAGGGCTGGTTGATTCCTCGATATGCCCAGCATTTAGCTGTTCCTGAAACAGGTTTTCTAAAGCTTCTAACTTCTCAGAAGTCATAGGTCATTGCCCTACCCAGACAGGTTCCTCTGTTAACCATTTTAAGGGTAAGGCTTTTGGTTCATCTGTTTGTTCAGCACTTGCATTCTGTCTTTGTACAGCCTGGATATTTGGTGTCTGTCTTGTATAGTACTTTATAGCATTTTTTCCACAGTCATGAGGTCGTTTATGGTTCCTATCTAATACTGGAGGAATGTTAATCTGTGTATTCCATTGCTGTAATAGATCACGACCCCATAAATTTATCAATACACCAGCCACATATGGTCTTAACCTTCCTCGCTGTCCTTCTGGTCCTACACATTCAATCCATCTCATGCTTTGTTTTACCTGAGACAGGGTTCCAATCCCTAAGAATGGAACATTAACCTCTTTCAGGGGCCAATTTCGAGGCCAGGATTTATTAGTTATGATAGTTACGTCCGCCCCTGTGTCCAGTAGGCCTTCAAACAGTCAGTTATTCATTTTAACTATCAATCTAGGCCTTTGACTGTTTATGGAGGTTTGCCAAAATATGCGTCTTTTATTTCCTTCTGTCATGTCTGATTCAACTTCTGTCACTAGTTTGTCAGCCAGAGCGGTATGAGTTTTTACAATAGGCCAAGGATTTTCTTATTGTCCTGTGGGAGATTGCCCTCCACTGTGACTGAGAATGTTCGGACCACTTTGACATGGGGGCCTTTGAGAGGCCCCCCAAGGAGTTTCCTGGTGGTAAAGGATTTCCTTGCTTGTCTCTAGTCGATCTACACTCATTTGTCCAGTGTCTGCCTTTGCCACACCTTCTACATAACCCAGAAGGCTTAGGCCTTCTGTTCGATTCATTCTTGGGAGTTTTTATTTCTAGAGATGCTTTGCCTACAATTTCTTTTTAGATGTCCTATCTTACCACAGTTATAACATCTGACATGTTGATATCTCTTTAAACTTTTGGAGATGGCTTCTCCTATCCAAGCTTCTATGTCACCATAGTTACATCTTCTGTTCTCTTGATGACTTCTCAAACCTTTAGATATAGCTTCTCCTACCCATGCTTCAGTGTTATTGCTATTATAGTCAATGTTGGCTGTATATAGGACCCATTCATCCAAAGGTGCTGATTGAATTTCTAAAGGCCAAAGCACTTGTTTGCATTGAGGATTTGCATTCTCATACTCTATGAGTATTCGCCTAGAATCTATGTCAGCTACCTCTAATTGTACTGCTCTAGACAGCCTTTCTAGAAACACACTGAAGCGTTCTCTTGGTCCTTGCCTTATTTTGTTATAAGATTCTATCCTCTCCCCTAGTTCGTGAACCTTATCCCAAGCATTCAGAGCTGCCGTACTGCATAGAGACAAGATATGTTCATCATAGGCAGCTTGGGTTTCTGGGTCAGCATAAATACCCTCACCAAGAATTTTATCTTTGGGAGCTTCATAACCTTTCTTTAAGCCCTGAAGTTCAAGAGCCTTTGCTTCTTCTCTCCATAATGCCCTCCATTCTAATTGAGAGGAGTTGTCAAGGACAGCTGATATTAATTGATCCCAATCCTTAGGGGTTACCTTGTTATTCCTTGCCCATGATTCTATTAATTGCTTCACATATGGTGAGTGCATGCCAGAAAAGACTGCTGCTTCCTTTATACTTTTTAAATCTTTCATACATATTGGTTCCCATCGATAAGCAACACCACCTTATGGGTGTTTTTTCATTGCTGATTTTTCATTAAAAGATACAGGGAAAGCTCTCCTGACCCTAAATGGTGTGGAAAATTTTAAGTTTTTTTTCATGCCCTATTACCTGGAGCTCTTCTTCTGATGTATCAGATTGAAGGTCTTCTAAATCCTGAAGTCTATTAACCATTGCTTCTTTGAGTGTCTGAACTTCTTGAAGCATATCCCTTTCTAGAGACTTCATTGCATCTGTCAGTTTTTTACTTTCTCCAACTACAAATGATTCCATGGTTTTGATATTCTCATCCTTAGATATTATCTGAATGGCATGTAAACTGCCTTCTAGAAACAATGTTCTATCTGCTAGCTTGCCATTATCCTCAGACATGGAAGAGATTCTATCTACTATTCTTGCCATCTGATGTTCCAGTTTTTTAACCTTATTAGTAGCTTCATCCAACCAGGAATGAGCTGTTTCTGCTAGCGTGTTAATGCATTGCATTGTTTCTGTTTTGGTTGTTGAGGCAATATCAGACATGGAACAAATTTTGTTTTCTATTTGGTCATTTTTATGTTCCATGTTCTGTATTCTACCTGTCAGCTCTCTGTTGCCATCTTCAATATCCTGAACCTTTTTTCCTAAACATTCTATGTTTTGCGTTTTGTCATTTTCAATGTTTTGAATCCTTGTTACCATGTCTCCTATGGTTTGTACAAGTTCCTTATTGTTTGCGCTAATCTCAAACCATTTCTTTAAGAATATCATATTAATGATAAAACCCATTACTATTATGAAAAAGGTGTATATATTGATCCAGTCATAATTTTCTTCTGCTAAGATTCCTTCTATATATGAAGTAAAAAAATTCCTAAAGTCCTGCATTGTAAAATTATCTGCCATAGCTATGGAACAATTGATCTCAGATATTATATCAGCTTAAGTTGCAAAAGATGTTACAATTAGATGTAATTCCGCTGCTCTGGAGCTTTGATGCTTTTAGCTGTAGATCTCAACTTGCTGTAGTTACATTCGGAGGTGTAGCAGTAAAAAGCTTCTGGCAGCAGAGGATCCTTCCAATTCTAGTTCTACCCGGAATTGTACCACTAAAGAGTGTACACCAAACAGATTCCGGCAGGAGAGGATCCTTTTGATCCTGGTCCCTGTAGAACAGCTTTTAACAAACTAAGGAAAGCAAAATTTTGTTAAACAAAGGAGTGAAACGAGCCTTGTACAATTGTTGAGACCACAGGGATAACAGGAGCCGCAAGCAACTGCAGCTTGTATATTTTCCGCCAGTCCACTGGCCACAGCTGCCACAGCCGCCAGAGCCTGCAAGCACAAAAACAGAGCAGGCCGAGTACAGCCCTAGTGCCTAAACACAAAAGGCAGGGCTAATGCCGCAGGGCTCTGTGCAAATGCAATCTGAGGAAATGGGCAGAAGATGAGCTGTAGTCTCAGGGCCAAGATGGAGATAAAAGGAGTTCTAGGGCAGGGTGTATCAGCCTGATTAGGCAAGAGACCTGCCCGTTCAAGGAAGGTGGGGGAAGGGTTGCTGCGGCACCTGGGTAAAACCCAGGTGCAGTGAAAATCCTGATCCCGCTTCTGACACCAGATATTGCGGTTTAATAAGGGTCAGGATAAACAAATAGGTCGAATAGATGTTTATTAAGGGAGAAACAACTCACAACACAGACAGATGAACACAGCAGTTAAAACTGGATGCTCCTCTCTCCGTGTCCCGCCAGAAAGGGCCTTTCTCCGCCTCCTTCCAAGACCAAGCTCCACAGGTCACTTCTGCCCCTGTCTCCACCCCTCAATGGGTGTGGTCAGTGCCACAGAAGCAGACACAGTGAATATCCCACTACAGGGCTACTGACTTTTTTGAGTTTATCTTGTATCCTGCTAGTTTGCCGAAGGTGTTTATCAGCTGTAGGAGTTCCCTGGTAGAGTTTATTGGGTCGCTTATGTAAACTATCATATCTGCAAATAGAGACAGTTTGACTTCTTCCTTACAATTTCGATCCCCTTGATCTCGTTTTGTAGTCTTAGCTAGAACTTCAAGTACAATATTGAAGATATATGGAGAGAGAGGACAGCCTTGTCTTGTTCCTGATTTTAGAGGAATTGCCTTAAGCTTCTCTCCATTCAGTTTGATGTTGGCTGTTTGTTTACAGTATATTGCTTTTATTATGTTTAGGTATGTTCCTGTTATCCCTGATCTCTTCAAGACCTTTATCATGAAAAGTATTGAATTTTGTCGAAGGCTTTTTCAGCATCTAGGGAGATGATCATACAGTTTTTCTTTTTCAGTTTGTTTCTATGGTGGAACACGTTGATAGATTTTCATATGTTAAACCATCCTTGCAACCCAGGGATGAAGCCTACATGGTCATGGTGGATGATTTCTCTGATGTATTCTAGGA
Organism: Cricetiscus sungorus; assembly: GCA_030556225.1. NCBI lineage: Eukaryota > Metazoa > Chordata > Mammalia > Rodentia > Cricetidae > Cricetiscus > Cricetiscus sungorus. Next base: position 481,714 of record JANBXA010000253.1, on the reverse strand, counting down.
TTCGGTTTGCCAGTATTTTATTGACTATTTTTGCATCGAGTTCATCAGGGATATTGGTCTGTAGTTTTCTTTCTTAGTTATATCTTTGTGAGGCTTGGGTACCAAGGAGATTGTGGCCTCATAGAAGAGTTTGGTAATATGCCTTCTGTCTCTATTGTGTGGAACAATTTGAGGAGTATTGGAATTAGCTCTTCCTTGAATTTCTGGTAGAATTCTGCACTGAAGCCATCTGGCCCTCCCTGGGCTTTTTTTGGTTGGAAAGCTTTCGATGACTGTTTCGATTTCATTGGGGATTATATATCTATTTAAGTTGTTTGTCTGTTCTTGGTTTAATTTTGGTAAGTGATAGTTGTCCAGAAATTTGTCCATATCCTTTGAATTTTCAAATTTTATAGAGTACAGGTTTTCAAAGTATGACCTGAAAGTTGTCTGGATTTACTCTGTGTCCGTTGTTATGTTGCCCTTTTCATTTCTGATTTTGTTAATTTATATGACCTCTTTCTGCTTTTTCGTTAGTTTGGATAAAGGTTTGTCTATCTTGTTAATTTTCTCGAAAAATCAACTCTTTGTTGAATTGATTTTTTTGTATTATTTTCCTGGTTCCTATTTTATTGATTTCAGCCCTCATATTGATTATTTCCTGGCATCTACTCCTCCTGGGTGAATTTTATTCTTTTTGTTCTAAGGCTTTCAGTTGCACAGTTAATTCTCTTATGTGACTAACCTCTGTTTTCTTCATATGGGCACTCAGTGCAATGAACTTCCCTCGTAACACTTCTTTCAAGATGTCCCATAAGTTCAAATATGTCATGTCCTCATTCTCATTGAATTTTAGAAAGTCCTTAATTTCTTTCTTTATTTCTTCTTTGACCCAGGTATGGTACAATTTCTCATTGTTCAGTTTCCATGAGTTTGTAGGGTTTCTGCGATTTGTGATGTTGTTGAATTCCAATTTAATGCATGGTGGACTGATAAGATACAGGGGACTATTCCAATTCTTTTGTATCTGTTGAGATTTGTTATGCCATCTAGTATGTGGTTGATTTTAGAGAAGGTTCCATGTGGAGCAGAGTAAAAGGTTTTTTCTTTTGTGTTTGGATGGAATGTTCTATAAATGTCTGTTAAACCCAGTTGAGACATAACTTCTGTTAGTTCTTTTGTTTCTTTGTTGAGTTTCTGATTGGTGGTCCTGTCTAGTGGTGAGAGTGTTGTGTTGAAGTCTCCCACTATAAGTGTGTGAGGTTTTATGTAAGCTTTGAGTTTTAGTGTGTTTCTTTTATGAATGTGGGTGTCTTTGTATTTGGGGCATAGATGTTCACAATCGAGACCTTTTGTTGATGGATTTCTCCTGCAATGAATGTGAAATGATTATCTTCATTTCTTTTGATTAATTTTGGTTTGAAGTATAACTTGTTAGATATTAGGATAGCCACACCTGCTTGATTCTTGTGTCCATTTGATTGGAAGATCTTTTCCCAACCTTTTACCCTGAGCTAATGTCTATCTTTGTAGCTTAGGTATGTTTCTTGTATGCAGCAGAAGGATGAATTCTGTCTTCATATCCAGTCTGTTAGCCTGTGCCTTTTTATAGGAGAGTTTAGACCATTAATATTGAGGGAGGGTAACGACCATTGATTGTTAATGTTTGTTTGTTTTAGATTTGCTTTTGGCAGTGGTATTGTGAATTTATTTGTCCTTCTTTACCCTTGGTTTCTCATGAAGTGGGATTATCTGTTTCCTAAGTCTTTGTGAGTGTTCGGTTGGAGTTTTCCTTCCAAAGCTTTCTGTAGGGCTGGATTTGTAGATACGTATTGTGAAAATCTGGCTTTGTCATTAAATAGCTTGTTTTCTCCATCTATAGAGATTGAGAGTTTTGCTGGGTATAGTAGCCTGGGCTGGCATCCGTGGACTCTTAGTACTTGTAGAACATCTATCCAGGACCTCTGGCCTTCAGGGTTTCCATGGAGGAGTCAGGTATAATTTTGATAGGTCTGTCTTTATGTATTACCTGTACTTTTTCCTTTGTTGCTCTCAATATACATTCTCTCTTTTTCTGTATGTTAGGTGTTTTGATTATTATATGTTGAAAGGCCTTTTTTCTTTGGTCCAGTCTATTTGGTGTTTGGTATACTTCTTGTACTGTAATGAGCATGTCCTTCTTCAGATTTGGAAAGTTTTCCTCGATGATTTTGTTGAATATGTTTTGTCGCCTTTGAGCTGGGCTCCCTCACCTTCCTCTATGCCTATTATTCTTAGGTTTGGCCTTTTCATAGTGTTCCACATTTCCTGGATGTTTTGTGTTAAGTATTTGTTGGATTTACGATTTTCTTTGGTCGATGAATCTATTTCCTCTAGTTTATCGTCAGGTCAGCACCTGAGATTCTCTTTTCCGTCTCTTGAATTCTGTTGGTTATGCGTGAGTCTGCAGTTCCTGATTGTTTGCCCAGTTTTTCTATTTTCAACATTCCTTTAGTTTGTGTTTTCTTTATTGTCTCCATTTCCGTTTTCAAGTCTTGAACCCATTTAATTGTTTTTTCTTGGCTTTCTATACTTTAATAATTTTATTCATTTCTTTCAAGTTTTTGTTTGTTTTATCTTCCACTTCTTTATGGGATTTTCTCACATCTTCTCTGTCATTTTTATGAGGCCCTCTATCATTTTTATGATGATAATTTTTAGGTTGTTCTCTTCTGATAATTTGCTTTTTTGCATTCTGTTCTAGTTAATGTAGCTTCTCTAGATTCTGGTGGTGTTATGCTTGTCTTCCCGATGTTAGGTGTTGTATAGCTGTATTCCCATAGCTTCTTCCAGTAGATATTGGTGGGTTTCTCCCTCTCTCTATGTATTTTAGGTGGGTCTGAGGTTCGATGTCTGTAGTTCTGAGTGGTCCAATCTCTCTAGGAGATCTCTCCGTAGGAAGGGGCCTGACAATGGGGGTCAAAGTTCAGGCTCCAGCAGAGGAGAGCTGAGGCCTCTTTGTCAGAGGCTAGCCCACAGGGTGTTTCCTCAGGGATAGTTGGGTCTAGCTCTAGCTAAGGCCTCTAGCCAAGGTTTGGTGTTGGGGAACAAAGGCTGGGCTGATACTCAGGAAGTTTGGCACCAATAGGCAGGTCCTGTCATGGGGTCAAGGATCCAGCTTGCAGGAACTCAGGGTGGACCTGCAGAGATAGGCAGATCTCTGAGAGTTTCCCAAACTTCCAGTAGAAGACCGGTGATGGGGCTCAGAGACCAGGAAGGTGGAAATTATGGGAGGTCCCACATGGAGAGGCTTGTCTATTGTGTCAGATGGGATCCAGGAATTTCCCTAAAGGTGGCTGGATTGTTGGCTCCACCCTCTGACTCAGTGCTCAACCTTAGCAGTGAGACAGTGGGCAGGGTATGGAAGAGTGTAGGGGGAGGGCAGGCTCTCGGTTGGGGTAGGTAGGGGTATATCGGAGTTCCAAGAGTGCTCTTGGTGGGGACAGGATACAGCAGCAGGAATATCCAGGACCCACCCAGGGATTTCCTGGGGAGAGTGTAGGGGAGAATCTGCTGCCCCAGCGGGATTAGACCCAAACTCACCTGTAGCAGAGGCCTGGTGACAGGGACCCTGATGTCCATTTCTATAGCAGGTATAAATGCTCTTGCACTATCTGTGGCCCCTTAAAATGCCCAGGCCTCCAAACTATCACCCATGTGCAGGTGGCCTGATTCCATCCTATGCTGGTGTCCCAGCTGTCAGTCTGAGGTCGATGAGCTTCCCCTTGCTCAGTTCAGCAGTTTCTGTGGGTTTCCCTAGCATGATCTTAACCTCTTTGCACATCACTCCTTCCTCTCTGCAACTGGATACCAGGTGTTCGGCTCAGTGCTTAGCAGTAGATGTCTGCTTCTGCTTCCATCAGCTACTAGATGAAGGCTCTAGGGTGGCATATAAGATAGTGATCAATTTCATTATAGGGAAGCCACTGAAATCCTTATGTGAGAAAGTACTCTTTGAAATCCTGAATCTATGGTTTCAAATGATAGCAGTGCTTCAGAGTCAATATTCAAAGCTACTTCAAAAGAATGAAGCCTAGGAGTCCAAGTTACATTGCTCTAGGATTCACAGCCATTAAGGTATAGAGCCAGATCTAGAAATTGTGTTGTTAGAATTTGCACTTAATACTAGTACAGAACTGATCAAATAGGTCACTCAGGATACAGTAAATGTAGAGGTGGTTCCTATAAACATGCCCAAAGCAGGGAGGCTTCTTAAAGTGACGAAGAAATGTAGAAATCTAATATTCTAGACTAGCTGGGCAGCACCTGCTCACTATAAATCTAGCACACAACAACATTTAATAGGGATTGTTTGGGTCTGCTCTGGGAGAACAAACATTGTTGTACCCTATATTTCTCTACACAGAATAATGAAAATAGGAACCTGCTATAACACAAAGGGTTATATGTTATAAACCTCCTCCTTATTAGAGCTAGATATTTTGTATATCATCAGGGAGCTTAAATTATTGTGGCTTTCATGTCTAAGATTGTTAAAAAGTCATATAAAATTTATACCTTTGAAATTCCCATCCTGGAACATGTTTCTTTTATAAAATGATTGTTATGCTCCTTAGGGGTTATGGACTTTTGTTTTCTTGATCAGAAGTATGCTAATAACAAGGAAAACTTTTTATAATTTCAAAATAAGAGTCTAGAAGATTTTATACTGTTGCAATAGTTATTTTAGCATACTGTCTTGAGAGTAATATGAGTCATCAGAGAAAGATAATTGTGAATTAGCTATGAATTGAAAGAAACTAAAAAAAGGACAAACATGGATATAGCTGATAACCTTAGTGTAGAGAGATACAACTAACTTTTTAATGAGTCACTGAGCTAGGTGGTGGTGGTGCATGCCTTTAACCCCAGCACTCAGGAAGCAGAGGCTGGCAGATGTCTGTGAATTTGAGGCCAACCTGGTCTTCAGAGTGAGGTTGAGGACAGGCTCCAAAGCTACACAGAGAAACCGTGTCTTGAAAATTAAAAACAAACAAACAAAAAAATGAGTTCCTGAACAGACGAGTGTGAGCTCCTTATGCTTTCCTGATGGATGTCTTAGTGTCTATTAGGATGAGGTCACTTTTTTTGTATGTTATTCCTAATGCACTGAAACTCAAGTGCTTAAGATTGGTAATTGTCAGGCTCGTATCTTAATTTTTATTTATTTATTTGTTTGTTTGTTTATCTTACATATTGATCCCAGTTACCCATCCCTCTGTCCCTCCCTCACACACATGGCCCCCGACCACCCTCACATCCCAATCTTCCATACACACTCCACAGGGAGTGTGGTTCCTTTCATGAGGGGTCAACATAATCTGTCAAGTCATTTGGAGTAGGCACGAGGCCCTCTCTCCTGCCTCTAGGTTTAAGGAGTATCTCTTCATAGGGAATGTGCTCCCAAAGTTCTTTTGTGCATCAGAGATACATCCTGGTTCCACTGTGAGAGTTTTGGTTTGCTTTATTATGTTTTATAATCATATTTTAATATTAAAGATATAATTATGCCTTTTTAGTTCATAGTTGTTTATGGAAATCCAGTTCTGATATGGTTTTTTTACACTGAGGAATTACCAGTAGCAAAAAGACCTGTGAGTCACTGTGTTCTGTAACTTCTTCTTTAGACTAGTAATCAATCAGAAATGTCTCCTTTGGCTTCAGGTACAGTGGTTGTAGCCACAGCATTTGAGAGAGTGAGGCAGCATTGGTAGCTAGACATTGACCTGTGCATTTGCTTCTGTCTAAAGACAAATAAAGAAATGAGGGCTCTTCATTAAGAATTCTGAGCATTGCTTTACTAATTAGTACGTGAGGACAAATGGCAGAAATACCTAATTGTTGTTAATAAAATTTGGTCCTCATGTATAAGGATATGCATGAAATATGTGAGTGAATCGGAGACTAGTGATGAATACATGAAGCAGTGGTTAGATAGGGATGGAAATATGACAAATGTTGCAGTTTGACTGAACACTGTCCCTAGGGGACCCTGGGTGTGAATATTTGGTTTTCAGCCTCTGGTGTTGGGTTAGATTATAAAAACTTTCAGAAGAATGTAGAGCCTGGCTGAAGCTCTCTCTCTCTCTCTCTCTCTCTCTCTCTCTCTCTCTCTCTCTCTCTCTCTCTCTCTGTCTGTCTTTTAACATTTTATTGATTCTTTGAGGATTTTCCATCATGTACCCCAATCACATTCATCTTCCCATCGCCTCCATCTGCCCTCTGCCCTTGCACCCTACACTGAAACAGACCAAAATTTAAAAGAAACCCCCTCATACCAACCAAAAAACTGAACAGCTGCAGTGAAATTTCAGTGTGGAGGCTGATATGTGGTTCAGTGAGTCACACAGTGTATCCTTCAGTCCATACATCTTTTCTTGAAAGTGCCCAGTGCTGTGAGTCATTTGTCAAGTGCAAGGCCTCTGGATTTTGCTACACTGTTGGAACTGGGCCCTCACTGGGACTCCTGTTGAATATCCTGTTGTTCTGTGTCAAGAAAATCCTGCATTTTTGGATCTGTAGGTCTGGCCCCTTTACATGCTCTAGCAGTTCATGGGTGAGTTGAATGATGGAATTGGATAGCTCGTAGCCCTGGTTCTGTATCTGGATGATAGCTGGGTTGGTCAGCACTGCCCTGGATAGCTGTCTCAATACAGCAGGCAGTAAGGAGCAGGGATCAGTTCTCATGCTTGAATGTTGTCAAGTCCATCTCACCCACACTCACTCTACCAGGAACAACTCTATTGTTCTGTCCAGGCAAGGTTCAGGGCCCCCTCTCCTATATTGCTATAGGGAAATACAAGGTGCTGGCATGAAGGTCTTCTGCTCTTATAACCTCAGGGCCTGTTCACCTGTAGCCCTGTGGTTGGGTCACCTCTATTGTGCTGGCCAGCCAAGGTGCAGGGCCTGATATCCTGAGTGCTGTCATGGGTGCTGGGCAGAATCAACTCTTTAGCTCTAGTGACATCAGGGCCAACTTTTTCTGCCTTTAGTAGGTGGAAAGGGTCGTGGGGTGAAGGGAGTATCACTCAATGGCCCATGCTACTATGTGGCAGACTACTATGTGGGTTAACTGTTCCACTCTCATGACCTCAGAGTGGGCTTACCTGAGACCATGCCAACAGGATCAACTCTATCGGTGCTGCCCAAACCAGGTGCAGAGCCCACTTTCCTGAGAGCTGCAGTTGATGAGGAACAGGGACACTTCTCTCTAAAGCTGTAGCCACTGAGTGGTAGGGGCAACTCTGTGCATCCCTATCCTCATGCCTTCCTTGGTAACAAAAACCATGGTCATAAATACAGACTGCAGCAGATGGAGGGCCATCCATCCTGACATGGTCCTTTGCCACAGGGCAAGCTCAGATGACACCATGGTCCTGTGCGTCAGCACAGGCCACTCAAATCTGTATGACTCTGGCAGAGGTACAGCCCTTGGGCACTAATATGGCCCCAGGTGGCTGCCCAGGTCCCTGACATTTCCACAGCCTTTGATGGCAACAGAAGCCTTGGGCATCAATGCAGATCCTGGTTGAGGTAGGGAACTGGACCCAGACATAGCCCCATCATAGCTGTGACCCATATGACACCATGACCCTGGGTGGTAGTGTATGTCACTCTAATCTCTACCTTCCTGGCAGTGGCACTGCACTTGGCCAACATAGCCACAGGTGGCGGCTCATCCATTTGGCCTTTGGTAGTAACACGGGCCATGAAAATCAACACAGACTCAGGCTTCAGTAGAACTAAGATCCAGACATGTTCCTTGGCAGCAGCCCAGGCCAGATGTCATCATGGCTCTAGTTGGCATTGCATGTCACCCAAATCAGAATGGCCCCATTGGCATCATGGTCACTGAACATCAACATGTTGCCAGGAGGAAGAAATTAAATTTTGTAGCCTGACCTCCTGGTGGTTCTGTTCTACCTGAATGTTGGCACAATGTAATTAGCTACCTCATGTTCCTGCTGCTGTGCCTTCCCCCTTCTGATGGAATATGATGGAATGCATTGCCCCAAACTGTGAACCAATACAAAGACGTTTTCTTCCTTTTGGTTAGGTATTTGGACAAATGAACCATGAAATTTACTGAAGGAAGGAGAAGTCTTATTTTTAAATGCAATCTCAAATTAATATTTTGTCTGTAAGAAAAATTGCATCCTCTCTAAAAGAAAAGTGACAAGGAAACACATGCTTACTTCAAAACAACTCCATTTGAATTTCACCATCAATTAAACGTATAGTCAGTCTGATTTCCATTTTGATCCCCAAATCCAACAACCTCACAAAGTACTATAAAAAGTTGATGGGAATGTTTATTGTTGTACTTATTTGCCCTCCATTGTGAATTCTCCCACCTACTATTTTAATGTTTGGTAGGTTTATAGTAGTAGCCTTTGATTCCCCCCCCCCACATACACACCACCACCAAATTTAACTTCTAGAAGTGAACAATACCCTGAATAGTTGGTATTTCTGGTCAGGTAATCTATTTGGAAGCTGTTTTTGAAAGCTAACCACTGAGGACAACTGAAGACATTTGCTTTAGAGGCCAAGCACAAGATGAATTTAGATGGCCCTTCATTTCTTCACTGAAGTGACACATGCAATTCCAGCATTTCTAGAGAAAATGCCTTTAAATCTCATTGTATTGATGGAACAGGAATAAAACCAGATCATATGTTAATACAGTAACAGCAAAGACAGTATTTCACCCCTATGTTAGTCAATTAATTTCTACTAAAATTTTCCATGCATTTGAATATTTGCAAAATTAAAGTCATGAAGTCTATCTGTAAAAAAAATAAACATTTTCCCACACTAGCACAGTTCATGGAGAAGCATGTCTCCACAGGAAATCTGTGGAGAGTAATGTCTAAGACAGTGTCTTCTATATTCAATCTCTTACCTGCCCATCTTTTCCTGTTTTGACTTTCTTTCCCTTCAGACCTGAACTCATGGATCTAAGATTTTTCTTGGCTGCAGCACAATATCACCCTTGCCTCATTTTTCATGTCACATTTTTCTCCTATAAAATAAGATGTTTTATACTGGCAATAAATTATACTGAAACTAAGCTGACATAAGACTCCTACCTTTACCAAATTGTGGGCAGCAACTTGCCAACTGAAAGGGTCTAGGTCTGAACTTTGACAGTAACCATATGTTTGTTCTCTGTACTAATGACCGTATTTTTAAATGTTCACCATTGTACATTAAAATAGTTAGTGCACTTTGCCAAGCAGCTGTGATTTCACAGAGCTTTTATGTCTAATAATATCCCATTGGCTTGATGAGCTGCAAGTTAGACCCCATTAAGTGTAGTTATGGAAAAACCTCTTATTTGACATTAAAAGAAAGCTTGCATGCATTCCATTCACCTCATGGTGAATTGGCCTACAATTCCTCTTATATCATTAGACAGCTGTTTGTATTAAGTAAAGAGTTGAACTTCTTATTAGTTTTCTTTTCTGTGTATCTACATGGTGTTTAATACCATTACGCACCCCTCATTGCAGGTTTGTATGTTGATATTAGTCTATTTAAAATACCTGGAGATTTGTGTATATAAATTCAAACAGTTCATTTCTAAGAGAGTCCAGGAGATTAAAATTCTAGGACTGGACAGTAATTAGTTTTTCTCCATGAGGCCCCTCTTTGACTATATCATGTCACAGTGAATGAGAGAGAAAAATCACAAGATGAGACTGAAGACAAATACTGGAACCAGATTTAGTTTTTTAAATTTTGTTTTGTGTATAGGTATTTTGCCTTTGTGAATATCTGTGAATGACTATCTTGTGCCTCCAAAAGCCATAAGATGTGGACAGACAACATAAAACTAAAGTTATAGATATATGTGAGCTCTCATGAGGGTGCTCAGAACTGAACCAATCCTCTGGAAGAACAGACAGTACTCTAAACAACTAAGCCATCTCTCAGGCTCTCATTTAATATTTTATAACAACCAAGTTGTTCAGGAAGCTACTGGCTTCACACACAAACTACAGAAATCCTTTGTGAAGGTGGTGTTGCCAGTTGTTGCCAGGTGTCAGCCTGTTGTTTAAAGAGTCTTGCACTTCTCTACAGACCTGACTTTAAACATGTGGACCCTTGGGGCAAAAACCACATCAACCCACAGCAATTGAATTATTAAAGGATTTAACATGTCAGTGTCATAACATTTCATTTATGAGATCACTGCTCTACTTATACTATAATTATCTCATAAAGTTAAACAAAATATAAAAGCAACAATTACAAAAACAGAAATAAATAAGGAGTGGGTTCATAGCCCTGTTTCCTTCTTTCCTTTTTCAAGCTACTGCCTGCTATTGGGTTCATAGTATGAATTCAGAGATACTGAGATATTTTCATGTCACAAGCAAGGAACATGATATGATGTCTTCTTTCTTGCTCTCCTCTATTCATTCCCTCACTCAATCTTCCTGCTCCATCATGTCCACCTCTTCCCTCCTCTTCCTCCTAACTCCATCTTTCTGCCCCCATGCTCCCAATTTGCTAGGGAGATCTTGTCTCTTTACTCTTCTCCATTATAATTGAAATTATTGATATTGTAAGAAAAAATAAAAAAAAATACTAATTCTAAATGTGTGAAAACTGTGACTTCTTGATAAACACTAATAACCATAATATGCATGGTAATGGTCTGGTCAGAATTATAAAAAGACAACATTTATTTTAGCTTGTATTTCCAAATGTGTTGAACATCGAGTTACTATGGTTTCAGCAATTTGGATGCATTTAGACTGGCCTCTCCAAGAAATTCTTGAAAGTTGATGTAAAGAAGAGACAAGATACATTCTAGCCCTAGGACTGTCTTTTGGCTTGCCAAAAGAGGGATCAAGTCCTTCTTCAAAATCTTTATCCAGGATTTTTTACTCCCTTTATGGTCATTACCAGCTGTCTTTAAAAGATGTGACTATGCCAATATTAATCATTAAGAATTTAATATTTGTTGTACATTGTACTATTCTATATAAGAACATTTTATAGAAATGCATATACATATACACCAAATAAAAATCTGAAAGAACAAATCATGTATCTTAAAAGTGGATAAAATACTTTGGACCTCTAAAATAGAAACCATGCCCTGTGCTGAGATGTTTCAGGACATAATATAGGAGTTCCTTTGATAGTTTTCTTTAATGAACATGTGAATAATGTGAGTGCAATTTGAAAAACATATATTATTATTAAAACATATATATTAAACAGAATGATATTTTACACATGATACAATCTCTCCTACATATCATGTCATAAATCAAAGATAGATGTCATCATTAGTCTGTAATCTGTCAACATGTAGTTGATAGTAACTTCATGGCAAGTAAGAAAGGAGATATTTAAACTGTAACATGTTACAACTCATACTTATGGCCCTGAGTTTACAAACCAGAACAACAAATAACCTAGCAAAATGCCTCACTCCCACCAACACCACTAACATAGTCCAAAACATCTTAGCAGTCAAAAGAAAAACTTCATAGCCCTTATTTCTAGCTGGTGTGGAATAAGCAGGAACCAAACAAGGAAATCTTGTTTTATTCATGCCTTCCAAAGACAAGATCACACAATCTTTATTGCCTTCTGTACTGTTCTTCTTCTCAACACTTTCATTTTCATATCTCAATATCTACTGAGTATTCTAATGTAATAATGCAATTAAACTGAGTTGAGCTAATAGAACTCAAGGTGTTTGAAACTGTTCAAGGATTTAAAGCTTCTTGTTCTTATGTGGTGAGTAAGTGGATAAATGTTGTGGAGGTGAGGAAGATAAGTTTTATCATATGCATTTAGTTAATATATACAATATAGCACGTTACTGTTTGAGTACTTCCATTCTCATTTTCTATAAAGTTCTCAAGTTCAAGGTGACAGACTACAGAATAATTATGACATTTATATTCTTTATTAACTAAATCATAACACAAGTGTTCTTACTATTCTTTGGATTTTTGACATGCTATATATGAGGCCATATCACATGTAAATGCCATACTGTTTAATACATCATATTTAAACACAAATTACACTGATATTATTCACATAATCATCAAGGTAAACTGTCAGAGGAACTCCTGTATTGTGCCTTGGAGAAGCTTCACCAAAGTGTCACAGAGCACGGGAGTTATTTTTCCATGGAGGACATGAACTTATTTTTTTGTCACCTTACATAAAGAACAAATAACAATAACATGGTCTACCAAAGTCCAGACAGGTTATTCAGTGTTTTTGTGGGGGTTATTTACAGGAGGAGGGGTGACAGAGACAGCTGCATTGCTGACAAGTGTATTCCAACACAGTGATGACTGGTGAGATTTTTATCCAAGGAGCTTCGCATCCAGCTTGCAGGCAGTTCCTACCAAAGTCTCCTGACTTAGGGAATTTTTACTGCTCTCATGTTGGGGAGGGGTCTTGTTAATCTTAAACTTTCTGAATTTTCTCATCCTTGGAATTGTCATGGGCTTTCAGGATGCTATGTTTCATTTTTTTTTTTTTTTTTTTTGAGTCTCATAGATTTCCTTCATTCCTAATGTAGGGGATGTTTCAATTCAGAGAAGACAGCTGTGCAACATAATGGTAGATATTGATAGCCCTTTTAGTTTAATGTATCATGATCAAATTCTCATATTTTAATCCTTCAAAAGAAATTATGTGTTTTTAGATATTTGAGATGAAAATATCCAATGCATTTCAAGTAAAATTCCAGTCTTATATGCTTTCCAGCCAGTTTTATGATATTTACTTAACATTTCCATTCCTCTGCATATTTACTATTGCTTTTATAGGACTCTAAATGTCTGTGAAATATTTCAGGCTTCTCTTTGTCCCCCAAATTTAAATCCAAACAATCTTCAATTTCCAATGATCCCATCTTCTTCCTCTCTTTATTGTCCTCAGTTTCTGATGTCTCCCTTCTCCCTATTGCCTCCTTCCTTTGTTTTAGAACATTGTAATCAATCATATTAAAAATATTTTGTTACAAAGATATGTTCTTTTAAAATAACAAAACTAATTATACTATATTATAAAGCTTATATTCTTTCAAATAATCCTGTAACTTAATGATACCTTTTAATTTCAGTAAACTGGCATACAATGTTATTGAACAACTAGCCCCATTTATTCCATGTCCCTAAACCACAGTTTTACTTACACTACTTTATTGGTACTTTTAATTAAATCAATATATTTATACACACACACACACACACACACACATACATGTGATGAGGCATTCATTTAACAAATGTGCATTGGTTCCCTGTTATGTGCTAGGTACAGCTCAGAATCTACAAATTTAATTATAGGTAAATATAACATGTAATCATGTAGTAACAGCATTATCTGTATACATATACAACATCAATGCTCTGAATAAGCGAAGTACACTGTAGGAAGGTTTAGGAATTAGAATAATCAAGGGACCAAAACAGAGCTGTTCAGTTAGAGACAACAGATTGTATCTATGTAAAGGATGTTAGCATGAGAGCATGACTGTGAAAGAAAATGGGATAGCTTATTTTTTTAATCAAAATGATACAACAACAATGAATGAACATATGGTTGTGTGTTCCTATTTGATTAAAATATTTATTTTGTGTTCTTTTAGAGACCCTGTTCAATGTATGAAATAAGAGACTCTAACAATATTTTGGTTAAAAGATAACAGTGGTATTATGTAAGGATGGTACTTGGGGAAGAAAGAAGAAAAAATTGAGAACTATTTCAGAGACACAAATATCAGAACTCAATACAAAAAATAATCCTGGTATAAAAGAGAGTAAGGTAAAGATTTGGTTCAACAAGTTGTTTTCCTTATGTTTTTGTGTACCATCATAGCAAACTTGAAAATTATTGTTTAAAATAGAATTTAGAATGATGCTGTTAAGGCTTGTTGAGACATCTGTATAAACTAGTTTAAGCAAGAATGAGTTTGTCCATTTAGATATTAAGTAAGAAAATTGAATGCTGAACACATATTGACAAATTTAAAAAATGTCTTTTAATTTTTGTATTATAATATATTATATCATACCAATGCCTTTTCTTTCCTCCCCCAATACTCTTATATTTAACTCTGTCAAAATAAAAAAGAGACCATAGATTTTAAAAAAGAGCAGGAGAGGTATATGGGAGCTATTAGAGAAAGGAAAATGAAGGCAGAAATTGTGTAATGAAAGAGCATACCGATTGGTTATTTATTACCTATGGTCAGCCCTGAAAACATGCATAAAAGTAACACTAATCAGAATTTTTTTTTAAGATTTATTTGTTTATTATGTATACAGTGTTCTGTTTGCATGTATCCCTACAGGCCAGAAGAGGGCACCAGATCTCATTACAGACGGTTATGAGCCACCATGTGGTTGCTGGGAATTGAACTCAGGACGGTTTCCTGTAGGAATAATTAGGATTTTTGAAAATTTAGGAGGGTGAAAAGGAAGAATGTACTACTGACCTGAATTGCTAAGAAATTTCAATATTTAGGACATTAATATTTGTCAGTTTAAATGACAGACTAGATGTGTAGGAAGAAAGTAATATGAAATACATGAAACAGAATATTTCAAATAATCATAAATCAAAGTAAGGCACTGACTTACAAGTGTCTAATATGTTGTAGAAACAAATCACTAATAGTTAGAATATGGTAGAGGTGGATATGTTTAAATGCTACAAGGAAAGAGCCAGAAGGCAAGAAATGCTGACAACATAGAGAACAGGAAGAATGCTTAGAGCTAGAATTCTGATAATACTGGACAGGATAAGGTTTTGTACATATGTAAAAAGACTTATCTCAAGAAGAGAGGTTCTTTTTGTTGTTGCTTTTTTCTATTACCTTTGAGAACAGAGAGGTACAGTTAAATTAGAAAGTTTAGTATATATATCAGAGAAAAAATGTTTCCTCTTGACTTCTTAGGACTTTCCCTCACTCTACACGATGTTAATGGAATTTTGTGACTTATATATTTAATCACTAAAACTGCAGAGATTTTGTGGGTTTAGACCACAAATATAGATTATGAATTACATGAACTGCCCTCAATTATTTTCTTTTTACCTTTTCCTTCTGTTTCTCCTTCGCTGGTTCCTCTTCCCTCTTCTGTCTGTAGTGTCTTCCTCAGCATCTAATCTTTATCTTCTTCTCATGTAGGGGAGAGGCAGCTCTACCATGGGTATTTACTGACACAGGAGTGTAAATGTGAATCTCAAACTGTCATGCAGGTATTTCTTTTCAGACAACAAGACACTATGTTTCCTGTGAGAAGACCCTAAATCTATTATTAACAGATAGACACAGGAAGGGTGGAAATTTGGGCTTATCTAGGGATGGAAGATGTGGTTTTGATATGAAAGGCCTTGGGTCCCTTGGTGTGAAGTTTCTATCCATAAGCTTTAGATTCCTGTACTGTACTAAATTCACGGTCAAGCTAACTCTCTGAAGGAAGGACTGTGTTCTCATACTAGTTTTTGATCCTGTGATCTTTTACCTCTAGAATTTGCATATTCTGTTTGTTCAACAAATTCCTTCTTTACACATTCACTCAGTTCCTGATTCCTGACCTTTTCATGTTTAGTTGCTTAGCCACCTTTGCTATATCTGTAAGGTCACATGATTATAGAGTGGTTTTTCATGGTAATGGTTTATTTTTAGAAATACCAATGTATACAAAACAATGAATTTCAAAAAATAATGGTGACTTATATGTAATGGCAGGCATTTTATGTGACTACAGATGGTAATTAATTATCTCCTGTGGAATGTAAAGCAAAGTCATACAACAAGAATGTGCAAAGAAGTATTATATTTTGCATTTTCGGATGATGGGATAACATGAAAATGACCTTAGGGAGAAAGCACAGGATCTGTACGAGGAGAAGAGGATTCTGATAGGATTTAGAAAACAGTTGAGGTTGGAAACTATGAAGGTCAGATTGCTGCATTGAGTGTTCAGTTATTAAATATGCAATATTGCTTGTGCATTTGGAGAGCTATCTTTGTATAGTCAAACATTCCCTTCTAGTTTGCAATTCGATCCTTAAAAATAAACTTGTGTGACTTATTTACTATGAGGCTCTCATAGTAAATGAGGCAGGACATGTCATAGAGTAGATATACTGGTCTTCCTTTTTTCTTGATATTAAAGTGATTTCTGCTTAAGTTCTCATGATCTTTGTTTAGTTTCTTTAAATGTACAGCATGGACAAATAACAATGCCTATTTCATGGCTTTTCTTTGCGGGTTAAGAGAAGTTGTATATATAAAGTACTAAACCTAGACGTGTCAAATTTGAGTATTTAATTTTGACTTTTGTTCCATGTTATTAATGTGCTACTTATCTATACCCATTTTGTTTAGTTGAATAGTAAAAGTTACTATAAATATCATTATTATTATTATACTTTATCTTTTCCTTAACTTATTTTTTTGTTTGGATTTTGAGACAGTGTTTCTCTGTGTAATTATGGAGCCTTTCCTGGAAGTAGCTCTTGTAGACTAGGCTTGCCTCAACCTCACAGAGACCCACCTACTTCTGCCTCTGAATGCTGGGATTAAAGGCATGAGCCACCTAAACCTAGTTCTTCTACTTAATTTTTACAGTAACTGATTCCCCTTAATCAATCTAAACAATTGTTTTCATATACTTAAAATCTTCATATATTCTTGCCATCAAACCCAACACAAGTGCTTGGTGACTAAATGAATGACAAGTGATATAATGTGCCTTGCCTAACCCTTGCCAGCAAGGAAGATGCAACTCCGGGAAGATCTTCTTCATGCAGTTTTAATCAGGATCCTGGAAACATGTTCTTCTGACCCGCGGGACCCCAGGGAACCCTTGCACAGGCTTAAATACCCTTGCTCTAACCAACCCCAGTGAGCTACATGGACCCTGCAGATAGGCTACTCTAACGCAGAAGCAGACAGGCTGAACAGACTTAACCAAATAAGGGCTTGTTTACGCCAGAGAGTGCTCACCCTTGGGGAGGTGGAAGGTGGAAGCCAGCGCCATCTTTAAGGCATGGCACTTCGCAGCTCTCTACAATATAATATAACTAGTATGTACATATACATTTACAAAAAGTTGATATAAACAGAGGCTATTTCATTTACATTATAAAATCAATGAGAAATGCATACATATAAACATAAACTCAAACTTTAAAAATCACAGTGACTACAAAAATTGGAAACATAAATAGTGCACTTAATTTCTTGAACTTTTTGTTGATCAAATAAAGAAAAATCAATATAATGATCTGTGTAAAATGTAGCAGTGCAGCAAATTCATCCACAGGGCCCATATGACTATTATAATCACAGTTTACCTTTTGGCTGCTACAGTTAAAATAACAACAATTCACTTGAGTAAATAAAATTTCTGAATCTTAAAATGTAATTATTTTACATTAATTAAATTCTTTATCTTGAGGTTGAAATATCTTAAGTGGTAGAAAATGGAATGAGGAGTTGATGATTTAAAATTTTAGGTGGTACTATGTTAGTAATATTCTGATTTCTACTCACATAGTAAGAACAGAAATTGTGTACAAATGTCAAAACTCTCCTTTGCTATAAAATGCAGTATCTAAAAAGACTTATTTTGGGGACAAAACAACTAAAATACAAAATGCTACACAACTAACAGTGACATTCATTACTTATGACTGTTGTATAAAGGGATTAGGAAAGTTCTCACCTGAAGGGTTATAGAAATCAGCCAGAGGTTTTTGTGACTACCTATGGTGCTGATGTCAGTAAAAGACAATGAATCCAAAGAGAACTCTATAATCTTCTAATCTTTTATCAACAACAGGTGGTAAGACCAGTCTCTAAAATGGAGGAGATGTATGTTAAATGTGTTATGAAGCATTGCTAATACATAATACATATACTTATTTTTAGCAAATTTTCAAAGATATAGACGTTTTTTTGCTTTTAATAGAAGAATCTTTTATGTTTGTGAAATAAAAAATACAATTATATGTGCTTTCTTTTATTCTAGTTTTAGACAACTTCAAAATTATGATGTAACATTTACTTCAACAAGTTTAAAAGGACATCACATAGCAAACATGAAGTTTGTTCATAAAAATAAATTATGATCCATAATCAGAAGTAATCTTGTGGACAACCCATTCTGGTTAAAATGGAGACTGGAGTTGAGCTTGAAAATATCAGGGGCAGGTGTATGTAGACTGGATTTTCAGAGTGTTGAAATTTCAAATTAATACATCTAGAAATTGAAATCACAGTATTTCTATTTAGTATTATACTTAGGGTATAAAATAATGTTATAGTTTATGAATATAAAAATGAATATTTTAGCCACATCTAGGAGCATGTTTCCTTAAATACTATTTCTTGTGATGGGAAGATTTTAATTTATTCTCTTTGTAAAATAGATATTGGCAGCAAATGATATACTATGTTCAGCATCTGGGAAAATTACTCAGAGAAGAAAGATAATGTTTCTCTCCTTTTAAATGAAGCTTTGTGCCTTTTTATCATTACTACCCAACTTCACACACACACACACACACACACACACATCTCAAACTCTGATATTATTGTTAACTTTTCACTTCATAATTTTACATTTCATATGTAAGTTATAAAACACAGTATATGATTTCCTCTTTCTGCTTTCCATTTAACTTAGCATCCACTTAACATAAATTCAGTATTACGTTGTTGCAAGAGTCATTTGTAGGTGTGTATAATGCCCTACATCATATCGTGTTCACATACTCATTTGTTAAAACCTTTAAAGTGACTCTACATATAAGGCGTTATGACAGCATTGCAATATTTTAAATGTACTACTTCCAACTCTTATGGGTAAATAACCAGAAATTAGGCTTTCAGATTGTGTGGAATGTCTATTTTTAGGTAGTGTTTACATTTCTTTAATTTAGGCATAATGTTGGGAATCTAATGCAAAGCCTTGCACATATTATGTCATCTCGGAACTAATCCCCTAACACTTACTTATAGTTTTTTTTGATGAACCTCCGTGTTTATACAATGCTATATTCATTTGCATTTCCATCAAAGTTTACAAAAGAATCTATTATTTTGTAGAAAGCATCTATACACACAAGCATAGTTTCTGTTGTACACACACTGGGATATTCTCTGTTACTCACACACAGTCACACATACCCTTTCTTATTTAGTATGAGATTTAGAACATGAATCTGAAAGTGTTTCCATAAAAATTAAATTATAGAAAAATATCTTGAGTATGGTACTGCCCAGAGCCATGAAGGACCGTGAAGGTCAGAGACTCACCTGAAAGCCGAGGGGTGATCTACCCCAGGTTTCTAGGAGAAAAATAACAGGCCCTCCTGGAACCTTGTGGTGCCAGGCAGACAGGCGCTATTAGAGACGGCTGAGGTGAGTCGCTTGATTGCCACCCATGGTCATGGCTGCTTCTGGGACCCATATCTGGCTCCACGGCTCTTTTACAGTCACTGTTTCTGTTGATGTCCCTGGCTTCTGATACTATCTAAAGCCAGTGGTTAGGGCTGTAAATAGTTGGTCCCACCCCTCACTGGCTGCAACATTAGGCAGAACTGGTCCTGGTCCTTGCAGAATGAAGCACTCAGGAAAGTGTCCTACACCTCACCTGGGCAGAACAGTAGAACTGACCTTCATCACAGAGGCATGGGCGAACTGGCCCTGAGGGTGTGAGAATGGAAGAGCAGGTCTGCCATGTGGCAGTGACCTCTTCCCTTTGTCCCTCGCCATCTGCAGCGCTAGGAATAACATACCCTGCATTTCTCCTGGTGGCCCTTCCCTGAGAGTGTGAGAAGCAGAGAGCTGGTACTGCCTGACAGATGACCTCAAGGATGGGGAAAAGATACCCTCCCTTCCCCCATGTGCCTCTGTGTCTAAGGCAGGTGTGAGAGCTGGCCTTGAGGTCACATGAGTGGGAAAGCTATTCCTGCCCCTCAGCATCTAGAGCATTTGGGCTTGACACTCTATGCTCAAGGCTGCAAGGCGTGAACTAGCCAGGGCAATGTTTACGAGCTCACCCTGGTGATAGTTACTTGGGAGAGCTCATGGGCTGAGGAACCCTGCAACTACCCTGGCCTCGAACCAGGTTTATAAACATGGGTTGGGCCCACCCAACATCCACCCCATCTTTGATCTGCTGGAGCACTTGAAGGGGCCCAGGAAAAACAACAACAGGATAACCAAGAGGAGTTCAGTGAGGGCCCAACATTGTTAGTGTAGCAGAAATCAGAGGCCTCAAACTAGACCAATGTCTCTTTGCAAGCAAAAACATATGGACAAAAGTGTTTACTTTGTGATCCTCTGTTTCACACTATAGCTTCCATGATGAGATTTATTTTTTCCCTTTCCTTTTTTCCCTCTTGTATTTCATATTTCTTTTTAAATTTGGGACGGTAGAGATTGCAGGGGCAGAGGGTGGATACAAAGGGATGGGGAAATGAATAGGATTGACATGCATGATGTGAAAGGCACAAAAATTAAATAAAAAAAGCAAAAATGAGAGAAAAAGAAAAATGACTTCACATATAGATGTTTCAAAACATTTTTAGGATTGTGTGCATGAATCTATAGATGAAAACAATGGGAAATTTATTGAAGAATCATAAGTGAGAAAAAACTTTTGTCTGGAATATTGATGTATGTTCATCAAGCCACTTACATTATTATCTATTTACTGGCTGAAGAGTTGAACTTTCAATACATAACTTTAATTTTTATCATTAGTAGAAAGACATTGACACATGCTTCATAATACTTTAAAATTAATATGGAGCATGAAATGTGGTGAAATATATAATTTTTGAGATGTTAGATATAAATGATCTCTTACTACATAGTCATCAGTTTTAGTTGCATAAATGGCGACAAGGCAACCAGATAAATAATTTACATCTTCAATCCACTTAATAAACATCTTTATTAATAAATAATAAAAACATTCTGCCTTTTGTTGGAGACTGAGTATAACATTAATAAAACAAATTCTGGGTCGTACAACCAGAAACAAATGGTTTTAGAAAAGCTTTGTATTAAACCAAACCATTTGAACCTATGCAGCATCTTTGGATATAGCTTTTCTTATTTTTGTTTTAAGCCACTTATAAAAATATATTTTAAAAGACATTGCCATTAGTGATTCAACCATCTACCTGTTCTCAAAAAACAAAACCCTAAGCTGATTGTTACTGTTTAAGAATTATTTTTTTAACTTTTATTCTTTCTTTCTTTTTTTCTTTTTGTTATTTTACATATCGATCCCAGTTTCCTCCCTCCCTCTCTCCCACCCTCCCATTCCCCCTTGACCACCCTGCCATTCTATTCCCCCACACACACTCCACAGGTAGGGTGATACCTTCCCGGAGAGATCAACAAAATCTGTTAGGTCATTTGGAGTAGGAACTAGGTCCTCCTTCCTGCCTTTAGGTTTAGGGAGTATCCTTCTATGAGGAATGTGCACCCAAAGAATTCATTTTGAGACAATTTGCAAGACTAAATCTTTATAGTTGCCTCTTGTACTCATACATATTTACCAGAGAGAATTTCATGGTGAAGAATGCAATGAGGATCTTGAAGAAATACAATAGTGAGTATTGTAAAAGATGGATATTATCCAAATTCTTAATTTATTCTAAACCAGATATCACTTATTTTTTTTATTACATAGTCTATTTGAAAAAGATCCACCTGCTCAAAAAAAAAAGACAAACATTACTATAGTTGTAATGATCCACTTGCAATGGTCTTGTAGATATAGAAATACCATAGACAATTTAAAAGAAAAAGAAGCAACTTTTTTGGTGGGCTATGTTACTAATGATGAAGAGAGTTAGACTTCATTCCATTACAATCAAAAGCTTTCCCAGGCTGGAATTCCTATTTCTTATCACAGGCAACAACTGCATTATTGAATAATATAGCTGCATATTTTCTAAAATACATGTTTATTTTGTAACAGTTGAGAAGTTGTGGTGTATTTGTGTGTGTGTGTGTGTGTGTGTGTGTGTGTGTGTGTGTGTGTGTGTGTAGGTACTGGGAATTTAACCAAGGTTTTGTTGACCCTCCTTTACCTATTGAGCAATCTTATTTCCTCGCCCCTCAGTTAGTGTTTCCATGAGAAAATGAAGGTTGAAGAGTACTATTTTACCATTGTGCTGATCAGCCAGTATTATTCATTTTTATATAATTAAAAATATTTAAAATTCAGTTGAAATATACTTCTTACTAATGAAGTGAAACATGGCAAGAGGCTATAACTGTACTACTTTTTTGTTACTTTAGCCCAAATATAAAATACGCAAGTATGAATGAAGAATTCATCTGCAATCACACATAGAAGTTAGACTTTACTGTAGCTAAAATTTACTCTACAATTTTGCAAGTTACTCAGTATTTATAAACATGAATTTAAAGTAATTATATATATATATATGTGTGTGTGAATGAATGAAAATGTTATAATGTTTTAAACAATAATAATATTTTTAATAGCTATATTTGAAGCCTCACTTTGGGGAGCAAATTAAACTTTTTGAGATATGTCTCAAGGATTTTTACTGAATAATGTTGAAGTTTCTCCTATGCATAAAGTTCAAGCAATGGTCATTAGATGCTCGCTCAGGTGGTGCAAAGGATGAGACTAAGGATGCTCACCAGATCTGAGATTTTTTATTTCTGATAATGAGCCTGTTTATAACTTTCAAGTTCTAACAATTTCTAAGGATTTTGTCATACCAGTAAGTTATATCTCATCTGAACAGATCAAGATGGGGGGTAGATCTTGCTGTTAAATAAAGTCCTCTACCAGCTCTGACTTGGGCTATGTGCAGAGCTGGCTCTGATGTTTTCAGGCTGGGAATGTGACCTGCTCCCTGAGATCTTCAAACCCACAGTGACTAGTAGTAGCATCAGAACATAGACTACCTGAGTGTTTTTTATCCTTCGTGATTCCATATGTAAAAACAGTACATGATTATTCCTTTACAAAGGCCACAATATAGTACCTTTTATATTACAAATGTGAGATAAGAGCAGTTTCTCAAAAGATGGATGCTAGATAACAAAATAATGTATGTGTGTACTATAAGCACAAGCTAATTTTAATAAGGAGGCTTTTCATGTGTGAGGGGGAAACTCGATGCAATGAAATCTACACAGAATCTATGACAGTAACCCTAGCAAAGACTCCTGATAATGGGGGACACAGAGCCTAAGCTGGCCATCTTTAACCAGGGAAGAGATACTAGTACACCAACCCAGCCACAAAACATGTCACTTACAGTATGTCCTGCCTGCAATGATTTCTGACAGAAATGTCATCAAAGAGACCAGAGAGGCTTCATCCAGCAACTTCTGGGAGCAGATGCAGGGTCCCACAACCAGGGTCCCACAGTCAATCATTAGACAGAGCTCTGGGAATCCTGCTGAGAGATGAAGATAGAATGGAGAAAGCAGAGGGGTCAGGGGCACCACAAGAACATGGCCTATAGACTTACTGTTACTCATGAAGGCTAGCAGGGATCAGGAAACCTATAAGAGTCTGACCTAGGTTCTCTCCATATATGTTATGGCTTAGTAGCTTGATGTTCTTGTGGAATTTCTAACAGATGCAGCCAAGGATGTCTCTGACTTTTTTGCCTGATTGTAGGACCCATTTCCTCTCTCTGGGCTTCCTGGTCCAGCCTTGATGTGATGGGCGAAGTCTTGTTATACATTGTTATACCTTGTGTTTAGTTCATGTCCCTCGGAGGCCTGCTGTTTTACTGAGTGAATCAGTTTGAGAGGCAGATGGGGAGAGAAGGGTACATGGGGGGGAAATGAGGGAGAGGAAAGATGGGAAACTGCAATTGGCATATAATGTATGAGAGAAGAATTTTAAAAAGAAGAGAGAAAAAATGTTGATAGCATATTTATTTCTAAACCCTATTCCATAAAACATGTTCCTTTATTGACTTCCATTGCGTGGGAATTGTCTGTGTAAAGCTAATATGGAAATCAAGGAAGGAAATAAGGTAAATCAAGTGCAGAATGATGCTAGAAGAAACTTGAGATGCTCCCTTAAAAAATAATATGACTTTTAAATCAACCCATGGTTGTCTGGCATTCTAACTGATTAATGCCAGAGTTGCTGAGGCATTCTAATAGAGTAAACAAGAAAAAAATGAATTTCTTAAAATAAGATGAGGGCCAGTTTAAGATATTAATGCCCCAGCTATATCTCTTAATCACAAATATTTACAGCCTGAAAGCAGGAATTACTTCACTGTGAATTTTCTACAGTTAAACACAATAGCCTCTCCCTCTGTACATCATCAACTTTCATTGCATCAACACTGAGAAATAAAGCCAAACCCTAGTCTTAATTACAAGCACCCAATTATTGTTAGTTTTAATTAAATGGAATATTTTCTGAGTACATTTAGTTATGAAAGTGCTTGGAACAATGCCACTGGGAAACATAATGCACCGAACACTATCAGCTATAAAGTGTCACGGTTGGTAAGAACCTCACAGAAAGCCATTCAAAGGACTTCTGGATTAACTTTCGCAGATGTGCACTTTTAATCCATCAATCTTTATGGCAGCACATTTTAATAAATGCACCGTGGTTTATATTTAAAAGCACTGCGTTGTTTATAGCTAAAGCAATTATGCTTCACTCTGTCTCCTGGACTCGCAAAAGGGAGGCTGTCTATGGAATACAGAAACTACAAGTTTGTGATAGTAATTACTCTAGTTTAACTGTGAAGCATTAGCTGCCCTCCAAACTGTGTCAGAGACCTCCTGGTCATAAGGCCAGCTTCACTGAATTAAGGTACACATGATTCACATTAATAAATAAAACTTGAAAGAAATAACACATCTTGTATCCATCACACATTTCTCTGAAATCTGCATTATCCTGCCTTTTGTCTGGACCTTCCTTATTTTATTCTGACTGGTCCTGACTCTAATCAATTTATAGCTTTGTCTTATAACCAGACACTTGGTAAGAAAACACAGAGTGATGCTGAAGTCTTCTGTACCTTTAGTTTTCTCCTATCCAGCTAAATACAGACCTTGACTCCTGTTTCATTACCTGCTCAGTGGTACCATTCTTCTGCCCTATCTCTGACTCATGTCTTCTGTGTCACTGTATACTTTATCAACACAGACTCAGATATGTCCTTTATTATCTGATGTTCTTTTTCAATTCACAGAAGTAAGACAATGTTCCTCAGTGAAATGTGCTTCATGCCTTTAGGACTTTGTACATCTTCAATTGCTTTCTCTGTTTTGGTGCCTCGTCAAACACTCATTATTTACTTCAAATTGTTCCTATCCACAGTTCATTAAAAGCTCATCTTTCTTTGTGTGTTTCCTGGTGCCTTTCACATGACAGTACTGTGTCAGTAACCCATTCAATGTTTTACCACTTGTTGCTTTGCCTTCTTCTTTCTTTCCTGAGCTCAGGCAAAATAAAGACCCAATCATATATTTGTGAAGCTGGCTCTGATCTCCCTTGGTTCATATATAATTGAGAAATGTGATTCTGATTTGTTATTGATTTGTACTGGATTTGAATGGAATTCAAATGTCTAAAGTACCAATAAAATGAACAGTGTGGGAAACATGGCTTTCTTGCTTTGACATCCCTGTGTACTTTCTAAAGCATGGGTAAAAATAGAGTATATGAAACCTTCATATGTCAGAGTGCAGGATATTTGGTTCACTAATATGCTGGGGTCTACATACATGACTTCCAGATTCTCAAGTGGTTCTACTGATACAGAGACCACCATGAATTTGCATTTTTATCAAGACTTTGAATATGATATTTCACTGACCAGCAACACATGAGAGATAAATGGCGATTCATACTTTGAGAGAAAATAGAATTTTGAACAGTGGTACATTTTCAGTACCCAAGAATGAGGTCAATAAATCCGAGATTACTAATGAAGACATGTAATCTGTTGAATGCTTAGTTGATGTAATGGTTTCCACACGAATATGAAGTAAAATACTCTGCCTATAAGCGATTGATGAATTTTCAGGCTTGATATGAAAAATACTACAAAATACAACAAGGTGGTTGTCGTGACTGATTTTTTTTATTGAAATAAATTTAAAACTTTTCCTATCTAAAAAGTAATTTAATAGCTCCATTTTATGTCATTAATTTAAGATTAAGAAAGGCATCAGTAAAATCAATGGCTGTGATTTGAACATATTTAAAGAAGATCACAAAAGAAAATGTTAAAATGTATCTTGCAAAATTATATTGGTGCATACCATCTGACTTTTGAGGTTACTGTTATTTCAGTAATCAGTATTGCTCATCAGGCTAATATATAAAATGTCACACCTAGTATATATTGCTAAAAAATTAACATTGATAAATTTATCATTATCCAGGAGATTATGCACAAGTAGAAACATGACTTGAATAACAGAACTAATTCACCTAGCCACCCTTATGGGGTGAGATGGAATTTTAATAGAGTTTTGATTGCTTTCCCTGAAAGACTGCAATTTTTATGTATATCTTAGCCATTTGTACTTGTTCATTTGCATGGTGTCTGTTAGATTTGTCTGTTTACTTATATGATTATGAATAAAAATACACAAAATTCACACTTTCAGGATTTTAACAGCTGACAAGTATTTCTGTCCATTCTATAAGGTGTATTATCACTGTTACTAGCAGTTTTCCTGTCAGCCTGGTCCCACAGCCATGTCAGCCCCCAAATAACACACAGAGACACTGTATTAGATATAAAGCTTTTGGCCTATTACTAACATTTCTTATTGGCTAGCTCTGTCTTAAATATTAATCCATTTCTATTAATCTAAGTGTTTCCTCCTGGTCTTATCTTACTGAAGAGAGGGTCTGGACCTCTTCTCTCTCAAGTCCCTAATCTTGACTCCCCTATTACCACTCCGGAATCATCCTTGTCTCTTAGTCCCTCCTGTCTTGCTTTCCTATTGGCCAACAGGAAACCAATACCAGAAACATATTTACAGCATGACATCTCCCATCACATCACTTGGCTGTTCCTTTGCCATTTAGAATACTATCATAACCCACATTTGGCGGGCTTCTGTCAGGTCCAGGTGACTTGTCAGGCCACTACCTAAAAGGGGTGTGTGGATTAAAAATGTCAGGTAGCTGGTCAGTGGTGGTATATTCCTTTGATTCCAGCACTCAGGAGGCAGCAGCAGGCAGATCTCTGTGATTCCAGAATAGCCTGGTCCACAGAGCAAGTTCCAGGACAGGCTCCAAAACTATACAAAGAAACCCTGTCTTGAAAAAACAAAACAAAAATGTCAGACAGAAAAGTAAAAGTTACAAAAGTAAAGAAAGCAACACAAGATAGAGACTGGAAGGCACATGATGAATACCCCTAGTTTATTATTCAAAGCTCTTTTATATCAAAATCAAAAGAAGGGGAAACAAAAGGCTTCCTTACCAAGATGCAAAGAACAAGCAAACTTAATTACTTTCTCAAAACCTAGAACATCAGGTAACACACCCTAAAACAAATACCCGACTGTTTATTTAAGAGGGTTACTCCTTGGCCATTCTGTTATTTAACCTTGAAAGAGATATAGTAGATTTGAACTCTTTAACTATAAGTCAAATAGCCATTTTATGCCCCCCAGTCTCAGAATGTTCTTTTTTACTGTAAAAATATCTGTCACTTCTTGCTGTCCTTTGACTATGACTATGTATCCAGTACCCATTTCTTTATAGGAATGGGCACTACTTCTTTGCCTGAATTTGTCTGAGTTGTTTACCCATCCAGTTACTTTAAAAACATATTAATTGCTTCCATCTTGGATATTTACAGTTAATATATATATACATATATACATATATGTATATATATGTGTGTGTGTGTGTGTGTGTGTGTGTGTGTGTGTGTTAGACTTTTCGCACACACACACGCGTGCACACACACACACACACACACACACACACACACACTTCTGAATAATAACCTTGAATAAATGCTGAAAAGTTCAATTCTTAGATTGTATTGGAATATTTATCAAATTTGCTATGCAAACTCACACTCTAAGAAGTAGTAAAAGTTTGTTGCTCAATATCTCCACCAGTGTTGTGCAGAGTCAATGTGACATTAATGTTAGACAAGCTTTCACATGCTAACTTGCCCCGATACACATTCTATAATGAAGTATCTATTTTGGTACATAGAATTTTCCAAAAGTGTGTGGTTTTTAATATTGCAGAATTTTAAGAATAATTTGCACATTTTGTATGTACCTTTTACCAAGTTTGTCTTTTCAGAAATATCTTCTCTCTACTTGTGAATTATATTTGTTCTGTTATATGGATTTTTTGGAGGCAAATTCTTAACTTTAATACAATCAAGACTATCAATTATTCTTCTATACACCATGATTTAGCCATAATTATATATCAAAGTATTTAGGTTTCCTTATATTTTCTCTTGGGAATTCTAAATTTTTCTATTTAGGTCTCTGGCTTCCTTTGGGTTGGGTTTTGTGAAGAGTGTATAAACAGTGTTAAGATTAATTATTCTGCATGTAGATGCCTGGTTGTTATAATCAGAATTCATTTAAAAATATCTTTGGTCCAATACATTGCCTTTGTATTGTCAAAGTATGTTTAACTATATTTTTTGTGTTTCTTTTTCTAGCTTCTCAACTCTTTTCCCTTGACTTGCTTAATCTTTACCAATACTACAACATCTTTGTTACTAAAGCTATACAGTGTTTATAAGTCAGTCCCTGTCAGTCTTTCAGGTACATGTGGTTATTCTGAGGACTTCTATATTTATTCACATGAGAGATTTAGTGCTCATTACCTTATAAATAATACCTTTAATGTTAGTACTAAAGAATGTACTTGAAGTCCATTTGAACTATAGAAATAACTCATATTAAGTAAAATTGTTAAACATATAAAATTCATATTAAATCTTTATGTTTTCCCAATAACTAATATTGTTTTATTTCAAGATTTTAAAATAGAGTGGTATGATCAGGATTATTTTAACAGAGTTTGGGAAATATGCACGTAGGTTTATTATATTCCAGATATTGCTTCCACATCATTTTTTTTCTGTCTATGTTAAAATATGTATTATAACTTTACTGGAAATATATCAATGACTGCATCTGATTTTTGATACTACAATGTTATTGCTCAAGAGCAGGGAAAATTGTTTATTCATTCCAGAGTTTCCACATTTTTCCAGGGATGTTGGAAGAGATTGTTTGTTTGCAAATAATAAATAAAATTGTGTGTTTCATAGATGCTCCAAAGGAGCAAAAATAATTAAATAATTAAAAATATGCAGTATGACTTATAACTCTAAGACAAGGAAGTTAAATATTACAAGTAGTCCTGGAAGAGATAGAAGAAAGAAGTCATTATATCTATAGCAAAAAAAGGTGGGAAATGAAACTGGCTGTGAATAATGCAAACAATGTGGATGAAACCAATACTCAACGTAAAATGATAAAGACATCGTGTAACTGCATACACGAAGAGGTATATTCCAAAATTTTGATATTTGAGATACTCATTATAAGAAAACAAATTATAACATTGCAAAAATTCTATGTACAAGTGAGCACATCTGTAATTAAAAAAATTTTACTGTTAGTTTATATTAAGAGGCATGACTATTAAACAGATGTTCTGCAATGTGTGCTATACCTTAAATTTATTCTACCACATTTCATGTCAAGGGATTTGGGCATGATTAAGATCAGATTTGGTAGTTAATTGGGGTCATCCTTGTAGATATCTGAACATTTCCCTAGTGCCAGATTTCTCTTAAAGCCCATCATGGCTCCCTCTATTATGATTTCTCATTTCCTAAATGTGGGTGTTAGTCAGGAGGCCTTGGCAGTCTGTGGGGCCTCTTGCAGTGGATTAATATTTATCCCTAGTATATGAATGGACTTTGTGAGCCCATTTCACATAGAGGTATACTCTCTCATCCTAGACACACAGGGGAGGGCCACAGCACTGCTCCAAATGGTATGACAGACTTTATTTATTTCACGGAAGCCAATGAATGTACCTGAAGCAGTTAGCCTCATACACAATCAAGAACAAAATGAGAATATATCAATTTATGCATATTCAAGCTTGACATCCTTTCTACACTTACACCAATCAGAATTCTGGGCCAAGGTAAAGAATTGTGCCACTCTAGGTGGGTTAGGTCATCCCTTATTGAGTGATAGCAGTAGTCCAGGAAATCATGTACGGATATGCTCCAAGATAAACCTTTACCAAGTCTCTTTCTAGGTGACTTTATGCTGTATGAAGAGCACCATTAAAACTATCACAATAGGTGCTCAATTACAAGGCTGAATTCAGATACTTCAATGACATTTTGTGCATTATTTAATTTTTGCAAACTCAAAAATTCTCCATTAGATAGGAGGCTATAATGACATGAATGTTTTACACACAAATTAGGGAAATGTAGATGAATAGACCAAACACAATGATTGCAAATATTATTATTATTAGTGAATACCATTACAATAAAGCATAATAATATACTATAGTTTAAAATTAATTTCTTAATTATTTTGAGAATTCAATTTAATTAGCCTTTCAGCATAACCCCTGCTACAAGGTTGAAATAATTATTCAAAATAAGAATAGATATATAGAGACTGATTTTTTAATCTTCATAGGCAATAGTATATATGTCACTATTCTTTATGTACTGTTCTTAATTGCCTTTCTTTGTAGTAACTAGTGATTTAAATTTTTTAGCAAACTTGTGAAATAAGTCAACGTCAAATTTATGACAGACTAAATTTGTCTTTTTAGGAAAACAAAGTGGGATTTTAAATATGAAATTTATATGACATATTGTCTTGCCCTTTGTTATGGTTATGGGGTTCGCTACAAAATACTTGCTATGTGGAATTGTGTTTTAGTAGATTAATAAAATTTTAAATGTATTTGTAGTCAGATTTCCCAAGCACTGCTTATGAGGTTTATAAAAACTTTACTGTCATTAGCATATCATTAATCATCTCATTATGTGAGCATTCACTAATTGTCTAGCTAAATGCTTGAACTCTTTATGGTATGACACACACAATGAGAATGTGTGATTACCTTTGTTAGAGAAAAGCCACTGACAAACCATGGGGGAGTACTGATAAAAATGTTATTGTTCAACCAGCCCGAGTTCCATCAAGTAATTTGTCATTTCCTTTTATTTCCATGATTCACTCTTGGAACATGGCAATAATGATCTGGCTCATTTTAGTGAAGGATTGGGGATGGTTTATATTGGTTTGCAAAAGCTGTCTGGTACACATTTAATGAAATTTCCAGATTGCTTTTAAAATATTTGCTATCTTGAAATATTTTCAATGCATCACCTAGATAGTGCTTTTGTGTCTCTTTTCCCCAAAGATGTTATTTAATGATGATTGACAAACATTATTTACTTCTGCAACTTTAATACTTAGCAAAGGTGAATGTTACTAAACCCTAAATTTAATAAAATTGAATAGGTATAAAAACATCAGTAATAAAAATATGGCTACTGATTTTTAGCAATTACCAAATGCAACTAAGAGATGAATGAATATAAGATTAACAATTGAAAAGTACAATTTGTATTATGTGATCAACTTACATGTGGATATTTCTGGAGGTTCACACAAATTAGCAAAATGCTCTCACATGAAGCATGAAACCTACAAATATTGACTACAATGATTAAATGTCACAAATGCATAAGCAATACATAGATTTGGGACTTCTTTGCCATTCACTAATAAAACAAATATAAATCTATTATTAAAAGTTAAAATTTATCAAAATGTATATGAATGCAGACTGTACATGTAGATATTCATAGTTGAGAGAGCTATAAACAAATGTAAAGATTCAGTAGTCAATCATAACTGTGTGAAAGTAACTGTGGTACATAGAGTACCGCTGTAATCATGCCATTGCCACCTTGGAATGAACTGACGTGTTAATCTACTAAAATGACCTGTGATATTGACTATTCTGTGAGAATTTTTTTTTCTGTAGTAAATTGATTATCTCAGTAAAAAGAGATCTGTCAAGTTCTGAATGGTGTTATTCATATATATATGAGTAACACCATTCATATATATATATATATGCTGTATAGATATATATTTCATTGTTGCTATATATATATATATATATATGTATATATATATATATACATATATCTTACACAATGAAGGTAAACTGAATATTTAATTTTTGATTAGACTTCCATTAACAGTAACTTACTTTTGATTAAGATTTTGGATCATCGAAAGTTGTAGTCAGACATTTGAATTTACAGATATGACCTAGTGTTCAAGTGTTACTTTTTTAAAATAATGTATTGGCAAGATCCAAGTGACAGTATTAAAAACAATGACTAAACTACCCTGGTCTGATAAAAATTCATTTTAAATAGTCAAACATTTTCTACATCCATAAACAGAAAATCAACACAAGAGAGCTAAAAGGCTCAGAAAAGAAATATTGGCATGTGTTCCTGTTACATCTGGTTGTGTTTCATAAAGTCAACCTGTGTCAGCATATCAGGTCTTTTGACCCTCTTTTCATTTCCCACCTGCCCAGCTGTCTCTGGTTATGTGTTTTTTTTCTCCTCAGAAATTTTGATGTTGTATGTATATAGTTTTCTATGTCTATATAAAATATTGGATTTACAACTGCTATAAAACATGCTATAAACATGCTATAAAACATGTTTTTTTCCAATTTGAGTAGTATCTTTTAACAAGTTGTGGGGTTTTGCTTTGTTTTGTTTTGAGACAGGTTTTCCCTGTATAGCCCTGATTGTTCTAGAGCCAGCTCTGTAGATGAGGCTATCCTCAAACTTACAGAGCTCTTCTTACCTCCTCTTCTGGAGTATTGCGATTAAAGATGTGTACCACCACTGCCAGGGCCTATTATTATTAATTGCTGAATAGTAATCTGTTTTTTTATACTATGAGTCTTTACTTTTTATACTATGAATCTTTATTCAATCATCTGTCCACAGGCTTCTCTGCTAATTCTGTAGTTGTCTATTGGGAAGGGTATTGAAATAAATGTGGATGGGCAAAAAACTCTGTGGTACATTGACTTAGAGGCCTTTCAATATTTAATTGGAACTACTACAGGTGAATCATATGGTATTTATACTTTATGGCTATTGAAGTGAATCCAAACTATTTTCGGTAATGTCTAGGAGAATAAATTAGCAGTGTATAAGAATTCCTTCTCCCATGGATATAGAAAATGTGGTACATTTACACAATGGAGTACTACACAGTAGTAAAAAATAAAATGACATTTTGGAATTCACAAGCAAATGGATGGAACTAGAAGAAACCATTCTGAGTGAGGTAACCTCAGACACAGAACAACAAAGTATAGTATGTGCTCATTATAAATGGGTATTAGACATAGAGCAAAGGACAGCCACCCTATAATCCACAACCCCAAAGACTCTAGTAACCAAGAAGGACCCTAAGAGAGATATATACACAGACCTTTGGTGAAGGGGAAAGAGACAAGATCCCTTGAGTAAATTGAGAGCATGGGGGTGTGTCAAGGTAGGAGAAAAAGGAAGGGAGAAAGGGATGGGGGAGAACATGAGAAATCAGGAAGGTCGAGTTGGGGGATGAATAGAGAGGGAGAGAGAGCAAGGAAAGAAATACCTTGATAGAGAGAGCTTTTATGGGCTTCTAGGCACTAGGGAAATTCCCAGGAATTCACAAGGATGGCTCAACAAAGAATCCTAGCAATAGTGGAGAGGCTACCTCAAATGCCTTTCCCCTATAATGAGACTGATGACTACCTTAAAGCATCCTAGAGCCTTCATACAGTAGTTGATGGAAGCAGAAGCAGAAATTCACAGTTAATCACTGAGCCTAACTCCTGGGATCCAGTTGTAGAGCGGGAAGAGATATGGACAAAGGGGTAAAGACGTGCTGAAGAAACCCACTGCAACAGCTGACCTGAGCAAGTGGGAGCTGATAGACCCTCTTACTAACAGCTGGGGAACCTGCATAAGACCGAACCAGGCTCCCTGAATGTGGGTGTCAGTTAGGAGGCTTGGGCAGTCTCTGGGGCCACTACAAGTGAAACCAGTATTTATCCCTACGGCATAAATGGTCTCTAAAAGCCCATTCCCTATGTAGGGCTACTCTCTCAGCCCAGCTACACAGGGGAGAGCCTCAGTCCTGCCCTAAATCATGTGACAGACTTGTATGATCCCCCATGAGATGCCTGCTGAGAAGTATATTGGGAGTAGGATTGGGATTTGGTAGGGGGGAGTGGGAGGAAGGGAGGGAGAGGGACATGGGGTTGGTACGTAAAATAAGATTGTTTTTAATTTAAAGAAAAAAAATAGTTAAAAACATACACTATTAAAACAATAAAAAAGAATTCCCGCTGCCAACATCCTTCCATGCTGCTGTTATGTCTTTTCTTTAAAATGTTCATTTTAACTGAAATAGGATAGAATTACAGTGGTGTTTTAATTTGCCTTTCCCTGATGGATGAGATTTTTAATGCCTTTTTTTATTTTGTTTTGGGCCATCTCTTTTTGAGACTGTTCTACTCATTTCATTGGTCCATTTAATATTAGGTTGCAATTTCAATGTCTGTTTTCTTTAAATATGACAGACATTAATCTTCCATCAGATGTAGGGAGAATATACTTTTTTCCTGTTGTGCACAGAGTATACACATTCTGCTGCTAACAGATACTTATAAATTTTA
Organism: Cricetiscus sungorus; assembly: GCA_030556225.1. Classification (NCBI taxonomy): domain Eukaryota; kingdom Metazoa; phylum Chordata; class Mammalia; order Rodentia; family Cricetidae; genus Cricetiscus; species Cricetiscus sungorus. The sequence continues at coordinate 446,867 of JANBXA010000253.1, read as the reverse complement.
TGCAATCATAATTAATTCCTGATATTGTTGCTACAGTTCTCAGAGTCTTTTTTTGAAAAGGCATTACCCGTGATTTTATTTTAAAATAGTTCTTGTATACACATTCTGTTACTAACAGATACTTATAAATTTTATGCAATCATAATTATTAATTTTGACATTGTTGCTACAGTTCTCAGAGTCTTTTTAAAAAGGAATTACCAGTGTTTTTATTTTAAAATATTTCTTCTTTGTTTTTGCTCTATCTGTTTCAGTGATTCAGGTCTTGTTTTAACTATTTGATACACTTGGAATTGAGTTTTGTAAGAGACAGAGAGTAATATACTTTCATTCTTCAACATGTAGATCTTTTCCTAATATCATTTGCTGAAGATGCTATATTTATTACACTCTACATTTTTGTTTTTTATGTTATTAAAAATTCAGGTGACTCTAGCTAGGTGGCTTTATTTTGGTTCCCATATTCTTCTTTATTAATTTATTTGTCTATTTCTATGATAGTACCATGTTTTTGTTGTTGTTGCTGCTGTTATTACTATCACTGGTAGTAGATGTCAACATCATGTATTGTTAGCCTCTACCAATGTTCTTTGTCTATTGTTGTGACTTTTGTGTTTCCATATCTATTTTATGATTTTTTGTTGCATTTTTGCTTTTATTAAAAAGAGATTATTTTCCATGTAACACTATTCTCTTCTAAGTTCCTCCCTACACACCCTCCCCCCAGGATCCTTCAGAAAACAAATGGGCATCTAGGGAATAATAAAATGAAGTAAAACAGAACAAAAAAATCAGAGTAGTGCCAGACAGAGGAAATTTCCTAAGAAAAAATCAAGAGAAACACATATAGTTGCAGACACACAGACACACACACAGACACACACACACACACACACACACACACACACACACACACACAGACACAGGCAGGGCACCATTGTAGACTGATTGTTTTTTAAGCTGGGTTTGGTGTATACCTTTCTCCTTTGGTAGTATATCTGAAGACTAGTCTACAAGGGTGAAGTTCTAGGTAGGCACAAACTGCACTTTTCCATGTTCAAGTCAATTCAATGTCACAGAACAGAATTTTATCTTACATAACACTGAAGAATTGCTCCAAAGGTTTTCTTTTAGTTTTAGCTTGATGTAATCTATAAGCCACAGTATCCTCTACTGATATTTGCTCTGAGTTTAAGATTAAGATATTAAGGATATACTTTCGCTGTAGAGCCTGGAGCCACCTTGATGTCAACTCTCTCTTTCTCCCTTTTCCACTTCTTCTAAACCTCCTTACTACTTCCTCTTTCCTCCTCCTAGTCTCCTAGCCCCGCCTATCTAGTTTCCTATTGGCCCAGGTCTCTATAGTTGTCTTTGTATAGGTTTTAGGTGAGTATTTTCATAGGTATAAGGTAATATCACCAGTAAAATGATATTATTCTTACTATACATAATGTCTTCAAGAAATTCTTGAAGTCTGTATATAGGTGTTGTCTATCATCTTCCAAACTCACCACTCTTTTCGTTTTAGTAAAATTTCCTTGGAGAATACAAAGTAGATGTGCATTATCAAGTTGTTTCCATGTAGAGTTTTACCCATTACTGATGAAAAGGAACATTTGGTTTATTATTCCATAAGGAAGTCTGAACAATGTGCAATATCACTCATGAGCATCAAGATACTTAGACAGAGTTTCTTTTTCTGTGCCATGTGTTATAACAGTTATAAAGAAAGGCACAGGTACAAAGATCCCATCTTGCTGTGGCAACTCTCTTTTCCAGGAATTGAGTCAACAAGGCCACTTACATTTAGTACAGCCCATGCTTTTCTAGGCATATGAAATAGAGAGTTTCAAAGACTGCTTATGTTCCTGCAACCTATGTCTTTGTATTGTGCTACAAAACAATACAGGAAAGCTATTAGCCTTCTGGTTATCATCTTTGAAAAAGATATTTGCTTTAATGCTTTTCTGTTATCTCACCAGTCAACACCTCCTTCCCCATGCTACTGGGACATAAAGCTGGCAGTGGATTACTCAATAGTATTACATTATATTTTTAAATACTGCCCAAATTCTTCTGATGCAAACCATTAAATTTGGTTTTAATCATGTTTTGGTTTACCATTTTTATAAAACTGAATAGGACACATTTCTTGAGAATGTTGTGAACACATTACAATTGTGATTTTTGCAACGAAAGCTGTCAGAGCACTAGTCTGATAGGTGAGTAAGTAGCATTATATTTGTCAAAACTATGATTTTTTGCATTTATCTACTCATTGTACTTCTACCACCAAGTCATACTTTCCAACTTGACAGACAACTGGAGTCCTGTTGTTGAACTCAGTGGTTTTGCTTGTCAAATTTTCTCTACTTCAAATGCTTTCCTTGCTGTATCTAACTCCAGTAACTAGAAGATCACACACATGTAAAAATAACTAATATTGAATAATAAACTGGAATAGGTGGAATTTTATTTGAACTTCTATGGAAATCAACTTTATGGGTATTATTTAAAAAGCTGTTTATGGTGCATGCTTTTAATCTCAGCCCTTCGAGTAGAGACAGGTGGATCTTTGTGAGTTTGATGTCAGTCTAATCTACATAGTAAGTTCCGGGACAGTCTCTCTCTCTCTTTCTCTCTCTCTCTCTCTCTCTCTCTCTCTCTCTCTCTCTCTCTCTCTGTCTCTCTCTCTGTCTCTCTCTCACTCTGAGAGAGAGAAAAAGCTAATTTGCTTTTGAACTTTGCAACTGGGATCAAAGAAATTGATGGTTTTAGTTGAGGTTATAATTCTTTTTGTTGTATTTTTATTTTTTATTCTGTTGTTGCTCTAGGTGTTGTTTCCCTGTTGAAGAAATTCAGTTTCATTGATTCCTCCCATGCCATAACACACACACATTCAGTGAAACACTGGATGCTCTTAGTGACTCAAATAAAGAAATAAATAAATAACCCTGAAGCCTATGAGCTAAGCTTTTTGTGTCAAAGGCAGTGATACGAGAATTGAAGGTTGAAATTGAATCTTCAACATAATTGTATATTGGCTGGACTCTCTTAATAGCCCTGTCACAGACAGGAGAACACCGGTAACAGGCGCTGTCCATGCTGAAATTCTATTTTCCACTTACTGTCCAATTTCAGGGCTAAGGTATAGTTTTAACCTCTTTTTTACCTGTTCACTTTCATTTTCACACTATAAGCTTGACTTAACTTAAAATGTGATTATTTTCCTAAAACTGCCCTTTACCCATGAATTTTATGTAATATTCTGAGCCTCAACTCCCAAAAGATGTGGCATTTTTTTAATAGGTAAAGTTTTCCTTTGAAAGATGGAGGTATATATGTGTCCTTCACCCTCTGTGTTCTTCCTCTGGCATTCATTCCACCATTTCAGGAGATCAATTGCTGTCTTATGTGTGATATCAAGATAAGAAGATTCACATGACCCAACCTGACAGCATAGACCTACACGTGGAATGGAGGGTCAGGGGTCAAATGCACCCTGACCACCACCCCCTCCCATCACCCCACCCCCATTACACATGTAGGGCTATGCTATCCAGGTGGGGTCATGTAAATCTGTCAAGTCATTTGAAGTAGGGACTAGGACTTCTCTCCTGCCTCTAGGTTAAGAGAGTATTCATCCATGGGGGATGTGTCCCAAAGGTCCTTTTGTGCACCAAGGATACATCCTGGTTCCACTGTCTGAGGTCCCTTTGACTACTCAGTTCTTCTGGCTGAGACCCATATTCAGGGTGTCTGAGTAAGTCCCATGCTGGATTCTGAGTTATCAGTCTGAGGGGCCCATTAGCTCCTCCTTGTTCATGTTAGCTGTCTTTATGTGTTTCTGCAACCTGGTCTTGTCCTCTCTCTGTATCTGGATTCTAGTTCGACTCAGTGTTTAGTTACGGATGTTTGCTTCTGTTTCCAACAGGTGGTAGATGAGGGCTTCATGATGGTGGATAAGTTAGTTGGTGATCTCACTATCAGGAAAGGACATTTATGGTAGCCATTCCACGGTTGCTCGAATTGTTAGTTGGAGACAGTCTTGTAGGTCTCTAGATGTTTGTTTAGGTTCAGTTTTCTCTTCAAACCAATAATGGCTCCCTCTTTTATGTCTCTCTCCCTCTCTCTCTTTCTCTTCTGTCTTCTATCCCTACCCTGACTCAGTCTTCCTTGTCGCATGTTCTTTCCTCTCCTCCCCTTCTCTTTTTTCTTGTTCTCTCTCCATTCACTGCCCCCCCACTTCCCATGTGCTCTGGGGGACTTGTCTCTTCCCCTTATTTTGATGGATTTTATATGAACCTCTTAGAATACACTTTGTATCCTAGTTCCTCTGGTGGTTTTAATTCTAGGCTGGTGATCCTTTGTTCTAGGTCTAAAATCCATATAAGAGTGAGCACATACCATGTTCCTCTTTTTGTAACTGGGTTACTTCATTCAGGATGGTTTCCTCAAGTTCCATCAACTTGCCTGCAAATTTCAAGATTCCATTATTTTATTCTGAGGAGTAGTATTCCATTGTGTAGATGTGCCACATCTTTTTTATCCATTTTTTGGTTGAGGGGCATCTAGGTTGCTTCCAGGTTCTTGCTTTTACAAATAATGCTGCTATGAACACAGTTGAGCACATGTCTTTGTTGCATGTATGTGGATCATTTGGGTATATGCCTAAGAGGGGGATTGCCAGGTCCTGTGGTAAACTGATTCCCATTTTCCTGAGGAACCGCCATACTGATCTCCAAAATGGCTGTACGAGTTTGCACTCCCACCAAGAGTGGAGAAGTGTTCCCCTTTCTCCGCATCCTCTCCAGCATAAGTTGCCATTGGTGTTTCTAATTTTAGCCATTCTGGCAGGAGTAAGATGGTATCTCAAAGTTGTTTTGATTTGCATTTCCCTGATAGCTAAGGATGTTGAACACTTTCTTAAGTGTCTTTCAGCCTTTTTGATTTCCTCTATTGAGAATTCTTTCTTCAATTCTGTACCCTATTTTTTTAATAGGGTTATTTGGTGTTTTTTTGACTAGTTTCTTGAGTTCTTTGTATATTTTGGAGATCAGCCCTTTATCAGATGTAAGATTGGTAAAGATCTTTTCCCAGTCTGTGGGTTGCCGTTTAGTCTTATCCACTGTGTCCTTTGACTTACAGAAGCTCCTAAGTTTGAGGAGGTCCCATGTATTAATTGTTGATCTCAGTGTCTGTGCTACTGAAGTTATATTCAGGAAGCAGTCTCCTTTACCAAGTTGTTCAACGGTACCTCCTACTTTCTCTTCTAAGAGGATCAGTGTGACTGGATTTATGTTGAGGTCTTTGATCCATTTGGACTTGAGTTTTGTGCATGGCAATAGACATGAGAGTATCTGCAGTCTTCTACATATCATCATCCAATTTTGCCAGCACCATTTGTTGAAGATGCTTCCCTTCCCCTATTGTATTCTTTTAGATGTTTTGTCAAAATCTGGTGTTCATAGATGTGTGGGTTAATATCAGGATTTTTGATTCGATTCCATTGGTCTAACTGTCTATTTTTTTTTTGTTTTTGTTGTTGTTGTTGTTGTTTTTGTAGCATACTGTTTTTCCTACTATGTTCTGAAGTGTCTTAGCGTTGAGGTTTTCCAGCTTTTCTCTTTTTGCTCAGGTTACTGTTCTGTTCAGCATCTTCTCTGGGCTCATAATAATTTTAGAATCAAATTTATTTGAAGGTTATGAAGAAATTCATTGCTATCTTAATAGATATTTTGCTGAGTCAAGACTGTTTTGAATAGTATATGTAGTTTATCAGCATTAATTTTTACAATCTATTTCTTAAAGCATATCATTCATTCTTTCATGTGTTTATTTTTCAACTTCTTTCAATATTTTTCATTTTCCTGATTAAATTTATACATATGTGGAGACTTTGGAGTAGATATTATTAATAGGATTATATTTTTTTTCAAAAATTTATTGGCAAATAAGGACACTGCTGATATTTATTTCTTACTTCTAAACACCTTTAGTATATCACTTAGTATGTTTATGGGTCCTGACAGATTTTTGATAAAATTTTTACATAGTTATTTTCATAGTTGAAGGGAGTACCACCTGTAAAAAGAAATCATTGCCATTATACATACTTTCTTGAGTGTCTTTGTAATGATGAATGATGGATTTTTAGAATATTTTCCACATCTACTAAGACAATATTATGATTTTCTTTCACCCATTATGTTGATGTGATAAAATAATGTTATTGTTTTATATATGGTAAACCATCGATACTTAGCAAATGTTCTTTATGGTATAGTCATTTTTGAATGTGGTCCTTTATTCAGTTTCATAATTTTTAAAAATAACTTATGGTGTCTAATTCAATCAGGATTTTAATTTTTGTTTCCTTGTCTATTTTTAGTGTAAAGGTGAACTGGGAAAGAATTTGAAACAGTTGTATCTTTTTTAAAATTTTAAAGAATAGTTTTAGAAATAGTATTAAGATTTCTGTAAAAGTTGATAAAAATTCAACTGTGAAGTCAACTGTTACTTGGCTTTTCTTTGGTGGGGAGTTTATTATGATTCAGTCTTTTTTTTTTATAACTTTTATTGATTCTTTCTAGATTCCACATCATGCATTCTGATGCAGCTTCTCTCCTCCCATTTTCTCCCATTTCATCTGCTCCCTTCACTATCACCACCCCCATCTAAACCAAATTTAAAATAAACAAAACAAAACATTGAAAGAAAACAAAAAGGTGAAGGATCTCACAATGGCTGTAGTGTGGTTCCTTAAGTCACAAAGTTTACCCTTTCGTCTTCACTCAAGTATTAACTGCCATAATTTTGAGGGCTCTAGTTTGGGCTACACCATCAATAATGGGCTTTGACTGAGGCTCCTCTTGGGTATCCTATTGTCCTATGACATGAAGATCTTGCTGTTTTTGATCTTTAGCTCTCTTCTCTTCACATGTACTAACAGTTCATTTATTTGATAGGTTTTAGGGTGGGACAACTCATAGTCCTTGTTCTGTGCCTTACTGGTAGCTTTGTTAGTCAGCCTGCCTACTTTCCCTCATTGTCACTATCTAGACAAGATCTTTAGCAATGACTGGCTAGCTCACCCAGTGTACCCTGCAGCAAGGAGCAGGGCCAGTTCTGCTCTGATATCATCAGATCTGGGTCACAAACACTTATATCACCAGGGTCAGCTCTATTGTCACCAGGGATATACTGATCTGGGTTGCCTGTACTGCCACAAAGGCTGTGATAACATCTGGACCTGACCTGCTGCCAAAGGCTATGTCTGGGTCCCTTTTTCTGCTGCAGCTGTGGCCTGTGTTCATGTCTAAGGGCTCATTGGAATCACACTGTCCACAGCCAGACCCACCATTCACTGGGATAGCTGGCCTTGCCCCTTATTTAATAAGAAAATGGAAGAATTGGTTTTTCCCTTCAAGGACAAGCTAGCCCATCTCCTGCTACTCTCTGAACTCAGGAGAGAGGGCCCCACCACTCATCACAGGCATCTCACCTAGGCAACAAACAAGAGCTGGCTTTGTGGTTGGGGACACATGTAAGATGACCCTGAGGGTGTGAGAGTAGGAGAGCTGACTTTGAAACCCCTTGCCATTTGGTGGCATGGGTAAGAAAAAGATGCCCCCCCACACTACACCCATTATATCCTGCTGCAGGTGAAAGAGCTGGTCCTGGGATCAGGAGAGTTAGAGAAGTAGCCCTGTCCCTCACTAAGTACATCACAGGAGAAAGCAGCCTCTGCTTCTGGTCTTGAAAGCACACTAGGACTGTTGCTATTATCAGGGATACAGGTGAGTGAGCCACCCCAGGATGTGAAAACAAGGAAGTTGACAAGACCCCTCCTTCATATACTCCCTACAACAATCTTGACAGAAGGCTCTATACCTTGCCTAGCCCTGGTAGATTCAGTATTGTTACTTGATATTAGACTGAGAAGATTATCTTTTTCCTTTTCTTAATGTTTCAACTTGTGTGTGTGTGTGTGTGTGTGTGTGTGTGTGTGTGTGTGTGTGTGTATGACCAGGAAAGTATTGCTGTCTAGATTTTTCAATTTTTATCCAAGGCTGTTTTTACTCATGGTTGTAAGCTAACAATAAATCAGCACAGTAGGTATATGAAAATTTTGTGAAAAGACAAGTCACAAAAACTTAGACAAAGTAAAAGATGTCTGGTCATGACTATCTGAGGACTTAGACAATCTCAAACAGGTCTGCCTGGAAAGTTGAGTCATCTGTCCCATCTCTATTTTAAAAACATTGAGTGAGTTTATTGTTACATTTCTAACTCTGTGAAACAAATTGTCCTGCTTAATGAATTTCATTGATACAGATAATTTTGTAATAACAGATAGGAAACAAATGATTCTTCTTTCAGCTTTCTATGTTCCACAGATTTTCTCTGAAATATCACTAGGTTTGAAACCCTATCATTTCAAGAAAACATCTTTGGTTTTTTTTTTTATGTGCTGTGTTTATAAGAAAATATTTTATCATGTTTTTGGAATTATTTCAATAGACTATAAACTTTAATGTAGTTTTGTCCTTGAAAGTTTTACAGTGTACTTTATTTCAATTTAAGTTTGATTAATTCATATAAATATTCCAAATTCAAAATAGGTAATTAAATTGAAAAATATTATCCAGAGAGTCTCTATATTTATCCATAGATGCTAGTTAGTAATATTAATAGTAATATTAATATTATTTGTATATTTCTTGTAGTCTAATTTTCTTAGTACTAGTTTTACAATTTTTTTTCTTAGTTCAGTGTAATCTGCCAAAAATAAATGTTTTAAGTCATATTAATGCTAAAAATATTGTTTTAGATAGATTTTCATATTACCCAAAAATTCTATTCATCAATAAGTTACAGGTACAAGTGAAGACACTGGTGGTGTTTAGATAATCCCCAGCTCCCCAATTACAAACATTTACCATTAAATTCCTTCCTACTGAGCTAACTTGTAAAGCTTAATTCAGTGATTACAAAACAAAAGAAGAAAGAAATAAGGGAAGAAAAGAGAAATTACCAAAACTCATTTAGTGTCTGACACATGTTATGCACATATATTCACTCCATATATTACCCTAAAGATTTTCATTCTAGAAGTTCAAAAGTTTGTTAGATTTTCTCAAAGGTAGTGAACATTATAAAATATAACAAGCTTCATAATGTATTATTGTGATTATATCAATTTACCAATCACTTCTTCCTCTGTTAACATTGTTTCTTGCTTCTGAGTTTCTATTAGTTGTTATTAGTTCACCAAAGAACTGAAAGAAAAAAAAACAACAAAGAACCATGACAAGATTTAATAGCATTGATTTTTACCATACAAAGTAGATGATATTTTCCTACTTCTCAAGTTGCTTATTCATTACATTTTGAAAACAATGAATTTGGAGTTTCTTGCTCAGTAACACATGCTCACACTTAGGGAATATTTCAAGTTTAAAAAGCCAATATACACTAAAAATAAATGAACTTAACATTAATGGCAATCACTAGTGAGACCTTTAACCTTTGAATATATTTTCAGTTTTTAGAAGTTGCAATTTATAGATTACATTCAAATACTAAATAAAATTTCCTTCTGCTTGTTTTTGGTTAAGATCCCAAGGGCTCCAAGTATTCTTCAGATGTAAGTATGTGATATATATGATGGCCAGAGTCAGAAGACTACCATAATTTTGGCCACATAATACAATCAGGAAGGACAATTATAATGTCTCATGAGAACAGTTGGATAAAAAGCAAGTGGTAGACAGAATAAGGCATGAATGACTAGGCAGAGTGGGATGTGCTTACCCTGTGGTATGTTGTATCTGCTTCCCATCATATAGGATGCAACTCAAGGCTTAAACAGATTTCCACAGACCATGACTCTCACTTCATTAGGACATAAAGTTGTGAAGTATCTTCCTTCCTGCTGCTGAGTTCCAGAAGAGTGAAAGCTTATCAGTCTTGTTCAGGAGAAATGACACTGCAGATCAGCTAACTCCATTAATTGTGAGTTCTTCCAAATCTCTCCATCTAACCTAGACTCTCATATAAAAAAAAGATTAGATAGGTGCAGTTAGTGAGACTTATTTTACATCTTAATATCTTCTTTTAGATGTCTAGATCATCTGTTTTCTCTTCATTGAAAGAGTTCTCCAAAATTCCTACTAGTTATTCTCACTCCTTTAAGACTTTTTGAAGATCTTGTGTTGTCAGGCTTCCCGGAAGACGGGTGCCGTGAGCACATGCTAGATGTTGTGCATCCATACTCTAGAATTTATTTCACTCTTCTCGACATTCAGGAATGGATCAGCCTTGGCTGCAGCCTCCTGTGGTTTTAAACTATGCCCCTTTTCTTGGGGACCTAAAGAGACCTCTAAACTCTCATTAGAGTCCCCAATCTGCTGCAATGGAACCTGAATTCTTTTTACATTCCCTCTGTTGCCTGTCTGCCTGCCTGAACCCTAAGATCTTAGATTCCCTCTGCTTTCTGTCTGCCTATCCATGCTGCTAATAAATGTTCTAATAAACTTCTTACCCAACAGGAAAATTCTCTGGAGTGTCACCCTTGAGCACTTAACCTGAGACATTTCCTTGCTGATAAACCTGAAGCATGAGAACTTCTTTAAATAATATTTTGTAATTTTATTGCAATAAAATGAGTATAGAATTTTGAAAAAATAAACACACACTGTGGCTCTTTTTAATTCAAGCCAATGAATTGATTCTGTATAAAGTGTCTTTTTTTTCCTTGAACTCTTCTTAGTCTTTCTAAATCACATATCTTATTCATCATTCATTCTGTAAATTTAGAATAAGCTTGCCAAAAATCAAAGCTCTCTTGAAAAAAAAAATCAATGCTGCTTTTGTTGGTGTGCAATTTTAAATTGAGATGTAGTCTCTGTTTGAGAATCTCTCATTTCTTCCAGTTTTATTGGTACAGTGCAAGATTTACAATAGATGATAAGAAAAAAATTATTGGGCTTTTGTTGTGTAGAACTCCAAGAGTGAATTACATTTGTTTTCTTGGCTACTTACAGGTTCTGAAATAGTCTGACAGTATTCCCTGACTCCTTCCTTCAACCTCTAACTAAATAGAGCTTTTGTAGTTGTTGAGAAATTTTAGAGTTTATGAATTGAATTAGAATTATTTCTTAGATTTTTTTTCCTTTTCTCTTCTTTTTTCATTTTTGTTTCTTTCTCTCTTTTTATGTCTTCTTGTGTCTGTGTGTTGCTTATTGTTTTCCAAGACAAGGTTTCTCTGTATATCCTGGAATTTGCTCTGTAGTCTAGGCTGGCCTCAAACTCAGAGATCAGTCTGTCTCTCCCTCCCAAGTGCTGGGATTAATGGCTTGCCCCACCATGCTTGACTGTTTCCCAGTTTTTAATTACTTCTAGAATCTGCTGGGTTCAGCCCAGAAATATATTAGCCCACTGAAGCATAGGTAATTGTGGGTTTGTACAACCAACTGTGTTTGGATGCTTCACTTGGAAACAGGAATAGTCTGCAAACAACAGCATGACCCCATTCTGTATGCCTTACAAGTGTCTCTGTGACACTTTGCTGGATCTTTTGTCTATGTGCAAAAGAGGCGCACAGCTGTTAATTGACAAGGTAAGTAATCTTCTTCTGATTACAGTAGTTAAAGGCTGCTCTCTAATGGATTTTCCTTGTCACTTCTAATTCTTTTTAATGTTTGTCTGCATTCCATTAGAATGGCTTTATCATTTGGATTATACTCCTGCTAGTTACTCTGATAGATTTAATGGGTTATTTTAAAACTATGATAATCCCTCAAAAACATAATAGAATGATATTTAGATTCTTCAGGGACATCTTAAACATGATTACTTTTCCAACCCATTTTTCCTATTTTACATTTCACATTTTTTTTTTTTTTACAAATCAAGTATCCTACATTTTTAGATGACCTAAGCAGGCTTCTGCCTTAATCTTCCATGACTAAATATACCGACAAAATATGAGATAGTTGGTGAGCCAGTTAGAAGAATCTATTATCATATTCTATTCTGCTTGCATGCTTGCTTGCTTGCTGTGTTTTGCTTTTTTAAAAGATTAAGAAGCAATAGACTTTGGCTGAACAGTTTCCTAAAAAGATTATTCAGGTGCTGGCGAAAACACTTAACATTCTTTGTAGAGTCTACTGATAGATCGAGAGTTAAATTGTTAAACTTGTTTACTATGCATTTCATGATACAGTAGTGTTCATTCAGCCACTGTTTATCCTCTCGGAGAATCTCACACATTCTTTCTTGCATATAGTTATAATAAATTAAATACTTATTCATATCTTGAGATTATATCTCAGCATCCTATGCCAGAACATTTTCCAACTGCTTTTATAGCATATACCGTAATTACTGACTTGTACTAATTAAGGTATCTTGTTGGTGGGAATAATTTACTGATACAAAAATACATACTTAAATCAAAAAATGAAAAGAATTTCTGGATTGAAAATTATACAGAATAAACAGCAATTTATATTTAATAAATCAGGATTGAATTTACCCTATATTAGTTTTAGATACAATTGAGCCATTTAGCAATCATATCTGGCAATGTTTATGTGATCATGAACCCCGTAACAGATGGTAGAATTACAGGATACAAACTTTTATAGGATGCTTTTTTAAAGTTTGCTAAAGTGAGATCGAGTGCATAGTTTTTATAACAAGTTAATTCTGCCTAGAAGCTTGTATATAGCAATTTGGCAGTACAGTTAAAATGGGAATTTGTCTTTGTATGAAATCAAATCCATGCCAAATTACTCCTTTTAGTGTTCATAGCATACATTTTAAAAAATGAGAGGAAGCAGAATTTCAAAGAACTCAGTGTGTTTATTGATTTTTAAGATGTACCAATGCATTGCCAACACAAAACTGATGTATGCTTAGAGGTTGAAATATATTTCATTTCGGTAATGTAACCAAGAATTTTAAAGTGTAAGTATGAAAATGGATAAGACCATGACCATATTTTCAAATCCTTATTTACCTTCATTTAAATTGTAGTTGTAACAATTTGTATTATATGCTGCTAACTTACACTACTAGCTTTAATTATATTGTGTGTATATTAATGTATATATTTATATGTGTGCATATGTTTATATGTATGCATACTTATATCTATAGATACATATTTACACTACGAAGCTATTTCTTTTCTATGTTTATGCTCAATTTCAACACTGATTTGTAGTTTCGTGTCAGAAAGATACATCATGAGTCAAATCTATGGGCTCTGCTTCAATGTCAGGCATCAGTCTTCATTATTGCTTCTTGTCTGACCAAGTGCTCCTGGTGAAAACTTTACCTCTCCTACATTCTAGGCATAGATCACAACTGTTATCTCTAATAATATGTTTTATAGTAGAACTTAGTACCACTTGTTCCCTCCACTTTTATGTCCTAGTATTGTTTCATCCAAATTCTACAAAAAAAAAAAAAAAAGGTATGCTGGGAGTTTGTACCTGTGGATGAGAGATCTGAACCCATGTCTTTCTTTTAGCTAGACTTTTCAAAGATGTGTGGGAATGGCTCAAAGACATTTCTGGAAATGCCTAGTGAGTGAACTATTGGCATGCTGCCGAGCTCCTCAGTGCTTTCCTGTTATGTTTGCTGTTCTTTACATTCCATTATTTCTCCTTCCCATTGCTGCTCCTTTCTTATTCCTCTGCAAACAGTATTATGACATAAGTTAGCCTGTTAGCATTTTCTAGGTAAACTAAAGAAAGTTCAAACACAACCTTCTAGTTTAATTACACTTTGAGTTCCTTACTGAAGGAGGTAATAGTATTCAAACATTTTCCTTACCTGGGCTTGGGATGCAGTGGTAATGTACCTGTTCAGCATGGGACTGTCTGTCACTGTAAAACAAAACAAAACAAAACAAAAACAAAAACCAATACACACACACACACACACACACACACAAACACAAAAGCAAAAAGCACCAACAGGATAAAAATCGTTGAATGGGTTCTCATTGATAAGAATGATAATGAATTCTACATTAAATAAGAAATTCTACATAAAATGTCTTGATGCAGCAAGACATTTTTATTGTGCTTTATATATTTCCTAAAAAAGTTTTAGATATACCAGGCTATTTCTTAGGAAGCATGGTTTTCTGCATAGGTGTATACTGACATGTGTCACTATATGTTTTAACCCATATATTCTATGACATCACATAATGTCTTTAAAATTTCTCAATATATTCCTGTCTAAAGTAGGTATTAATAGCAATAGAAAGGAAATAAAATATTTTTATTTATCTAATGTCATAAAAACAGAGTAACTTTTCTATATTTGCTCATACATGTATCAACACACATGCAAATATATCTGAATAGTCTCTCATCACAAGAGCAGATACACCATCAAACAATAGATCAAAATGTCTTATAAATGCATTATCCAAATGATACTAAAATGAAATTCAACTGATTCTTAGGTCAACATTCTTTCAAAGAGATATACTTTGCTAATATACAGATGTGTTTTGTCACAACTCAACTTTTAAAAGAACATTTAATATGCTGTTTGTAAATTTATATTAAACAATCGGTGCTAGACAGCATTCTAATAGAATTCATTCAAGATCATGCTATCTCATTGGTTTAAGATGTGTTTCATTCATTTATGCTGTGTAATATTTGCTTAATGATGGAAAGATGTGTTGCATTCTTTTATGTTGCATTTGTTTAATTCTGTAAAGCTATGTTTCTTTCCTCTCAAAACACCTGATTTGTCTACTAAAGAACTGAACAGCCAATAGTAAGGGAGGAAAAGTATAGGCAGGGCTTCTAGGCACAGAGAATAATGTGAAAGAACAGGGAGGAGTGGGAAAAAGAGGAGAGGAGGACACCAGGGGCCAACTACACAACCACACAGCCAGCCGTGGAGTAGGAAGGAAAGAAACATCTTTAGAATAAAGAAAGATAAAAACCTCAGAGGCAAAACATAATTAAAGAGAAGTGGAATAATTTAAGTTAGAAAAGCTGGATGGAAACAAGCAAAGCTAAGGCCAGACATGCATGGGTAAAAATAAGTCTCTACTCATTTGGGATTTGGGTGTTGCATCCCCCCAAAGAGAAAAAAAAATACAACTACAATGGAGGCTATTCTAGAGAATGAGGGACATGCAGTATTTAAAAACTGTAATTTGAAAATGTATTCCTTAGATTTTACTGCACATTTACTAAATGTAAAGAAATAAAACAAATAGTTTTGTCATTACAATTTGAAATATATTTGTGCACAAAGGATCTGCTGCATTTTCCACATCTGGTCAGTAATGTGCTTTCTTTTACCATCATTAATTAGCAGGAGATGCATGAACACACTTGAGCCTGATGCAGAGTTGGCTCTCTATATCTGAGTTCTACAACCATGGATGTAACTAAGGATTAAAAATGTTCAGAAAAGATTTCTACCTATGCTAATCCTGCAGTATTCCCCAACAACACAACATAACAACTGCTTGCATAACACTTACCTAGTATTTGTTATTATAACACAGAGATATTTTTAAAGTTACATATCCATGTATATACAAATAGCATGCCATCTCACATAAGGACTTGAAAGTTCTTCCATTTCAATACTTTCAGTAGTTCTTCAATCAATGCCGCATCTATATCAAATGCTAACTATTTTGAACTTATGCATTAAAACTTCAATATTTAAATAAGATGGAAAAAACTCCACTTACTGAACTTTGTATCTTTTATTCATTGAAACATCTCCAAGTTATAGAATTATTCTTGGAATAGAATATACTGTCAATAAAAGTTGTGGCCTGAATACACATTCCGGAGGAATGCATGAAGAAATTAAAGTAGTAAAGCACAATGTTTTGTGTAGCATGACTAGTGAAAACCCAGAAACAGATATTGGGGTCCAAGCAAAGATCAGAGAAGCAAAACAGCCAACCAGTGGCTCTTACCTCTACCATGGCTGAAATGGAGATACTGTCTTCCCTGTGACTGGAAATTGAATCTCACACGAGACCCTTTGATTCTTCCTTATATACCTCTCTAGTGCTGAGATTAAAGTTGCTAGTTCTACTGATTCACTCTCATGTAGCCATGGGTGGTCTTGAACTCAAAGAGATCCATCTGCCTCTATCTCCTGAGTGTTGGGACTAAAAGTGTGTGCCATCACTGCCCAGCTGCTATGGCTGTTTAAATGGTTGGCTTTGCATTCTGATCCCCAAGCAAACTTTATTGTCATAAACCATGTGTCACCACAGGTTTGGAACATTATTTCTATACATGGTTAGTTTCATTTTAGCATTCTAAATATTTTAGCATTTAATACAAAAGAAAGCAGTCTACTTAGCTGTGATAAAACAAATTTATTTCAAATGATATATCCAGATATTATGATATGAATGTGATAGGGGCTTGGTTGTCAGATGATGGAGTTTGGAGAAGTGATTGAATTATGAGGGCACTAACTCAGCAATTGGATTGCTCTACTCCACCCTGAAGAGTTGGCTGAATTATTAGGATGTGGAAACATGTCAAACTAGTAGGCCTCAGGCAAGTCTGGAAGTATATGTCTTGTCCCTGCAACTTCATCCTCTGTTGTTATTTCCTGGATGCTATGAGGTGAGCAGCTTTGTTCTACCATGTATCACCATTTATGATGCTCTGCCTCCACACACGCCTACAGCAATGGGAAAAAGCAGCCTTTGGTTAAAACTTCTAAAAGAATAAGCCCAAATAAATCTTCTCTTCTTTAAGCTGTTCTACTCACATATTTTGCTATGATAACAAAAAATAAAATATATTATGTGGTATACTTTGAATTTCTTAATTATATTTAAATATCTGGTGACATTTCATGGTTATTGTTTGAACAAAAAGACTAAAAAATATAAAATTTCACATTACTTAAAAGAATTCTCTGCCTGGGAATTGGAATATTTCGGATTTTCTTGCCACCAATAATACAAGTACACATTAATGGGGGATGCCTTCTGCATTCTGTGAATATATGTTTCTCTTACTGGTTGATGAATAAATGCTGATTGGTCAGTAGCCAGGCAGGAATTATAAGCAGGGCTACCACACAAGAAGATTCTGGGAAAAGGGAAGGCAGGGAGCAGTTGCCAGAGGGAGACACCATTTGGCTGCCAATGGAGTAACTTGGGAACATTACAGGTAAACCATAACCTCCTGGAAATACATAGCTTAATAGAAATGGATTAATGATTAAGAGAGAGATAGCCAGGAATAAGAAGTATGAGCCATTGGCCAAACAGTTCATTATTAATATAAGCCTCTGTTTTTTTTTTGTTTTTTTTTTTCTTATTTGTGGGGGAATAAGCAGCTGCAGGACTAGGTGGGTCAGAAACTCATTCTTCAATGCATTTTTTGAAACAAACAAACAAACAAACAAAAAACCCAAAACTTTTGTTTATTTATTTTATTTTCTGTTCCATTCAATTTAACTGTATCATTCTGGTTCTGAAGGAATGTGCGATATGTTAAGCTAAACACAAACATATACACATATAAACAAACGCAGATGCACATAGGAGGAGGTATTGAGGATACCATAGAGAGCTGCAAAGTGCTGCACCTTAAAGATGGCGCTGGCTTACGCCTTCCACCTCCCTGAGGGTGAGTACTCTCTGGCGTAAACAAGTCCTTATTTGGTTAAGTCTGTTCAGCCTGTCTGCTTCTGCATTAGAATAGCCTATCTGCAGGGTCCACGTAGCTCACTGGGGTTGGTTAGTATAAGGGTATTTAAGCCTGTGCA
Organism: Cricetiscus sungorus; assembly: GCA_030556225.1. Lineage (NCBI taxonomy): Eukaryota > Metazoa > Chordata > Mammalia > Rodentia > Cricetidae > Cricetiscus > Cricetiscus sungorus. The sequence goes on along the minus strand of JANBXA010000253.1, from coordinate 429,059 downwards.
TGGGTCCCCCGGGCCCTAGCAGGTCAGAAGAACATGTTTCAAGGATCCTGATTAAAACTGCATGAAGAAGATCTTTCTGGAGTTGCATCTTCCTTACTGGCGAGGGTCAGGCAAGGCACAACTGATCCCCATAAGAAAATGAAGACAGAAGAACTCAAAGAAGGCCAGATGGGGAATAATTAAAGCTTCATATAAGTAGTTCAAAATAAAGTGATGACCAGAATCATACAATTCACATTAACTGTGAGCCCAACTTGGGCATACATGGATGCAGTCAGGGAAAGAATCAAGTTCCCATATTGTTTTGTCTACTTCTGTATCTTTCTCTTTTCTTTTTCCTTTTGCAATTCACTTAATTTTTCACTGAATAATTTAATGATAATTTTTTCATCGTATTTTATAAAAGATTTCATTTCATGAAAGATTGGCTTTAGTAATGGGTACCATATCTGGAAATACTTGCATTTTGGGATGCTAATCACCTCTGGATAATGTTGGCTAGAGAAAAAAGTAATTAAAGTCTTTCAAATTAAGCAGCTTAGATGTAAATTATATGTAAATCACACATCATTATAAAGAGAGACAATTCCCTTTCAAACATAGAGAAAGTTAGCCAAACAGCAGCAAAAACAAACTCATATAAACAGATGTTACTTGACTACAGCAGGAAAATAGTTAATCATTTTATAATGTTCTCTGACAAGATTTACCTCAGTTTCCTAGGCTAAATTAGTTCAATCTTTGAATACTGTAATTTGAAGTACTTTTCTGAGTAAAAGTATTGTGACCATCCAAGCTCAAATTTATATAAAACATAGTAAAAGCATGGGGTAGCCTTGGAATCAAAAGATTATTATTTCTCTGGTTAAAGAAAATCCTATAGATGACTATGTGTGGGGCACACAGATGAGGTGATTGTGGCTGGATCCAACCTGAAAGGCTTCTACCCATAGCAGGTTGTCAATAGAATAAAAAAAACACTGCAAGTTACCAGGGAAGGGAGAATAGTAACAGTCCTTCCCAGCTGAAATGACTATGAACCACAACAATAACTAGTTTGCTAAGATATGCAGAATGGTGTCAGAAGTAGCCCACAAATATTTGTAATAAGCAATAGCTGTCCAGTTGTATGTAAGGCCAACTCAACAAGAGATCAAATAATTCCTGTTACTGGAAACCAAGCTATGTTAGTCATAGTTTGCTAGGAGGACAAACTAATAGATTCTGAACACACAGCACACACACACACACACACACACACCCACTCATGTGGTCCAGCAAGTTCAACAATGGCGTTCTACCATGGACGGTCTAAGTTGTTGAATCTATGAGATTTGATATCTCAGCTTGTCTTCAATATTCACCAGAATCCCAAAGAAGTAGGCACTAATAACAGTTAAAAAATGGTCTTGTCTGAGAATGCAAGAGAAATCAGGAAAAGAGATGAAGCATCCTTCTTCCACGTTCTCTATATAGACTGAGAAAAGAAGGTATGGCCCAGATTAAAGGTGATATTTCTACCTCACAAGATCTTGATTAATTGTTTATTTTCCCATCTCAGAAAAATCCTGATTAAAAGTCAATCTTTCCATTTCAAATGTTGTAATTGAGGAAACAGAAACTATCCCTTCCAGCCACTTTTAGTTAATCTCCGATGTAGTCATAATTACAACCAAAATAGTCATTACACTAGTCAGCTTCCCAGGATTAGTGAGGTCATGGAGCATAGAAATGAATCTACTACTGCTGCCTTGTTAAAACTACATAATGCCTAACTACATTCTATAACAACTGGTATGAGTAGCACTGCCTCTCATTAAAGAAGCCCCTCTTACAGCACATTAAGACCATTACAGAAAGCCACAGCTAGACACAATGCAGAGATCAACACATTGTTTGAAGCTCAGACCCAAAGGCTTCATGTACAACACAACATCTGCATCTATGGCTCAGGAAACATCATGGATGGAAAGGCAGAAAGTTTGTGAGAGATGGAATAGCAGGAAGTTTTGTGAAACAGTGGTGTGTGTGTGTGTGTGTGTGTGTGTGTGTGTGTGTGTGTGTGTGTTCCAAATGGCTGTATGAAAAAAAGTAGAGCAATAGCAATATCAACAGACATGGTATGTGGGAAACTTGACTGATTCCCACCACTAAACAATGATAGGCAGCTGATAACTTCTGAAGGAGGGAGAATTAACCTGTCCTACAGATGAGTCCCATTATGCTATGTTTCACCTAATTCAGTGACTGCCCCTTAAGTAACTGCTGTACTAATCAGCAACTGCAACTCAGCAACTAAGCTACCAGCAGCAATTTAGCCATAAGGGCCACAGACATGGCAATTCTTTTCCCTCACAAACTGATGCTCTCAAAGCCACCAAGGGGAACTTTATCTGAATTTCTACCTATAGAACTCAGAGGTTAAGGTGAAATTCTGCTCGCTCAGAGATGCTGAATAGCAAGTAGTTAACCTTCTATCCTTGCTAGAGTCTTCCAAACTAACCCACCAGACCTTCTAGGTTCACACTTAAGCACACTGGCTAGACCTGGCTCCTCCCACCACTTTGTATCAGCCAGTTGCTGACTCAACCTCCTGATCACAGGTTAATTTTGTTAATCAAACAAAATGTTTTTGCATTATAAACAAAAACAGTTGGAAGTAATGTCAGACACTTAAAATTATTCCACAACACCATTATTGTTTGTGTAATACAAAATCATTAGCCCTGAAACTTTTACACACTAACAACAAAATCAGATTTGGAAGGTTCATTTATAAATTTGTGAACACATATATTTGTACATAACACAATAATCAAAGAGAAAGAAGCTATCAATTTGAAAGGGAACTTGGGAGGGGTTAAAGGGGAAGATCTGGGAAGAACTGGGGGAAGTAAAGCTGGGATAAGTAAGATAATTCTTTTTAGTTAAAATATATTTTTACAATCCCCCCTAAAGCATCTAGGCAGTGGAGGAGCATGCTTTTAAAATTAGCACTTGGAAGGCAAAGGCAGGCGAATCTCTGAGTTGGAGGCCAGCTTGGTCTACCAAACACCTAGGGCTACACAGAGAAACACTGTCTCCAAAAACAAACCAAACCAATAACAAATTAGTAAAATTACACACTTTAATTTAAGACTGTAAGATTTTTCATTTTTTTCTAGAGAATATTTATTATTTTTGTGTGTGAGTGTTTGCCTGGATATTTGTTTGTGTACCATATGCATGCCTGGTACCCCTTGAGTTCAGAAGAGTTAATCTGATCCCCTTGGACTGGAGCAATAGACAGTTGGAACCTAGAATTCCACAAGAGCAGACAGTGCACTTAATCACAGAGTACAGTTATGTGTGTGAATGTTTATCACAAGTACATGGAGCCCACTGAGTCTAAAGCTAGAGTCAGATCTTTTCTAGCTGGGGCTACAGGCAGTGTTAATCCACCAGATATAGATTAACAGTCAAATCTATCACCCATTCTCTCTACTCTAATGCCTACCCTCACCCCTTGCCCTCTAGTCCTTTCCATTTTATGTGTTCTTTTCTTCTTAAACCAATCATACCTACTCAGTGATACCAGCTTGTGTATGGCCTGAAACATTAAAGCGTGAATAGCTTCTTATCATCAGCATCTTTGAAGTGACCAGATTTCCTCTTTCCCAGCAGCCATCAAATGCTCCTCGGGTAGGGCTGGGACTTCATGACTTCCTGTATCGTCCGTACATGGATTTTGTCTATCTTGATCTGTCCATGAAGTCACTACCACTGTGAACTCATATTTGCACCCATCCTGACATATCCAGAAAGTACTGTCTCACTGCAGTCATGAAACACCTCTGGCATTTATATTTTTCTTGTGCCTTCTTCTGCAGTGACCTTTGAGCATTGGGAAGAAGGGTATAGTGCTGATGTCCCTTTCAGGTCTGAACATTCAAATATGTGCATTATATAATCTTTAAAACCCATAATAAGAGCAAATGCTCTATTTTCACTCATGCTGGCTGCATGAAATTCTGACAGGTGGTATGAGGGGGAAAGAAACAGCTTGTAGGAAGATTGAAAATCATAGTCCACAATATTTCATAAGGCTTAGCTTCTACAAGGCAGAGTTTATATAGCATATCACTTAGGTAAGAAATCAAATTAAAACCTTTGTACCTGCTTTCCTGGCATCCAGGAAGCTGTAGTTGAAGGTTACCAAATTGTTGGGCTTTATAAAAACAAAGAAAGACACACATAGGAAGTCTTATCACTATGTCTATTTTGTATCCTTTCCTAGAAATAGTTAAGGCTTCTAATCACTAAGATACAGAGCAGGGGGAAAAAAGGAACTTCTTAGAAATATGGTACTTGGTTAGAGGATGTCATCTCGAGCTGTCATTTAGAGCAAAGTTAGAGGGAGAGTTACAGTACACTACTCAGCTATATGGCCTCCAAAACAAGTGACTTTAAAATCGACTGGCAGTTGACTTAGTCTTTTCTCATGTATAAAGCTATCTCATCTTTTTTCGTTATTCTTCTTGAAGTTTCCTAAGCTTCTCACACTTTTAAATATCAGAATGTCTTTTATTGTCACAAGAGATTAATATCTATATCATAATGTTAGTAGGGATCTTTAGCCAGTCAGATTTTTTTTTTAAAATTTAAAAACTTGGATTCCAATGCATGAGTTGCTCAGATGTATTAGTTTGCAGATCTGACTGGTGGTAATTCTTCTCCTTGCACAGTAGTTCAGGTAAAGGGCATAGACTTGAATTGTGCACTTATTTTCTCCAAATTGGGTATTCACTTTTGGATCTAGGAGGAAGGCTGGTAAGTTTCAGAAAAGAGGATACTTACAAGACTCAGAAACCTTATGAAACTAATAAAACTCAGAACATTTGTGTATCAATTGAGTTCCACTTTAGCTTTGTCTGTTTTTGTGTTGATAATATTTGTGATAACATTAAAGAGTAATAATATGTTACAGTAGCCCTAGAAATAATGTAATATAATTCAATTAAAATCTTCTAAAAGGCATCAGAGATAAACAGTATTTCTTTAGAATTGTAAGCAAGATCTAGTATAGTACTTTTATTTCACATTAAGAATAAAAGTTAAAATAAAAATTTCCCTCAAAATATAAACAGGAAAACTACAATGTGCTTTTATTGTGATACAATGTGTTTGCTACAGTTTGAATGCATTTTCCACCTTCTAAATATATGTTGCGCTTGTAGGAAGTGGTGAATTCTGAAAAGTGACTAAGGAAGTAGGTCCCTGACATTATGTATAAAATTGGTGTTCTCAAAAGTGATTGGTGGTGATAGTTCACCTGTCTTGCACATTACGTCAAGAGTGTGCAGTATCCCTTCTCTCTGGAGGATGCAGCAAATAAGCAACAACTTGCAGGCTGAAAATAGCTTGCGCCAGACAGCAAATATGTCTGCACTTTGATCTTAACCTTACAGTCTCTACAAATGAGATCCTGGATTTTGAAAATTATCCCCAGTATGTGTGCTTTGTTATAGCAACATAAATACACTAAAACAATATACAACCTTACACCACTGCATCACAATACAAGCATATGTTGAAAAGATGTCCCCTAAATTTACCTGGAGTCAAAATCAGTAACTATATAGAAATGCACGAGTGTTGGGAAGGATTAAAAAGCAGTGCAAGTAATAAATCTTCTTAATAAACTATCTCAATGAGACTCCATTGGAGAAAATTAACTTTAGCTTTTGGGTTATGGTTGAGAGCCTTTCTTAGTCAGGGTAACTATTGCTTTAATGAAACGCCATGACCAAAAGCAACTTGGAGAGGAAAGAATTTGTTCATAACATGCATCCACACCATACTGAATGAGGTAACCCAGTTATGAAAAAGGGGAACATGATATGTACTTACTCATATATGGATTTTAGGCATAGAGCAAAGGATCACCAGCCTATAATTCACATCACCAGAGAAACTAGGTTACAAGGAGGAAACTAAGAGATTCATACAAGGTCTCTCATAGAAGGGGAAAGGAGAAAGATCTCCTGAGCATATTGGGAGTGTGGGGGGTCAGTGAGTGGAGAGGGAACTAGGAGAAAGAGAAGGGGAGTAGAGGAAAGCATGTGGGACTAGGAAGATTGAGGAGGAGGCACAGATGATAGAAAAAGAGGGGGAAATACCATAAAAGAGGAAGCCATTATATGTTTCAAGAGAAGATTGACTCTAGAGAAATGTCCAAAGACCTATAAGACTGACCCCAACTAAAAATTTGAGCAACAGTGGAAAGGCTACCATAAATGCCCTTACCTGTTAATGAGATTGATCACTAACTTATCCACCATCATGGAGCCCTCATCTAGTAGCTGATGGAACAGAAGCAAACACCCACAACTAAACACTGAGCTGAACTGGAATCCAGATGCACAGAGGGAGGACAAGACCAGGCTATAGAAAACCACAGACACAGCTGACCTAAACAAGGAGGAGCTAATGTGCCCCCAGACTGATAGCTGGGAAATTAGCATTGTACTGACTCAGATCCCTGAATGTGAGTCTTAGTTAGAAGGCCTGGGCAGTCTAAGGGACCTCAGACAATGGAACCAGGATGTATCCCTGGTGCACAAAAGGACTTTGGGAGAACATTCCCTATGGAGGGATACTCTCTTAACCTAGAGGCAGGATGAGGGCCTAGTCCCTACTCCAAATGACTTGACAGATTTTGTTGACCCTTCCTGGAAGATTCTACCCTCCCTGTAGAGTGGGGGGGGGAATGGGAGGTGTCAGGGTGCATGGAAGGGAAGGAGGGAGGGAGGGAGGGAGGGAAGGAGAAAGAAAGAGAGAACTGGGGTCAATATGTAAAATAAGATAAAAGAAATAAATATCAAAATGGAAAAATATATAATATGCTTCTACAGCATTATTCATCATTTACAGAAGTGAGGATAGGAACTCAAGCAGGGCAGGATCCTAGAGACAGGAGCGGATACAGAGGGCACTAAAGAATACTACTTCCTGACTTGCTCCTTCTGGGTTACTCTGCCTTCTTTCTTATACAATGCATAAATATTAGATCAGGGTTGGCACTATCTACATCATGGTAGACTTGACCATTCCACAACAATCGCTAAGAAAAAGCCCTGTATGCTTGCCTAGAGCCTGATCTTATGGAGGCATTTTTAAAATTGAAGTCCCCTCCTCTTAGATGTCTCTAATTTGTATCAAGTTGACATAAAACTGCCCAGCATAGACCCTGTGTTCAGTTTCTCCTCCGAGCATGTGGACCTCATCTGGATTGTACCTATTTAGGGCCTTGACCTATGTTGTCTGTCTATATTCTAAAGGAAGTTGCAAAGGAAGTGCATGTATTTGGATGGGGAGAGGGATGGAAAGAATCTAGGATCCCTGTGGGCAGTTAAAATGATCAGAATATATTATATGATTTTTTTCAACAAAAAAGAAAATTAATAATAAATTTGCTGAAGGATGAAATATTAATTGAAATATAGGTAAAACTTAGTTATAAATTTATCATTCAACTGAATTATAAGACAGCTATAGAAGTTAGGAGATGGGAATTTCAACAAGCAACAATACTTATAAATTTATACATTTTCCCTTAATGATGTTTATTTGTTTGGGATAGGATGTTACATGTAAATGTGACAGGTCTCTGAAGTAAAGCATTCTTCCTGTCTATATCCCTGGGTGCTGGGATTACTGTAATTAGTCAACATGTCTGACCTAAAATTTTTACAAATAGATATAAATAGATATAAGGGTATCACTTATTTAGCCTTTCCAGTATTCTTATAACTCTATCCATCAACCATGCAATTCTGCACAACCCAGTTTGAAAATGGATACCTTAGACAATTTAATATGGGTTAATGTGGTGGTTTGAATAAAAATAGTTTTGAATGACTCATAGGGAGTGACACTGTATTCTTGCTGGAGTGGGTGTGACCATGCTGGAGGAAATATGTCACTGGGATCAGGCTTTGAGGTTTCAGATGCTCAAGCCAGTCCCAGTGTCACTTTCTCTTCCCACTGCCTGGGGATCAGGATGTAGAACTCTCAGTTACCTCTCCAGCACCATGTCTGTGTGCATTGCTATCATGCTTCCTGGTGTGATCATAGACTAAACCCCCAAAGCAGTAATTCCCAATTAATTTATTTTTCCCTTAAGAGTTGCTGTGGTCATGGTCTCTTCACAGAAACCTCAAGAAAGCGAGTATAAGGCTTTAAGTTCATAACTGAATATGGCAGATCTTGTGTTCTCGGCAGAAAGAGAATTTGCCATTCACATACAAGATATTCTGGGTTACATGTAATCACAGGGTTGTTTTGGAAGAATGGTTTAAAAGAAATAACCAGATAATTACTGTGAAGGTGCTAATGTGGAAGGATTGTTCTTGAGACAAGTAAACCTATGGTTTACCATCAAACACTCCTTTACTGATGATCTTGATTAATCTCTTTTGACTCTAAAGTGACCTATCTTTTCTCTCACCATGTGATAGGAGATGTGTATTTATAGTCACTATATTTAGCTTGTCCTTCTGATTAGTAACTTTTCTCAGTCATTCAATCTAAGCTAATCTAGTGCAACTATATAAGTAAAAGCTTTGAGAAACCTTGTTCTTTACTATGGTATTCAAAATGGTATTTCCTATCCCACTGATGTTATAAACATATGCTTTCCATTGTACTTTTCTTCAGAGTAATGATTATTATAATGTCTCCTCATTGACTGTCTTATCTATTGATTTCTAATCATAGTAGCTGACCAGCAGCACTTTTCAGGAATTACTTGTGTATCAAATGAAATAAAATTGAAATTATGCATGAAAACTGACACTGGCCACCTCTAGACATTTCTTCCCAGCTCACCTTCACATATAAATTTATTCCATACACAGATTTATTTCTTAGCACTGCTGCTCTTTAATCTTTGTATATCATGAAACTCATTTTAGTTTCTAGGGTCACTAACTAAGGGGTCATATAGACTGTGTCAGGCTAAATTCTAACTGCAGGCATTTCCTCTGTTAAGTTAGTGGGAAACTTTCGGTTGCATCTCCAGGCATGTCTCACTTTATTTACTGCTGCAGTCTTTCCTACTTGTCTGGTAAAGACTTGTGAGGCTTTCTGTTTGCTTGTGATGAGACAGAACACCCTTTCAATGACATCTTGCTGGCAAATTCTCCAGAAGTCTGGATTTTCTTGTGTTTGGGTCCCAAACCTAGTCCAGTAGCACGTTTGCTTGTAATATACATACATGGGTAGTAGGAAGGTATCCACTCCATTATTCTGGATATGTAAGTTAAGTTGGAATTTGAAGTAGAGAAAATAATGAATGGTAATGGAAATTGACCCAAGAGAAAGGGTAGAAGTGCCAATAGACAACACATAAATAAGTAAAACCTGATATTAAATAATTTATTAGCAAAGAATAAAGCACCCTCTCCCTTGTCTTCCGATAGTTAATGAGTTAATAATTATTGGTGGTTCAATGACTATATAGTTTAAAATTTATTTTTTAATATTAGAAAAGTCATTAAATAAAACTGTACAAAAAAGTAATTGAAATCCAATAATAGTCCACATTTGAAAGTACCTATCAATAATCACTTAAAAATTATAACAATAACAACCAAAATGCCATGTGGTGTTGCCCACCTATAATCACAGTGCTTAGGAGGCAGAGGCATATGGACTTTTGTGAATTCAAGTTCAGGCTTGTCCACAGAGTGACTTCTATGACATCCAGGATTACACAGCAAGATTCTGTTATAAATAAATTAAGTTGCTGGGCGTTGGAGGGCCAAGCCTTTAATCCCAGCACTCTGGAGGCAGAGGCAGGCTGATCTCTGTGAGTTCAAAGCTAGCCTGGTCTACAGAGCAAGTTCCAGGAAAGGCTCTAAAGCTAAACAGAGAAACCCTGTCTCATAAAACAAAAACTGAAAGAAAAATTAAACTAATAATGTAACACAAAACTATGGATGCATCACCTAGAAACAATGACATTTGTTAACATTTATAAGCAGCTTTATTAAACTGAGAATGCCACAAAGATGGAAACTTTGATGTGAATGTTGTATTCTATGGCCTGGTGAAAGTGGAAAACCTTCTGATCATGAGATAGGGAAAGTGGAGAGAAAAAGTCCAATAAGAAAAATGAACCAACTGTTTACAGAACACATCAATGAAGCCCCAGAATGGTGTTTGTACCACACATGTAGACAAAGAACCAAAAATCCCACACATCTCAGGGTGTAGCTAGAGGCTGTTCAGATGTTTTAGTAAGCTATTCATGAGTTGTGTCTGGAAGAGAGAAAGAGACAGGTTAATGGAGAGAGGAAAGTTTGCTCAGAGTGGAGAGCTGGAGTATTGGACCTCAAAATAGTTCCATGTTTCAATATCAACTGTTATGTTAAACAGACATGGAAATTATATATATAATTATAACAAAAATACCCATAATAAATATAAAAATATATAACATAATAATACCTTAATCAGTACAAAGTTCCTTAGTAGAGTAGAGAAGTTGCTGAGATAAGCCTTTTATCTATTTTTCTTTAATTGACAATAGATTTTTTTTTATATAATATGTTCTGATTTTGGTTTCCATCCCCACAGCCCCTCTGAGATCATCGCCATCCTCCTCTGCTCTGACAAAAAAAAATATACTCTTTCTGTCTCTGGTTAGAAAACAAGAAGACATTGAAAAAATAATAATAGAATAATATACAAAACAAACAAACACACACACAAAACAGAAGACAAAGACCCAAGGAAATAACTGGAGAAACACATATCAACACAGAGAACACCATATTTGCACACACTGAAAATCCATAAAACACAAACCCGAAAGCCATAATATATATGCACAGGAACTGTAAGGCTACAAAAAAAATGCCCTGACACAGCATTATGAGACAAAGATCCTCCAAAGATGCCACTGAGTTTGCTTAGTGTTGGTCATCTACTGTTGGGCATGAGGCCTGCCATGTATATATTGAATATATGTAGCATTTTTGTCTGTTATTCCAGAGGCTCTGTTTCTGATATCCCAAACAACATAAACCAGGCCTGGTGGTATGTGCATGTAATCCATGCCCTAGGGAGATAGAGGAAATTGGCATCAGAAGGTCCTGGTCACTCTCAGCTATATAATGAGTTTTTAGGTCATCTATAGTTAAAGGCTATATTTTACACACACGTGTGCACACACACACACACACACACACACACACACACACACATACACACATACACACACCTGCTACTACCTACACAAAGACCTAAACCACTATATCAGATATTTATTAATGTGATTAAAGATGAATTGCAGCTGGAAAGATTTTTAATATCATATAGTAGTAGAATCTAAGTTTAGTCTAACATCGAATTCTAGACCTTGACAGAAAACATAGTTATATTATTCCAAAACTGTACTTTTCTGCCTCTATTTGTGAAATAGAATGGGAAAACAAGCTGATGAATCTAGGCTTGAAAATACAAATGTAAATCAACAGACATTTATGTGTTTACTAGGATAGTGTCTGCTAAGACTCCACTGAGTTTTCCTTGTAATTTTATATTTATTTATAATAAATATTGGTTACTCAACTCCCCCAATAGCTGTTATTTTATGTAAATTCATTAATTTTCTCTAATAGCAAAATAATGGATGAACTGATACTCTCTCAAGTAAGATAACTATTAACCACTTAATTGTTACATTTACTATTACACTTAGGAACTTGTGAAAGAAAATAATGGTAGAGATAATTTTTAGCAAACACACTGTGTTTTTATTAAAATATTTTAACAGTGAGTACTTTGGTCAGAAATGTATGAATGTGCATGAAATGTGGCTATGATTCTGTGATGAAAACTTCATGCTGAAATGTAAATGTGTAAAAGTACCACATTTGTTTCATCCATTCTTCAGTTGAGGGGCATCTAGGTTGCTCCCAGGTTCTGGATATTACAAATAATGCTGCTATGAACATAGTTGAACAGATGTTCTTGTTGCATGAATGTGCATCTTTTGGGTATATACCTAAGAGAGGAATTGCTGGATCTTGAGGCAGACTAATTACCATTTTTTTTTTTTTTGGAGCAGCCATAATAATTTCCAAAGTGACTGTAAGAGTTTGCATTCCCACCAGCAGTGGAGGAGTGTGCTCTTTTCTCCACATCCTCTCAAACATAAACTGTGTCTGGTGTTTTGATTTTAGCCATTCTGACTAGAGTAAGATGGTATCTCAGAGTTGTTTTGATTTGCATTGCTCTGATGGCTAAGATGTTTAGCACTTTCTTAAGTGTCTTTCAGTCATTTTAGAATCCTATATTGATAATTATCTATTTAGTTCTGTACCCCACTTTCTTTTTCATTTTTATTCTTTTATATTAATTTACATTTTTATTTTTATTTTACAAATCGATCCCAGTTCCCTTTCCCTCCTTCACTCTGTCCCTCAATCCCTCCTCCCTCCCTCCCTCCTTCCCTCCCTCCCTCCCTCCCTCCCTCCCTCCCTCCCTCCCTCCCTCCCTCTGTCCTCTCTTTCTCCCTCTTTCTCTCCCTCTTTCCCTCTCTCCCAGCCACACATGCACCCCGACCACCCTCCCCTCCCATCCCCCCACTCCACATGTAAGGTGATGCCCTCCAGGAGGGGTCATCTAAATCTGTCAAGTCATACAGAGTAGGGACTAGGACTTCTCTCCTGTCTCTAGGCCAAGGGAGTATTCCTCCATGGGGGTTGTGCCCACAAATTCCTTTTGTGCACAAGGAATACATCCTGGTTCCACTGTCTGAGGCCCCTTAGACTGCTCAGGCCTTCTATCTGAGACCCATGTTCAGGGGGTCTGAGTCAGTCCCATGCTGAATTCCCAGCTATCAGTCTAAGGGCCCATTAACTCATCCTTGTTCAGGTACCCCATTTAATTGGATCATTTATTGTTTTAGTAACTAACTTCTTGAGTTCTTTGTATATTTTGGAAATCAACCCTCTGTCAGATGTGGAGTTGGTAAATATCTTTTCCCATTTTGCGGGCTGCTATTTTGTCTTGTTGACTATGTCCTTTGCCTTACAGAAGCTTTTCAATTTCAGGAGGTCACATTTATTAATTGTTGATCTCAGTGTCTGTGCTACTGGTGTTTTTTTCAGGAATTGGTCGCCTGTACAAAATCATTCAAGGGTACCACCCACTTTCTCTTCTAAGAGGTTCAGTGTGGCTGGGTTTATGTTGAGGTCTTTGTTCCATTTGGACTTAACTTTCATACATGGTGATATATATGAATCTATCTACAGTCTTCTGCAGGTCAGCATTTAGTTATGCCAGCACCATTTGTTGTAGATGCTTTCTTTTTTCCATTGTATAATTTTAGATTCTTTAAAAAAAATATCAGATATTCTTAGGTGTGTAGGTTAATATCAGGATTTCAATTTGATTCCATCGGTCCACCTGTCTATTTTTGCACCAATACCAAGCTTTTTTCAGAACTATAGCTTTCATAGATGGGATGAGAATTTCCCCCATATGCTCTTTTTTTTTTTTAATACTTTTGGTGCTATTCTGTAAGGTTAGCAGATGTGGCCTTGCTAGAAGAAATATACGGTAGGGACTACCTCTGGGTCTTTTCTAAACCATTCTCAGTCTTCTTGCTGCTTCCTGCTATGGTTCACAATATGAACCTTGAGCTTCTGCTCTGGCATGTTTATTAGTAATCACTCTAGAAAAACTGCAACTTGGGAAAAAGATATACATAATATACAGTTTGAAAAGAAAATATTCCAGGAAACTTAATTTGTAGCCATGGCTTCTGCTGAAAGAAGTAAAGAGATAAGCCTTATCTGCATTGGAATAAAGGGAAGTGCTTCCTCAGAACAGGACTTGTACAAAGTAAGGTTCCAACTTACGAAACAAAAAGGCCTGAATAATTTTATGTTCTAACAAAGACCAAGACATAAATGTTGCTGCTACTAAAATTCAAGGGGATTTGAGTTTGTTCAAAGCCAGCAGCTGAACTTGGCAATATGATTAACACAGTCTAGAGGCATGAAGGATATAAAAATAAATGATAGAATCATAGAATATCACTCCACAGCTTTGAAGAACTACTCAGGCCAGGCCATGTGTGTCAGGGAACTCCCTGCATGGAGGCCCTGAGTGGCCATTTTGTGGAGCTGTGGAAGTAAATCTTGGGTACTGTAACTAGATGTTAGAAATTCAAGAACTGTAACACTTCTGCTAAGGAGAACCACACAGGGGTGGAACGAAAGAAAGATAAGTAGTAGCCTGCAAGGCTGGAATGGCAGAGCCAACTAAGTAAGCCCTTTGACATAGAACATAGACCTGTGGTATTTGGTATTTGACCTGCTGGATTAAATCTTGTTTTGGTCCAGTATTTCTCCACTATGCCCCCATCCTTCTCTTTTGCAATGGTAATGTGTATTCTGTATTATTATCCTTTGGAAGTATGTAATTGGTTTTGGTTTTTATAGGGAGTTATAGTTAAGAGATTGACTTTGGTCTCAGAAGAGTCTTTGGATCTTAGACTGTGAAACAATGCTAAGACTGGAGATTTTGAAGTTGGACTAAATTTATTTTATATTAATATAAGGCCAGGAACCAACAGGGACAGGGAGTATAATGTGGTGATTTGAATAAGGCTGTCCCTGATGTGCTCTGGGGTTTAAATACTTGGTCCCCAGTTGCTAGTATTGTGTTGGTTTAGAACGGTGTGGCTTTGGTGAAGAAAGAATGGGGTCAAAGGTTTTATACCATTCCCAGTCCTTTCTCTGCTTTGTGCTTACTGTTCAAGATGTTATCCCTCCACTTCTGCTCCACCTATCATGGCTGCTGCTTGCTGCCACACCTTCCTACCTTGATGGATCCTTCTCCCTCTAGAACCATAGAGGAAATGACTCTCTGTTATCAGTTGCCTTATTCTTGTAGTTTTTTATTATAACATAGAAAAATAACTAAGATATATGTACATAGTGATTAAACATTCAATACTCATGTCCTTAACTGTGGGTTTAAAAATCCCTGTGTGGGGGAAACACCCAGGTAGAAACTGCTGGAGTTTAGAGTGAGGCTTAATTTCATAAGTTTAACTTTAGGTCTGTGATCATATGTCTCATGTGAAAGTAGATAAAAATCCTAAAGGCTGGGTTCCAGGGAGAAAATGTACATTTACATAACCTCAAATTTACTAAACCAGTGTTTCAAACACATTTTTATTAACAGATTTCCCCCTTAGGAAAAATAACAAGGCTCATATTACCAAGGAAGTTAAAAGATTCAATTCCACACATATCTATAAACACACACACACACACACACACACACACACACACACACACACACACACACACAAGTAATCAGGGATATTTGGGATATTTTACTATTTTGAGCTCATGCTGGTCTTGTGCAAAGTGGCATTATTGCTATGTTCATATGTGCAGCTGCCCTTTTGTGTTCTGAAAATAATGTTTCCTTGACATTATCCACCACTGCTGGCTCTTAAAAGTTTCTCCCCACCTCTGTAAATATTCAAAGTCTTAGGCGGCAGGGGTGTGGGCTGTGACATGTGTATTCCATTTAAAGTTGAAGTATCTTATCTCTGCATATTTTTAGTTGAGGGTTGCTGTGTTAATTGACATCTACTGCAAGAAACTTCTCTAATGACGGGTGAGTGAGGCAATGATCTATGCATAAAGCAATAGATCATTAGGAGTCATTTCAATAGTATATCCACTTAGCAGAATATAGTATTATGTCATCCCTTTTACGCCCATGACATTCATTGTACTACTGCACCAATGGACATATCTTGCCTTTTAGGTGACAAATAGTTTATATCTTTTAGTAAGCTGAGAACACAACAAGTTTTGGGACAGTAAGGTAATTAAGCTGATTTTTAGACTTGCACAAAATTGAAAGCTCATGTGACTTGTAGAACTGTTCAGCAGATAAACAACTTTCCAGCCATTGAGGTGAAAGAAAAATGGATAAAATCTTCAAAAAATGCATTCTGGGGGAAAATTAGTCTAATAGTTTAAAATGCTCTCATAAGTAAATTATTTTTATTTACAGTTAATGCTGAAGTCTTAGATTTTACTTATGATGAGACTGCTTTTTAACGTCATGCAAAAAGATAGTCGCTCTTTTAATTGTATGCATATGTGTGAATGCACTGACAAAATATAAGCTTGGTGATGTATGATGGAGTGAAGTATAATACAGAAATTAACCTTCTCCAGGCTAGCTGTCAAGTACTAATACATTCCTCCTAACACTTCTTTGAAATTTACCAGTGACTCTGACAGTGTTTATAGTGGACAAAAATGGCTTTAAATCTTTATGCTTTTGATTTTGACTTTAAAACACAGTACCTACAAATTGTGTATGGTATGGATGTAAGGAGACAATAGTGACATTTCTCTTGCTGTAAAATAAGATCTGTGACCCTTTAAACTGGAGAGAAGCATGACACTGGATCTGTAGTTTGGGAGGAAGAGAGATCTAATGTGGAGGGTCTTGCGTTTCATTCCATAGCCCAGAAAGCTGCATGAATAAACTTCCTATTCCTTATGAAATTAGAGAGAAAAGCAGAATGTAATCTGGATCTCAGACTTGAGCTGTACAATCGAGACAGTAGAGAATCCCAGGACAGCTCTCAGAATCTCACTGTTATGTCTACATTTCTTGTACATTACATGTGGACTGGGTGAGAGTGTATTAAAGAGTGGGTATCCCAAGAAAGATTCTAGAGTAGAGTGAAAATTGAAGAACAATTATGTGCAGGTTACAAGCCTGAAAATAAAGAGATCCTGGCTTGGGACTGTGCAGTCACAGTTCAAGAGACTGAGCTAGCAGATGACAGAGGAGGCAGCTGTAATACTGCTGAACTGAGAGGCCAAAAAGTACGGCCACTACACGGACATAATACTTTTTGAAATTATATGAATTGGACATTTTTTCTTCCATCTATCTGTGTATATTACTTATGAAGTCACATTAGCTGTATTTTTTTCTGTGTTTTTTAATCCTACAGTGAATTTGGAAGGGTGATCTTGTCTGTCAGATAGCAAAACAAAACTAAATAAGATAAACAAACAAAAAACATAGAGGGTACAGGCTTGAATAATGCTTCCTCCAGGACTCTTCATTATTCAGGATGTCTGACATCCTGAATAAAAAAGTGAAGGGATAAAAACGTGAAGGAGAAAGTGACCACTAAACAAGGACTAGCCACAACTTCAGTCTTCATCCACATAAGGGAGAAAAGAAGGTCTTTTGTTTTGTTTTTTTCGAGACTGGGTTTCTCTGTATAGCTTTGGAAGCGGTCCTGGAACTCATTCTGTAGACCAGGCTGGCCTGGAACTCACAGAGATCTGCTTGCTTCTGCATCCCAAATGCTGGGATTACAGACCTGTACCACAGTTGACCGGCTGGCCAGGAGAAATGAATTTAAAGTACACTAAGTGGTAGTTTATTTCAATTATTATTTTTTGATAGCAGGACCTACAGAATACTCTTCTCAGAGTCCCCAATGAAAAGACAAAGAAAACTTAAGTTTTGCATTCTAGTCCAGGAATTGACTTGGCAAGGATGGTCTAGGGATGGAGACAGTGCCTCCTCAGAGGAAGCTAGATTGCACCTTTTGGGACCCATTCTTTCTATTGGGTTGTGTTTATCAGTTCTTTGGCAGCTGTGTCTTAGATTCTGTATTACCTTTTCCAACATTTTTTAAAAACACCTCTCTGCAAATAGTATATATGATTCTGTATTTCTTAATAAACTTGCTTGGCATAAGTCATCTGCTTGTGCAAGACTTTCAGATTCCAGCTATTGTGTTTGTTATCCTCACTTCCCATCTTCTTTCTTTCGCTTCCCTGGTGCTCCCATTCAACATTTCACTGTTCAGGATCCTTGTTCCTACTATTTCAAAAACAATTCTTAATATTATAGACTAATTTAGAGGCTGGTTTTATAATGCCTTAAGATTGTGAAACCAATACTTAAGACATAATTCATTCTTTTTAGAGAAATCATCCACCTTTGCAAAAAAAAAGTAACACTAACCCTCAGCTTGGTATTTTTGTGAGACTCCTAACAAGTGCTTTTTCATTGTCTTATTGTATTTTGTTTTTTTCCTATCTGGCTGTGGTCTCTTAGAGGACTGCTGTTTTCTGGAAAGGAAATGGAAGGAGAATGGATCTGGGTAGAGGAGAATTGGGGAACCCTAGAGCAGTGGAACAAATGAAAAATGTGGTTGGAATCTATTGTATGAAAACAGTGTGCACACACACACACAGACAGAGAGAGAGAGAGAGAGAGACAGAGAGAGAGAGAGAGAGAGAGAGAGAGAGAGAGAGAGAGAGAGAGAGAGAGAGAATTGGATGGAGGGAGGAAGGAAAGGAAAGAAAGAAAGGAAAGATATAAGGAAGGAAGGAAAGAAGGAAGGAAGGAAGGAAGGAAGAAAGGAAGGAAGGAAGGAAGGAAGAAAGAAAGGAAGGATGGATGGAAAAAAGGAAGGGAACGAAGGAGGAAATAGAAAGCTGAGCAATCCAGTAAGCAGCGCTCTTCCATGGCCTCAACTTCACTCCTTTAAGGTACCTGACTTGAGCTCCTGCCTTAACTTCCCTTCATGATGAACTGTTGTCAAAATATGTAAACTGAAATAAAACTATTCCTCCAGAAATAAGAATGGCAATAGCAATACTAGAGATATTATTATTATTATTATTATTATTATTATTATTATACTAATTGTTGTATGGTAACATATTTGTGTATGTATTTTTATAGGTTGCAGAGTGAGTTGTGCATGTGTATGGTATGTGTAGGTCTGTATATAATGCCCACACTTTTGAATGAATGAAGAACAGAGGATATGAATTCTGGTCTTTAGGCTTATAGAACGTGTGTGACAGTCAGTAAGCTATCTTTCTAGCTTCATCTGATGGTTTTAATTGTCTGTCCAGTAATACAGAATGTAAAGGAGACAAGATATGGCAAAATCTAGGTCAATGGTGACCTTTTAGAGAACATTTCTATGGGAGAACCTGCAGAAGACAAATTGCAAGAGTTTAAGTACAACGCAAATGAGAAATAAAGTAAAGACTAATAGAAAAGCAAGAAATGCTGTTTGCAAAATTGTCTGGTAAAAGGGCATGAGTTTAAAAGATTAACCTATGCAAAATGCGTGTTAAAGAGATGAGATCTATTGCTTAGAAATCCTGGAAGGAAAGGAGAAAATTAGTTCATGAATTCCTATAGATTTAAATTGCAGATATATTTAATAAAGAGTTTGTCATTGATATTGGAGAAAAAAACGTTGTTCGACTAATAGTTATAATCTATTCATAAGCATGAAGTAAATCAGGCCTGGGTATAATTAGGAAGAGAGAATCAATAAAGACAAAAAATATTTTTAATTTATTAATAGAACTAGAATAATTCATGTGTTAGGTATAATTACTTGGAAAATGCTTGGATCACACCAATGATTCAACAATGTGCTTTCATTTAATATATTTATATCAAATGAAATCATGATGCCTCCAATATGTTTTCTTGTCTCTTTGTTACTAGAGGTAAGCGTGGGAGCTTAGGGGAAGGAAAAGAGCTGCCTGTTCTGAAGAAGTGTTGAAATACACAAATATCCTGTTTACATAGAACAGTATAATAGTGCAAACTTATTTAAAAATCTATTCTTTCTCTTATGAGAATAGCTTTCTCTGCAAGATCTGCTATAGTTCAATGCCGCCAACCCTGCTGTTTACCTCTCAAGCAGAACTGTATATAACACAGCCTTGTAGAGCTGGTCACTGTTGAATTTAGCCAATCTTAATCTTTAGTTTTTATAGTTATGGTCACGGCTATACCACACATACTTACTGCCACAGGTTTTGAATTGTTGTTAAGGTCTGGTAATTAGTTTTCACTGACAACTGCTTTTTTTCTATTCTTTCTTGTGTTCAAGTGCCTAATTAATCTTTTAAACGTACATCTTTAATCATTTAACTCCCACTTTCAAAAGTCATTAGCTAATTTCAACTTCTCATTTATTAGCCTTTAGTTCAATTGGTTTACTTTGCCTTCCAGCAGATGGAAAATTGTGTATGTCTATTTTCCTTCCAAGGAGAAATCACAGCCTCTAGCTTTGCCTAGTGTCTCACATGGGTTACCCTTAACTCATTTATATATTAAATTTAATTATATGACTGCACCAATTTATAGCAATATAAAAGATCAATATGCAACTGGAGATAAATGACCAGAAAATACAGAGCATCTGTGATTGAGGAGCCTGCCAGTTGGATATCATAAACATATAAAGAAACCGATGACTGAAGAATAAAATGCAAAAGAAATTGAGCAGAAAAAAGGTTAATTTAATTGGTAAGTTGAGATCCAGGTGGAAAAGGTAGTTAATTAGTGATACTGAAGTCAGTAAAATAGAACAACCTGCTCTCACACAAGACCATGCAGGCAGAAAACCAATGGAGCTAATTCCATGACAAAAAAACATGAGCTGGCAGAAACTCCTGAAATATTTCAAACAGGAAAGTGCAATGCAATAATAAAATCTAAAATTTTGGAACATCACCTTGAATGCAATGTGGGTTGAAATAAATAAACTAAAAATAGGCTGACTTGAGCACTATCACAGCTGCTTAGTGAGTAAGCATGCAGGTTGTGGCAAAGGTCGTGACAGCATGGTCAGACTTTGGGGGCAGATTGAGAAAACAGCTCAGTTCTGCAGATCAATTTCATTACCATTACCTGGGCTTTCAAGGTAGGTGATATCTTGAATTAATTTGGTGCACTTGCTACAACTGATGACTCAAACTTGAGGTATCTTTAACTGCTACCAGTAGTTTTCATGAGATTTAAGGCTTGTGGAACAACAGGCAAAAACAATGTAATATGTAGGCATGACATATCATGCAGAAAAATTCCTGTGTCCTGAATATCTATAGTGGCTCACAGCTTCTTTTCTTGTGGGGTCCTTCTCATCCCCCCGCCAAAACCGTCTCCAATAACCACCTGTTCTTTCACTGGTATGTGTCTTTATCAGAATAACACATGATTGGAACCATGTGGTCTATAAATATCAAGCTTGCCTTTTTTATTTGTTTATACCTATGGGAGACTCCTCCATGGCTTCTCTTGTCTTGATCACAGAATTCTTTCAATTCTTTAACAATAGTGCACTATGTAAACATGCATTTATACACACACACACACACACACACACACACACACACACACACACACATATATATATATATATGTATGTATATTTATGGGTATGTATCTCTAATATTTTCAATCCAGAATGAACCTAGTAGTTTATTTCACATATATAAATGAGTTTTTTAAAATTCATTTGATGAACAAGTAACATAATTGCTTGATCATTAGGTAAATGTATATTTTGATTTGTGAGGAGCTTCCAAACTGTCTTTTGAGGAGGTGGTAATCAATTATTCATTACTACCAACAATGACTGATCATTTCTGTAGCTTTCCAACAACACCTACCTCTGCTGTTGTCAGTGTTCAAGATTCCAGTCATTCTAATTATTTTATTGTAGTGTCATTTTGTTACTTTAGTTTGAAAATTCTCCAACAATGTATAAAGCTCAACACACTTTGCCTGCATATTTTTCATTAAAATATGATGTGGTGACTTTTCTATTTAGGTTTATCTACTTTTATTGGCCAGCTTGCGTCTTCAGTTTTTAAGAATCACTTGCATATTTGGCATAAAAATAATTTCATCAAATGTGTGCTTTGAAGGTTTTTCCCACACTCTGTGGCTTGCCTGTGCATTCTTTGATGTTGAGGAAAATGAAGCATTATAAACCTCTTCTAACTTGCCTCCTATAACTGTGTCTACAAATTCCTTTCCAGCATACAAAAATGTCAATGTGCTTAATGCCACCAAATCAGATACTTACAATGATTATGCACTAAATAAAAGTCATGTATAGTTATCAGAAAAATTAAAAAAATTCATTGCTAAATCAAACATCACTCATTGCTAAATCAAACATCACTCTTATTTTATCTTATGCTGTCTTTTTTGGGCTTACATTTTCAAATTCATGTCATAATTCAGTTATTAATATTCCAAAAGGGATCTGGTTAGAAACTGATCCATTTGTTCACATAGACATTTAAATGTTCATGCACTGTTTGGGGAAGAGGCTGTCCCTTTTCCATTGAAATAACATTTGAAAAATTGTAAAATATATCTTGACTATATTTGTGTGGTTAATATGTCAGCTCTTTGATTTATTCAATTTTCTATGATTTTGTCAGCGCTACACTTCTCCTATGGATGAAATATTGTATCAAGCCTCAACATGTGAATATTTTGTATCCTCTAATTTTGTTCTTTTCCTTTACTTTTTTGGTCTTTTGGGATTTTTGTCTTTCTGTGCAAACCTAATACATTCTTGCAAACATACATGTGACAATTGTTAGAATATTTACCAGTGTTTTGCTAAAACTATTGCTCAATATAGAAAAACACAGACATATAATGATGTCTTGTGTCTCTTTTGAGTAAAGTATAAAGATAATAAAGTACAAAGGATAAAAAATATTGATGACATTTCTTTGGTCAAATTAGAACAACCATATGGCTTTTGTCTATAAATTGGACAAGAGGAGTAGTATACAGGTTTTAAAGAGATGATGATAAATTGGGTTTTGGATATTTAGAATTTGAATTGCCCTAAGGCAAGTTGGCAAATCAATCATCATGAAACTGATTAATGGGATATGATATACAAGTGCATCAGCTGGATACACAGATGTGAAATTTTCAACATAGATAAAATTAAATCCCAGATTATTCATGATGTTTTCTTCACAAACTGCCAACTTGAAAATATATAAGCAGCTTGGGAAAATTTTTAAAAGGGAAGTCTGAATTTAGGAATATTTACTTAGTAGGAAACTGTAGTGAAAATTAAAGATGGATGAAGTGGATCAACTTGATATACAACAAAGATATCTGCTTTGTGCAGCAAACATTTTATATTCTTCTTACTATATTTTTATTATTTTTAATTAAATTATAGTCATGTCACATTCTATGTTCTCTTCTCTCCCTATAGGCCCCTCAATCCCATGTCCAACTCCTTATTTTATACTTTTAAAATTTGATTAGATTTCTCCCTTTTCTCCCTCTAAACACTTTGCATATATCCTTCTCCACTCTCCTTCCATTTTTTTCCTAAATTTATTTACTTATTACTGAAGTCATATAAGATATTTGCTTTTAGACCTACAGAGAACATAAATATTGTCAGTATGAAAACCTGAAATGGTATCATTGATAGAACTGCAAATGTAAAACCAACCAACAGAAAAACATAAATGGTAACACCAATGTGATCAGCTGAAAGGGTATAATATGATGAAAAGGCAGCGGTGAAGAGACCAAGGAATGTATTTTTTATCATCACTAATTAGCTGAGAAAATTTGTAGAATGTTTATGTAGCAGGAAATAACTCAGAGATAAAAAGGTAAGACATATGAATTCCATCCCTCCCCCAAAATAACTGAAAAGAATTTCCTTCAAGAAAAGTTCTAAAATTGAATATTGAGCTTAAGAAACAATAGTTTGTTAATTAAGACATTAATAAGCATGTAAGTAGTTGAAAAATAGCAGAAAACCTTATATTTTGATTCAAAATATACATATGCGTAGAGAAATAGATTCCACTGATAGAGGTAGACACACTTTATGCTAACACTTGAAAAATATTAAATAAATAAGAAAATAAACATTCATAGTATTCAAATTACTATCAAAGTTAATAAAATACTTATTTTCTGTTTAAGAAAATATTAGGTATTGTTTACTTCATTTTGGAGGGGTACTTTAAAGCATATTTGATAGTGAAAGTATAAAATACAATGTGAAGCTCCACATATTGTGAATGATTATTACTACCATATATAAATTCACTGAGTTGTATAAAGTTGAGTTTTATTTTGATGTGCGATTTATTTTATTTGCAACTTTTATTTTTATAATGAAGTTGAAAATTATTATGCTTATTTGCATTTATTTATTTACTATTCTTATTTTACATATCAATCCCAGTTTCCTCTTTGTTCCTCCCTCCCTCTCTTCCTCTCTCCCATGCCATCCCATTCCCCCTCCCCCACTCCACATGTAGGGTCATGCCCTCTAGGAGAGGTCATCTAAATCTGTAAAGTCATTTGGAGTAGAGAATAGGCCCTCTCTCCTGCCTCTAGGTTAAGGGAGTATCCCTCCATGGGGAATGTGCTCCCAAAGTCTATTTTTGTGCACCAGGGATACATGCTGGTTCCACTGTCAGAAGTTCCTTAGACTGCCCAGGCCTTCTAACTGAGACCCATGTTCAGGAGGTCTGAGTCGATCCAATGCTGGATTCCAAGCCATCAGTCTGGGATCCAATTAGCTCCTCTTTGGTCAGGTCAACTGTGGGTTTCTGTAGCCTGGTCTTTTCATCTCTTTCTGCATCTGGATCCAGTTCAGATCAGTGTTTAGCTATGGGTGTCTGCTTCTGTTCCCCTCAGCTACTAGATGAGGGCTCTATGGTGGTGGATAAGTTTGTCATCAATCCCATTATTAGGGAAGGTCATTTATGGTAGCCTTTCCACTGTCGCTCAAATTGTTAGTTGGGGTCAGTCTTGTAGGTCTCTGGACATTTCTCTAGAGTCAGTTTTCTTTTCCAATCTATAATGGCTCCCTCTTTTATGGTCTCTCTCTCTCTTTCTGTCTCTGTCTCTGTCTCTCTCTCTGTCTCTCTCTCTCTCTCATCTATTCCTCCCCAAATGCAATCTTCCTAGTCCCACATGCTTTTCTCTCCTCCCTTTCTCTTTCTCTTAGCTCCCTCTCCACTCATTGCCTCCACCACTCCCAATATGCTCAGGGATTCTTGTTCCTTTTCCCTTCTGTGAGGGACATGTATGAAAATCTTAGAATCCTCCTTGTATCCTAGTTTCTGTGGTGGTGTGAATTATAGGCTGGTGATCCTTTGCTCTACATCTAAAATCCATATATGAGTGAGTACATACCATGTTCCTCTTTTTGTGACTGTATTACCTCAGTCAGGATGGTTTCTTCAAGTTGCATCCATTTGCATGTGAATTTCAAGATTCCATTGTTTTTTTTTCTGCAGAGTAGTATTCCATTGTGTAATTGTGCTAATATATATATACATATATACATATATATATATTATTTTACATATTGATCACAGTTCCCTCTCCTCCCTCCCTCCCTTTTTCCCTCTCTCCCAGCCTCTCATGTCCCCCCAACCTACCTCCCCTCCCATCCCACCTCCATACCACATGTAGGGTGATGTCCTCCAAGAGGAGATATCTAAATCTGTCAAGTCTTTTGGAGTAGGGACAGGACTTCTCTCCTGTCTCTAGGTTAAAGGAGTATCACCCCATGAGAGATGTGTCTGCAAGGTCCTTTTGTGCACCAGGAATAGATCCTGTTTCTACTATCTGAGATCCCCCAGACTGCTTAGTTCTTCTAACTGAGACCCATGTTCAGGGGGTCTTGTTCAGTTCCATGCTGGATTCCCAGCAGGGGGCCCATTAGCTTCTCCTTGTTCAAGTAAGCTGTCTGTATGTGTTACTGCAGCCTGGTCTTGTCCTCCCTCTCTGCATCTGAATTTCAGTTCAACTCAGTGTTTAGTTGTAGGTGTGTGCTTCTGTTTCCATCAGCTACTAGATGAGGTCTCCATGATGGCGGATAAGTTAGTAATCAATCTCATCATCAGGGAAGGACATTTATGGTAGCCTTTCCACTGTTGCTGAAATCATTGGTTGGGGTCAGTCTTGTAGTTCTGTGGACATTTCTCTAGGTTCGGTTTTCTCTTCAAACCTATAATGCCACATCTTCTTTATCAACTCTCCAGTTGAAGGGCATCTAGGTGGCTTTCAGGTTCTTGCTATTATAAATAATGCTGCTAGGAACATAGTTGAACAGATGTCTTTGTTGCATGGAGGGGATCATTTGGATATATGCCTAAGAGGGGAATTGCTGGGTCCTGTGGTAAACTGATTCCTATTTTCCTGAGGAACTGCCATACTGATCTCCAAAATGACTGTACATGCCTGCACTCCCACTAGTAGTGGAGGAGTGTTTGTTCCCCTTTCTTCACATCCTCTCATGTGATTGTCATTGGTGTTTCTAATTTTAGCCATTCTGCCAGGAGTAAGATGGTATCTCAGAGCTGTTTGACTTGCATTTCCTTGATAGCTAAGGATATTGAGCACTTTCTTAAGTGTCTTTCAGCCTTTTTGATTTTCTCTATTGAGAATTCTCTCTTCAGTTCTGTACCCCATTATTTAATAGTGTTTTGGTGTTTTGGTGACTAGTTTCTTGAATTCTTTGTATATTTTGGAGATTAGTCCTCTGTCAGATATAGTATTGTTGAAAATCTTTTCCCAGTCTGTGGGCTGCCATTTGGTCTTGTCAATTGGGTCCTTTGCCTTACAGAAACTTCTCCCTCTGAGGAGGTCCCATTTATTAATTGTTGATCTCAATGTCTGTGCTACTGGAGTTTTGTACAGGAAGCAGTCTCCTGTACAAATTTGTTTAAGGGAACTTCCCACTTTCTCTTCTAGGAGATTCAGTGTGGCTGGATTTATGTTGAGAGTTTTGATCCATTTGGATTTGAGTTTTGTCATGGCGATAGACATGGGTCTATCTGCAGTCTTCTATACACCATCATCCAGTCGTGACAGCACCATTTGTTGAACATGCTTTCCTTCTCCCATTGTATACTTTTAGGAGTTTTGTCAAAAATCAGGTGTTCATACGTGTGTGGGTTAATATCAGGATTTTACATTCATTCCATTGGTTTACCTGTCTACTTTTGGACAAATATCAAACTGTTTTCTAGAATTTAGCTCCCTAGTAGAGCTTGAAGTCAGTGATGGTGATGCCTCTGAAGTTCCCTTATTGTACAGGGTTGTTTTGGCTATCCTGAGTTTTTCCATATAAAGTTGATTAATATCCTTTCAAGTTCAGTGAAGTATTGTGCTAAGATTTTGATCGGTATTGCTCACTTTTGGTAAGATTGCCATTTTCATTATGTTTATCCTACCTATTCAAGAGCATGGTAGATCTTTCCATTTTATGGTATTTTCTTTAATTTCTTTCTTTAAATACACAGAGTTTTTGATATATATGTCTTTCACTTGTTTGGTAAGTGTTACCCCAAGATACTTTACATTGTTTGTGGCTATTGTAAAGGGTGATATTTCTCTGATTTATTTCTCATCCTCTTCGTCATCTGTATATAGTAGGGATACTGACTTTTTGGCATTTATCTTGTATTCTGCTAGTTTGCTGAAGGCTTTTATCAGCTGCAGGAGTTCCCTGGTAGATTTTTTGGGGTTGCTTATGTAAACTATCATATCATCTGCAAATAGTGACAGTTTGATTTCTTCCTTTTCAATTTGAATCCATTTGATTTCCTTTTGTTGTTTTAATGCTTAGGTAGAACTTCAAGTACAATATTGAATAGATATATATAGACAGGGCAGACTTGTCTTGTTCCTGGTTTTAGAGGAATCGCCTTAAGCTTCTCTCCATTCAGTTTGATTTTTGCTGTTGGTTTACTGTACATTGCTTTTATTATATTTAAGTATGTTCCTGTTAATCCTGATCTCTCTAAGACCTTTACAATGAAAGGGTGTTGAATTTTGTCAAAGGCTTTTTCAGCATCTATTGAGGGGATCATTTGTTTTTTCTTTTTCAGTTTGTTTATATGGTGGATCACATTGATTTTCTTAAGTTAAACCATCCTTGCAACCCAGGGATGAAGCCTACTTGGTCATACTGGATGATTTCTCTGATGTGTTCTGGATTAGATTTCCCATTGTTTTATTGAGTCTTTTTTCTTTTTCTTTCTTTCATTTTTATTTTCATCAATGTTCATGAGGGATATTGGTCTGTATTTCACTTTCTTATTTGTGTCTTTGTGTGGCCTGGGTACCAAGGTGATTGTGGCCTCATAAAAAAAGTTTGGTAACTAACCTTCTGTTTCTATTGTGTGGAATAATTTAAGGAGTATTGGTATTAGCTCTTCCTCAAATTTCTGGTAGAATTCTGCACTGAAGTCATCTGGCCCTGGGCTTTTTTTGGTTGGAAAGCTTTTGATGACTGCCTCTATTTCATTAGGGGTTATAGGTCTATTTAAGTTGCTTAATTTTGGTAAGAAATAGCTATCCAGAAATTTGTCCATTTCCTTTCAATTTTCAAATTTTGTGGAGTACAGGTTTTCAAAGTATGGCCTAATAATTGTCAAGATTTCCTCGGTGTCTGTTGTTATGTCCCCATTTTCATTACTGATTTTATTAATTCACATGTTCTCTCTCTGCTTTTTGGTTAGTTTTTATAAAGGTTTGTATATCTTGTTGATTTTCTCAAATAACCAAAACTTCATTGCATTGATTGCTTGCCTTGTTTTCCTGGATTCTACTTTATTGATTTCAGCCGTCAATTGATTATTTTCTGGCATCTACTACTCCTGGGTATGTTTGCTTCTTTTTGTTCTAAGACTTTCAGTTGTGCTGTTAACTCTCTAATGTAACTATCCACTGTTTTCTTCATATGGGCACTAAGTGCAATGAACTTCCCTTACTGCTTTCAAGGTGTCCCTTAAGTTTGGGTATGTTGTGTTCTCCTTCTCATTGCATTCTAGGAAGTCCTTAATTACTTTATTTCTCCTTTGACCCAGGTATGTTGCTGTTGTGCATTGTTCAGTTTCCCTTAGTTTGTTGAATTTTTGTGATTTGAGTTGTTGTTGAATTACAACTTTAAA
This sequence comes from Cricetiscus sungorus, assembly GCA_030556225.1. Lineage (NCBI taxonomy): Eukaryota > Metazoa > Chordata > Mammalia > Rodentia > Cricetidae > Cricetiscus > Cricetiscus sungorus. The sequence continues at coordinate 400,194 of JANBXA010000253.1, read as the reverse complement.
GTATAGTGATATGATAAGATATAGGGGACTATACTCCTTTTTTTTTTTTTTTAGATTTTTTGAGATTTGTTATGTTGCCAAGTATGTGGTTGAACATTACAGAATGTTCTATGTGGATCAGAGAAGAGAGTATATTCTTTTGTGTTTGGTTGGAATGTTCTATAGATGTATGTTAAACCCAATTGCGACATGACCTCTGATAATTCTTTTGTTTCTTAGTTATGTTTCTGTGTAGTGGTCCTGCTTTACCCTTGGGTTCTGATGAAGTGGGATTATCTATTGCCTATGTCTTTGAGAGCATAATGAACTTCCTTGGGTTGGAGTTTTCCTTACAGAACTTTCTGTAGGTCTGGGTTTGTAGATATGGATTGTGAAAATCTGGCTTTGTCATTAAATATCTTGTTTTCTCCGTCTATAGTGAGTGAGAGTTTAGCTGGCTATAGTAGCCTGGGCTGGCATCCATGGACTGTTAGTACTTGTAGAACATCTACCCAGGACCTTCTGGCCTTGAGAGTTTCCATGGAGAAGTCAGGTGTAATTTTGATAGCTCTGCCTTTATATGTTACCTTTTTCCTTCGCTGCTATTAATATTCTTTCTTTATTCTGTATGTTTCCTTCAATGATTTTGGTGAATATGTTTTTTATACCTGTGAGCTGGGCTTCTTTGCCTTATTCTATGCCTATTATTCTTAGGTTTGGGCTCTTAATAGTGACCCACATTTCCTGGATGTTTTGTGTTAAGGATTTGTTGGGCTTAAGATTTTCTTTGGTCGAAGAATCTATTTTCTCTAGTTTACCTTGCGCGCCTGAAAGTTTTTCTTCTATCTCTTGTATTTTGTTGGTAATGCTTGTGTCTATAATTCCAGATCATTTGCCCATTTTTTCTATTTCCAGCATTCCATCAGTTTGTGTTTTTTATTGTCTCTATTTCAATTTTCAATTCTTGAACTGTTTCTTTCACCTGTCTAATTGTTTTTGACTTTCCATACTTTCTTTAAGAGATTTGTTCATTTCTTCCAATTTTTTGTTTCTTTCTTCCTTTTTTTTAAAGGGATTTTCTCACATTCTCTTTGATGGCCTCTATCATTTTTATAAAAATATTTATAAATATCCTTCTCTTCTGCTGCTCTGCTTTAGTATGATCAGGTCTAGTTGGTGTAGAGTCCCTAGATTTGGTGGTGTCATGCTTGTCTTTCTATTGATATGTGTTTTCTTGTATTGCTGTCTTCCCATCCTTTCTTCCAGTGGGTGAAGGTGGGGCCTCTTTCTCTCTGTGCTACTCCCCTGATGGGCTTAGGTGAGTCAGTAGTTCAATGTCTGTAGCACGGGGTGGTCCAAACTCTCTAAGAGGTCTTTCCTCAGGAAAGAGCCCAGTGATGGGGGTCAAAGATCATGCAGGGGGGAAAACTCAGGGTAATCCCACAGGGATAGGTGGACTGCTGGCAGAGACTAGGTGCTGCAGCAGAGGCCCCAAAGATCAGGTAGGTGGGGACTAAGATTATGGGTGTGGCTGGCAGAGGCCAGGCCATAGGTGTTAAAGATCATGTAGGCAGGGACTCAGGGTTGTTGTGCTGGATAGTAGGTCTAAGAGCAGTGGTACAATATGTTAGATAGGGCACAGAGTGGGGGAGGAGGGCAGGTTCTGGGAGGCCTGGCGATAGTGGTCAAAGATCATGCAGGCTGGGACTCAGTGCAGTCCTGTGGTGATAGTGGGTTCTCAGGCTGAGGCCCGGTGCTCTGGCAGAGAGAAAATTATTACTTTTAATTTTAAAAATTAGAATTGCTTTAGCAGAAGTGTGAATATTTTTAACTCCTAAAACTTAAAGAAAACATGCATGTGAAATAGCAACACAGTTCAATGAAGCTACTAGCAGGCTTTTTGTCTATGCTGAGAGTAAGAGTCATACAGAGATGTCAAATGTAGCTAATTTCAACAGTCATTTGTGTGTGTGTGTGTGTGTGTGTGTGTGTGTGTGTGTGTGTGTGATGAACAGGTAAAGCTTGGCTTTGAGAAACAATTCATCCATGAGTGGAATTGGTCTCCTCTACTTTAACTATTTCTTGTATATACTCTTTTTACTTGGCTGTCTGTCAGGCAAGGTCTAATTATAGAGACTTGAAAGAAATGATTGTGTAGGTGCGAACATGACTGATCGAGCATTTGAAGATTTGACAGCACAAATAAACAATCACTCATAATCGTGTAAAACAGTGAAATGGGAGTCATTAGCACTCATAATCACGGTGTTCCCTGCAGCTAATGTTTCTCCTGGGAGAGGAGAATGTGTATCTATGTCAGGACTCACTCTGAGAGTATAAGAGAGACAAAGAGAAAGAGAGAAGCAGATAGAGACAGAGGGGGAGAGGGCATTGAAAAACTTATGAATTAAGAAAGAAATTCTGTCCTGAGTTATTACAACTTCAAAACCATCCATGGTATTCAGATTTATCATAACTATTGAACTGTTAGAAATATAGTAATACAAAGCAAATTTACTTGTAACTTCCCCCTTTTTAACTTTTCTTTCTCCTTCAAATACTTCTAATGTTGTAGAAGAGGATGAAAATTGACTGAGAAAATCAGAATATGCAGTTTGCTGGTCTCTACCTTCCTTAAAAATGCATGTTCAAGAATAAATAGACACAGCAGGAGCAGGAAGGGTAGAAGAAATTATGACTGGCAAATTGAACTCTACACACAAATCATGATTTGATGAGATTCCTGGTTGAAAGGGGACTTTAAGTGAAAAGTCTTCACTCTTGCCATTCACTCACCTGACTGGAGACACTCAAAACTTCACAAGCATGAGAGGATCTCTTCTCTAATGCCATCATTACCATCAATAGGAAGACAAGAGAGACATCTACCATAAACTTGGAACATTGTATTGAGGACGACTTAGAGTCACTAGAAGTTCGAACATGTTCCCTGGTTTGTTAGCATCTCATGATAGCACATAAGTGAGATAATTTCCACATTGCTTGAGAGTAAGGCATCCTTCCTAACCCCAGGAACACATTCAATAGACATATTTTAGGATAGTTTGCTAATTAAATGTGTGAATATGAACATGATTTCCTATTAAAAAGTAATTTTGTACCTCTTCAAGATTTTCCATTTCTGTTCTTCTCTTTGAGAAGTTCTGCTATACATGGTGAAAGAGATGCATATAAAAATCAAATTATGCATTCATATAGCGTATGCCAAAAGTGGAGGAAAAGACAAAACTATTTTTCTGTAATGAGTTTACCCTTTTCAATCACACACCCTCACTCCAGGCTTAGGTCTGGAAACTAGAGATTGTTTGGTTTTGTCTTAGTAACCATATTTGTCTTAGTTCTTGTGTTAGTATTCTCTAATCATCCTAACAACAATCAAAGAATAAAGAGGGCTGAGAACTTGAGAGTTGTAGCGTTAGTAGGTGGGAGGGGCTGAAGTATGAAAGAGATGGAGGAAACCGATGTAATTCTACTTTAAATAAAACCACATTTTCTTAATAATCACTACAAAATAAAGCTTTGAGTTGAAGGTCAAAAAGCATTTATTCTTTTGTATATTTGTTTTTCTTTGGAATTTAAATGCCACATAATAAATAGATGAAAGATCCAGCAACACTAAACATGCTATTCAAAAACAACCCACTATTTCATCACGTTTGTTTTATGAATGAATGAGATGAATATTTATATTTTACATTATTTATCTGCCAAATAGCATTATTCTGCACATAAGCTCAAATTACCATAACATGTATTATACTTGAGAATATAATTATACTGTACATATGAAATTGGTTAAACTGCTTTTTACAAACTTTTAAAGTAAGTTTACATATACAATGACAAATAGAAATAAATTGGCCTAAAAGTTTTAGGCTTATAATTTATGTTAGGACTGTTTGCTCCTGTAAGTTTCTGTGCTACAGACACACACACACACACACACACACACACACACACACACACGGGGAGGGAGGGAGGGAGAGAGAGAGAGAGAGAGAGAGAGAGAGAGAGAGAGAGAGAGAGAGAGAGAGAGCACAAATGTGCACCAACTCTAAGTACACTGAAATTCTTGTCATTACTGCCTTAGTTTTAAAATTTGTCTAATACTACTGAGAAAATTCTCAAGAACAACACTCAACCATTCCTGTAGTAACCTTCTTCTGCTTCCTTTTCTGCCTGTATTGTGCGAGGTAAAATTTTACAGCTTTTCTAAAATGAAGAAATAATTTCCCATATTTGAAAATATTACCATTTGCCATTTAGTCCAGCTATGCTAACAGCAATGTTATCATTGTAGCTAACTTTTCTTTCTGTAAAGTTGTTCACCAACTTTAACATATTCTTTTTTTTCTCACATGGAATTACAGTTTAATGAGTAGTTGTTAATATCAACTTGACAAAATGTAGAAAAATCTTGAAAGGAAATCTCAAACAAAGAGTGTATAGAACAAGTTGGTCTGTGGGCAAGTCTGTGCAGAATTTGCTTGATCATTTTAATTCATGTAAGAAGACTAAGCCCATTCTGTATATTAACTTTTCCTGGGTGTGAGTCTTAGAGTCTAAGAAAACAGAGAAACAAGATGAGCACTGGGCATGAGTGCATTTATTCACTTTGCTCTGCTCTGTGACCAGCTACCTTGAGTGCCTGCATTTACTTCCTTACGAAGGTGAACCAGGAATTTTATTATTTTGAGCTAAATAAACCCCTATTTCCCAAGGTTGTTTTTTTCCTTTTGTCAGATTGTTTCATCAAACAACAGGGATAAAATTATAACACATAAGTAAAGGATTTCTGAAATGTATCCTTTATCTGAGCTACCAGTATTCTTTTCTCTAAAATGATTTTGTTCTTTGACAAATAAAACACACATACAAACACACACACACACACACACACACACACACACACACACACACACACACTATATATATGTATATATATTCCCTACATTGTATATATATTGTAGCCCAAACAGTCTCCTATTTTTTCTTATTTTTTTCTACAAATCCGTTTTTCCAGTCATGCATTCTTTACAATTCATTAGGTTTAATTAAGGACATTATTTTGACCCACTGTAGAATTATCCACTGTAGCCTGGAGGGCTCACCCATGGGTACCTGGCTGAAACAATGGCTCCTGGTCATCAATGGCTTCACAGCTGGTTAAGACTGTTGACGCCATTTCTCCCCAAGAATCCCATGTAGCATTTTTAAGACTCTGAAGGCAATCCAGCGGGAGGCCACTCAGAACTCAGTTCTATCTTGATTTATTCATACCTTACAACTAAGTTATGTGACAATTTCAGATTTTGGGTCTTATCTAGTTCTGCTAATTACCAAAAGCATAGTGAGTTGGTATTGTTTGGGGTATTCTGGGGCTACTCTGTCATAAAACGCCTGTGGAGTAATTCCATCCCTGGCACTGATTTTGTTTAGTAAATCATTGCTTCTAGGACTGGCATTATCTAGCCATTTAGGGCTAATCTTATTTCAGTTACTTTACTCTTTTGGACATGCATCAATGAAAGTGCAAAAGCATAAGCATTTTGGATGCTTTTATGTTCTGATACCTGGACTAGAAAATGAGCATATATGATCCTATATGAGTCTACAAATAGTTTTCTGTCACTGAAGAAACTTTTAAAATTAAATTGACTCCAAATCTAAGCCATGCCTTATAAAAATTGCATACAAATATTTCAAAAGATTTGGGATAGCCATTAGTATGATTTTTTTTTATTTGAGAAGGGTAATTAACTTACCTGAATATTGACAAGTACAAGGTGTGGAGTGCTTACTATGCCCCCAGCTGACAATGGTTACTTTTCCTTTGGGTTTATAACATGTCAGTGGAAGGTTTGGTTGTATGTAGTGAGAAGCCAATCATTTGCAATTTAGTTTGGAATCAAGAGAGCCTCACTGATTTATGTTGTATTGAGATTATGTATAATACCAATGTGATATTTTCTTACCTGGGAATGCTATTATTTGAAGTCTCTGAAAATTGCTAAAATGTATCTAGAAAAAAAAAGAAAACTTGTTCTAATATATTTTGTCAAATATCAGGTTAATATTGCCATAATTACAAAACTTTCAATAAGTATCATGCATGACATACCTTATAATAATAGCTGGAATATAATACAACAATTAAAACTTTTGTTAAGTTTTGAAATATAACCAACCAAATCTAAAGTTATAACCACAGGGAAGTACTATTAAAACTTTTTAATTTAATTACTAATTTTTAAACATGAAGTCTATACTATCTTTCACCACAGCTATAATGAGTTATAACTCTACAATCTTGTCATTTTCTTATTTTTCTGAATATTTCTAAAGTTTGAATACATCCATATCCAAAGGACTTATAGAAGAATACAATAAAAGAAAATAATGATTTCCCATTTGAACAATGATACTATACTTCATATTTTTCTAGAAAGAACAACAGCAATATGAACTGTGAAGAAACAAGACTTGAAATTAGTTTCTAAACAATCTGTGACTATTTGAGACCTCATGTGTCATCTCCTGCTTAGCTAGAAGCTATCTAAATTAAGTTCCGTGTGTATTACAGTCTTAATTAGAAGTTGAGGACTTGGGTGAATATTTTATTCATTTAATTATTAAGAAAGTAACAACCACAGTTACTTTTCACAACTATAATTTCCTAATAGACACTGACTGCAAGTAGTGCCATAAGGCTAAAACTTGATAAAAATACCAAGAATTCAGTCAAGTCATCACACATGTTCAACAAATTTGTTGTCCTAAATAGCAAACATGTGATTAATAACTACTTTTTAAATATAATACACTTGAGTGCATATATAAATGAACATATATATAACATATACTTATATCAATGCAAAAATGTATGTATATTTGCATATATGATTATACTACATCAATAATTACTTATATAAATATGTCATAAAATATTTATATGTTTTGTACATATAAATGTACACATTTATATAAACACATACATATATTTTAGTATAGTATGTATAATTCATTTATATCATTACAGAAAATGAGTTGGCAATATTAAGTTATACAAAAGTTCTTGACAGTGTACTTGTCTTTTCATCCATTCCTACATTCCACCAATCAATGATGTCTCCTCATCTCTCAGTATCTGGAGCAGGTAGATAGTACCTTTTATACCTCAGCATGGCTGAAACAGGTCATCATGACTTTGGGTGCTAAATTATTCTGCCTCCTCTGAGGGTGCTCCTAATCAAACATTCTTTATCTTTTCTTGTTTACTGGCAATTGCCCATGAATCAAAGCTAGGTGTGTTCACCCTTGTAAAAGTTCTAGTACATTGTCTTTTTCTTACCTCACTTGTCAACTTAGAACCATCTTTTAATCTCATTTTTTTGAGTTATCATGGCTCTACCATGACTGTTCTCCTATTTATTCTTTATCCCATTCTAATAAGTGTTCCCTAAATATGCTCAGGCTAAACACTCACATCTGTTTCTAAGGATATCATCCCTGGGCCAATTCTAAGCTACCACAGCATCCTAAGCATGATGCCCTTGTGCCACCTTCACAGAATAAATGGGGTGTATGTCTTTGTTATGCTCAGGAGGATACAAATTCTGGAAAGACATGAATAATGTTTTACTCTCTTCAGAGTTTCTAGGGCACAGTTTAATTCCTTTTCATGCAGTGGCCACTAGGTAAGAGACAAAGAGGAAAATTTTAATATTATCTTTATAACTTAGGGAATTGGTACAGGGAGCAGGAGAGCTGCAAAAACATGTGCAGGGCTGGCGACAGTGTACTTAGGAAGAAATGCAGGGAAAGAGTTATATACTTCAGTTCTAATATTTAAATTAAAGACAAATATAAAGAATAGTCATTATAGTAGAAAGTCTACATTTGTAAATGTCTCTTTCACTGCTAAAATGCATTGCAAGTTCATGGATGATAAATTACAATCACTATTAGGAAACTTTTCATGATGCTATTCATTTCAACGTGCAAAATATGAAATTGGGCTTGGCTTTGTACCAAGTACTGAGCAGGGCCCCGAGGATGCTTGTTTAACTAATACATTTTGACTTCTCTTTAAATGTTCTGTTAGTAACAAGTACAAAAGTTAACATTAATTATATTGTTAGTAGTAAATATTCATTTACTATTTATAATTTTTAGTATTATGTGTCATATGTATTTTTATTCAGTTATCCTTTGATGGGAGATGTTATTCTGTATATATGTTTCTCATACTAATTAATAAAGCCTGTGGCCAATAGAAAACTAGATAGGTGGGACTAGGAGACAAGGAGGAAGGAGGAAGTGGGAAGTTGGAGTCGAGATGTAGCCCAGGGAAGAAGCAAGACGCCCGCCGAGGCTCCCTGATAAGACGACCACGTGGAAATACTTAGATAAGTAGAAATGGGTTAATAATTAAGGCAGAGCTAGCCCATAAACAGTAATGGTAACTGGCCAACAGGATTGTATCAAATACAGAGTCTCTGAGTGTTATTTGGGGCTGGCACAGCTATGGGCCCAGACTGGTGGCTAGCAGGCTGGCGCCGGCGGGAACAACCTACTGCAACAATCCTTACTTATTTGTTATGAATATTTTGACCACTTTCCAATTAGCAAAACAGAATAGTAAAAGTAAGTTATCAAAAGTCACACAAATCATCACAGGCTACATGGGAATGTGCCCTGGTAGAGTGGTAATTTCATATATGTGGTAAAGACTCATTAAGATCCACAGAACATATTTATAAAAGGCTTTCCTTTTAATGAGACATAGCAAGGGAATTGAACTACAGACAAACACTAGACTGAGCCACAGGCAAACTCTCTTTAGATCCTTATTTTCCCAAAATGGGCCTCCAGTTTGAACCACTAAGAACTTACATAAATCCTCATTGCTCTTCAGTTCAAAGTAGAACTGACCAGTAGAATACTGCACACCCCTCCTATTGGTCACCAATCATGCCTGCCCACTAACAGGACATACAAGTTGAAGGGCATCAGGATACAGGCTGCTCTGGAGGTTTTGGTTCTTTCGGGTATCCTGAATTCTAGCACTTTGATCTTGAAGAGGTGTAAGAGAGAGGAATCAAGGCAACCTCAGGAATGAGGATATAAATCAACTGGTCTAATCTAATCATATATAGTAGAATTGTTCAAAGCCATGCAAAATGGGGCTGTGGAGGGAGATGGTTGAGCTTAAAGTAGAGAGGAAACACTTGGATGTTCCTCAGGTAAAAATGAAGAATGTTTTCCTAGCTCTCTATTTGGGAAAGAAACAAATTATTGAAATACTTAACTCCATGTCAGTAATTGTGTTAAATCTATCACATATATAATCATTATCCACATAAGAACCTCGTAAAACCATAATTGTCTGATTTATAGATGAGAAAACAGGCTTATTGGAAAACATAATTTCTCAAGACTTAGATCTAGAAGCACTCTAAGGTATTGCCTTTTATAATATTGTCTGTAAGTGAGGGTCGAGCTAATTGAAGGTGTACACCAGGAAAGATCTTTATGCTTGTTTATGACCAAATGCATCAAGGATCCAGTTGATCATTCTAATCAAATCCTGTCCTCCCTTTCCACCACAGCCCACCCAGTCTTTGGTGAAAAATGTCAACATGAGTTGCAGCTTGGACAGGTTTATAAGAGCCTTGCCTTGTCTTGTCTATCTGAGCAGGACATCCTGCCACTGGGTGCCAGCTGGGTACTACTCTGAATTTTCATTCCAGCATGCAACATTTGTATCCTGACTGACCTTCATGGTCCTCAAGGAGATGATGTAAGAGCCAGTGCTCCTGAGTGCTTTCCAGTATTATTTAGCTTGTATGTGTCAATATGACAGATGTCAGGGAAATATCTTGGCTTCTTTATTAAAACCTTTGGCTTAAAGGGTATCTGGCAGAAGGCCTAATTCTTGCAATGAGCAGGCTTCCCCATCTGTAAGTAGAATCAAGGGGGATTTTAGAGCTTAAAGGTACAATAATAAAATTAGTTAAACACAAGTAATCAATTCTCTGAAGTAGCTTGGTGGCTGTAATATTCTGTGTCATGTATATTTAGTCACTGATATAAATAAAGATATGTTGTATGCTATGTGTGTATGTGTTACTTATGTAGTTCATAAAATCATCAGAAACTATCAAAATAGAACTAACTTCACTTGAAAGCTTCGTTGACTAATAGTAATAATATCAGCTAAGAAGAGGTTAATATTGACTGTAAATTTTATTTTTAATGCAAAAGATAACAATTAAAATGTATGTAAATATTTGTGAGCACTTAAAGCTATATTTATATGTGCAGGCCTAAGTGTGCTCACTACAAGTAAGTAATCTGTGACTGTGTCCTTTGATTCCCCTTTAGAACAGTGTAGTGAAACTCCAATGATAAAAATTTAAAATGATTAATATATATTTTATATTATATGTAATATAAACACATTATATTTCATATTATATTTATGTTTATATCATAAAAAATATATTATAATACAAATATATATTAATATATTTTATAATAGAAAAAGGCATTACATAGCAGATATTTACATGATTTCAAAAGTGGCTCCAGGTTTTGGATAAAAATTCATATTACTGACATATTGATTGTCCTGGTTCCATGGAATATTGTTGTATATGTGGCTCAGTGCCTAAACAATTCTTTCATATACAAGATCCTACATTTAATTACTAACATAAAAAGAAAAATAAATGTATTTTAGGGATAGGAAATTAAGAGAATGAGAAAAATGATATTTACCATGATATATAATTTAAGTGTATACAATATTTTAATCTTTTAAAATTAAAATCTAAAGAGAAATGTGATAAATTGTGTTTTCATGTGGTAGTTTTGTGGTATTTAACAGACTGAAGATTTGTAATTTTTCTACATATGCAGTCCTTCTATAGTTCATGAACTAAGTGCTTCTGTAAATCATAGGCTATGAAATTTTCATGGAGACTGTTGGTCAGATGAGCTAGCAACATGATCAACAGATTTCACACAAAGAGCTTTAACATACATGACTCAGTTTTCTCCTAAGAAAATGATTCCTGTTCTGCCTACCTTGACAGGATGCCCACAGGTAAAACTGGAACCAAATCATCATGAAAATGGTCTGTAGATTACAAAGCAGCCTTAAAGACAAGAGGTTTTGATAGTGGCAATGATCATGACTCTTGTGTGCCGGACTGTTTCTGGAAGATAGTATTGTTTGGAAGACAACAAAGGACAAGAATCATTTTGCTCATATTCAAACTGTGTCAAATAACTGTTTACATCAAAACATAATTCCTTTGATGAAAGCACAAGAAGAGGAAAATAAATTAGATATGATTTTCAGGTGTTTTGTGAAAATTTACATGTCAGTCCAGTCATTTAAAAATAATAAAACTAAAACAAAAAAAGAAGAAGAAAAAAAATTGAGAGAAGTTGGGTTCTTTTTCTTGGTTTTGGTTGATTTCTCTCCATTTTTCTTTTTTACCACATTGTAAGAACATAAATCCCCACGCAGAATTTCTTAAGGTTATTGAGTTTTTCAAGGTAGAGTTATTTTAAGTGAAACCTCTGTGGAGTGAAGAAAATGTGTTGGAAACGCCTCAGCGATCAGAAATTCCCTTCTTGGGAAACTTTCGGAGTACTTTTCAAACACAGGTCAGAATGTGTCTTTGCACTCAGTTTTGATTTTTATTTAAGTCACAGATGCTGCTGGATGTCTAAGGAAGTCTTAAGGAATGGAAAATGTAAACCCAGACAACATGGTTCTCTTTGGTCCCACAGGAAAGCCATTCAGTCTTGCTACTCAGTGAAAAATTTGAAATACAATAATCTTTACACAAATCTCATAGAGTTTCTTTAAAAATAAGTAACAAGTATAATCTTTTACAAAATATTGACATTTATTTTTTCTGATAATAAATTTAACAAAAAATAGTTATAAAAATGAAATTATCTGAATTTTATTTTTATTTTATTTGAAATTATTTATTAAAATTATAGCATAAAAACTTAAGGAATATTTTTAGCAGTAGAAGTTTAGGGAAATGGGATTATATCATACATAATATTTTACTTCATTTTTGTTATATAACTGTTTCTGTATGTTGTACTTCACGATTATGTAGCATTATCACTCTAAAAAATATTACAATTCTTAAGCAATTACTGTAGTTAGACCTTTTAAGTTAATTTGATTATTTCTCTAACACAAAGTTTTGATAACCATTGCTAAAGGGGTATCACTACACTTTAAAAACTGTTACCTCTGTGGAGAAAAAGCTTGGGTTTGACTGTCAGCATCCACAGGGAGGCACACAACCAGCATAGAATCTGATCCCCTCTCCTGATCTCCGAGGGTACCAGACATGCGTGTGTTACACATACATACATACATACATACATACATACATACATATATATATATATGTATATATGTATATATACATATATATATATATGCAAAATGCTCAATACTAATCCTCTAAAATGAATAATTAAAAAACATTTTCCCCAACTTCAAATATTCAAGTGTTTAACTATACTAAAATCCAGTGCATACATGGAATTTCATACACATTAGTTTACTTTCTTTAAGAAGTAGAACAATGTTTTTCTCAAATAAAATAATTAAGATTCTGAAATATATATATATATATATATATACATTCTTCAAAACATTATGCTTAAAAAGTCCCATGAGAGCAACAGTTGTTTCTGTTTCTCTCACCAGAAAGAGACCTAATCACCTGACTCACCAACACATGGAACAGGACTACACAAGACAACACAAGTCATTCGTTTACATCTCTGCTCTTAGCACAGAGTCACATTATAATTATAATCTTTTCTTTTAGAGAAGACTAATGAGACAAAACACTAATCACTACTGCTGTGCCTTTTCCTGTGCCTTAGGCATGGATGCAATGAGATGTAGTACATTTATTAGACCAAGAGAAAACTAACATATGACATACAGTCTTGAAAAAGTTTTACTAAACTCATGTGTATTTTTGGTTTAGGAGTACCTTTTATAAGTTATTTATTTGGAATTGTGTCTGCCCTTCTAATAAAGGATAAAAGCAAAATTATATGTCTGTCAAAATGTTTTATTTGGAAGGACATGAAATGGAAATTGACCCTGTGTAACAATTTTACGTAACTGTTTGCTCTTGTGAACTCAGTTTCTAAATATAATCTATTCTAATGTAAAAGATAGATAAAATATCATGAACATTGTGGGAATGATTTCCCAACAAACATAAACTCATAGGTATAAAATAAATGCATCTGAAAAACAAAAAGGATATTAAGTGAAGCAGACATTAAATTATTTGGGTTTTAGAGGACAGAGACTAGTCAGATAAATATCCACACCTTTACAGGCAATTCAGCAGTACCATTAAGTATTAAATAAGAGCAAGTCCATTGAGTATAGCATGGACACATGTTGATTAACTGGCAGAACTCTTGCCCACCTGCCTTGCCATGTTTAAAACCTGTAATCACAGAAAATAGGTGAAGGAAGTCCTTAGCAAACACCAACAGCTGCAGAAAGCAATTTCTGATGAAGAAGAAAAGCTGAGAGAATTTGAAGAAAATGTCAGAGAGAATTGCGTGATAGTAAAAGCTGTACTTAACGTACAGCTCTTAAGGAAATTGTCTCTTTAGAAAATTGTAAGCTCTCAAAAATGGACTAAATCAAGAGGGGAAAAAACTAAGTATCTTATAGATCAGCTTTATATTTTTGGCCCTCATGGTTGTTCATTTCCTTCAAGAGTGGTCCAGATGTTGTTAAAATGGCTTTTCATGAAGTCTGCTACCACAATGGACACACTAAACTCCACCAAAACATAATGGGGTAATTTTATAAGTGAATTACAGGCGAGTTCTAATTAAATGATTTTTATGGAACATCCAGTAAAACACTACATAGATAAGTTGATTTGTGTATGTGATTATTCTATATAATGGTGTTGTTTTTATTCACTGAGAGCAGCTAGAGATAAACTCATTACTGTGTTTCATGGGAAGGATAAAGCAGTTCTAGTATTGAAGGTACTAAAAGGTTATGAGGATAAGAAAGAATGTCAGAGAACACCTACATGCCACACACACACATAAGAGTAGAAAGTAATGATATGCTTTCAATGCAACACAAAATTATAAAAATTCAAAACAAATCAAGAACTGCAATATTATAGAATTATTTTAGTAAAAATGTATCATGAGGTTTTATAAATGAAATATGAAGGAAGAGAATTAACAGCCCACTGATCTGAGATGAGAGAAGACATTGGACCAAGGCATCAACCTAATGAAGTAGCTTCAAATGCCCTAATAGGGCCTGATTGACTTTGTTTTTATACTGGCATTATGTAATCTCCCAGTACCTCACACCTAACATCTATAAAATGAATATTTATTGTCTTAACTATTTTTAAGGAGTTGTTTTAAACAACTAATGAGTTAATATACTTTATTTTTTTATGAAACTCAATAGCTAAAAAGCAGCAAGCACACACCAGGTTCTGTTGTTCCTGTTGTACACAGATATGGAATTCATTTTCATTTCCCAAATGGAAACCAAATTATGAAAAAATATCAATTACTTCACAGGCAGTGTATTCTAACTTTGTCTATACTTCTGTTTATATTCTAAACAGCCCTGAGAGGAAATCATTGTGTCTTTTATTTTCAAGTTGATTCAAAAGAGACCTCAGGAAGCACTTTTCTCAGAATTCCCCTAGTAAGAAAGAACAATGATTTGAAGCCAGACAGTTTGGCCTTCGTGTTTTCTAGAAATATACCACAGTGTCTTTCTTAAGCCTTGCTGTATCCTGCCTGGATAATATATTCTGTGTCAGAAACAAGTTTACTAGCTGAATTTGAAGCTGGTGAGTTACAGATTCAGGGAAGCCAACCCAGAGGTCCTTGGGAGCAGCAGGAATGCTGGTAGTGTTGAGGTTTTATGTCAATGATGGCAGTGAGACCTAAGAAGCTTCACTCAACTCAGAGTCTAGGATTTGCTCCCCAGACATGGACAGCACTTGTTTGGGGAACCTATAAGTGAAAGTTCAGTGAGCAAGAATTAGATGTTGTGCCCACATGACTAGGAAGCAGGGGGCTTCCATAGGGAATCACAGAGAGAGGGAAACAAGAAGCCATCTCATGAAGCCAAGGCTGTGGCAGGGGTCTCGCTGCCTGTTCTGTTTTATGCAGCACTACTGTTGTCCATCTTCCTTTGTATTTGAGATTTCAGTGAATAAATCTCCTGGTATTCTGTGCTGCATTTCCCCTCTCCCAGTAGAGCTCCTGCTTATATTTTCTAGACTGCTTGTTGAACAGCAGTCAGTTAAAAGGGGACAAAACATTCCTGGAAGACAATGGCTGTTCCTAATGCAGTTGAGATTTCTATGTGGTGTATGTAGCTTTAGACACTTTATGAGAAAGGACTAGAAATAAATGTCATGGTTAATACACTTCAGCACTAAGAGGTTTCTTCAAGAAAATGTTGCCAGGAGTAACTGTTTAGCTAAAGTAAAGAGAAATCATGATGCAGAGGTAATTTGGGTTTATAGTGTGTGTCCCTCCTGGGGGAACTCCAAACACTCTACAAATACTCAATTCTAGCTGGAGTACCTGTGAGAAATATGCAAAAAATAGAGTTTCTTCCAATTTTTCTATAAGAAGCTACACATGGGAATTTACTGAATTGTCAGTGTATAGAAATAGATCACTCATTTTCACAGAAAAGGCTGTTTTAGTAAATTGGTTGATTGTTTTATAAGTCAGTTCCTCATCTTAAATGGGGAAACTGTCTAAAGACTACAACAAAAGCAAAGTAACAGATGAATTTAAAAAAAAAAAACCTAACCAGCCATTCTACTTATTTCAATAGAGTAAATTATTATTTGAAAGAAGAAAATTCTAATAGACATTTTGAAAAGCCCAAAGCTTTTACATTAATGTGTGAAAAAGAGAATCAGACCTGCTTTCTGGTTTCTATGGTTCTAGTCAGATCAGCCTTCCGTTGGTTGTATCATAGTCATCACCTGGGGATGCTCTTTGCTCCCAGAACAGATAATAAACAGCTTCTTGGAGTTTCTAAAAAAAATTTGCTACAGATAAATAGCTTCAAATACTAGTCTTGGGTATCCTTATGTTGGATATCCTTTCACATAGGTATGTTTGATATTTGTTTTCAGACATGACAGCTCTTGTTTTTACTGCCCTTAATATTATATGTGCCTAGACATTTGATTTTCTCCTTACCACTCTTTTGGAATTGCTGATTATGCCTCTTGCTGTGTTTGGAATCTGAAATGTTCACATGCTGTTAGGGATTAGTGGATACTCAAGAGGCAAGATCTACTGAGAGGTCTCCCAGTGATTTAGGAAATGAGCTCAAAAGAGCTTTGTGAAACCCCTTCCTCTTCATTGTCCTTTATTTGCATGGACTAACATTGTCACTATGATGTGCTACCTTGCTATGGATCCAGAAGCAGCAAAACCAATCATGAACTACATCATTTAAAGCTGAATTGTGGTTCTCCTTCATCGGAATCATCCACTGTGGGTCCATGATGGGGGAGGGAGCAGAAGCAGGAAAGAGGGTTCAGAGGGCTGTGGATTTGATGAGATAGCCCTCTAGTAGATGACTTCGGTGAGACAAATCCACTTCATTTCAGAGTATAGGAAGTATATAGGACTGGGGAGAGTAGTTGAGGCTTCACCTAATTTGCATCAAACAGCATGCTCCTAGTCTAAGGTTTGCTAGGTGGCAGCAGGGTCCTACAGCAAAGCTCGTGCATGTCTTAGTTACCATATATATGTGGCAGGGGGAAAGTGTCCTGCAGGGAACTATGCAAGAACTATGACAGAGATAAATCAGGCATGTAGGCTTAGAGATAGCTTTTAGCTAAGGTCACTCCTCCAGTGAGGGCAGGTAGAGAACAGGAAGTTTCACTAGTCTCACTGGGGAGGGAGTTCCTCAGCTGTAGAGATTGGATAAAGCTGCCAGGCCATGATAAACTCCAACCACTGACCAGTTGAACCTCCCAACTGTGAACCAAAATGAATCTATTTGGTTACAAAATCCTTATTACTTAAGTTTGTTCATGTAAAATTAACACTCTGCATTCAGATGCTGTTCAAGTTTCTTTTCCTGTTGCTGCGATAAAAGCAATTTGGTGATGGAGAGGTTATTCCAGGTTACACTTCACGGCCATAGCTTTTTGTTGAGCGATGTCAGGTCAGAGTTCAAGGCAGGAATCTGGAGGCAGGAGCCATGAAGAAACACCACTTCCTGGTTTTCTGTCTGGATCATGCTTAGCTAACTTTCGTACTAAGTTTAGACTATCTGGCAACAGGTTCCTGTCTTGTGAATCTTACACTCTTTCTGTCTTTTCTTCCAAATGTTCTCTAAGCCTTATATAATTGTGCTGTATATGTGCCAAATGGAGTTGGGCACATCGTAGTCACTTATTTTCTACATTTTGGCCTATTGTAGAACTCTAAAGTAGCCTTTAACTACCATAAAAAGAAGAATCTGACATGGAGTGAGAGTTACAAGTAGCTGTGAAATTAAGAATTTAGATTGCAGTTGTAAATTATATTTGTTTACCAAAATGGTAATAGTAGGCTGTCTTCTAGGGTCTATGATCACTCTAGCCTTGGGGAGATGGCATGATTTCTTCTTTTTGACCAGAGCTAATTTCAACTGCATAGTTGGTTAGTCCAAAGACCAGATCTCCATTATTCCAACACTGGGGTTGTCTTGCTGAGAAGGTAATTTGTGTTAGTTCACAACTTTGCATCTGGGTCAGAAAAAAATGATTCATCTTCTGTTTTGGAAGCTTATATATCACCCTCTAATATTATGGAAGCTAACTGTTGAGGAGGGTTACAGGTCAGTTTCAGTATGTTTCATCCAAGTCCTATGTCCAAAGTATATGATGTCTTCAGCAATAGGCCCTTACTTTAAAGTTCTGAGGAAAAAAAAACAAACAAACAAAACAAAACAAAACAAAACAAAACTACTAGCAATAGCCAACACTATTTAGGGAATCTCTTAAAACTCAACAACACAAAGGGAATTTTTTCGTGCCTGACTCTGGGAATGTGTTAATTTATGGCTCTTGGGGGTAGTACTGCCACCTTCTGTGGTATATATCTTCATTTAAGTTATATATCTAATATTTACTTTAAATACACTTTTAAAAGAGCATTATTTCTGAGACCCTTACAAACATCCTTAGTATTATTGACTTCTAAAAGTTATTGTCAAGTGTTAATCCCTGAGGTAATTTCTCTGACTTGAAATAACTGAAGAAGTTAAGCTTTCCTTGACATCTGTGGCTGCATATTACACACTATTGTGAGGCCATCTAGATGTCAAGAAGTTTGTTTAAACATTCGCTAATTGTCCATATTGCTTAAGTACTGCTTAAAAGTATTTATGTAATGCTCTTCCTTACGATATTTCTTTACTCTTGCATATCATCTATTGACAGTTATTATTAGTAATTGTTTTCAGGTAGTCTGCCTAAGAGCTTATTTTTATTTATTGCCTGCTAATTTTATGCCATTTTCTTTAGCATATGTGGCTATTTCATGTTAAAATTTCATGTTACAAGTCTCTCAGCTTGCATCTACTTTCAGTATACAGGAAATCAGTATGCAGATATTATTAATTTTTATTATTTGCATAAATAAAGGCCCTATTTGACAACCAAAAGAGCAGCAGGGCTTCTTATTAACTTGTTATAATCTTATGACTACCACATGTGACTTTTAATATACTCGAGATGTAAGGGAAGCATTATATCTTTCTATCTACATTTGAAATCCTGTTACTCATTCTGGCATATTAAAGAAAGTGTGAATAGATCTCTTGCTTGCTTAGATACGTTTACTAAATGAGGAAAGAACAGGAACTTTTATATATATTCTAAACACTCTTGAAACTGATAAAATGGGCAGAATTATGAAGCTCTTGGTTCAATATCTTTTGTAGACAGATCAGATTAAAATAGAGAGAAACTTAAGGGATATTAAAAAATTGTGGTCAGACTTTTTTTTAACCTTAGCAGTTGTTCAAAACATATGAGTGATGAACTTGCTTTTGAATTGCTGATTCTGTGCTGTGATAGTGATAGTAATGGATTGCTAAATATAATCTTAAAGTTATACTGCAGTTTATTTAGTATGTTCCTTTATCCACTCCAAAGTTATATACTGTATTCGCCTCTCTGGATTAAACACCAAACTGCAAACCAGTAGGGATAATGACTAGAAGTTATTCATCCTTGGTCTCTGGTAAACATTCTATGTAATTGATTCTGGATCAGTGCACTAATCCAGAGAATAAATCTTATTTAAAAAATCATTTAGTTCTATAGTGTGGCTAGGAAATTAAAGAAATGACACCACTTCCTTAATCTTTAAATTAAAGGCGAGTGAACATGTTTGCCATTTACATCTTGAGTAGTGAGATCTATTAGCCCTTTTCAAAAGTTTCTAGCATGATACATAAAGAACATTAGGTCAAAGCCTGGTCTGAATCAGGCTCCAAACACAGCAGTCACTGAGCCTCCTCCAACAGGGAGGGAATCAACCATCATCCCCTACCACTGAACATCTGTAAACATCACTACATAATCAGAAATATAGATGTGATACACTGTCCAATTTAGAAGTACTCAAAAGGTAAAGAAAACAAACATTTATCAGCAATGAGACAAAAGAAAAACATTTACAACTTAAGAGCACTTTGTAGAATGCAATAACATACTGATGTACTACAGGAATAACATATGGTATTAGGATATGACATTAATCTAAATGTAGGGGTAATAAACATGTCAATAGAAATAGTCAATTGAGAATTTATAAAGGTGAAGAATGGAAATCCTGAGCCATTTAAATGCAATAAATTAAAAATTCAGCAGTGAGTGTAATTGACAAGTTAGGGCATTTTCACTTCAGCAGCCCCATGGACTTATGGGAACAAAATAAAGTGATTCAGAAATTAATAGAAAACAATTCCTTCCTAAAGTCTTCTTTAAAAGGGAGAAATTATAAAAATAATGTTCCTACACAGTTTTAAAAGTAAAATGATGAGGATAGTCAAGTTGGTTAGAATTGGGTTAGCCATGCATTCATTTCTAGAGTTTGCAACAGCCTGTTGCAAGTTGTTGAAAATAAGTAATTTAACTCAATCTTAATTTAGCCGGGGCTATTGATATTTCCCTCACACTATATTGGATTTGCTTTTCTAGCAGCAAATATTAGCTAATACAATTTTTAAGAAGTGACCTAAAATTTAAGAGAAAATTTCAATTTTCTTGTTGAATTTAAATTTAGTTTTAAAAATGTCTTGAATATAGAAATATCAACCATTACTTGTTTTTGCATATAGATCACAAGAAAATACATGAAGCGAGGGGAGTGAACTCAGCAGTCAATGTGACAGAGGCTTTGTCATATGACAAAGAGCTTCTCTGCTTTTCATCCTTGCAGTCCTAGACAGGTCATGCTACCTCTCTAAATTTAAATTCCCATGTCTGCACAGTTGTTATGCAGCATCGCTATGCTAGCACAGTTATGCTTGGCTATGTTACTTTTGTAAAGTGCTTAGTGGAGCATTGGACATATAACATTTTTCTAAATACAACTGCTGTTACCAACTCATATTCAGTCATGCAAGTTTTTGGACAAAATGTTTCTGGTAAATGGCTGTAACTAAGTCCACTGTGATATTCACTTAATTCTAGAATTCAGAAAGCATAAATTATATGAGAAAGTCAGGAACAAAAATAGACAAAGGGTTTATTCTCCTATAAATTCAGTATCTTATACCTGTTATTTACTTTTGATCTTCTGTGACATAAACACAGAGAAATTTAGATGAATGGCTTTTCAAAAATAACATTATATATATTAAAATATTCATGTAAGTATTTAGAAGAATAAAACAAAACTAATTTGAAAATTAAAAATCAATACTTTCTCTAAAGAAATAAAAAAAGCATGATTTATGGGAGAACACTGCTGTTGAATAGCAATCACAAGAGTATGTGAGTAGGATTTTCAACAAACATACCCCACCTGATCAACATGTCAGGGAGATGATACCCAGATGAAATCAATAGTATATCATGTTGTGCTGACTACATCTATTGAATACTATCCTGTGTGAATTTAAATTAAGCTCTCCATTCTGAAATTAATAATTTTGTTTTTCAAAAGTAAATTATCTGCTTTCTGTTCTACTCTCTTTGAGGCCTCTGTGAAGAAATGAGCCATAAATCATCAGGGTGGCAATTGTCACTGAGAAACACGTTCTCCTGTGCAAGGACTCTTTGGGACACTCTCAGAGCTCTGGTCTTGGAGAACTGAGCAGGTCTGTTTGTGGCTCCTTTTTTTATCACTCATTGGAAGAAAGCATCAGAAGGTTATTCCCCAGCTGAAATTGAAGTCAGATATACTGACCCCAGTGGAAGCATCATGCATTTTATTCTTTGGGGTCAGTCACATCTTATTTGTCCACTTTAAATTTTTAGTGTCTATTCCTTGAATTCCCATTCAGTATTTTGAATCAACTTCCCAGGGGATTTTTAAGAAAACAAGTCTGGAAAAGCAGAATTTGAGCTGCCTATCACAACCTTTTTGTGCTACATGTAAAGTGGACTTCATTCTTAAGTGAAAATACGTTGGTTAAGAACTTAAATCTAACACAAAATCAAAAGTTCATGATTTTCTTAAGACTAACTATATCTACTCTGTGTTAGCTAATGTTATAGTACTTATCAGTTATTTATAAATACATAAAATTAACAAAAATTTCATATAAAAATGGAGTTGCTATTTTGATAGTCTTTAATTGTAAATTATTTGAAAGTTTCATCTATGGAAACCATTTGTTTTCTTCATATCTGCCTCTTACTTCCCACTCCAACTCCTCAGAGTCATCTCTGCACACCTCTCTCCTAACCTCATTCAAAAGGCAAAAGGGATTATTTTTCCTCAACTTTTTTTTTTTTTGTAGAAACCAAGGTACACTTTCCATGTTAATGTCAACAGAGTCATTATCAAAGACAAAAATTTCACTCCATGTTTATACATCCTATGTTCATTGTAAGTACTCAATTCTGAATTCTCAACTCCTATTAAGCTTTGCAGGCCTGGCACAAAGAAACAATAGAGATTCTCACTTGGTCTAGCAAACTGATAAAAGAAAGGGTCCAACATTGAGAGTCCCCCAAATTATTTACAATGGTCACTTATATTTGTTTCATCACTACCAATCCTGTATATCTCTTATCATCATCGGACATTCTTTAAAAAGATATTTGATTCCAGTCTCATTGTTTCTTATATTTGCAAAGTGGCTGGAAAATATTTAGTAAACACAGATATTTTTTGCCCCATTGAAAAGCTTGCATTTCTTTCAAGCATGGCAGATGCTAGGAGAGTATAAGTATACAAATGTACTCACCGAGTCTCATCAAGATGACCAAGGAAGACACTTAGAGACAGAAGACTGCACGTCTGTATCTCTATCTCTATCTTCTGCTTCCCAGGTGCTGGAATTAAAGGTGTGTTTCACCACCACCTGGATATAATTTATTTCTAATTTTATAGTTTATTTGAGGTCATATAGCAGAGCAGCTTTTTTATCTGTCCAGCAAAAATCCACCAAAGCTGTTCCTACCACATAGTTTTCTTTACTGACAATAGTTTATTCTAAAAACATATCTTTCATATAATTGCTTTAAGAACTTATAGATATTATTGACAGACAGAACCTTTTTATTCTGGCACTCAGCAGATTCTTCAGCTGTATCTTTCTTTCCTTTCTTCACTTACATTAAATTAAAAGTTTTAGCACATAAAATGATAATGTATTGACCCAATGACCATTCTACATGAACATTACAAAGGATATAATGACAATGATGTTCACAGATTTTTTTATGATCAGTGTTTCTTAAGATCACTGGCCATCTCTTTGCATTGACATTTGCCCCAAGCTTTAATCTTAATAAAACATTTGCCTATAATCACTGAGACTATGGATAGTTAAGCAATGGTTTTTATAATACCACTTATAATTTTTACATGAATTTTAGGTGAATAGTATAAATCAACATATTATAAACTATGACCTCAAACATTTTGCAAATATCAGAATACACTTTCCCCACTAATATAAAAGATAATGGATGTTCTGGAAGTCCCTTTGTTACTTTACTAAAACATACGGTACATTAATCAGATGAGCTGGTTCAGTCTGTCTTCAAGGATGAGAGCTGGAAATGTACAAAGGAAGAGTAGTGAGAACATGATCTGAGGGGAAAAGAAATGGAAGCATAGGCCTCACAAGGAGAAAGGGCTGTGTCTGTAATTGATTCTGAGGTTTCTCCGTCTCTCTGTCCTGGGTTCCTTTCATGTAAAGGTCAAGGACCTGTAATTCTGTTTTTTTCTGATGCCAGGACTAGCAATGATAATTGTAACTCCTAGCTGTTCAATTGAATTTGCTTATATCTGATTGGTTGATCTACCTTAATTCACTCTAGATAAGACTGAAACTCATTTTTTTGTGTGTGTGTGTCACCAAATCAGTAGGCAGATAATAAGCCTAGATTTTTCTCTTTTCTAAATGTTTCACAATAAAACAGCCAGTAATTATGTAAACATCATGATGTCGAGTTCACAGTAAACAATTTCTTTTTTTTTTTTTAACCAGCCGAATTTTTTTTTAAATATTTATTTATTTTATGCTGGAAATAATTATACATGCCTTTATTTTTTTTTAATGAAAACAAACATTTATAAACAACATTTGGGAATTTGGGCATCATTCTTTCCAAACTGCTCCTGCTGGTAGGGGGCACGGTCATGGGGGAATCCTAAGAAGACGCACAAATTCTGGCTGTAGTGGTCTGCAAGGCTGCATTATCCCATTGACGTTGCTTCAGGGGATCTTGCTCGATCAAACCAGATTAGTCTGGAAGGGATCCACAGCTTTTCATTTTCTGGGGAAACAAAATTAGAAATCTTTTTCCCCAGTAACTTGTTCTTAGGCTTAAACTTTGAAGTCAAAGCATTTTAAATATATATATTTAATTAATCCAGCAGCATTTTTCTTCTTTTTTTAATTAGTAATATAATTTAAAAATTTTACATGTGGATCCCACTTTCTTCTCCCTCTCTCCCTTCGTTCCTCCCTCCCTTCCTCCCTCCCTCCCTCCCTCTGATTTACCCGCTTTTCCATGTGACATGCACCCTGGCCAACCTCCCATCCCATCCCCCCACGCCCATTCCACTTGTAGGGCTATGCTGTCCAGGTTGGGTCATATAAATCTGTCAAGTCAATTGAAGTAGGCACTAGGACTTCTCTCCTGTCTTTAGGTTAAGGGGGTATCCCTTGATGGGGGATGTGTCCTCAAGGTCCTTTTGTGCACCAGGAATAGGTCCTGTTTCTACTGACTGAATTCCCATAGTGTTCAGTCCTTCTAGCTGAGACCAGTATTCAGGGGGTCTGAGTCAGTCCCATGCTGGGTACCTAGCCATCAGTCTGGGGCACTCAAGCTCGAACTTGTTCAGGTCAGCTGTCTTTGTGAATTTTTGCAATCTGGTCTTGCCCCCTCTCTCTGAATCTGGATTCTAGTTTGACTCAGTGTTTGGTTATGGGTGTTTGCTTCTGTTTCCAACAGGTACTAGATGAGGACTCCATGATGGTGGACAATTTAGATGATGATCTCACTATAAGGGAAGGGCATTTATGGTAGCCTTTCCATGAATGCTCGAATTATTAGTTGGAGTCGGTCTTGTAGTTCTCTAGCCCTTTCTTTAGGTTCAGTTTTCTCTTCAAACCAAAAATGGCTCCAACTTCTATGTCGCCCCCCTCTCTCACCCTGACTCAATCTATCTAGTCACACATGTTTTTTTTTCTCCTCCCCTTCTCTTTCTCCTAGTTCTCTCGCCATTCACTGCCCCCCATTTCCCATGTGCTCTGGGGGACTTGTCCCTTTCACCTTTTGTGAGGGACCATATATGAATCTCTTAGAATACACCTTGTATCCCAGTTCATCTGGTGGTGTATATTATAGGCTGGTGATCCTTTGCTCTATGTCTAAAATCCATATATGAGCAAGTACATACCCTGTTCCTCTTTTTGTGACTGTGTGACTGGGTTACCGCATTCAGGATGGTTTCTTCAAGTTTCATCCACTTGCTTGCAAATTTAAAATTCAGTTATTTTTTTTTCTTCAGAGTAGATGTGTAGGTGAGCCACATTTCTTTATCCATTCTTCGGTTGAGGGACATCTAGGTTGCTTCCAGGTTCTTGCTATTACAAATAATGCTGCTATGAACATAGTTGAGCACATGTCTTTGTTGCATGGATGGGGGTCGTTTGTGTATATACCTAAGAGTGGAAATGCTGGGTCCTGTGGTAAGCTATTTCCAATTTTCCAGAGGAACTGCCATACTGATCTCCAAAATGGCTGTACGACTTTGCACTCCCACCAGCATTGAAGGAGTGTTCCCCTTTCTCCACATCCTCTCCAGCATAAGTTGTCATTGGTGTTTCTAATTTTAGCCATTCTGGCAGGAGTAAGTTGGTATCTCAAAGTTGTTTTTATTTTCATTTCCCTGATAGCTAAGGATGTTGAACAATTTCTTAAGTGTCTTTCAGCCTCTATGCTTTTTCCTCTATTGAGAATTCTTTCTTCAATTCTCTACCCCATTTTTAAATAGGGCTATTTGGTGTTTTGTTGACTAGTATCTTGAGTTCTTTGTATATTTTGGAGATCAGCCCTTTGTCAGATGTAGGATTGGTAAAAAATTTTCCCAAGTCTGTGGGCTGCCGTTTGGTCTTGTCAACTGTGTCCTTTGCCTTACAGAAGCTCCTAAGTTTGAGGAGGTCCCATTTATTAATTGTTGTTCTCAGTGTCTGTCCTACTGGAGTCATGTTCAGGAAGTGGTCTCCTATACCAATTTATTCAAGGGTACCTCCCACTTTCTCTTCTAAGAGGTTCAGTGTGGCTGGATTTATGTTGAGGTCTTTGATCCATTTGGACTTGAGTTTTGTGTGTGTCAATAGTCATCGGTCTATCTGCAGTCTTCTACACACCATCATCCAATTGTTCCAGCACCATTTGTTGAAGATGGTTTCCTGCCCCCATTGTATTTTTTTAGCTGTTTTGTCGAAAATCAGGTGTTCATAGGTGTGTGGATTAATATCGGCATTTTGAATTCGATTCCATTCTATTTTTGTGCCAATACCAGGCTGTTTTCAGAACTATAGCTCTGTAGTAGAGCTTAAAGTCAGGGATGGTTATGCCTCCTGAAGTTCTTTTATTGTACAAGGTTGTTTTGTCTAGCCTGGGTCTTTAGTTTTTCCATAAAAAGTTGATTATTATCCTTTCAAGGTCAGTGAAGAATTGTGCTGGGATTTTAACGGGCATTGTATTGAATCTGTAGATTGCTTTTGGCAAGATTGCCATATTTACTATATTTATCCTTCCAATCCAGGAGCATGGGAGATCTTTCCATTTTCTGGTATCTTCCTTAATTTGTTTCTTTAAAGACACAAAGTTCTTATTGTATAGGTCTTTCACATGTTTGGTAAGTGTTACCCTAAGATATTTTATGTTGTTTGTGGCTATTGTAAAGGGTCATCTTTCTCTGATTTCTTTCTCAGCCTATTTTTTGTCTGAATAAAGTAGGGATACTGATTTTTTTTGAGTTTATCTTGTATCCTGCTAGTTTGCTGAAGTTGTTTATCAGTTGTAGGAGTTCCCTGGTAGAGTTTATTGGATTGCTTATGTAAACTATCATATCGTTTGCAAATAGAGACAGTTTGACTTCTTCCTTTCCAATTTGGATCCCCTTGATCTACTTTTGTTGTCTTATAGATTTAGCTATAACCTTAAGTACAATATTGACTAGATATGGAGAGAGAGGACATCCTTGTCTTTTTCCTGATTTTAGAGGAATTGCCTTAAGCTTCTCTCCATTCGGTTTGATGTTGGCTGTTGGTTTACTGTATATTGCCTTTATTATGTTTAGGTATGTTACTGTTATCTCTGATGTCTCCAAGGCCTTTAGCATGAAAAGGTGTTGAATTTTGTTGAAGGCTTTTTCAGAATCTAGGGAGATGATCATATATCATGTTGATAGATTTTTGTATGTTAAACCATCCTTGCAATCCAGGGATGAAGCCTACTTGGTCATGGGGGATGATTTCTCTGATGTATTCTTGGATTCGGTTTGCCAGTATTTTATTGAGTATTTTTGCATTGATGTTCATCAGGGATATTGGTCTGTAGTTTTCTTTCTTAGTAGTATTTTTGTGAGGCATGTGTACCAAGGTGATTGTGGCCTTGTAGAAAGAGTTCAGTAATATGTCTTCTGTCTCTATTGTGTGAATCAATTTGAGGAGTATTGGAATGAGCTCTTCCTTGAATTTCTGGTAGAATTCTTCATTGAAGCCATCTGGCCCTGGGCTATATTTGGTTGGAAGACTTTTGATGACTTTTAGATTTCATTGGTGGTTATAGGTCTATTTAAATTGTTTGTCTTTTATTAGTAAGTGATTGTTATCCAGAAATTTGTCCATTTCCTTTGAATTTTCAAATTTTGTAGAGTACAGGTGGTCAAAGTATGACCTGAAAGTTGTCTGGATTTCCTTTGTGTCTGTTGTTATGTCCCCCTTTTCATTTCTGATTTTGTTAATTTGCATGATCTCTCTCTGCTTTTTAGTTAGTTTGGATAAAGGTTTGTCTATCTTGTTGATTTTCTCGAAAAACTGACTCTTGTTGCATTGATTTTTTTTTTGTATTGTTTTCCTGGTTTCTATTTTATTGATTCCAGCCCTCAAATTGGTTATTTTCTGGCATCTACTCCTCTGGGGTCAGTTTGATTTTTTATGTTTCAAGGCTTTAGGTTGCTCTGTAAATTCTCTAATGTGACTGTGCTCTGTCTTCTTCATATGGCACTCAGTGCAATGAAATCCTTGGTAACAGTGCTTTCAAGGTGTCCCATAAGTTCGGGTATGTTGTGTACTCATTCTCGTTGAATTTTAGGAAGTCCTTAATTTCTTTCTTTATTTCTTCTTTGACCCAGGTGTGGTGCAATTGCACATTGTGCATTTTCCATGAGTTTGTAGGGTTTCTGCGATTGTGGCTCCACCCTCTGGCTCAGTGCTCAACCAGAGCAGTGAGACAGTGGGCAGGGTAGGGAAGAGCATATGGGGAGGGCAGTCTCTCGGTGGGGTGAAGTATATTGGAGCTCCAGTAGGACTCTCAGTGGGGAGAGGGTGCAGGGTGTAGGGGAGAATCCACAGCCCCAGCAGGATTAGACCCAAACTCAATCATAGCCAAGGCCTGATGATGTGACAAAGGCTGGGCTGGTACTGTGGATGTTTCAGCACCGATAGGCGAGTCTAGCTGGCACTCTCCAGCTGAGTAGGGCCTCTTTAGCAGCGGTCCTGTGATGGGGGTCAAGGATCCATCCTGCAGGAACTCAGGGTCTAAACAGTTTATTTATATAATTACGGTATTGTCTTAAATAACTGACTCTGTAGCTCTGTGTTTGGTGATTGCCTATTCTCTTTGTTTCATGCCCAATGTCTTCAAGTGTTTTCTTCATTCTGCCAACACTGAAACTTCTAAAGTCCAAACAGGTTAATTTGTTTTCTGTCACTGATTATGTGTGGAGCCTTCATCTCCTGGATGTATTCCATCCTCTGCTAAGCTTTTACTTCAGCTACTGAACCAGTCAGTTTTCTAATTGTAGTAATCTGTGTTCTGTTACTTAGAACACCCTCTAGTCATGGATTCTGACTTACTGTCCACAAGCACAGAGTATTGAAAGTGAATATTTGTTTTATTTTTGCTTCTCAGGAGCTCATTTTTTTCCAGTGTCTGTTCTCAGGTTGTGCCTCAAAAGTATTTCCATGACATTTACATTGCAATTACCTTCCAACCCCATTGCTAAATTGAAATAACTTTCACTATCAATAATCATGTTTTTCTTTTTCATAATACATGATAGATATGTAAATAAGAAATAATTCAAGAGGCATCTTTAGAAAACAGTAAATAGAGATTATATTTGGTCATTTTACAAATAAAATGGGGCAATTAATATATTTTCTTTATGAAAATACATTAATATATTCATAGATATAAAACAGACATAAAAGGCAGAATTCTGAATATTTGCATTAACAAAATCTGACCAGGTTATGAAAACTTGCTCAAAAAGTTAGATCTCTTTTTTAAATCATTGTAGAAACCTACATTCTTCAGCAACATTCTATGATTATTAGTTTCTCTAATTATATGATTACTTTGCATCACTTTTCTTACTCCAGAATTTTTAAAGCCACATTTTGCTCTGAAATTTTCCCAGTGTTTTTGATGTGGTGAAGTTGTAAATAGTGGTATCTGTAAACACAAAATCTGACTCTCTAGACTTGTCAGGAATCAAAGTAGCTCAAGATGTTTATACTTACATTTTTTTTCTCCAAAGATATCAAGTATTCAGCATTAACTCCTGAATGGAGCCCTATCCAAGATATGAGAAACTGAGAGAAGAGAAGGCTAAGAAGAGGTGTGGAAATGCCATTCTACCTTCCCACGTTTCTTAAAGACTGTAATGTTCTATCCATCATCATCTATTACTTTAAATTTTTCTTATCCTTTCTAGTTATTTTAAACTACAATTATGTTATAATCTAAATACAAATCAATTAACACATCCTATCTAATGACTAGGAAATGTCAAAATCTTCTATGATAATTAATGAAGCAGCAGCTTTCCCAACTATCACTTTTCACCCACATTCGAGAAAAAGCATTTAATTGTTGCAGTTGTCATTTTTGAAGCAGTAAAGTATGTTCTAAAACACATCATTGATGAACATATTATCACCTACTCATGTAATGGGAATTAGATTCTATTTTCAAACATGTGGTAAAGAATAATTCCTTTTTTAAAAGTACATTTTGATTTCATGGAAATTATCAGATTTCTGGTCTAGAGCAGCAATCTTGAAAGGACTCATTAATCATAGTTAAGTAATTACCTCTAGCAATCATCTTTCTTTCCTGAAAAGTCAGTCAGCCTAAGGTAAATTTCATAACCCAGGTAAGAAGAATGCCTGTGACATTCACTGAAGAAATTAGTTTTTAGTAGAAAGAAATAGCATTTATAGATATTATGTAGTGAAATAAACAGTCTCTAGTTAGTTAGCTCCATGAAAGTATAATCTTGAATATACTGATAAGTGACTTTGACCCATCAACATTAGCGTGTTATAGAGCTATATGTAACAGATATGCACAGATGAGCATCACAGTTTCTTCGATTTAGCTGTCCTGACCTTGCTCTTCTTCAGAGCATTCATCCTTTATGGATTCATAAAGTACATAGAGGGGAGGGTATATGTCCAAATCTTTTTCTATTTTCTATTTTGTGTGCACAGAAAAGGTAAAAAAAAAAATAAGTCAGGTGTGATCTAATTCTGTGTTCATGAAGACAGACAGTTTCTTACAGAAAGGGACTGAAGATAAGTAATTGAAATTGGAGTGGAAAACTTTCTGCAATGTGATACTGTGAATTGGGTGGACATTTTCTTGCTCAAATAAAATAAAAGTAGTGGTAGTATTTATCCTTCTAGTGCTTCATAATGTCTGTTAAATTCAGACACTCTAACAATGGCTTCTGTTTTCTGCTAAGGCAGATATTTTAAAGAAATTCACAATGTGATTTTGGCTAGATCTCATTCTTGGATCTTGCCTCTAATTCATTCTTCAGGGCTTGACTTTGATTCAACCATTCTTTTCTTCATGCAAAACATATTCAATAATCATTTTAAATCATTCTATTTTGAGAGTATATAATTTTCTCCTTCCTTTGCCATTCTCCCATATACCCCACCTTACTCTCTCTCAAATTTATGGCCTCTTCTTTCATTAATTATTTTTACACAGATACATACAGACACACACACACACACACACATCTATGTGTGCATGTATATATGCATAATATATATGTGCCGCATATATATTCCTAAATACAATCTCTTAAGCCTAGATAATGTTTCTTGTAGGTATGTCTTCAGGGAAGACTATTTTCTACGACCAATTGAGTGCTGTTTTCTAAGAGTATTCTCTATCTTGTTTTTATCATTTCTTGGTTGCCTGTCACCCTTTCCCTAGGATTGAGGCCTTTGGTCTTTCTGACAGAAAATGGGAAAAATTAAAGAATGTAATTAATGTCAAATGCAATGTTGGTATATATTAGATAGGAACTTCAGCTACCACAGGCCTTCATTGATTTCAAAACTCATAATCCAACATCTATTGTTTTCCATACATGGACATGAATACTGAACAAGTGAACTCACTTTAGACATGGGAATTTTCTTATAAACAAAAATCTAAAGTAGATATAGCTAATAAGTTTCTTTTCAGAAGAAAGCACCAAGACAGACTAAGAATTTTCTATCTACACTGAAGAATAGAGTGTTAACAAAAAGAAAGCTGAAAGATAATGCAACAATCAATGGGAATAGAAAATATTTGGTAATTTTTTCTACCATCAATTTTTCCTAGTGAAATACTTTTGAGTTCTCACAAGCAATAACCCTATCATACTAGTATGTGGTGTAATGATGTCAACCTTACCTTAAAGCATTCTTATGTGGTATTCACATCTGTTCATTATTTTTTTTAACACTTAAAAGAATAGTAATACCAAGGAAGATGCTATTTATGATAATGCATAAGAAAACAACAATAAGTAATTAATCTTATTAATCTCTGATGAAATTATATTCTTTAATCTAAGTCATAAAAGTATAATTTTGACAATTGTATCCAAGCTATGCTTCCTGTGATACCATTATTTGTGCCTATATATGTATGTGCCTATATATGTATGTGTATATATATATATACACATACATATATATGTGTGTGTGTGGATTAAATATACATATATATATATATTATTTTGCAATATATGAAATTGAATCATGTCTCTTCTGTCACAGTTCATAATATCATATTAATAAGATTTGACATGCTTAGGAATGTGTGATGAATCCCTGTATGTGATGACCTCTTTGAAAATGTTTAAAAAGGTGTTGTAGCACAGTGATTTTGTTGTTGTTGTTGTTGTGGAAAATATTTTTTTTAATTTAAATTTGAAACAAGTTTGTTTTACATGTTGGTCACAGTTCCCCCATCCTCCTGTTTTTCCCTGTTCTCCCCACCAACCCTCATCCCATCACCTCTTTGCTCCCCAAGGAGGGTAAGGCCTTCTATGGGGAGTCTTCAAAGTCTGTCATATCATTTGGAACAAGGTCTAGGCCTTCCCCCATTTGTCTAGGCTGAAAGAGTATCCTACTACATGGAATGAGCTCCCAAAGTCCATTGGTATACTAGGGAAACATACTGATTCACTACCAGAGGCTCTATAGACTGCCTAGTCTTCCTAAATAACACTAACATTCAGGGGGTCTGTGTAAGTCCTATCCTGGTTTCCCAGCTATTATTCTGGAGTCCATGAGCTCCCCTTGTTCAGATAACAGTTTCTGTGGGTTTCTTCAGCCTGGTCTTAACCTCTTTGCTCATTACTTCTCCCTTCCTGCAAATAGATTCCAGGAGTTGGGCTCAGTGTTTAGCTGTGAGTGTCTTCTTCTGCTTCCAACAAATATGGAATGAATGCTCTAGAATGAAATATAAGACAATCATCAATCTCATTACTTGGGAAGGATATTTTAAGGTAGCCTCTCCACTACTGCTTAGACTGTTAGTTGGAGTCATATTTGTAGATCTCTGGAAATTTCCCTAGTGCCAGATTTTCCATAAAACCCATAATGGCTCCTTCTATTATGATATCTCTTTTCTTTCTCTCATCTATTCTTTCCCTGACTCAATCTTCCTGCACCCTCATGCCTACCTCTCTTCTCCTCTTACTCCCAACTCCCTCTCCCCTCCCTCCATGCTCCAAATTTGCTTGAATTGTCCCTTTCCCCTTTGCCAGGGGACAATGTATGTCTCTCTCTTTTAGGGTCTATCTTGTTTGCTAGCTTTTCTGATGGTGTGGATTTAGGCTAGTAATCCTTTGTTCTATGTCTAAAAGCAATATGTGAGTGAGTTCATATTGTGTTTGTCTTTTTGTTACTGGGTTACCTTGCTAGGGATGGTTTCTTCTAGTTCCATCCATTTGCCTTCACATTTCAGGTAAATATCTTCAGCTAAGTGGCAGGATGCAAGATTAAAAAAAAAAAGTACTCCTACTATGGACAGAAGATAAAGGTGCTGAGAAAGAAACCACAGACACATCACCCTTTACAATAGCCATAAATAACTCCAACTATTTTGGGATAATGCTTACCAAACAAGTGAAAGACCTATATTATAAGAACTTTGAGTCCTTAAAAAAAATTAAAGAAGATACCAGAAAATGGAAAGGCCTCCCATGCTGTTGGAATAGGTAGGATAAACATAATAAAAATGGCAATCTTGCCAAAGGCAATCTACAGATTCAGTGCAATACTTATCAAAATCCTAGCACAATAGCACAATTCTTTACGGACCTTGAAAGAAATATACTCAACTTTATATGGAAGAACAAAAGACCCTAAATAGGCAAAAATATCCCTGTACAATAAAGTAACTTCCAAAATCATTACCATTCCTGACATAAGCTCTACAATAGAGCTATAGTCCTGAAAACAGCTTGGTTTTGACACAAAAATAAACAGGTATACCAATGGAATCAAATTAAAAATGCTGATATTAACTCATACACATACAAACACCTCATTTTTGACATAGAAGTCTAGTGACTTCCAAATCTATCCAATTTTTTGAACTCTCTGAATAAATAAAACATTTTAGAAAAGAAAAGATCAATATATTTATGTATATGCATCTCTCTCTCTCTCTCACACACACACACACACACACACACACACACACACACACACACATATATATATATATATATATATATATATATATATATATATATACACATCACAAAAAACTCATATTTGATCTTATCAGATGCCACTGAATAACAGAATATCATAAATGGGTATGTGACTAATGTTTCAAAAAATATTTTATTTTATATGAATAGAAAAATCGGAGTCACTAGCTATGAAGAACAAATACATTGATTTGGGCCTACATAATAATCTGTTTAGTTTCTGATGTAATCAACTATGTTCACTCCTTCCTAAAGCACTCACAGTTTATAGACTTATTAGTCCAATTATCAACTGAATATCCTTCCTATGTCAGGCAGTTTATATTGTGTAGTGATTGTTTTCATTCTATGCCATTATTTCCATTTGTTATTCATTGAAACTGATAGAGTAGATTTATGAAGCTCATTGTCTCTCTCTCTCTCTCTCTCTCTCTCTCTCACTCTCATACACACACACACACACACACACACACACACACACACACACACACACACACACAGAGCTGAATATTTACCCACATCACTATTCAGTGCTGCTCTAATCCTATTTCTGGGAAGACTGTTAGTGGTTATGGACTAGGAAAGAGAAAGGGAAGGGCTTCTGGCTGCTGGCTGACACTCGAGAGCCCAGTGTGTTATGTGCACAATTCTTGTGCGGTTC
This sequence comes from Cricetiscus sungorus, assembly GCA_030556225.1. Classification (NCBI taxonomy): domain Eukaryota; kingdom Metazoa; phylum Chordata; class Mammalia; order Rodentia; family Cricetidae; genus Cricetiscus; species Cricetiscus sungorus. The sequence continues at coordinate 365,486 of JANBXA010000253.1, read as the reverse complement.
TGCACTGATTATCATCACAGTATTATTTCCAAAATCAGCTACTAAAACTGAGCAGGATATATCAAAAATTCTCTGTCAACACTTTCCTTTTAACTATACATAATAAATTTGTTGCTAAACTTTAGAATATAAGCAAACAGAATATTTCCTGGGTAACATAAACTCTGTGTTGTTCAGCATTATATTAATGATAATTCCCTATGGGAATAAAGTAATGCACTCAAAATGCAATGTAATATAATATATTCATAATTTTACTTGGCAGTGGTGAAAAAGAATTAAAAATTATTGAAGGAATAAGAGTTTTATTACTTTTGCATAAATGTGTTACTTTTTTGGAATTAAAGGAAACTTTCTTTGGTAAAGATTTTCTTGATTTTTCAAAAACATTAGTGATACATCCAGTATATATGTAACTATTAATGTTTTAATTTCTGTTTTAAAAAATACTACCAAGGCATTCATCTATGTGCTTTATGGTGCTTCTTTCTATTGTAGAGGAGTCAATATAATGAAGGTTGCTATGTTTTATTCATTAAATATGATACTAATTCATAAGTAGTTAATTTTTCTAACAATATTTAATAGTGAATCATATCCATTTTGATACAATGGCCCTGACATTACTGGAAATGGAATGATTCGAAACATACTATTTCATTTTGTGGTTTACAAGTGTATTTCATTTATCTAACATCATGCTCTTAAACAGCAATAGAGCCAAGATAGAACACAGTATTATACATTGTAATTGTTGATCCCATGCACCATAATATAAATCTCAATGAAATTTTTATGTTAGTTTTGTGCGAAAGTGTTCATTCCTATTTTCATTTACCACCATTTATTATTTTGTTTTAAACCAAAACCTCTGGCCTTGTAAAAGCACCTGGTAGTATTAATAATATTTATAGCTGAAGGCAAAGGGAAAATGAATATTTTAATTGTACAGATCTGTTTATAGAGAACACTTCTTTGGGGAATAAATTATAGCAACATACATGAGAAAGAAATGGTAAACATATCTCATACCAATTAATCGATATTGAGAAGTCAGGGTACAGTGAAGAGCCAGGGTCCAAACACAAGGAGAAAAGATGCATTCTGAAAAAAAAAAATTAGATCCGATAAGTTCCTGCCACCTTTATATAGAAAGCCTGCTTTCCTTCCTGAAAGAGTTTAGGGAATTAGACATATTAGTTTTCTGATATATCTCCAAGATTAAAAAAAATCATTAAGAATGGTCCAAATGTACTAGATTATGTTATGTATATTGGAGAGATTTGAAAGATTGTATGTAACCTACAGGGGCTATCATTTACTAGTAGCCCTTTCTGTTTGTTGATTTGATTTCTATCAGTAATAATTGCTATCAAAAAAGCTATAACTGAAATACTGCTGGTAAGTTGGAAACTAAAGATCAATTTTTGAATGATTCAGGACACTTCTGTAGTGTAGCATTAGAGTAGATAGGCAGTAGAAGGCCACAACATTATTCCATTCAAGTAATACATCTATAAGTGGTCATTAAGACCTTTAGGGCATCAGTGAAAATACTTACTGATGAGTTCCAAAACTATCAAATATTCCACTCATTGCCATTCACATGAATATGATTTATGTAACAACTACAATGCATAAACAAATAAATTGATTTGTTTTGTTTTAACTTTTTCTCTTTGCCAAAACATAGCATTATATTCTTAGGCAGCAAGTAGGAGAAATCTTGAGCTGAGACAGTTGCAATGGTACAACAGGATATGTATGGGTTCTAGATGGGTTATGCTTTTGTGGAAGCTACCCTTGAAATTGAGAAATGTTATGATTAAATACTCTTTGGTGGATAAGATGTTCACAAGGCAAGCAAAAACAAAAAAAACAAAACAAAGCAACAAACAAACAATAAAAATGGGATACTGCTCTTGTTACAACCAACTGGCTGAGAGCTAAACATCTCAAGAAGAGGTCAAGAATATTATGCATATTGTTTCATGTGGTGTCTGGTATTCCTTGGTAGATGGTATCAATCACTTCACATCACATCTTTAAATAATAATTTTTAAAAGTGCCTATATTTTTGTTTACCAATACTGAACTGCATTATTATTTTGTTATTGAGATTTCTAACATTTCGGGAGTATTCTCAGCTCACCTGCATGTCCAGCTACAGCTTCAGGGGAAGCACATTCCTGTAATGCAGGATGAGGCTATCCCTCTTGAGCAGGGGATGAGCTCTTCACTGAGGGGTGGTTTTAGCTCTTCTGCTTCAATACCCATTGAGGGGCATGGCCAGCACAGTATGGTCTCACTAACCCAGTTTGCTCAAACTGGCCATGGATATCATCACAGACTAGTGTTGGTGGAACTACAGATTCAGACATAGTCATGGGCAGCAGCTCAGAGTGGATGTCTCCATGGGCCTGTTGGCAGCACAGGACTGTATACATCAATATGGTCCTGGTGGCAGCATGTCCCTTGAATACCAACATGGTATCAGATGACTGACCAGGCCCTGAGCATCTGCAGAGCCCCCAATGGTAGCAGTAGCCATGGGCATCACCCCAGTCCCTAGCCATTGCAGAACCACAGACCCAGACAAGACCTTGGCAGTGCCCTTGATCTGAAAATTTCTATGGTCCCAGGTGATATTCTCTTTCAAAGACTATAAGCAATATAATTTTGTTAGGTTAGACACTTTTACAATACTAGTCATTAATCCTCCATGACTATAATCTTTTCTGCACTAATTGAAATGAACTATAGCTTACATGGTAAAACAAAGAAAACAAATAGTGAAAATGTAATATGCTCTTTTCATTTTTCTGGCTGTTTGCCATATATTTTACAGATAGGATCTGTTATATAATCTTGAAGGAAGCTCTGTCAAGCTAATATTCATGAAAATACTGAAATTAATTTCTTTTCTATACTGTGTAAAGAATTCTGCACCTCATACAGAAGATTCCACTTACAGATTGAGATTTTGAAGTGCTATAGGTAGTTGAAATCACATAACTCAAAGTTAAAGAAAAGCATTTACCTGCTCTGGTGAACTATCATATGCAGTAAGTTTAACAGCCAGTATTGTAAGATACTGTCAGAAGGAAGACACAAGCTTAAAAGGGAATTCAGCATGCCAGTGTTGATCAAATGAAGATCACCTCAAATATCTGTGATCCAAATTCATGTGGCAGTTTTATAAAAACTTAAATTTATATCTTAATAGTCACAAATTACATTTTATTTTCAAATAACGGCTTTACTGCTACTAAAAGCTATTTTATGTTTAAGAAATGATTATGTGTTATATTATTCTGCAAAAGAATTTTTAGACTAAAGTTATACTCTCTGATCTCCACAAACACAGTGCTTTCTACTTGTACTGATTGGTGTTCCATTATTTTACAGAATATTGATTTTTGTGCTTTTTAATTCTAGCATGAAATGAGATTCTTTACATCATGGAAGACTAGAATTTTTAAACAATAGATACTGGAAAAAAGCAAATCTTTCTCAAGAAAGGAATATGGACTATATGCAGGAATTACCTTTTTTAATGAGCCCTTAAAAAGATTAACAAGATTTAAAAGATTAAATATCGGTGATTTAAGAAATGCTTTTTATGAGGCAAATAAAGGGAAAGTCCTGCCACAAAAGTCTTTAGATTTCATGAGCCCTTCATACCACAGCTGAGGAGGTGACACAGCAAATTGCAGCATTAGTTACTAAAGCAAACAGAAAATGAGAGGCTCAAATGGTGATCATTAAACTAACTAACTTGTCATAAACTATTTGATTGTTTTAAATAGACTCATCTTTTATTACATTTTCAATTAAACTAAGAATGTACAAAGAAGATCTTTTCTATGAGTAACAGTAAAGGAAAATGAATATTAGTTACAGACAGAATAATAACATACATAGACTGAATTGTGCTTTCAGAGCCAAAATTATTTACTTAAGCTTATTAGTCAATGAAATGGTTAGGAAAATTTACTTTATTATTAATAGAGATAACCTCAGAGATAATAACTATCACAATTTTTCTTTCCTAGGATAGATATTTTCCTTCCATTTATTCCTCAGATGTTTTGATATCATTTGCGCACGATTATGATGTTTCTTTTTTCCCATTATTGATTCCTGTTAAAATGACACAAATCAACAGCACTATAGCAAATGTTTATGCCCAGAACATCTAAAATTAATGTAATTCCTCTGGATTTTATTTTTATATGTGTTCCAATTGTTCCACCATACTTTAAAGCTTAACTAAAGAAGGGAAAATGTTTTTAAAAGATGATGCTATAGGTATGAGAGTGTGTCTTTGTTTTGGTTTATTTCAAAGTAATGGGTTGTACTGTGAACTTTCAAGCCCTTAAGAGATACTCATAGTATTCCTATCCTGGCTAATACTCTTGGTACTTATGATTAGTTTACTAATGATAGGTCACCCACAGAATCTAGAAATTATGGGACATCACAGAGAACTCCCAATTTTACCTCAGAAGACTTCTACATCTTCCACAATAGACCTGAAAATTTCCTTTTACCAGTGTTGTCTCATTTGAGTGAAATTACTTTATGCACACAATATTTGCTTACCTATTCTCAAAAATTTCATGTTTAAGTTTTTCTAAAATAAGAAAAAGCAAAATGAATTTCAGTGAACACTTTCATAATATTATAGATGTCATCTATTTCTGATTACACCAGGTTACACCAATATTTTCATGTTATGGTTTTTACACCTAGTTCAACAACATCTATTTATAGGTTTTTACAATTTATTAGAAAATGTATCATCTCCATCATTTAAAATTGTATCACAGCAGTAAATAAATCATAAAATCAAAGTTTTTCAAAAGAATTAATATAGATTACATAAATATGTTGAAAAAGAACTATGAAATCTTATGAGTCAAAGGGTGATGGCAGGAGTCAGGGGCTCATGTGCCCAAGGATCAGCTTCCTTTCATCTGCGATTGTGGTAGTATGGCTTACAAAGGGAAAAGAATTCATCATTAAGCCTAAAAGTCAGTTTTTATAGAACAGTTGAGAGTACTTTTATTCAAAGACAGCTTAATAAAATAAGGTAGCAACTTCAGGGCACTTCAGCATACTTTGATGTTCTATCTGCACCACAGAACCCACACAAAGGATATGTTTGTGAATATTTGGAAATCATTACAATAACTGACTTTAATGTGAAGGCTTCATACATTTTGTTTGTTAAGTTTGTTTTGTTTGCATTGTTTATCTCTTTTTTAAAAAAAAAATATTTTATTGAAAGTGGTGTCTTCCACCTGTAATTCCAGCATTTGGAAGGCTGAGGCAGTAAGATTGAGATGAGTTCTAGACTGATGGGAGATGTTATTCTGTAAATATTGTTCTCATACTAGTTAACGAATAAAGCACTGTTGGGCCAATGGGAAAGCAAGTTAGGCAGGGCTAGGAGAAAAGGAGGAAAGAGGAAGTAGGAAGGAGGAGTCAGCATGTAGAGAGAAGAGAAAGCAAGATGCCAGCCTGATGCTCTCTGGTAAGATGAGCCACATGGAAATACTAAGATTAGTAGAAATGGCTTAATTATTAAGACAGAGTTAGCCGATAAACAATAATAGTAACTGGCCAACGGTATTGTATCGAATACAGAGTCTCTGCCAGTTATTGGGGGCTGGCATGGCAACAGGATCAGACCAGTGGGGCGGGCAACTGGTGGAAAACAACTAGCAACACTAGACCAGTATGGAAAACAGGTTAAGATTCTAGCCCCTTGTTGTAAATAAATAGAAATGAAAATCAAAATAACATGATGATGTTCCAATATATGTATAGAAATCTTTTCTTTGAATTTTTGAAACATATTTTATATTATTGCTTACTATATTAATCCAGAGACAAAATCTTGTTGAAATATGACTGAAACTGTGGAACTTTTACACTTAACTTCACAATAGAAGACAAAGAGCAAATATTTACTCTTTTTTTTTTTTTTTTTTACAATGGCACTGTAATTGTGAAGTCCTCACCCATATTGGTTTACTTAATTACTAAAGATGCTAGTCTACTCCCTTCAGTGATTGGAATCTGGATGTAGAAACTATGGCATTCTATCCTGTGACTTTGTCCACTTTTCCAAAATATGCTAAAAGTGACATTTCTGTAAACCTCTATGAGATACAGATTGATCATTTTCATTAAGTGTATGAAATAAAAAAGTGGAGGATTATTTATTTGTTTAGACATGAGATATTCCTGGAGCAGAGAGTACTAGGAGAAGAGGTGCATAGCCTATTTGCTTTATAGAACGAATCTTGAAACTTGTAGAAATAGAGCTTTATAACCCAATCTCTCAATATGGTGGAAGCTTTCTTCTTGTGGTTCTCCTGAGAACTTTGCCCTGAGTTTCCTGTTACATGAATGTAGATGCTTGTTCACGGCAAATCAGCAATAGCATTGATGCCATTATCTTCTGCAGGCATCCCTCCAATAAGCTCCACCAGCCGTGTTTTCCAAATCAATTAATCATCACCCCTTTAGCAATCCTTGCCCCACTGAAAAGCTTGCCAGCCATCTTTCAGTTTCCAGATCAATGGTCAAATATTTCTTATGTTTTCATTTCTTTTCTCAGAGAAATTTCATATAATAAATACTTGGGCTTATATAGAGTAGAATTATCACTATTAGAATAAATGTAGCAGGAAATATGTGTTTATGGAAATGACCAATATGACTGGTCTGACTCTACTCAAAATGAAACTAATGTGTGTGGTTAACTCATAAAATATGCTCACATTTTTCATTACAAGGTGGATTCTAAGAGATTCATATAAAGTCCCTAACAGAAGGGGGAAGGGACAAGTTTTTCAGAGCACATGGGAAGTGGGGGTCAGTGAGGGGAGAGGGAACTAGGAGAAAGAGAAGGGGAGGAGAGGAAAGAGGATCTTTTTAAAGCTTTCAGAAATGGACTGCTATGTGGTTCACATAAAGTACTGGGTCATGGATGAACTATCTTAGGATTTCATCCAATGCCATAGCTGGAAGGAAACATTGGGTTCTTGTCACTATATGTTAAATAAAATCAGATTAACAGGGAACTTGGTCGCTCAGCAGCTTCTAACTGCGACACTCAGACTAAATGAAGAAAGACCATCTAAAGTACTTACATAACGACAGCAAGTGATACAGCTTTTGGCATACAGGACATAGTGATGACCTTTAAGATAATAGTTGGATCCAAAAGGTGAAAAGGACAATAGCATTCTGGAATGAGATGGAATAAGAGACAACATTTAGTACAATCTCTTTTAAAGCAACCTGGGTTTCACAAGCACATCCCCACTTCAACAAAGCCATGACTAAAATGGCTTTCGTTCTCAGTTTGGTCTATAAATGTCTCCAATTTTCCCTTGATCTCTTCACTTCTCTCCTCCACACTTTGTTTTTCTTGCTTTGACAGCTATTTTAGTAACTATAAGTTCTTTTCTTCATTTTAAATGCAAGGTTTTCTTCCAAGTATATTTTATAGCAGTGTACCCAATTTAACGTGCATAATTTATACTTGGAGAACATAGTATCAGAAATGTGTTTATTAATAGTCAGAATTAATTGTGGTTGGGCAAAACTCATGTCACTATGATATACTCATGATTTAAATTCAAAGTAAGGTTTTCCTTTTCCAAACCTAATTTGAAGCAACAAGTATGACCTCAGTTTTGAATTAGCCTGTGACAGGAATAAAAGCTTAAGTAAACATTTTTAGACCCAGGTATTGTATATTTTATGGTAATATTTCTTCAAAATATATAAATTTTGAGAAGCAGGACTGTTAAGGATGCACACAGTGGAAAATGGTAAGTGCCACAGAGACATAGAGCTTCTGGAAGCTGTAACTTAAGACACTCAAAGAATTTCAGATTACTACATGTACTTTCCTAAAGCACTGGTTAATACCCTGAGTGCCCTCTCTCTTTGATCCAAAAGGTTCTAACAAAGAACCTAAAATTAATGACAAAACTTCCTTATTTCAAAAAATTAATCCTTGCTTTAAGAAACACGTGTATGGACTTTGCAAATTTTGATTCAACATTATGAATGTTTTTTTTTTAATTCCCTTTCCAATTCATCTCAATCAACCCTCTCATTCAATTTAATAATTATTTCAGAGCTGGCCATTCTCTTCCCATTTACCTAAACTTTATGTTTGATTAATGTAATAAAATATATTGCAAGATAGAGAATATTTTATGCCCTAAACTCAGTTATATTAAGAATATATATCATGTATTTAATAAGAATTAATTTATGTGTGTCATGACTCAGCAATCTTACTTCAGAAGATACTTTAATGAATATCCACAGCATCTTCACTCTATATACTTCCAAATTTTATCAATATAAATATGCTTTAGGAATGAAAAGAGTAGATAAATGGTGGTATATTTCCATAATAGGACCATATAGCAATAAAAGTCAATAAAATGTCAATTACATGACTATATGATAATCATAGTATTGACTCAAAGAAATATAATCTGAAAAAATGTGCTATTAAGACTGTTTCTATTATCTACATATCTCTCTATGTATGTGTGTATGTATCCATCCATCCATCTATCCATCCATCTATCCACCCATCCATCAATCCATCCGTGTATCCTGCAATTATCTAGTAGTCTATCCATTATCTTTATATGTCTACTTACCTTTCAGATCATTTATGAATAAAACTGGTTTACAGAAGATATAGAAATTAAGGTAGGGAAGGACTCTGAGAGGACTAGATAGATATTATGACGTATTTGGTTCAGATGCTATCATTAAATATAATAGTTCCTTTAAAAATCATAAAAATTATTATGCAGTTCCTCATTGCATTTCACTTTATTTTAATAAAAATTATACCTTTTAAATTATGTGGGATAAGAAAAATTTTCTAAGCCCTATCAAGTGTTACTTTATTTTCTATTACCAACTCAATAAATACTTCCTTAATATTTCAGCTTGTACACTTTCTAAATGGATGATTAATTGAAACTGAAACTGTAGCAAATTAACTTTGAGCAGATAGCATTTTATTCAAAAAGGGTCAAGTAGGAAAATGCTCTGTCTTAAAGATTCTATTCAAAGTGACGTGCTCCCTAACCATGAGTAGCAAATCACTAGATGTATCCATTCTACTTTAAAGAAGCTTAGCATTAGGCATAACATTTGGAAATAAAAAATTGAAATGAAGCATGAAAAGACCTTTAGATGTATTGTTAAAGCATATTCTACAAAGCAAGGTGCAGCTCATTTGAGCTTGACATCATCTGAAATCTCAAATTATTAAATACAGCATTTTAGGATGCCTAGGGGAATTATATGTGACAGGTGGAGAATTTAATTCAATAGTTGTCAAGGCAGGATAAGAGAGGACCAGTGTAGTCAAAGAACAGGTAAAAATCCAAGTGATAATTCCTTTTCCTTGGCTGATATTCATGAGTAAACATGGTTTGTAATATTTATCTTTTAAGTGGCATATAAAAAAAAGTAAGTTTCTCTTGACCACTGTGCCATTCCTCCACTGAGTTAAGAATAAAGGAAAGGCAAAGTGGGTTAATACTATGTATACAATAACATAAGAGAATACTAATAATAACAGGTATAGAAAAAGTATTGAAAGTCATTTCTTTTTTAAAAAATATGTTTTGTTTTTAGATGATGAATGGTGTAAGAACCTTTTTTTCTAATGTCCTTAACCACACTTTCCCTTGACTCCTAGTGAGGCATTCCTGAGTATTTGCTAGGTCAGTTAAAGTGAATCTCAGATGTGAATGAAGAGTGTAGTAGTTTAATTGCCATAAGAGGCCTTCTGTGATAACAAAATGACCATGAGAAGATTATCCAGAGTCATAGCCCTCCATTTTATGAGGGATAATAGAAAGACTGTGACTTTATTTATTTATGCAAACGTCTGCACGTTCCTGTGGAAATCCTTCTGGCATTTGCATATATAACATCAAATTCAGCATCTTATTGAGAGAGTTAAGTCATTTAGACACAAAAGAAATGGCAGGTACTGACAAATCTTTCTGTGCACCCTTAATGTAAGTCTTTTATAGAGCTAGGAGCTGCTGTTACTGTTGGAACCAAGCAATTCCAGCAAACAGGCAAAAGATTCTTGGATCTCTGTCATGCAGAGTTTGGCCTGGCTGAAGGTTAGATATGCAAAGGCAGGTTCCATATAAATACAGACCAATTAAAGAAACAATTTAGTCTGTGACAAGATCTCTTAGTGGTGACCTAGCTGAGCAGCCAGCGTGTTCAGAAGTACCATGAAGAAGTTTAAATAAGAATTTCTCTCTTCTCCCTTCTTGTGTCTCTCCTTTACTCCCTACCTCCATCTCTCCTTCCCCCTCCCTCCCTTCCTCCTTCTCTCTTTCTTCCTCTATGCTTCCCTGCCTCTATCCCTCTCTACCTCCCTGCTTTTCCCTCCAAGCCTCTTTGCCTCTCTTCTGCCCATCCTCTGTCCCTCCTGGCCTCTCTCCCTCCCTTCCACCCTTCCTCCCTTCCTCCCTGCCCCTCTTCCTATCTCCCTCTCTGTTTATCCCTTGCCTTCTCTTCCTCCCTCTTGATTTTTTTTTTTAATGAAAGCAGACCCAACATCTTATGGAATAATTCAGTTTAGCAATTCATTTTATGGATGGTGAAACAGTTAAAAAAGGAAAAATAACTGTTTAAACATCATGGCTCATCTCCATCACCTCAGCCTAGGGATAATAAATGTTGAAGAGATTAATTCTCTTATTATCAAATAGTTACCATCTGATATGTAAAGTTTAAGAATAATGGTATGAGTTTAAATATAGGTATGTGTTTCAAGTACAGGTGTGTGTTTAATTACATGTATGTTAATGTGAATGTGTTTATATATGCATGTTTAATTTTTTTATCTTGCTAAATTCTCTAGGTCTGGTCATCTTGTTATTCTATCCTTTTAACATTCATGAGTATTTATATTTGACTGCTTTCCTTTAATTAGATAAATATTCACAAATTTCTTCTTTTACTGCAGAGATGGATTTGATCAATGACTTGACTATTAAATTATATAGTCTCTGTGATTATGTTATCTTTGTCCATATCAGCTGTTAAACTGACTCATTACAACAGATGCTAGGGCTCTATAATCAACATTATTTTTATATTAATTTAAGATGCCTTATGTATGTCAATATATGACTAACACCTCTGACTCAATTGAAGCACCCATTTAAGTACAAATGTACATATTTCCAGGGGGAACTAGACAGGATATGCGTCCATTATTAAAAGCCTGGAAGAAAATTCTGATTCATTTTTGAATGGCTATGTGTTTGTGGGTTTATGTGTGCATACATGTGTGGCCATATGTTTGAAAATGTGCTTGCATGTGCATGCATATGCTACTTCTCATCGACCCAGCTGTATTGTCTGGGTAGTAAGCCCCAGGGACTATCCTGTCTCTATTTCTTCAGCACTGAGATCACAGCTGTTGACATGGGTGGTTAGGATTCAAACTTGGGTTTGCATGCTTGCATGGAAGCAGTTTGACTGTGTTTTCAATAGCATCATGGTTTAGTTAGGACCAGCAGAAAGAAATGGGCATTACTTAAAGTGAGCATCAATTAAGACCTTAGGTGTTCATGAATCACAAAAGAAATAGCAGTCTCAGGTTTCTAATTTTACAATATAACTGAAAGGTCAAAGCATATTAAAAACTTCATCATAGAATGGCATACAAATACATACAACACAGTCTTGATTATGGCTTTATGTATGTGTGTGTGTGTGTGTGTGTGAAGTTCATAAAATAAGTAGATGTCAGTTGTAAGCTCACAAAACAGTGAATGCAGTTGCAACTTTGATCTGGACATTGAAAGGAAAGTAGGCATGTGACATAGTGCCTTCCATAGATGTCTTACCACACTGAAGGTACGAGATACTCTCTGAAGTAACATACTATGAGAGAAGCGTTAAATACATGGTGAGACCCAGAGAAGTTTCACTGTCCTAAATAGAGCAGTCTGTATAATGGAAGTATCTGGATCTTATTTCATTTGGAAAATACTCAAATAGATGTCATAAATTGTTTTGTAACTGAGTCTTTATTTTACAAAAAGGAAATGTTTAAAGTCAGGACCGTAAATACCATATTAGTGCTTTCAAGTCTTAGTATATTCAAAAGTGTAGAAGTGATCTAGAACAATAATATTTTGTATTAAAATTATACAGAATATATGAATGCCTATGAAATTAACATTTGAAATGTCTGCTGTTTATAAGAAGTTAAATTTTAAAATAAGTAGAATATTAATAGTTGAAAAAATGAATATATTATCAACTTAAATGATGATAAAGTAGTATTGTAAATAAAATTATAACATCCTGCTGTATGCATATATAAAGAATTTAATTCTTTGAAAAAATATATTTCTCAGCATGGGGTAATCTTAGAATATAATGTGTGATACAAACATAGTACTAATTCCATTTACTTCAAACCATCAAGTGAATACATTTTGAAAATACAGCATTGGTTTTGTCTACGTAAAACAGTCTACATGAATAAGAAGATATCTCACGTACATATGTTTTAAACATTTTTGTACACAAAAATCCTTTGTTTGATATAGTAGGATGAGTATTGTACTATTTTATAATAATTAGCTTTGCTCAGTAGCAGCATGGTAGCCAGTGAGCTTTATCTAAAGTATGATTATTGCTAACTGAAAACAATGGTAGAAGAATCATTCTATTGGTATTGGGATAAAAACAAAACAGACAACAAACAAAGCAACTCATTGACATGGTGAAATGCATAAGTTAAAAAAAAACAAATTAAGAATGTAATTTGATTCTGTTTTCCATATTTTTGTGGTTTCTTTTAAGGTTACACTTCCTACCTCCTATTTTCCTATACCAACAACATAATCCTGTGCATTAAAGAACAATTGAATTTTTTTCACCTAAGGACTAGGCCTTAATTTGAAATAAATGATTTTATACTTTCTCCAGTAGTAATATTTTTTTGGTTTAAAAAATACAGTTAGAGAAAGAACAATGTTCTTGTTCACCTGCATGAGTGTTGATGAAGGGACTGTACAGTGTGCTGAAGTTATGAATTCATTTGGGTGGGCATAGGAAAATCTCTTCTGTGCAATTTGAAGAATAATGAGAGCTCTTTGCAGTATGATTTCTGAAGAAACAATCATCCCAGGGGCTTCTTTGGACAAATCACTTCCCTAGTCCCTACCTTTCTAATTTAAATCTCTTGGTTAAGGTCTGATAGATCTTGTCAACCTTGACATTTGTCTCTTGACTGTAATTCCAAAATTACCCTTAACATTGTATTTAAAACCCCACAAATATCTGAATATCTATATTTGAAATTCAAAACCATATCTCCCCTAGCTTCTTCACTCTTTCAAATGGATACAAATTAATTTTAGGTTTATTTTTGTGGTTGGGATTAGTTCTTTCAATTTTAATTTATTTTCTTTTGTTTTTGATAGAAAAAAATCATTAAACTGAAAGAGAATATTTACCCAGCCATACAAATTTCCATGGATCAAATGCTTTTTCTTGAAAATGTTAAAGCATATGAGTAATAACAGTACATACATTGAGCTTAGTAATTTGTCTTACCAAAAGGATGATAAAAGAACTTGGAACAATCAAAACCAAAGCTGAAAAATAAGGAAAAAAATACAGCCTGTACACAAGACTCAAGACCCATACCTGTTGAACTAGTAATTACAGGAACAAAAGTCTTTTACGTAAGTACAAATAATTCAAGTAAGGATACCTGCTATAGACTTGAATTAATTTACTATAACTTCCCGTGCCTTAACCTCTCGGAATTGGCAAAAGTTGGTGAAGTGACTGTTTTTTTTTTTTTTTCTCTGTGGCTAAGTAAGTGTCTGTAGAAACTTGTGAGCCTGGATGATTCACATTCTTCTTTCATGTCTTTCTTAATTCTCACATTTTGCAAAGACATTCCATTATTTGACTTTTGTCTCCTCTAACAAACTGTGTCAGGCTTGCAATGAACCCGTTCCCCAAAAGAAAACAACTTTTGATACAAAAGTCCAGATCAATATTGTCCATTAAATAGTTCTTTTAAAGGTAAGAGGACTAGAAATTAAAACTATATGTATTTGTGTATGTATACTTGTGTTTGTGTATGCATATGTATATGTAAATATACATATACATATGTATATATAATGAAAAGCCAAAATTGTATGCATTTTACAAAAGTAATATCTTAAAATACTAAATATAGTAAATGGTTTGTTATGTTTAATTCCTAGTATTAACTATCAATAGTATCATAAACTATTGTAGGCAAGAAATTCATTTCATGAGATGGTTGATTAGTTCAGTAATCACTAGCAAATAGCCATAGAAATTATCTTTATAACACAAAATTGACACCTGAAAACTATTCATGTCTCATAAGCATGAGTTGACTACAGGAAATTGCTTGTGGAATAATTGTTTGCCTTCCAATAAATCCTGAATTGCTCATCAGCTTCTAGAGTTGTACATGCAGGGCGTTTTAGAAGTATGTTGTCCAAACATATTTGCGTAATAAATTTTGCCTTACTCAGAAAAAAGCATACATATGTGATTGAAAATTTATAAGCAATATTTTGCTGGAAATGTATCCAAATCGCAAAAATAAATCTCTTGATTTTACAGAAAATGATAACTACATTATAGTAGAAATCAAGGTTATTCTGTTTAGAATAGGATATATATATATATATATATATATACATACATAGGATATATATATATATGTATATGTATATGTACATACATACATACACAAAAGCACAAAACTTAGAATCCATATAAAAATGTAAAATAAATAGTGACCAGAAGGAAAAAGAAAAGCTGTGTAGGTTCTGCCTGTTCTGAGAACCTCTCTATACAAATCCTAACAATTCTTTCTCTTTCCCTTTATTTCCTCCTTTGTTGCCTGGCTATAGTAATAATCCTCACAGAAGTGCTTCCACTTCCTGTCTTTATACAATTTTTGCTGCTATATTAATATTAGGTGGGGGAGAAATACTTTGAAGCTTTAAGTTTTCTAAAACAGAAGCCTTAATTTACATTTCTTTGTTTTCTTTTTTTAAAATTGAAATGGTGTTTTTATTTTTTTATTGAAAATAGATTTGTCTCTCATATAATACATCCCAACCAGTTTTTCCTTTTCTGCACTTTCTCCAGCTGCCTTCCTACCTCCCTTCTCACCCAGATCTACTGCCCCGCTCTCCTCAGAAAGAAGCTGATACCATTTGTTGAAGAAATTTTCTTGATTCCATTGTACAATTTTGGCTTCTTTGTCAAAACTCAAGTGTTTGTAGTTGTTTGGATTAATATGCAGGGTCTTTGATTCCATTTTGTTGATTCGTGTGTCTGTTTTTACACCAATACAAAACTGTTTTTATTACTACAGCACTATAGCAGAACTTGAAGTCGGGGATTGTGATGCCTCCAGAAGTTCCACTATTGTACAGGATTGTTTTGGATATCCTCAGTATTATTTTTTCTATTTGAAGTTGAGTATTGTTCTCTCCAAATCTGTGAAGATCATGGAAATGAACAAATCTACTGAATTAAAAGAGGGTGAAGGCATAAATAAATAAATTAAAGACTTTCTAAAATTCAATGAAATTTAATACACAACATATACAAACTTATAGCACACAATGAAAGCAGTGCTAAAAGGAAAGTTCATAGCATTAAGTGCCTACACTTAAATCACATACTAGCAACACAACACACATCAAAGCTCTAGAACAAAAGCAAGTAGCACCCAAGAGAAGTAGAAGGCATAAAGCAAACTGAGGTCTGGAGACAATAAAATTGGAATAAAAGAAACAATAAAGAATCAATGAAACGAACAGTTGGTTCTTTGAGAAAATTAACGATAAAAATCATCCCTTAACTAAACTAACTAAAGGACATACAAGGAGAATATACAAATCAACAAAATCACAAACAAGAAAGGGGATATAACAATAGAATCCAAGGAAATCCAAAGAATCATAATAATATACTTTCAAATCTGTACTCCACCAAAATAGAAATTCTCAAAATATGGATAATTTTCTTAATAGATACCACTTACCAAAGTTAAGGTGAAATAAACAACTTAAATATATCTATAACCCTTAACGAAATAGAAAGTAGTCATTAAAAGTCTCCCCCTCCCCCAAAAAAGCCCATGACCAGACAGTTTTAGTGTGGAGTTTTTCCAGACTTTCAAAGAAGATATTTTTACAAAGCTCTTCAAATTATTTCACAAAATACAAACAAAAAGTACACTGCCAAGTTCATTTTATGAAACAGTCACCACATAAATACATAACAAAGAAAGAGAATTACACAGCAATTCATCTCAAGATCATCGAACAAAACACCTAATAAAGTACTTGCAAACTGAATCCAAAAACACATTAAAAAGATAATCCACCATGTTCAAGTAGGTATTATCACTGAGATGTAGGAATGGCTCAACATTCATAAATCAGTGTAATTCACCATACAAATAAACTAAAAGATAAAGCACATATCCTCATTAGATGCTACAAAGCCTTTAACAAATCAAACACCCTTTCATATTTTTTATTCATTTAAATGAACATTCTCTTAAAAATATGCAGGTTATTGCTATTCCTCTTCATGTATTATCATGAATATATATGATATTATATGTTGATGTACATGCTAGATTTAACTTACTTACATTTAATCAATCACATAATGCACCACATAATAGAGATTTGAAAATATTTTTATTTTACAAATCAAAGAAACACAAACATTTCTGTATCGATAATTTATTCTTTGGCTGCTTGCAATTTTGATGTGCTTACACATTTTAATTTTGAAAAAATGATATCTTATTTGAATATATGAACCTACTGATTTCAGATTGATGAGTAGAATATAGGCTTTAGAGTGCTCAAATTTCCATGAAAATATTAACTATGTGGACAACATAATTTACAAACAAAAATCCTTTGCAAAAGTATTCTTGGTTTTAGCAGTAGCTTCCTGCATTAATAAGCATAAACAGTTCATATGGGCAAAGAGAGCAACAATTTTTGGGAATACATTCCAGAATACTCCATAGCTTAAACATGCATTCATTTTACTGCAAAACACAGAAGACAATTGGCATGAGCCCAAACACTCTTTTTATTAGTTGTTCTATAAAGTGACTCAAAATTTTGCAGTTCATGGTAACATGTATGATGTCTTGGCCATTTTGAATCATCTTTATTTTATGTTTACTCTAAAAAACCATATGAACAAATAATATAATTACATTTAAGACCATATTTTCCTTTTAATAAACCTGTATAAAATCAAATCGTATTTTATTTAATAAATGCTTGCAAGTTACTATATATTTTGTGCCAAATAAAAGATATAACATGACTTACTTGAGATTATTTGTTATCACATACAGGAATATTTTTATTGTAAGCACAATAAAAGTAAATATATGACATATTAGAATGAACAAGTATAAATTAGTAATGACCAGTCAGGTAGACTTATATGCAGAATAAACATAAATATTCAAATAACTACATTTTATAAAGTCACATTTAAAAACAGCAATAAAATAGGTAATCTTCAACAGCAATAAAATAGGTAATCTTCGGTTAATAACAAAAACTATTCAAAAGTTCATCTGTGTTTAGACCAATGGCAGTACATACAGTATGAAGTAATAAAAGACCAGATCAGGAAGCTAGCAGCCATTAGAAAACATAGCCTGTTTACAGTAAAGAAAATATATGTTTGATGCAAAAAGTATTATTTCTTCTTCTAGGTAGCTTATCTTTAATAGAGTGACATATGGGGAGTGTGGAAATAAGAGTTAACCAGCAGTAAAAGAAACCAATGACCTCACTCGATTTTGATTAACTACACCTGAGTCAGGCTTCAGCTTGTTTCCTCACTGAAATTTTTTAAACAATACAGACTAGTCACATGGTGTGGAAAAATTTGTTTCCCATACCATGCACCACTCAGTCCTATACACATAATCACATTGCTTCTATCATACCTTGTAGATCCATAACCTAGTTTACAGATACTATGTGGGTAAAAGTTACATGAATGATGCTGTCCCTTATCGCTGAACAAATAGTTCAATACTTAAAATTCTCCTCAAGTGTCTGTTCCAAAAATTGGACCCAAATGCTGTTTATGATTTGATTCTGTATGTGTCCGGTGGAAGGGGGTTGTTGAGAAAGAGAGAGAGAGAGAGAGAGAGAGAGAGAGAGAGAGAGAGAGAGAGAGAGAGAGACAGAGAGACAGAGAGAGAGACAGACAGAGATAGACAGAGAGAGACAGAGAGAGACAGAGAGAAACAGAGACAGCGAGAAAGAGAGAATATGTCACATTCAGATTTAATTCTCTGTTTTACAATTGATGCTGAATTCTGTAGAAACAAAATAGCACAAATCATAACAGATATACAAACAAATTCATACAGGATGACAAAGTGAGGAATGGTTAAGAATGGGGTATAACTAATGTGTATGAAGATACTCTTCACCTTATAAAATACCTAAAATATTAGAGGACTTGCGAGATGACCCAGCAGGTAAGATCAATTGCTACTGAAGCATGAAGGCCTGGTTTGAATCTCTACCATAAACATACAAAACTGGGCATGTCTGTGTACTTGTAACCCCAGCATCAGTGAGAGGTAAGGAGTGGATGGAGATGGGGTAGATTCCAGGAGCTCTTTCTTTTGGGAGATGTCATTCTGTAAATATGTTTCTTTTTTTAGTTATTGCATAAACTGTTGGCCAATAGAAAAGCAAGATAGGTGGGACTAGGAGACTAGGAGGAGAGAGGAAGAAGTAGGGAGGAAATTCAAGATGGAGGATGGTAAGATGAGACCAAGTGGAAATACTTAGATTAATAGAAATGGGTTAATATTGAAGACAGAGCTAGCCAATAAGAAATACTAGTAACAGGATAACAGCATTATATCAATTACAGCATCTCTGTTTTATTTTTAGCTGGCATGGCAGTTGGACCAGACCTGCAGTGAAAAACCTTACTCTTAATATGTTTCCAGGAAGCCTATTCCAAAACAGTGAGCTTCTTGTTCAAGACAGCTTCTGTCTCAAAGCAATAGAATAGATAGCAATATAGTGAAACACAAGAGACCCTTCATTGGCATTTACCTCAATCAGAGCTCAACAAATTTATTTCTAGGCTTTAAATTTCTCTACTGACTAATTAAATATTCATTCAGATAAAAAATTCCTTCTTTAATTTACTATAAAATAATTTTATGTCTGAAAATATCTTATGACAAGAGATATGTAGGAATGGGCACTGGTAATTTCAGTCATAACCAGACATCAAGTCAAAATTGACTTTATAAAATATTGATTCCCATGAATGTAAATATTATTGATCTTCCTGAACTTACAACATTACACAAATAGATATAAAACAAGGGATAATTGTGGGAGAGATGTTTCACTGACTGTTTTATTCATGTTGTTTAATGTTTGGAATGCAATAAGATTGTAATATGTGAATACATATAAGGGACATATGAAAGCCTTAGGCATTTTTCTTTTGTTGGGGGTGTCTTTAGTCTTCTGAGACAGGGTCTTTTGCTTTAAACTTACCTAGAATATTTGATAATCTATCAACCATTTTAATTTTAGATTTGTAAACTTCCTGACTATTAAATGGATTCTGAGCATTGAAGGTGCAAAGCAAGCCTGTCACTGAGTCATCTTCCTGGCTCCACAAACAGGTTTTGACTAAATAAATTTTATGTAATACTAAAGAAAGTGTTTGTGTTTTTCACTTTCCTTCTCTTACCATACTTTCCTTTGTATGGTTTGTCTTTCCAGCCCCACAAACTTGAAATTTTCTTCCTTAAACTCCTTCTCTTCTACCCATCTTCAAAGGAAATGAGGATTCATCTATTAGGCATATATCTGTGTTCTCTTGTTGTCTCATGTCTTTGTTCACCCGTTTTCATTATCAGAGCTCCTTCCATGGCTTTCAAGGTAAAACCTTTCAATATTTGAAGAAGCAGAAAATGAAGAATGATTATTTTACTCAAGATTTTGCTTCTAAATGCTGAGAAAGTTAATGTTTATTTCAATATTTAATGACATAGTGTTTCTTGTCAATGCAAATTCCTTCTATATGATGGAATATATTTTTCTACTTAGTTGGGTTTATATGTGCTCTGCAACTAAAGCAGAATAGATGTCTGCTAACAAATAAAGCCACTAATAAGGATTAAATTCTGATCCATAGTTAAAATTGAAACTTTGAAACTTTAACCTAATAACAGCCACAATCAGGGTCTTCCATGGCTTTGTGGGTAGAAATAAATATTTTTGTAGAAAACAACTTTTAAAGATAATTTGATTTTGCTTTGGCTAATTGAATGTGAACTCAAATATTATTCAAAAGCCATGAAACAAATAGCTAAAAATCCAAGAGTAGTGTTTCATGAAAATAATCACATAGGGTATATAGAAAGAAACATGAATTAAGTTGTATTTGTGATCTTAGCCAATGGTTAGAAATAATGACTCTTTCAATAGAAAAAGAAATGAAGAATCAAAAAAATCACAGGCAGGCCCTATAATGTTTGCACAGTTTGTTTCTTGTTAGCACATATCAGCTTCTGTAGTAATCTCATTACCAAATGAAGCTGCACAACTCTCAAGAGTCACTGCCTTCATCAACTTAACCTCTTATTTAAGAGTGCAACAAGTATCACTGAATAGATTTTTGTTTGGAAGAGTCAAATCTACCATTAGTAATTTAGACTCATAATAAAATTATCTGTTGATGAGATTTTTTCTCTTATTCTTGCATGTGTTACACCATCATCACATGTTTTCCCTCTTTGAGTACACACAGCACACTAAAACCCACCAGTGTTAATCCCCTCCAATGTGATGTCCTTTATAGCTTGTGATTTCATATCATAACTTCAGGTTGCCAATGGTCTCTTTAAAATGTGGATCTTTTGTTATCTCATATAGAAATCTAGTGAAGTAATTCATTGACCTTCACAAACAACCAAATCTCCAGTCTACTAAACTTTCATGGAAATCATAGTAATGTAAAAAGACAAAAATGATAATCAATCTTAGCTCTATTTTTTTCATCATTTCTTTCACCTCAAATATTGCTCCAAAATTATGAAGAAAATGTTGTAATACAAAAATGTTCCATTCCTGGCATCTTAAGAATAACCATTATAGATTTAACAAGAAATCTGGCTCTAGGGAAATGCCCAGAGAACTACAATAATTAACTAACAATCTAAACAATATTGGAGAGGCTACCTTTAATGCCCTTCCATGATAATGAGATTGATGACTACCTTATATGCCATTCTAGAACCTTCATCTAGTAGCTGATGGAAGTAGAAGCAGACACCCACAGCTAAACACTAGCCAAACTCCTGGAATCCAGTTAGAGAGAGGGAGAAGTAATAAGCAAAGGGGTCAAGATCAGGCTGGAGAAACCCACAGTATTAGAAAACCACAGGTGACCTGAACAAGGGGGAGCTCATGCACCCCAGTCTGATAGCTGGGAAACCATAATAGGACTGACCCAGACCCTGTGAATGTGAGTGTTAGTTAGGAGGACTGGGCAGTCTATGGGGCCTCTAGTAATGGATCAGTATTTATCCCTAGTATACGAAAAGACTTTGGGAACGCATTACACTTAGAGGGATACTTTCTGGGTCTAGACATGTGGAGGAGACCCTGACTGAACTGATAAACATTTTTAGTTTATTTTATAAAGCAAACTAATATTTTAAAAAACATTCATAATATTAGATTGAACTTTATGGATGACCATATCTCAAAGTGAACTACTACTTTTAATGTTTGTCTAGGTTTGACCTATTTTCTCAGCTTGATGTTAATATTTCAGGATTTGAGCCATATTGTGCCTATAAAGTATAATTCTTTCACAACTGTAGCCTTCCCCAAATTTGAAATCAAATTGCCTACTATAAAAATTGTTAGAAACCTTGAATAGCAAGCTTGAAACGACAGTGTGGTATCTCTGTGAGAAGAATCACTTATTAAACATCTCTGGGTATAGATCATTCTATTCAGATACAGCAAACTTATTATCAGACATGTCAGCATACACTCAGGACAACAGTGTTTCTGGGCAGTGCTCACAAGCATCTGATGATAGAGTCCTTAGAATCAAAGCCATTTGCTTCATACTATTTGATTATGTAACAGCAGGAATTTTCAAGGCTGCTTTCAGCATATGAGCAACATAGAGAAAGCTCTATACCGGTTTATCAGAGTTTCTTAGAAGCCAGCCTAATATTAGTTGTTTGAAAATTACTGAATTTTTTGAAGGAAACACATTTATAGTGAATTCCCAAGCAAAGGTGTACTAGTGTCTAGGTCATTATCTCTGAAAGAGCAATTTTTGCCTTCTATAACTGTTCCAGGTTCCTGAATTAAAAAATGGTGTGTAACTGGTTTTGTCACTAGCAACTTTTTAGAAAAGTAGTAACCTGACATTTTTCATTGATTTCTTTTATGTTAGAAAATTAAATGTCAGATATTATTAATTGCATTTTACAATAAGTAGCTGTATCAGAAGTAAAAGCTAAATGAAATTGTTTCCTGTCTTATGCACAATGAACATATTCATTTCAATGTATTTAATTTAGATGAATATAATATGTCTATAATCATTACAATTCTACCTATCTGTGGGTTTGAATTGATAGGACAATAATTACTACCTCTACAAATTGTCAGCAGTCTGAAGCAAGAAAACTCATCCCATTATCATATTCTATATACCCACCAAAAAGATAATTTCCAAAATCATAGCCTCAAATATAGAAAATTTTCTCTTGAATTTCTAGTGGACTTTATATTTGTAAATATGTTCTTTTAATAGGTACCATTTTATTTGAGATTGCCAAAGGTTTTCCTTGTCATATGGGAAATGACAGAAGGGAAGTCTAACAATTTCCCCACACTGTGAAGTTCATATTTTTCATTCTGCTTTCATACAGCTGCACTGTAGTAATTACATGACATGGATCACATTGTATGCACAGAGCAATTGTCTTTCTTAAGTTTAATGAGGTATGAATGAATAAAGTGCGATTTATTTATATATTTTTTTCTAACTACAAAACTATATTTTATAGGACTTCTCTGAATTCCTATAAATTTCTCTACCTCATTCCTATTCTGCACAGTGTTGTGGGCTGTATTATTAGTTGACAAATCCAGACTGATATATTCTTGTGTGAAATGAGAAATATATCCAATAGACTCATATATCTAAACATTTGACCCCACAATACTGGTAGGGAAGATTTTAGAAGTTCCGGGAGTTAAAGTCTTGCCTAGGAAAGTACTTCAAAATAGGAAGGCTTGGAGGATTTGTAGCTTCTCTGTTCCTCCCATTTGATCCATAAGATAAGTAAACTCCTCCATGACTCACTTTTGGCCATGAAGCCTTTTATTCCAGCAGCATAAAATAACCAATAAAATTATTATTGGGATACATGATCTTTTACATTTCATTTTATACTTTTTGTTGTGAAATTATATGGTTTTGGTTCCAAAATACATAATTCAAGATTTCCAAAAACCTTTCCTTTATCCTAGCCTATAACAAAACACATACACAGAAATCAAATGCATTCATTCATTTATTCCTTAAATTTTTTTTTCATGTATGGATTCTTGATGGACATTTACCATCTATTTTCTTTGTTTTCTCTGCCCATAGATATTGTCTCATTTTCCTGACACAAGCTTGGATGTTTTCTATTAAAAATTAATAAGACTGAAAGTTGGTTAGATAATATTTTATCTACCAAAATAGTTTGGTAATGTGTTTTATTGTTTCATTGGTTGTTTGTTCTGCACAATAATCTACAGCTTAAAAACTTTTGCAATATTTTTTATACAAGACCTATAAGTGCTGTAGAAAGATAAACATAAAAGAAGGAGTGTAAAATAACAGTAAGGATGCTTTACAGAGTAATTAAGAATTAAATGATTAACTACTTAAAAGTAAATGGAAAAGTTCTAAGTTTGTGCATACATGAACATATGTAGTTTACATAAAATCTATATAGGTTGACACACACATACACAAACATATACAATTAAAAGCAAAAAAGCTATGCTATGATGTTGAATAAGGGCAAAAATAGGTATTGAAAAGGAGTTGGAGAGAGCAGTGGAGATGAGAGAATGATGCAATTATAATTTCTAAAAATAAGAATTATAATAAAAAGAAATATGGAAATTATATTTTTTCTTTTTATAACATAATCAGACAGACAAGCATAATTTAGCAATGAATCAATAGTTACTGGTATGATTATCTTAGGATGCACCTGTTATTGCATCATTTCATTTAAAAATATTTTTTTTCTGGTAGAACTGTTTATTAATTAATTTTAGAGAAGATGAAATTAGTGGCCTTTAATTCTCATAACACTTGATTTTATCAGACTGAATGTACCTCTCAAAAATAATGCCTGTTTATTTAGGAAGCTTGTCCAAAATTAACAGTTATATAAGCGAGCTTGAGATATTTAATTACTGTTTCATAAACAAAAATGCAATAAACAAGCTGGCATTTAATCAGCAACTCAGAAGAAATTTGTCATTCTTTCCAAATTAAAATTGAACTGAATTACTGTCAATGTAGGTTTTACAGAGTCAATTTCATGTGTTTAATATGATTGCACTCATTGTTTAATGTGAAAGTATTAAATAAATCATTAATAAGAAGAGAAAGTCTCACTTTATAATCTAGGAGTTGGCTGACATCATGTCTTCCCTGAACAAAAACAGGGAGTTCCAATTTTGATTTTATGTGATTTAAAATATGAAAAGAATCTAAATATTACTCACAATTAACTGCAAGTAAAAACAGTGACTGCAGAGGTGGAAAAGGCAGAGGAGGCCTGAAATTTGCATCTCTGTGTTATTCTTTGCTGGTTGCAAGATTCAGTTTTGGTGGGGAAATTTTATAGATTACGTAATCCTAAATTCATTTATTTCATAACTATTGTCAAAGTTCCACTTGCTTGAAATCACACTCAGTATCTCTATCAATATTTCAGCAGCATACATCTCCATGGTAACTTGCATTACCAGACCAGGGTAGATTATGATATCTACAAGCGCAATGGGAAATACATCCTTTACTGTTGTTGTCTATTTATTTACTGTTTCTTTTAAGTAAGAAAAAAATATGCTAGATGCTAAAAATGTGTTAGATACTATAAAGCCCATTCCTCTTATGGAAAAAGCTCATCACACTTTAAGGAAATCAATGTTAATAATGTTAATATTATTAAGAGAGTATAGTACTGCCTTTCCTATGTGTGTGATTTGTAAGTAGTGTAAAGTAAGGCAGAGAGAGACACACACACAGACAGATAAACACTGAATGAAATAGAACAAAACAAAAAGCCCATCCTAATGGGGCATAAAGATGGTGTTTTACACCCAGCCTGAAGGCATGGGCCACAAGACACACATGATAGAATGAGACAAAAGATTTTCTTCTGATGTCCACATAAACAAACTCTGACACTCATACACACATCAATAATAAACAAATGATTTTAAGAAACTGATTTGTTGTTTACTACATTATGTAATCCCTGTACTCACACTAGGGAGGCAGAGAGATCATCTTGACTTTGTGGCTAGTCTGGTTCACACAATGAGTTCTAGGCTACACAAGGCTACAGAGACCTTAAATCAACAATGGTATAATAACAAAAAACTCCATAAAAATGTGGAAGCTCTGATTGCATGCAAAAATATATTTTTTATCTTTTGTAAAAAATGGTAGTGAGAATAAGAAAACTTTTTGTTCAGACTTCCATTAAATTTTTGCTTTACAGACATATTGGTGTGATTTTAAATGTTTTTAATAAAGCATATCTTCAATGACACAATTATGTAACAGACATACACATAAACACACACCCATATGAACATGTCTGCATGTACACACAAATGCACGCATATACATTTAAGTACATAATACACATATTCACATACACACATACATAATATGCTCATGTATACATGCAAATTCACAAACACAAGTTAACACACATATAGACAAATGTATACACCCACATGTACACACACATTCACTCATGGACACACATACACACCATATACACAGACACAACAAACATGCATATGCAAATATGTACATATAAAAAAATATTTGCACACATATATGTACTTAAATATTAACAAAGAGACAAATATAAATTACACTGTACTGTAATTGTAGCATAAATTCTCTTTGGTCATAATAATAAAAACTAAGATTCAGATATCAGGAAGTTAACGATGAAGAATCAGAGAAGCAGAGTGGTCAACCACTAGAGTTCTTACCTCTACCAATGCTCAGATCCTGTTCTTTTAAATAATCAGACTGCATCCTCAGACTGACTGCTCATACAGACTCTGAGCTCTTATTTCCTTCTGCCTTATATTCCTCTCTCCACCTATTCATAGCACTCCTGTCTCCACCTCCATATGCTGGGATTAAATGCATATGATTGCAAACGCTGAGATTACCTTTGTGTGACCTCTATTTCACTTTTAGACAGATTCAATCTCGTATAGCCCAGGGTGACCTTGAACTAACAGAGATGAGAGCTCTGTACCACTGTCTCCTGAATGCTGGGATTAAAGACATCTACTACCACTGCCTTGCCTGTGTAGATAACTAGTGACTTAACTCTGAACTATGATGTTAGGTCAAGCTTTATTTGTCATAGCATAAACAAAATATCACCGCAGTAGTAGTAGCATTCACTCATTGCTCATCAGGACGTTCAATCCCTAAATAATGAATGACACAGAGACTTATTCAATTACAAAAGCTTAGGCTTATTTTAGACTTATCCCAGTAGCCCTGATGTATGTTCTACATGTTTTGTTGTTGTTGTTGTTTTTTTTTTTTGTTTTTTTTTTTTACTTCTCCTTCATTCTGTATGTCTAACTTATTCTCTGCCTTGGCATAATATCCTGCATGCCTTAATTTTAACTGTCTGAGTTCTTTCTTTTCTCTGTCCATAAATCCTGTCTAACATCTCCTGCCTACCTATTGGTCATTCAGCTTTTTTATTAAACCAATCACAATGACACATCTTCACACCATGAAAACAAATATTAAGTATAAAACTTTGGATTCATCAAGATAGGATAGACAATAATTTCTTAGAATTTTCTGATGGGAGATATCATTCCGTAAATATGTTTCTTGTATTGATTAATGAATAAAACACTGTTGGCCAATAGGAAAGTCCCTATCGGAGGGACTAGGAGAAGGAGGAAAGAGGAAGTAAGGAGGGGTCAGCATGGAGAGACTGGAGAGAGCAGAACGCCAGCCCTCTATCTGGTAATATGAGACCACGTG
The DNA here is from genome assembly GCA_030556225.1 of Cricetiscus sungorus. Taxonomy (NCBI): domain Eukaryota; kingdom Metazoa; phylum Chordata; class Mammalia; order Rodentia; family Cricetidae; genus Cricetiscus; species Cricetiscus sungorus. The sequence continues at coordinate 337,958 of JANBXA010000253.1, read as the reverse complement.
GAAATATTTAGATTAGTAGAAATGGGTTAATAATTAAGACAGAGCTAGCCGATAAGAAACTAGTAACTAGCCAACAGCATTGTGTAACAATTTTCCAAATACAGATAGACATTGTAATTGTAATACTTACTTGAGATAATTGCTCTTATTGTATATAGTTTTACTGTTAGAGTTAAAACCTACTTTTTATTTAGACAAAAAGGAGGAAAAGTGGTGGGATATTTGTACACTGTGTGAAGATGTGTTGATGGGACTGGTGTAATAAAAGCTGAAAAATGAATAGCTAGCCAAGAAGTACTGGCCAGACTTCCAGGCAGAGAGAGGAGTTCAGAGGGTTCTACTCTAGGCACTTAAGAGGTGCTAGAGAAATACGGAGAAAGTTGGACATACAGAATGGAAGAGAGGATAAAAATCAAATGGTAAAATGTAGATTATTAGAAACTGGTTAATTTAAGTTATAAGAGTTCGCTGGTAATATGCCTAAGGAAGACATTCATGGGGAAGTTCTGAATAAATACCAAAAATAAATAAATTAATGAATGAATGAATGAACGAATAAATAAATAAATAAATACATAAACAGCACCCATGGATTTTAGGGATTTTAGTATAGAAATGAAGTACAAAAATGGTTGAAGAGATATACTGGAGAGATGGCAGGCTTGGGAGATGGTTAAGTACAAAGCACTTGCTATACAAATGTGAGGACATGAGTTTGGATAACAAACCCTAATGCAATCCATGGCCAGTGCTGTGTGGTACACAGACAGGGGAGTTTATGGAACTTGATGGACAGCTTGTACAGCTTAAGTGAGGGAGGGAAGATCAGCTGGTTACGAGTTCAGGGAGCAACCCTGTCTGAAGGGAACAACTTGGCAGTAATAGAGAAAGGCAACCAGAGTTCTCAAAGGGTCTCTGTACAAGTTGCCCATGTGTTTCACACATGTGCACACACACCATACTCCTTAACACACACAAAGAGAGTCGATGGTGACTTAAAGTCACTCTTCAAGGTGCAGAAAGGTAGACACATTTACACAAGGGAATTCCTTTTGCAAATGTAAACTTCTCTTCTAAAAGGGTAACTTTTGGGAGCTACTCCAATGCCTGTGCTTTCTCAAATGACAAGCAGACAGATCTCCTCACTCTAAGGATGCATTTTGACATTAGATGTTTAGGTTATGTTATGTCATAGACTGGAGTGGTGCTTCATGCCCTCATTCCACATTAGTGCTGCACTGTACTAAGTACAACATTATAACACTTTCCCTACATCAATCTTACTAACTGCTTTATTATTTCCCCTAATTCATTCTGGGAACAATGAAATCTTCAGTACTTGAACTATTTTAAGGCACAGGCTGCCATTTAACGTTCTCACTTTTCAAAGGCTAAATTACTTTCTCTGTATGAGTAATATGAAATAAATAGTCACTGAAAGTGTGTTGTCCATTATTCAGGTTGTAACAAGCTGCAAGAAGAAATGGGGCCAAATTTTTTTATGAATCAGCAATATTTACTTATTTGCAACAGAAAGAACATGTCTTTTAGGGACCAATAGAATATGCTATAGAATATTAGAATTCATAAAACAATGAATTGCATAATAATGTAGACTCAACTGCAGATTTTTATTCAGTATGAATTGCATCCTCAAATATATCAAGATGTAAAATCAGCAATGAATTTGCTCTTTTTCTTTTATAATCTAGGCCCATACACAGAGCAAGTTAAAGGGAACTTTGGACATATGTGGCAGCTAGCTGCTGCCCAGGTCATTGGAGCAGCTATGAGCACAAGCATTAATAGCTCTTAAGTCAGCTGACCTGAGCCTAATTCCAAGCTCTGCAACATGGTCAGAGTCAAGGGTTTCTCTTCCTTCAAATGCTTAATGAGACAATCATAGATCATAGTTTTCCAAAAAGATTAGTGTGAAAAATATACAATGCTCGCATAATTCCAGTTTATAAGAGGCACTTTGTAGTTTTAGTGGACAGTAATCATTGTGATAATTGCAGTAATTTGACAGTAAATATTCACTGTTCTATTTAAATGTAACATTTTGTTACCTTACCTGCCAGTTTACAGAGATGCAAATTATAAGCATGATTATAAAATTATTGGTACAAAAAATGATGTATTCCCTCCTTGCACCCACAATATTGATCATACAAATTAATCAATTAATTATTCAGGATTATTACCAAATCTTCATTACCTAATATTTTAAAATAATTTGTTAAGCAAGCTATCATATTCACACTGTAGTTAATTATCATCCTTTTAATGAATCATTGAAAATGATAATCAGGTGCTCCCATCTCCAGAAACATATTCCACTATAATCTATATGACAACCTTAGTAACAATAAATAAGGGTTTATTTGTACCTTGCCTTCTTATTTTATTCATTTTAATTTTTAAAATTTATTGAAACTGAGAACAGGTTGTTAATTTTACTACTTTTATATTTATTCTGTATCTTCAAATATATGCATAGATTGTCTGTCGAAAGTAAAAGCAATCCTAACTTACTATCAGGGCTACTGGATCAATAAAATTACATTAAGAAAAACATTAGTGCCTGATCACCAAATATTTAATGAGGGAGAGAAAGACAGAAAGATAGAAACAGAGACTTATTCAGTATCTCTTATTATTGTCATTCATTCCTAATTACAACAAAGCAGATAAGCTCTAGAAACAGTTGATTATCACTGACCTCTAATTTATCTTTCTTTGTTTTTCCATTAAGAATTTCTCTGAATAGACCAGGCTGTCCTAGAACTCACTCTGTAGACTAGGCTGGCCTGAGGAACTCACAAAGATAAGTCTGCCTCTGCTTCCCAAGTGCTGGGAATAAAGGTATGGGCCACCATCACCTGAATTTATGTTTTTACCTACTACACTGTAAAGGGTAAGGGACTATAAAACTTGTTAAAATTTGACACTTGGAAGTTTCCCAATAAGGGTAGATGTGTGAATATGTAGTATGAATACTGGCAGTGTGAAAGTATGTGTAAATGTTTGGGTTGATGAATGAGGATGAACCAGTAAAGATTATCTTTAGCTTTACTATACATAGTGCTCTGATTTGACACAAGGCATATAAGTGCTGAATGTTAGTGATTTACTTACTAAATAATGGGTTTGATGCAAGGAAGTCTTCTAGTCTAAGATTTTATCCACCCACTTTCTGGTCAGCTCCATATTGTTAGATAGACTAATTTCATCTTTTAGAAAAGGCCTGAGTCACACTGGGTAGATGAGTCGGCAAACCACAAATGTTGTACAAAGCATCCTTTACTGTCTGGCTACCTGTTATTTAAATTATCATGTTTGTAAATAGTCTTAAAGTATCCCTCTTCTTTTCTGTATTTTACCCACTTGCTTCCTTTCCTTGTCTTTCTCTTCATCAGTCAATTATTTCTACCCCCTGCTACAGCTTCCCCATTTTTGTTCCCTAAACTCCTGATGATAGATAGCTGTACATTTTTACCTCTGGCTTTGTTAGACACACTGGAATATGAACAGTTATTGTGTGCTTTGTTAATGAAAACTGTAACTCCCCCTATATATTTTTCCTCTCTTCCAAAAAAGGATTCAAGTAATATATTTAGGACTATTGTGATGAAGATTAAAGTTTTTGCATCATATATTGGTATCTACTTAAAGCAAAGAATGTGATGTGTAATTTGGTCCAGGATATTTTCATATATAAGCAGCCCCAAATAATGCCATATGGTTTTAATTCTTTAAGATAGCTTTAAATTATTAAATCTGGCACCAAAGTCAATGCAGTATGATAGATAATTAAAGGAGTATTAGAAATAGGTTAAGAAGAAAATACAAGAATTAACTAAAGGAGTGTTACTGGCAGTTAAATTACCACCTTCTATACAGTCTAGACTAGTACAAAATACATGTGTGCCATAGTTCAACTATTAATTTTGTCATTTGTCTCTCTGCTTCTTGAGGTAGAGGTACTTTTATGAAATCGACAAATGCTAAAGACAAAGGCTGTTGTTCTAATGTCATAATAACTATGATAATCCTAAAGTAATTCTTAGAGAGAGTAAGGAGAATAGCAATGAAAATGACTACATGAGAATAAAAGTTTCACTAATTCAAGAGGATTATCACTATTTCAAAGCCATCCTCTGTGTCACTTATCACCAGTGGCCACACCCACAGGCCATTATCCTGGCTCTTGAAACAATTGAGCTTTTGTACACAAGCTATTGTCTATGATTTCTTTATTAGATAGAGTCTATCCAGTAGGTTTCCTATGTTAACTTTTAGTGTACTGCAAGTCTTCTGTTCTCTGAGAAAGATAATCCAGGCATTTGATTTATTCTTCCTGTTTATTAAGGCTGACACAGCCCATAATCTTTGTGGTCATTCAATTTATCTTTTTGTATTTTTCCAGGGCCTTGGCTAAGGTCCAGGTTTTGATGTGGGCAAGGGGCATTGGCACAAGGAAAACTTCTGACCACGAGGAGTATTGCGCTCAAATAGCCCAGAATAGCTTAGTCCATCTTTATTCATACTTAGTTTTTCTTGCCAGTGTTACATAAACAGCTTTATTATTGAATTCTATTTTTTGACTTTAAGAAATCCATCACAATTTAAGGAATATGTTGTGATCATTATGAAAGTCTCCATTGTCCCCTCCCCTTTATGCTTCCTCAGAATGCCTTGCTAACACTTGCATAACATTATTATAGACATAGAGTTCAACACTTTTGCAGGTAACTAAATATTGAACCAGACACATCCTGCTCTCCAAGTACATATGTCAGCTGGTAGGTACTTAAGGTTACAAAGTTATAATTAATAGAAATGGGCACAATGCTTTAAGGACAACAATGTTCAAACCCAGATAACTATTTTATGTCTAGAAGATATGTTTTAATACAGTTCCATTTTCAACATCAGAGTTACCTGTCTTATTTTCTCTATAAAAGCAAGCTTTAATATGGCCCTCTTTTCCCATATCACTATACCATACTTCTTCCACCAATATAAGCTCCTATGTATGGAAAATATGGATGTACCAATCCCATATTTTACATTGCATTTTTTCCTATGGGAAAATACAAGATCCTACCATTGATTCTACACTTGATATCCAGGGAACTTACTCTCAACAGTTGATACCATGTGTATTCCTTAGACTTTTCCATATTCTGTGTATCCTTCTCTCCTTTCCAGAACTGTAAGTTATGGTTGATGTTCCACGTGTTGTTTTATCATATATACCTAACTGCCTGTATTGAGTCAGAAAAGCTCTCAGGCTATGGAGTTGCAGTTAGCAATTCCAGATAAGAGATTTGAGGAGCATTGCTCCTTGTAAAATCTTTGGGGTAAATGTTTAAAAGGAACAGTATTTCCAGGGAAATTTACAGGTGTTGCATGTGTGACTGACAAAGTAAAACTAAATCCACCTAAAGAATCACCAATATAATGAATGAGAGAGAAAAGACCTGCAAGCTGCATGAATTTTGCAAATATCTTCAGTGTTCCATGTGCTACTGTTCCTTGCTTAGTGAGAGTCCATTTATACATGTAGCTTGACCCAAGGAAACTCTTGGACAGGTAGTCATATATTGACCCAACACTAGACTGCTTGGTTCCCAACAGTACTTAGATTTTAATCATTTCTATGGTGATTACTAACAAGGGAGATAACCATAGATTGTTTAGTTGAAATCTCTCTGCCAGCTTCTTGTTTGGTATGTGACATCTATAAACACTGGATGATATATCTATAAAATGATTATGATAATTATATTCATCCCTATTGCCATGTAGACTATGAAAGAATTTGAGAGCATTTTAAGTAAAGGAATAAGGAATAAGGCAGGAGGTATATATATATATATATATATATATATATATATATATATATATATGCCATTATCCATTAACTTAAGGAATACCTACTATATGTGTACCTGATTCTATGCCACACACTGTTATTTAACAATGTAGGCATACACACACTGAATTAATAAAGTAGTTTCTTGAATTCATTGCACCAATAAACATGTAAAATATACTATGCTTGGTGATAGTTAGACAAAGAATAAATCTGATGATGGAAAATTAGAAAGGAAGTGTTAAAACATAGTGTGGATAAATGTAAAGGGAAAGAGCAAATCACTGTTGCTTATGACCAAGGGAGCAAGGCATAGGTTGTTTAGTTTATGTCACTTTACCATCTACTTATTTGGTGATTATGAGTGATGTCTGTGAATATTGGATAATATATCTTAAAATGAATATAACATTGTGTCTATCATTATTACTGTATATGTAGCAAGATAATTTGAAAATATTTTAACTAGAGAAATGACATATCCAAGACTATAAGAGGTGAAAGATCACAAAACTCATAAAGATATTGGTTTTGAAACACATGAAATAAGTATAATAGTGGGATCTGACAGGCACTAAAGCTTTAGAAGATATTGGGTTGCTATCTCCCTGTATCAGGCTTTGGCAATAGAGTGAGTAGAGAAATTCCTGGGAGTATGTTCAGTGTAAGTTGATTGGTAGGAATTGTATGGAACAAAAAAATATAATATATATATATATATATATGTATATATACATATATGTACATATATATATATATATGTGAGAGGAAGAAAAGTATTATGGAGATAAGTCAGAAATGGCCATGGGTGTGTTTAATAATAGGCAGAATTACATACACTGGAATACATAACCAGAGTAAGAATGAGTAATATACAGTCTGTAACAGTAACCAAAGGACTATTGCTGGAGAGACCCTATGTCCAGTGATATGTTATCAATGATGCTACACTGGATTTTCAGTAGATCTAGAATCTCAGAATTTATTTTTGGCACAATAAAAATAATAATAACTTCATTAACATGAAAATTGCCTTCTATCAGAGAAAAATGTAACTGACATTTCTGCCTTTTTTAAAGGATTTTGCAGAAAAGGAGAAGTCTACAACAAAGGCTCTGGAAGATGCAAAAGCAAATTTTTACTGTGAATTATGTGACAAGCAGTATCACAAACACCAGGAGTTTGACAATCATATTAATTCTTACGACCATGCTCATAAGCAGGTAAGCCAAAATGGGAAAAAATTCCTTAATCCTCCTAGATTTGTAACTACAGAGCAGACTTGCAAGGATTTGGCCTTATTTATTATCACCTAAGACTCAGAGGTGAGATCATTTTATGTTCATTTTCTGTGAAATGTGGTTTTCTTTTTAAATGTTAGGTGAAGTAATTTTTTTTAGAAGTATCATAAAGTTGGAACTGAACCTAGAGAAACCCTAAGAGCAGTGAGTTATGTAATGTATATGATATACACATTTTTACCCAGGAACTGGGTAAAAATAGTGTCACTTTCAAACTAACTTAAGTATCTATTGGTAGAAGTAAAATTCCTGGTTAGTTCACAGACAGAATACATGGTACAACTGATATAATCCTTCCTGTGTTTTTGTTTGTTTGTTTTTCTCCTTCAAGTATTACAATGTGTACCTGAAAAAACTAGACTTGAAAACAAAATAATACAATAAATCATGTTCTTGTTAGATGTTTCCCTTGCTGGATGAGGTATGGAGATATTGTCAACTTAAAAATTATGATTGCAGCATTCCTGTGACCAAGAAAATTCCTATAACCAAATAATTATTTACCATTTATAGTGGTAAATGGGTCTAACACATTATAATGTCTGGGTAAATTTAGTGTACTCTGTAAACAAAATATTTATTCAAATAAATTGAGATGAAGTCTTTTCCATAATTTGTGGGATAAATACTACCTATGTGACCTTGAGAAATCCAAGAATGGTCATGTTATAGCTTCTATCCTGATGCACAGGATGTATACATATAACTGTTATATTTACCTGACATAGAATGATCAATGGCATGGCTATTTCAGGGTTATAATGTCCAGCCCATATGTGTATCATATGTACCTTGGAATCAGTTGATAATACTGGTTAATTAAATTCTCTTCAGTATTCTAATTTGACATAGATCACAAGATCTATATAGGTCACAAGAACTTATACTTGAAAGCATAAAAAATTCAAACATGTATTAAAGTAAATCTTCTGCTTATTGACATTCCACACAATATTCATTTTTGTTTTATCCATACAACCATACTGTCCTTTGTCCATATTGTTATAGAAGTTTGAAGAAAACTCTCAATAGCATATAATACTAACTCATAGTGTTTCATGATGCATAATGATTTTTAAAAATTATTTATGTGTCATCATTATTGAAATATCATTGAATTGTTTTGTTTCTCTGATAGTCTCTGAAATTGTTTAGGTACTCTGAAATCAGTATGCTAAAGTATCTACTTTTCACAAAATTCTTTCTTTTTTTTCTTTTTGCTCTATGGGTCACTTTATTTATTTACATTTTTTAAAAAAAATTATGTTACAATCTTGTTTAATAAGTCACCCCAGTTCACTCTCCGTCCCCTCATCCCTTGCCCCCCACTGGCCCCCTATCTCCTATCTGCTCCCCAGGGACAGTGAATTCTTCCATGTGGGACCTTCAAAATCTGTCACATCATTTGGAGGAGGAACTAGGCCCTCCTTCATTTGTCTAGGCTAAAAGATTATTCCTCTATGTGGAATGGGCTCTCAAAATAAATTCATATACTAGGGATAAATACTGATCCACTACAAGAGGCCCCATAGACTGCCCAGTCCTCCTAACTGACACACATTCAGGGGGACTGGGTTGGTCCTATGCTGCTTTCCAGCTATCAGTCTGGGGATCATGAGCTCCCTGTTGTTCAGGTCAGCTGTCTCTGTGGATTTCTCCAGCCTGGTCTTGACCTCTTTGCTCATCACTCCTTTCTTTCTGCAACTGGATTCCCCGGGTTTGGCTAAATGTTTATCTATGGTGTCTGCTCCTGTTTCCTTCATTTCCTAGATGGATGCTCTAGGATGGCCTATAAGATAGTCATTAATTTCATTATAGGGAAAGGGCAATTAAGGTAGCCTTTCCAGTATTGCTTAGATTGTTAGTTGGGGTCATCCTTGTAGATCTCTGGGAATTTCCCTAGTGCCACATTTTGCTTAAAACCTACAATGGCTCTCTCTATTAAGGTACCACTTTTCTTGCTCTTCTGTCATTTTCCCCTGAATCAATCTTCCTGCTCCCTCATGTTCTCCTCTCCCCTCCTCTTCTCTGCTTCTGTTTCTCTTAACTCCCTCTCCCTTCCCCCATGCTCCCAATTTATTCAGGAGCTCTTGTTTCTTTATCCTTCTCTGGGGGACCATGTATGTCTCTTAGAGTCTTCCTTGCTTCCTAGCTTCTCCAGAGGTGTGGATTGTAGGTTGGTAATGCTTTGCTTTAGGTCTAATATCCATATATGAGTGAGTACATACAATGTTTGTCCTTTTGTGACTGAATTACCATTCATTTAAAAATATTTATCTATGTTCCTTTTGCTATTCATTTAACACTTACACATTACAACCTGTTTCCCACATTTGAGATATTTTGATATTTTTCCCAAGCATGATGTGTACTCATATTTTTCATTAGTCTTTTATGTTCCCATAAACCTGGTTGTTCTAATTAGCATACTAAGCTTGGCAAATTCAGATTTCTGCATTAATTTTCAAGGAATATGTCAGGGGGGATAACGAATCCTTCCATGAAGACACAGGTGATGTCTGAGCAGTTGTCTTCATAAACATAGCATTTATAATAAGTCAGCCCAGGTACTATTAGTTTTATCTAGGAATGAGTTCTATAGCTTTTGATGATCATTTGTTCACATCATTTACTCCATTTGAAGTTGTAAAGTGATGATACAACTGATCTCTCCTCCTTTGTTCCTTAAGGGATGAAAGGTGTTGATCCAGACAAACATTTTATAAGCATTGCACTGTTAAGGGTTTTTACACAGGCAGTCTTCAGGCTACATATTAATAGCAATACAGTAGGGATTTAGGAAAGGATACAGGAGGGTCTCATAAAGAGTGGTATTTTTTTCTTGATCTGTGCTTTACACAGACATATACACGTGTATGTGCATCTGAAATTGAGCCTCTAGTCGCAACGACACTGTGCACAGAAGACATAGTTACAGCAAAAAAAAACACAAGAAAATTAGGTTCCTCGTGAGAAGCATGGCAACATGCAGCACGCCCTGGAGCATATAATTCTCCCTAATCAATTTCCTTTCTATCATTTCCTTCATACTCAATTGTAGGTTTTTAAAGATGTTACAAGAGCAGCTGGCTCTCAATATTTTCATCTATATATGCATCTGTATATTCACTTCCATATATTTTTAGGCTTATATGTAACTTCCCACAGCATTCACTTTCATCATACAATTACAGAGTATATAATGTGTAAGACTATGGTGGATATGTAAAAGGATGAATTCCTTTTTCAGCTTTAGGGAACAATCTGCCTAATTTAGGAAACAATGCAATGAGTGTTATAATGCAATGAGTACTTTAGTTATATGCTTAGAAAACCCAAAAGAGAAAACATGAAACTGACTGTATAAAGAAGAGACGACAAATCTAATTTTTTAAAAGGAAAGAATTTTTTAAAAGAGCCATGTAACTAAAACCAGTACATCCTGTGTTACAGAAAATCTATAACAGGTCATAGGGGCAGGTATGAAGTTGGGTACAAAAGAATACAAATAACTGTCATTCTCGTGAGAATTTCTTTAGCTTTGAAACAATTTAATTTATGTAATATTTTCACAGTCTTATACGCAGTTCTTGATTTTTGCATTCTCATTTTTTAATTCTTATTGCAGGCTGTTGCTGAGAGCTCCTACCTAAACTCCCTATGTCCAGTACTGGCCTTATTCAAAATCAGCTTATCCAGTTGTGACCAGATTAATCTTCCATGTTCATACAATTTTTTTCTTCTCTCAGCACTCCCCAGGGTCTGTCACTGATATTTAAAAGAGCATAAGCTTATTCAAATCCTCACTCAAAATCACACAATCTGGACTTTGCCTCTGTTTCCAAACTTATCTCTTCTGAAGGACACCGTATGGCTTTGAACCTTCCCATTTTAGTGCATAAGCATAAGCTTCCCTCTGTCTAGGATTTACTTCCACTTAATGGGTTTATTTCAACTCCCATTTGTGCATGTTTCATTGAGACTGAAAGCTTCTATCTGAACTTTAAAGTGGATGAAATTGCATGGAAAGTTAATTAAACACATATTTTCAAAATGCTTTTTGCCCAAAATCAATTAAGATTTTGTTCCTGCTGCCCACTTTGGGGAACATCAAAATAGTTAAATCTACTGTAGACCTTGTTAGTCTGCTTCCGGGAAACATGGAAATACTTATTTTTAAAGATTTTTGTTAGCCAAAAATATTTTGAGATTTACTTCACTTTCATAAGAAACTGAGTTTTATATTTTCTTTTAAATGATAGAAGCTTTATGTTCCTAAAATGAAGCCTTAGTTAAAATAAAATATGCAAAAACAATCTCCAAATTTCAAAGCTAAATACAACCATTTGGTTCTTGCTTCATTAAGAACTCTTCTTGACAGGCATGGTGATTATGATGATGGTGGGTCTGACTAAGAATAACTTTTGGCCTGAGTAATAGGAACGGTTGCCAACGTTTTACTTCCATGTGAATTCAGATGAAATTTGTTGTTTCTGCTGTTGAAGTTCCAGTAATATGATATTCTTTTTTGAGAAGTAAATCCCAAGTTAGAATCCATTCATTACTCAGCAGTATAACAGATTAGAACTAGAAATAAAATAACCTTTGAATTCTCCTTTCATCTTTCTTTCATTCACTTTCCTTCAGTTTAAGGTATTTCTGAATTTTAAATACTTTCTGTATCTAAATAACAATAATGTGTACCTGTTTATTTATTCATGGGCATATTTTCTACTCTTTGTGTGTTTAATTGTATGTATGTACATGTACCCAGTGTGTGCCTGGTACCTACAGAGAGCAGGGGATAGCATCAGATGTCCTATGAATGGAGTCACAGATGGCTTTGAGCTACTATGTAGATGATGGAAACTGAACTCAGTCCTCTGCAAAAGCAGCAGTGTTTTTAACTGCTGGGCCATATCTTTAATTCTCCATAGGCTCATTTTATCCTGCAGAACTAAGTAAATGTAAGCTAAATATATAGCTTTAAGAACAAAATAATACTTCCTGTTGAACATTTACTAATATTTTTTGTATAATTTGATCAAATATTGAGCTATTCAGGTATTATTTATAAGGAAAATTTAGCTCACCATCAGCTCATCTGATTTTTTTAAAGCCTCTCTCACAATGAAACATAATGAGGCTCTAGTTTTGACAACCTCTATTTATAGCAAGGGTTTTGAGAAAACAAGCAGTTTTTTCATCCGTAGCCTCAGACATCCTTTAATTCCCTAAAAATCCGGAGCTTCATTCCAAGAGCAATTCCAATGTGTGTCTCAGCCACAGTCACTTGGGTGAAACAACACTGAGATTAATACAGTGAACATGTCAATAGCAATTAACTCCTCATGGAGCACTCTTTAGATCATACTCTTGTTTTGTAGACTATTAGCTGCAAATGTTGTCTATCATAACAATATCACACATCTTCACATTCAGAAGTCTTTTCTGCCCCAGAGATGTTATCGTTCTAAATTAAGAACAAATATATACAAGGTACATTGCTCTAAACCTCTTCAGTATTTGCCAAGGAACCCACTTCCAGACCCTCCACATGTGATGCTTAATCGCCCTTAATCTCACTTTGCATTACACAAGATTTAGTTTCACTCAGGGGGACTTGTTTGTTGTTAGGTTTAGATTCACACTCAAAATGATTCATTTCTAAAATGCTCTTTTGGATTCTTTACCTTCCCTATTGACACCAGGTAAAACATCAGAGCAGATCTATCCCTATCACCTTGACCCCAAGGGAAAAACTGACCAATAACACTGCACATTGAATTCTTTCTAATTATTTCTTGTTTATGCCCTACAATTTTATTTAAGTTACCTCTAAATGCTCCCCAAAGGGATATATTGTGGAAAGAAAATGTCAAAGTTTGGGTGATTTTTGTGGTCAGAGTATTAGTTACATTTCTGATTGTTGTGATCTAGTATACCTGACAAGAAACAGCTAAAGGTCTTATTTTGGCACATAATTTATAAATAGATGCTGTCTACCATGGCAGGTAAGGCATGGCACCATGTGAAGTAGCAGGTAACATTGTGTTCAGACTCAAAAAGAGAGAGAATAAGGGACGTGTCTGGTTTATGAAAACTCAGCCCCTGCCCCTAGTAATGTGCTTCTTCCCAAGGCTGCACCTCCTACAGCTTTTAGGGTATTCGAAAGCAGTTTCTACTTGTGACCAAGTACTCAAGTACTCTGTTACGGGAGCATGTGGGATACATTTCCTCTCCAAACCAAATAGCATCTAGACACTATGTTTTAGTGTAATGTTCTCCTATGTTTTGCATTCTATGAACCATTATGAACCCCTATTTCTGGTAGAACATGGTGACCCAGTAGGGTGTGTGTGTGTGTGTGTGTGTGTGTGTGTGTGTGTGTGTGTGTTTGTGTACATGTATACATGTGTGTTTGTATATATATATGTATGTGTGTGTATATATATATATATATGTGTGTCTTTGTGTGTATCCATTCTTCTAATTACCTAGCCATAATTGGATTCTCTACTTGTGAAGAATTACAGCAAAACTGATCTTGGCTTTCTGCTCATATTCAACTTATTCTATTTATCAATTTCATATTGGCTAAAATAATTCTTGATCTCATGATTTTCTACTTAAAGAAAATCTATATAAAATGTGCAGTTTGGTCTTAAATGTGCTAAGTGATTTTGTATTCTGGAGGAACATCACTGTACCTGCAGTCCTTTCATCTGACCTTTAGCTTTCTGCTTCTCTTTACGGAAGTCCCAAGACTTAAGACAGCTCTTAGAAGGACCTTTCCTTTCCTTCATAGTTCAAAGAGTGAATTATCATTTTAATTTCCTAACATCTTTGGCACTAACCATGGTGATCAGAGTCAGCTTGACAGCTCTCCAGAGCCAGCTAGTCCTCATCGTTTAACTATTGGTACTTTATATCAGCCATAACAATAATAGTCCAGGCTTCTTCTCTTTTATTTTAGTATACACACATGCGCACACACGCACGCACACACACGTGCCTGCACACACATAACCTTGAACTTATCTAAGCTTTAAGCTCCTACATCTGAGTTCTTCTTCAGTCTTACCTTCCCCTGTGGGCAATACTAGGGTGATATTGGGCTGGAGGCAGAATCCTGTGTTCATTACCACAACTTTAGCTCAGGCTTGTCCTGGAACTAATTATGTAGACTAGTTAGTGTCAAACACATAACAACCCTCTTGCTTTAACTTCCCAAACATTTTTAGCATAGGTATATTCTTTCTTACCACTCATTTAATGGTTATGTGTTATGAGTTTTTCCTGCTGGCTGCCTGGTCCCATTCTTTGTTCCTCCCTGCCAGCCGCCTAGCAGCTGGTCTGGTCCCGTAGCCCTGCTGCCACACCAACCCCCAATAACACTCAGAGACTCTGTATTTGATACTATCCTGTTGGCCAGTTACTATTATTGTTTATGGGCTAGCTCTGTCTTAATTATCAACCCATTTCTATTTATCTAAGTATTTCCACGTGGTCATCTTATTTGAGTGTGGCACGCCAGCATTTTGCTTTCTCCATGCTCTACATGCTGACCCTCCTAACTACTTCCCCCTTCCTCCTTGTCTCCTAGCCCCGCCTATCTTGCTTTCTCGTTGGCCACAGTGCTTTATTCATTAAAGAGTATGAAAACCATATTTACAGAATAACATCTCCCATCAGTTATGTCTGCTTGGCTTTACAGGTTGCTCTTTGGAAGTGTCCATTAAAGTCTATGTTCTTTTCATTTAAAGGCTCTAAGAAATCTACTATCCAAATAGCCCTTACTCTGTAAGCAAGCATTTCAGGACACTGAAGGTAAAATACAAACTCCAAATATTAGTGTTCTTTCTTATGAGTTGCTGCCAAAACTGTTTTATTTAATTTGACCTTCTAGAATTAATATTCTACAATTCCTGATGTGTTCATCATGTCTAATGTCTCTGTCTTTCACAATAGCATTCTGAGATTTTTTTCATTTAAAATAACATTCTAATTTTTCAACTAAATGTTTTCTCCTATGTATATGTGTGTATCTGTGCAGAGGGTTTATGGTTTTACCTATGGTTTAGACAGTAAATGCTTTCCTAATTATAATTTGAAACTGCATTGGTTGCCCTAATTTTTTCTTTGTGCATTGGTGAAATTTAGGCTATATTTGCTTTAACATAATACAAAAGGTAATCATTCATACTACTATATGGCTGACTGCCAGCCTCTATATGTTTTTTAAAATTACAAAAAAAAATGGTAGCATATAGTTTTGCCACTAAACAGAAAGTCATTTCCTCACATTTTTATTATTTTTTTTGGTTCCAGACATAATTTAATATTTTTAACTTAGTAGGCTAAAGAACTTGCCACACAAGTCTAATGATTTTAGTTCAATCTTTCCATAATGGAAAGAAGGAATAGATTTCTGCCCTACTATGACTTCTACATGTGTACTAACACACACACACACACACACACACACAAACATACACACACACACTCATATATACAAATACACAATCACAAATAGTAATAAGTAAAAATTATAACTATCTCTATGGTGTAACATATAACCACAAGACTACATCTTCCCTAGTTCAATATCATTATGAAGAAATACTATCCATTTTATCAGAATGTATCGGAGGGTCTACAAATCCAACAGCTTTTATGCATGTCAGTCAATGCTCCAATTTTAGTGTCAGCTTTCACTATTTTGATCTAAATCCCTAAAAGAGGAGATCCAGGAGCATCAACAGGTTTTTAATTAATTTGTCTTCTTACTTTTTTTGTTTGTTTTTTGTTATATTTACAGTTTTCTCTAACTTCCCACTCACAATATCTTTCTTTCCTTTCTTCTTTCCATTGTTGGACCAATACTTTTTTGTTTCTAGGAACAAAGGGTCAGTGATTACTTCCTCTGAGAATTATAGTGATGATTAAACAAAAAATTACTTTAATCCTCTTAGGCAGTCTTTGGAATAATTTCTCAATAGAGCTAAGAGGGCATATTTCAGATGCTGCAATCTCCATTGAAGGCTTGAGGGCCATTACCAAAGAATATTGTGTAAAGAATTCTTTCATTAAATGTGAAACTAAATTGAAAGCTGTGTTAGCTCTGAAGTGGTGTATGAATAAATTTTGAATAAATGGAGTCTTTTCTCATTTACTTTAATCTTAGACCTAAATAAACAGCAAAAATATAATAATTTTCTGTTGATTTTGCATCCTTCATGCCATAACCTCTGCTTTGTATTTTCTCATTACCTCTGAACACAAATTAAGGCCATTACTCTGAGTATGTCTGTAGATACAAAAGACCCTGTGTAACTATTCAGAAGCATTTGGCTTTTTAACACATGAATTTTATTTTCTTTCTGTGGACTCATAAATGTCAGTATCTTACCTTATAGTTTTTCTAACTTATACTCTAGTTTTCTTTTAAGATAATATTGCTATATCACTGATTGAAGCTGAATGAAAAATAATTTTAATTACATCAAAATACACTATTGCTAGTCTTTGGTTGTCCATTGTTTTAATTTAATGATAGTCTTATCATCTTTATTGATTCTCTCCTGGTGTGGATCTATTAAGTGCATGATCTGAATGAGGGACTTCCTATACATATTGACAATTGTTTAGACAATGCAATTATAGTCATTAGAGCAAAAGAGGTAAAGTATTATAGATATTGATGAACTTTTAACTTAAAGTATCACATGTTCATTAGAAGGACAACAGATTGAAAGAAGTTCAGTATTTCTTGTATAAATCATTTTATTTCCTTAATTCATGTCATGTAAATCCCATGCAATTAAACCAACAAAATGTCACCTGTCAGTATTTCACTCATTTAATTTTTAAATCCAATTTTGTATCATTTGTGCTGTGTACTGTGCATTCAATCCACACCAGAAGAAGTGTATCAATCAGCTTTATTTCATCATGCAGAGAATGTACAAACTGATGTTCCCATCATCCTAAAATCTGAAAAAAAACTGAAGACACTCACAGTGGAGTTACTAATACCAAAATAGTTTCTAAAACTTGAAAATACACTGACGGAACTACAACATTTTGGTATGAAACAACAAGTGAAACCTACCACAGGAACCTGTACTACTGTAGAAAATAGGAGAAAATAGGTAACAAAACATTAATATTTTCACTATCCAAAAGATAGAGGACACATTGATAGTTAGAGACAAAGAAGACTTGGGGGAAAATTTTAAAGAGGGACACACAAGAGGAAATTACAGGTCCAAAATGAGGAAGGCTGGATACTCTCTCCATATCTTTTCAGTATTGTACTTGAAGTTCTAGCTAGAGAAAAAAGACAACAAAAGGAGATCAAGGGGATTCAAATTGGAAAGGAAGAAGTCAAACTTTCACTATTTGCAGATGATATGATAGTTTACATAAGTGACCTGAAAAACCCTACCGGGAATGCCTACAGCTGATAAACACCTTCAGCAAAGTGGCAGGATACAAGACTAACTCAAAAAAATCAATCATATACATATACATACACATACACATACACATACACATACACATACACATATACATATACATACATACATACATACATACATACATACATACACACACATATATATATATATATATATATATATATATATATATATATATATTAAAGGGGCAGAAAAAGAAAAAAGTCAACGTTTACAATAGCCACAAATGACAAAATATCTTGGGGTAATGCTAAGCAAACAAGTGAAAGACATAAATAATAAGAACTTTGTGTCTTTAAAGATAGAAATTGAAGAACATCCTACAACTGAAAAGATCTCCCATGCTCTTGGATAGGTAGAGTCAATATAATAAAAATAGCAATCTTGCCAAAAGAAATCTGCAGAGTCATTGCAATCCCCATCAAAATCCCAATGAATTCTTCACTGACCTTGAAAGATAATAGTCAATTTTATATGGAAAACACAAGGCCCAGGTTAGCTGAAACAATCCTGTTCAATAAAGGAACTTTTGGAGGCATCACAATCTCTGATTTCAGGCTCCACTATGATGCTATAGTCCTAAAAACAGCTTGGTATTGGCATAAAAATAGACAGATAGACCAATAGAAATGAATTGAAATTCCTGATAATAACCCACACACATATGAACAGCTGGTTTTTGACAAAACAGCTAACATTATACAATAGGAAGGACGTGTCTTCAACAAAAGGTGCTGGCATAAATGGATGATGGTGTGTAGATGCAGATAGATCCATGTCTATTGCCATCCCCAAAAATGTAAATCCAAATGGATCAAAGACCTCAACATAAAATGAGCCACACTGGATCTCTTAGAAGAGAAAGTGGAAGGTACCCTTGAATGAATTGTTACACAAGGCTTCTTTCTGAACATAATAATGTCAGTAGCACAGACACTGAGATAGACAATTAACAAATGGGACCTCCTGAAACTGAAAAGTGTCTGTTAGGCAAAGGACACAGTTAACAAGACAAAACGACAGCCTATGGAGTGCAAAAAGATCTTCACAAAACCCACATCTAACAGTAGGCTGATCTTCAATATATATGAATAACCCAAGAAGCTAGTCACAAAAAAAGAATTAATACAATTAAAATGTGGAGTATAGAACTGAATGGAGAATTCTCAATAGAGGAATCTAAAATGTCTAAAAGACACTTAAGAAATTTTCAACATCCTTAGCCATCAGGGAAATGCAAATCAAGGCAACTCTGAGATACCATCTTATTCCTGTCAGAAAGTCTAAAATTAGAAAACCAATGACAGTTTATGCTGGAGAGAAAGGGGAACATTTCTCCACTGCTGGTGGGAATGCAAACTTTACAGCCATTTTGGAAATCAGTATGGTGATTCATCAGGAAAATGGGAATCAGTATAAGACAATATCCAGCAATTCCACTCCTAGGCATATACGCAAGAGATTCATATCCATGGAATAGAGACATCTGTTCAACTATGTTCATAGCTGAATTGTTTGTAACAGCTAGAACCTGGTAAGAACCTAGATGCCCCTCAACTGAAAAACGAAGGAGTCCATTTACACAATGGAGTCTTAATCAGCAAATAAAAAAGAAAAAAGAAAGAAAGAAAGAAAGAAAGAAAGAAAGAAAGACAAATTCACAGGCAAATCAATGGAACTAGAAGAAACCATCCTTAGTGAGGTAGTCCAGTCACAAAAAGATTAACATGGTATGTACTCATACTCACTCATATATGGATTTTAGACATAGACCAAAGGATCATCAACCTACATTTCACACTGCCAAAGAAGGTAGTAAACAAGGAAGACTCTAAGAGAGACATACACGGCCCTATGGAGAAGGGAGAACGGACAATATCTCCTGAGCATATTGGGAGCAGCTGGGTCAGTTAGTGGAATGGTAGTTAGGAGAAAGAGAAGTGGTAAGAGTAGGGCAGAGGAGAACATGAGGGAGCAGGAAGATTGAGTTGAGGTAAGAATAGAGGAGGACAACAAAAGAGATAACCATAATAAATGGTTCAGTTTGAAGAGAAATCTGGCACTAGAGAAATGTCCAGAGACCTACAATAATGTCCCAACTAACAATCTGAATAATAGTGGAGAGGGTACTTTAAATGTCCTTCCCTAATAATGAAATTGATAACTATAACATATGCCATACTAGAGCCTTCATCCAGTGGCTGATGGAAACAGAAGCAGATGCCCTCAGCTAAACACTAAGCCAAACTCCTGGAACTCAATTGCAGAGAGGGAGAAATGATGAGCAGAGGAGTCAAGACAAAGCTGCAAAAATCCACAGAGGCATCTGATCTGAACAAGGGGCATCTCATGGACCACCAGACAGATATATGGGAAAGCAGCACAGGAGCAGCCCAGACCCCCTGAATGTAGGTCTCATTATAAGACTTGTGCAGTTTAAGTGACCTGTGACAGTGAAACCAAGATGTATCCCTGCATGAAAGGACTTTGGGAACACGTTCCCAATGGAGGGATATTCCCTTAACCTAGAGACAGGAGGGAGGGCCTAGGCCCTACACCAAATGACTTGACAGACTTTGATGATTCCTCCTGGAAGGCCTCACCCTCCCTCGTGAGTGGATGGGGAATAAGATGGCGTTTGGGGTGCGTGAAAGGATGGGAAGGAGAGAGAACTGAGATTGATATGTAAAAGAAAAAAACATAAAAAAACTAAAATAAATGAATAAAGAAATAAAAGAAAAATGTCATAGGAAGCATCTTCCCAGATAACATAGAATAGAAAGAGGAATGGTTGAAAATTCTAACAGCTCTTTGCAGATTAAATAACACAAATGATAGACAAATAGCTTAATAATATAAAAGAATAATGTCATTAATTGCATAAACTGTATGACCTTAAAATATTTCTAATTATTAAAGTACAAATACAACTTCATAAAGTTGTATTTAATGTGGTAAAATAATACTTTAAAATGTACAAAACCAGATATTACATCAAGACATAATAAAGATCAAAGTTGGTAACTCAAGTGCCTACAATAGTAATTATAAACTGTAGATATATAGTTAAAATTGAACAGAATAAGGAAAACAAATTAAAAGCAGAAATAAATCACATTTGAAAGAGAAACTAATTATATAGTTATCAATGAAATCAAATGCTGTTTCTTTAAAAAAAAGATAAGTAAAATTAATGCATTTTTACCAAGTTAAATTAATGAAAAGAAAAAGTTGAAAACATGAATAACAAAAAATGTAATTCTTTATTTTGGGTCCCATTTGCCTTTGTCTACTTTAGGTTTGATTATCCAGATCAAATGCAATAATTGTTTGAATGACATAATCTTCCCAAATTCTCTCAAGATGAAATGGATAATTTAAACAGTGTTTCAACTACTTAATTCAGAAATCAATGACTTTCAAAATAGAGAGACCCAGATAAAGAAAATAACAACACATAACCATGTATGTATACATATGAGTTCTACCAAGCATGTAACACAAAATATTGGTCTTCCCACAATCACTTTCAGAAAAAAAAATCATAGAAATTCTTTTGTGTATTGTATGTTCTATGAGGAAACATCACTTCAATGGCAGAGAGAAACAGTTTATGTACCAACAGCTAAACAATGGTAATGGTGCCTGAATTTGTGAAGTATGTGACAAATAAAAACTCAACAAAAGATTAGCTAATGTAATCCTACAATATGTGAAGAAAGATTATATAAAGTGACCTAATCAATGCTACATGCTTGGATCTAAATTTAAAACCAAAGGAAACAAGATTTTCACATCAACAGCATAAAGAATAAAACCCATGAAATTTTGACATTAGATGTAGGGATTACACTTTACAAATCAAGGCATCCACTCATGACTTAAAAAAAAAATCCATAAAATTAGAAACTTGTTGTGTGACTTGGTTATAGAGCACTTACTTAGCATATCTGACATCATGGGTTTGATTGCCATAAAAAGGTATGAAATTTGGAGATGAAGAAATAGAACTTTCAGTAATAAAAGATGATGTAATTGATGATTAAAAAAACATAAGTATCAAAAAAGGCATTGTTCTTTACATGATTACACAAGGTTTTCTGATGCATGCTTACAAGCAATGTCAACAGTTTTCTCACTATCAATGAACAAATGAAAATTAAGAACACAATACCATTTACTTTAAATCTTCTTAATATAGTATTGAAAAATATAACAAATGATGTACAATGGCTAAACAATACTAAATTACATAAATGTTGGTGATACAATAATACAAATTTAGAGAAATAAGAAAAATGATTAAGCCTAACTAGTGCAATTCAGTATTATCAAATATTTTTTTGATGATTTTTAATGTGGTTTTCACATCATGCATCCCAACCTCATTCATCTCCCTGTCCCTTCATATTCACCTTCTTTCCTTGCAACCTCCCCATAAAATGAAATATATTTAAAAAAGAACAACAACAAAAAAACAACGAACAAATATTCTCAGTATGGAATTTGTAGTGTGACACAATGAGTCACGCAGAATACCCCTTAATCTATACATATTTAATTGTAAATGCCCATTGCAATGAGTCATTAGTCTATAAAAAATTCTTATGCAAAGATGACTCTGTGATAAAGGTATTTAAAATTATGTGTAACAACCTCAGTTCAATCCCCAGGATCCACATGGTTGAGAGAAATGAATCTAGCAAGTTATCTTCTGACCATCAAAAATGCACTGTGTTATGCACACACAAACACAAATGAAACAATACATATAAACACACACTCTAAATAAACAAATAAACAAACAAATAAATAAATGAGTAAACAAATGTAATAAAAACAGTTTTGTTTTTTCTCTATACTAATAGATTAATCCTAAAGATTTTGTGAGAAAACAGAAAATTCAGAGTATCCAACTAAATATCATATTTGGAATCTGAGCACTACCTAGTTGCTAAAACTACTGTAAAGTTGCATTGAAAAAGTCCAGTAGGGTAGGGAAATTAATAGATGGAACAATTCATGTAGTACAGCAAGGTATACATATATGTCATTTTAATAATAATAATAATAATAATAATAATAATAATAATAATAAAACCTAAAACATGAGCTCCAAGCAGATTCAATAGTTTAATCTACCAACCTTTGAGAAAGGCAGTGCAATGGAGACAGTCTAATCTGTTCAAGAGGTCCTGAATGTTTTAACGCACATGCTACTGGGAATTCTAAAGGGGAATGAATCTTAGACTTTTTACACACACATGCACACACACACACACACACACACACACACACACACACACACAGATGAACACCAGTAGGTTCCTGGTCCCAAGGATGCCTCCGGATGCTCTCCAGTCCAGGACCTGCCAGCAAGAGAGCATTTCAGGCTCCTCCTCAGACCTAGTTCCCCCAGGTCACTTCTGCCCCCGTCTCTACCCTCTATTGGGCTTGGTCAGTGCCACAGATGCAACAAAGTGAATATCTCAATACAATTAATTCTGTCCCAAATCAGTAATTTAAAGAAGCTGCAATCTCTTTCAGAAAAGTATTATTTTATGATTTTACTGGCTGCAAAGAATCTTCTTAGGATTTGCTCTGATATTCCTCTGAGATATGGATATGGAACACATTGTCTCATTGACATTGTACATGTTTTATTTTATTTTCAAGTTAATAATATAATTGCATAATTTTACTTCTCATTATCCATAAATTTTGCTCACTTTTTCTGGGCTATTTGTCTTACTCAGTCTTAAAAGTTATTTATGTATTATGGATTCAAATCATTAATTATTTATGAGTTTTGAAAACATTTTCTGCAAAATTGTGACTGATATTTTCCTTGTTGTTTGTAAGACATTTTGAAGATAAATTGCTTTTTACTTCTAAAAGCATTCTTTTTCTCTTTTAGGGTATATATTATGTCATTATGTGAAATATATTCAAGATTGCAAAGATTTATTTTGTTTATTCAGATATTTCATTCAATTAGTTTTATCTTTAGGTTTATGAACTAAATCTAAGTGTTAATTTTCAACTTTTACATGACTGAGTTTCCCAATGTATATTATCTGTTCAGTTAATATGTTAATGTGATAACATAAAGTTTTACAAAACATTTTATAATACTTTTGATATCTTCTATTTTCCTTTTGTAATTATAGATTTTTATTAGTATAGCTATCACTTTCAATATTGATCAATTATTGCTCTCTATGAAGCCTAAGAGCATTGATTTATAATTTTATGATATTTAAAAAAATCTAGTGTTAGCTTTCTGATTTCTACTTTGAGCTATTTATTCATTTTTTTCCCTAACAGTTTTTTTTTTAAAACTAATCCTGAGTCACAGAGTCACACAATGCATTTCCTAAATTAGTAAGAAAAAAATGACAGATTATCTAAACACATTGTGTTTGACTTATAATAATTTATGAACAGAAAAGTACAAAGTTAATCTTTTTGATGATTTTAAAATTAAAATATAACTTCATTATTTCCCTCTTCCTTCTCCTCAATCCAACCCTTCCCTTTCCTCTCTCCAACATTTCCTATGAACAACCCTTACTATCTTGTTAATTCTCAAAGACCTCAATTTCTTCACACACACCCACACCCACACACACACACACACACACAATTCTAAATACATAATAACCATCGGAGGGCTCATTCCTAACGAAGACTATCCCCACTCCTTCAAGTTCAACATTGCTTACTTGGAGATAGTGCTTTTTTTATTATGAAACCTTAGGAGTTTTCCTCCATTGCATGACAGCATGTCTATTGGTGCCCTTTGTATAGGTCTTGTTTAGTCAGCCATACTGATGAGACTTTATGAGAATCTTAGAAATGCAATCTCACAACAAATTTTCTGTTTTCATTGTGAAGAAAATGAAGAGTGAAGAAATCACTTCTCTATGGAGAAGTACTGTTTAAGAGGTGAGCTAGGAGTCATTGAAAGCCAGAATGAAGATTTCACTTAATAGGTAGTGGGTTATTACTGTAGTCCTAGGTGTTAAAGCTAAGGCTTTCAATCAGAAGAAAAGAAATAATAAATTTATGATTGGGTAGATGACTCCATGAAGAAAATGCTTGCCATGTATGTATAAGGACTTACATCAAGAATCCCACTACCAACACAAAAGCCAGATCTATTAGGGTAGCATTCATCTGTAACTCCACTGCTCCTATGGTGAATAAAAGTTAGAGCCAGAAATCCTGCAAGCTATGGGGCAGCTAGAATTGATACAGAGCTGTACACAGTAACAGACAGCATCGCAAACAAAGTTGAGTCATACATACAAAATTAATTTCTTTTTTATTGTTTTTAATTAATAATATAATTTAAAATTTTTACATTTGGATCCCAGTTTCCTCTCCCTTCATCCCTCCCTCCTACCCTTCCTCTCTCCCACCCTCCATCCCTCCCTCCCTCTTACCCTCTTACCCTCTTTCCCCTGAGACATGCATCCTGGCCAACCTCCCCTCCCATCCCCCCACCCCCATTCCACTTGTAGGGCTATGCTATCCAGGTTGGGTCATGTAAATATGTCAACTCATTTGAAGTAGGGACTAGGACTTCTCTCCTGTCTCTAGGTTAAGGGGGTATTCCTCCATGGGGGATGTGTCCGCAAGGTCCTTTTGTGCACCAGGAATAGATCCTGTTTCTACTGTCTGAGGTCCCTCAGACTGCTTATTCCTTCTAGTTGAGACCCATATTCAGGGGGTCTGAGTCAGTCCCATGTTGGATTCCCAGACAACATTCTGTGGAGGGGCATTAGCTCCTCCTTGTTCAGGTCACTGTCAATGTGTGTTTCTGCAACCTGGTCTTGTCCCCACTCTCTGCATCTGGATTCTAGTTTGATTCAGTGTTTGGTTATGGGTGTTTCCTTCTGTTTCCAACAGGTACTAGATGAGGACTCCATGATGGTGGAAAATTTAGTTGATGATCTCACTATCAGGGAAGGGCATTTATGGTAGCCTTACCACAGTTGCTGGAATTGTTAGTTGGAGTCAGTCTTGTAGTTCTCTAAATGTTTTTTAGGTTCAGTTTTCTCTTCAAACCAATAATGGCCCCATCTTTTATGTTCTCTCTCTCTCTCTCTCTCTCTCTCTCTCTCTCTCTCTCTCTCTCTCTCTCTCTCTCTCTCTCTCACACACACACACACACACACACACACACACACACACTCACACATACACCCTGACCTAATCTATCTAGTCCCACATGTTTTCCTCTCCTCCCCTTCTCTTTCTCCTAGTTCTCTCTCCATTCACTGCCCCCCCATTTCCCATGTGCTCTGAGGGACTTGTCCCTTCCCCCTTTTGTGAGGGATCATATATGAATCTCTTAGAATACACCTTGTATCCCAGTTTGTCTGGTGATGTGTATTATAGGGTGCTGATCCTTTGCTCTAGGTCTAAATTCCATATATGAACGAGTACATACCCTGTTCCTCTTTTTTTGACTGTGTTACCTCATTCAGGATGGTTTCTTCAAGTTCCATCCACTTGCCTGTGAATTTCAAGATTCTGTTATTTTTTTCATCAGAGTAGTCTTCCATTGTGTAGATGTGGTGGCACCTGTATACTGAACTTATACGTGCAAACATGCACATAGACAGAGACATGTATGTGCATGTGCACGCACATGCACACACACACACACTTTACACACATTTATAAAGCACTCTTTATATTCTCCAGTATATAGACTCAAACCCTGAACAGTTTACATAATGGAGTTGAAACCTATAGCTTTTAGAGATAAGGTCTTATCTGAAAAAAAGTGAATTGAATACTATATTGAGTCATAAAGCCATCTTAAGAAGTAATCATTAAAAATTTAACTTAATTGGGTGATGGAGGCACATACTTTAAATCTCAGCACTGAAGAGGCAGAGACAGATGAGTCTCTGTAAGTTGTAAGCCAGCCTGGTGATTTCCTTTGTCCCCCTTTTTTGAAAATTTGAATTAGGAACACCTGTGAAGGACGTTTCCTCAATTAAATAATTTGAAATGGGAAGACCCACTATTTTTGAAAATTTAAATTAGAAACAAGCTTGTTTTGCATGTAAATCCCAGTTCCCTGTCCCTTCCCTCTCCACCCTAACTCCCACAACCCCCATCCTCTTCCCTTTCTGATAAAGGAAGGGGGTGAGGACTTCAATGGGGGATCTTCAAAGTCTGACATATCAGTTGGAGCAGGGGCTAGGCCCTCCCCCATGAGTCTGGGTTGAGTGATTATTCCTCTATGTGGAATGGGCTCTCAAAATACATTCATATACTAGTGATAAATACTAATCCACTAGCAAAGGCCCTATAGATTGCCCAGAATTCCTAAGACCCATGTTCAGTGGTTCTGGGTCGGTCCTATGCTGGGGTCCCAGCTATCAGTCTGGGGACCATGAGCTCTCCCTTGTTCAGATCAGCTGTTTCTCCAGCCTGGTGTTGACTCCTTTGCTCATCACTCCTCACTCTCTGCAACTGAATTTCAGGAGTTCAGCTCAGTGTTTAGCTGTGGGTGTCTGCTTCTGCTTCCATTAGCTACTAGATGAAGTCTCTAGGATGGCATAAAAGATAGTCAACAACTCATTATAGGAGAAAAGCATTTAAGGTAGCTTTTCCACTATTGCTTAGATTGTTAGTTGGGGTCATTCTTATAGATCTCTTGACATTTCCCTAGTTCCATTTTTCTCTTCAAACATTTAATGGCTCCCTCTATTCTGAAATCTCTTTTCTTGCTCTCCTCTGTACTTCCTCTGACTTAATCTTCCTGCTCCCTGTAAAGGAATTGATGCAATAGACTGTTTCAATAATATTTTTTCTCCCCATGTATACTGGAAACTTTATCTTTCTGTTCTCTAATAGTTTGGATTTTCTTTTATTCTGTTTGTCTCAATCACCAGATAACAAGTCAAAAAGAAAAAAAAAGAATGAATGAATGAAAAAATAACAGAAGAAAGGAAATGACAGTCAATCTTTCTTTTTGCTAGAATTTTGTTTATGATTGGTCTGCCAACAGATATACAGAAAGATCCTAATCCTAATAAATATTTGAACATGCAAGTTTTATAAACATTGGCAGATGCAGGACTGTTTCCTTAACATCTTATGCTGTAATAAAAGTCTTCATGGAGTAAAAAGTTAATAGGAAATTAATAAAAAATATTGTTTTTTTCTACAACGTAATTTTAATAAGTTTGGAGCAAACTAATATTGAAAGTGTTTCCTATGACTTTCAATCATTATAGAAGTCCATGATTCATTGTATAATTAAGGAAACTGGAACACCCTTGAAATTTAAGGCAGAATTGCTAATATACATAGAATTGGGCAGGGTAAAGGCTGCTGCTAATACTGAAACATTCTGAATTCAAATTGTAACTGAACAAATAACTTTATTATGATCACATTTATAAATGAACAACCTTTATAACATATCTATTGGGATAGTTTTCACTTGAAAAAATATATGATTAATTAATACATCTTTGTATAGGAAAATTTTGATGACCACTTAAATTTGTGCCAAAACAGAGTCACTTTTTTGATCTTCTGTGAAGAATGAAACAATTGACTAAATTGAAATGGAACAGACTTGGTTTAATGCTTCTCATGACATAATGTTTGTAAAATATACCAATTGTTTATTTAAAACAAAATCTCTTACAAAAGAAAGTTTCAAATTATCTTTAACTAAAACTACTCCTCTTGCCTCATCTTTGCCTTTCCCAGCATGGAAAAATCAGTTAATTGGGTTGTTCACTTGGAAATCAAACTCTGCAGATTCTCACATGCATACATAGCAAGTTAAATGCACTAATGGCAATTGCATTTGCCATTGATAAATTTTTATGTTTAGTCTTCAGATTTCTTTCAGCTTGTCTCTTTAAAGTATTGTTTTTATAGCTTATTTAGATCAAACACTGCTCATTGGCCCATCACCATTACTCTTAATTCTACTCAAAATGTATCAACAGGAAGATTAGAACAAAATATGGCCCAAGTTCTCCAATCATTTGAGGTGGACTAGTTATATTTCATCCAGTAAAGTTGGAGGCAGTATAAAATGACCTACCACCCACACTTGATCAGTTGACTCTAATTAACTTTTGTAAGTCTTACACTCAAAGAATACATGAACTTTGGTGTAGTCCTGGGAAGATGGGTTATTTAGTGGATCAGGGACAGCTTATCTGTGATTACAACACTGGAGAAATACTCTTCACTCAGCAAGTATTAATTGCTAGTGGTTAGTTGATCCTTGAGGGTTAAGACCTCCTAGGCTCCTCCCCCTTTATGGGAAAATGTTGACTGATCTCATCTTCTATGGTTGTTATGCTCATAAAGCCAACAGCAGAGAATTTGAATTTGGGAAACTTTTGTTTGAGCTGAAGGACAGGAAATGTAGAGACACATGGATGTTCAAGATGCTTAGGATATTTGAAGTTCTCTGCTCTGACCTCAACAGACCAGTCAAACCATATCTTCAAAGGCTCTGGGAATATGGGGGAGAGAGGAATGAATCTAAGTGTCACATCTAAAGGTAGGAAGAAGAGCTTCGAAACTCTACCTTATAGACATCACCAATACAATCATGATCTCACAGCAGCAGCACAGGGTAGCAATGGAACCAGCAGTGAGGGTGTGTGTGTGTGTGTGTGTGTGTGTGTGTGTGTGTGTGTGTGTGTGCGTATGTGTGTATCTGTGAATGTCTGTCTGTCTGTCTGTGGCCTCACCTATCCACCTCAGAACTAATGGATTATGGGGGAAGGACAGATAATAGTCTCAATTGTATACCCTATGATGAAATCACTATGCTTCAATGAATAGTAGCAAATTTGTGGTTTTATGAACAGACCTGCTTAAACTCAATAGGTCACAAAAAAAAAGACATGTGAGTGGGAAAATACTTTTTGTATGAAGGTGTTGATAATGAAAAAAAGGATCGAAATGTGCGGCATGTATGTTTTCCGCCAGCGGGCCCGCAACCAGTCTGGCGCACCAACTCCAAATAACACTCAGAGAATCTATTTGATACAATCCTGTTGGCCAGTTACCATTATTGTTTATGGGCTAGCTCTGTCTTGTTAACATTTCTACTTACCTAAGTATTTCCACGTGGTCACCTTATTGGAGAGCCACCGCCAGCATCTTCTTTCTCCATGCTCTACATCCTGACCCCTCCTAACTACTTCCTCTTTCCTCCTTCTAGTCTCCTAGCCCCGTCTATCTAGCTTCCTATTGGCCAACAGGGCTTTATTAATTAACCAGTATGAGAAACATATTTACAGAATATCATCTCCCATCACCTCCTCTTTTCTGTCTAAAATAAAAAGAAGGGTTTTAACCTTGATGTAGCAAAATATATCATAAAATAGTTATCAAATAAGAATCACAGTTAACAATATTTAGTCCATTAACATTTTGTAAGACTTAAAGAAAATATCATCTAGCCTATCTTTGTGAGTCTAAAGTCCTATATGTAACTTATCTTTAGTCCTAACTAAGGAAAACTATTCCCATAACTGTCTGTCTTCAACTCCTTCAAAGACCACAGAAGGATAATATATAAACTCTAGAAATGACAGAGACAACTCATTGCCTGGTCAGTCACCTGAAGTTCTTCTGTAATGTTCCATCTTCAGCCCATAGGCGATAATGTGTCTGGCAGACTTTGAGCAAAACAGGAAACATTAAACTGTCCACGTGTATTGACAGTTTGTCAGTCACTTTTGTCTGTGTCCTTCAGAATGTCTGGCTGTCTCTTCCATGAAGCAGGAACCCTGTAGCATTGTCCATCTTGCATCAGCAGTCACCTTTTTGTGGGTCCTGCATGTCCAGTTTCTACAGCATAAAGTTGAACTTGCCAAAATGGCTAGTCTTGCCATATTAGAAGCAAACTCCATAATGTGTTTCTTCGATGTCCATCTTCCTTTCTGATGCAGGTGGTATTTCCAGGAGCAGTTGTGCCTCATTGTCAAGGAAAACCCTAAACTATTTTAAATGCCATATTCTGCAGGTCTTTGAAAGACTTGAAGAATGCCTATTCATCTCAAATACATCTCTGCATATCTAGAAATCCTAACTAACTTAACTCCAAGTTTTACCTCTCATAGGTAACTCTATAATCTGTACTAAATTATACATTACATTTTCCAATGAGCTGTATAAACATAATACCTAAACAAGAGGAGAAATATACATATCACAAAATTGGCCTTAAATTGTACCAATAAAAGAAAATCCATTCCAAAACAAAGTATTCATATCTATACCATAATGGCCTTTTTACCTTTAAAAAGATTGTTTGTGGTTATAGCCATTTATAACCAAGCCCATTTAAATGAAAACAAATATTTATAAACAATATTTGGTTTTGGGCGTCGTTCTTTCCAAACTACTTCCTGCTGTTGGGGCGCTGTCATGGGGGTTCAAAGAAGATGCAGAAATCTTGGCTGTAGTCTGCAAGCCTGCTTGTCACAACTGTTTTGAATGTTGGATCACCTGGGGCGCTGTTTCAGAGGGTCTGGCTTGATCAAACCACATTAGTCTAGAAAGAATCCACGCTTTATATTTTCTGTATATTTTCTGAGAAAAAATAGAAAACCTTTTCCCCAGTAACTTGTCCTTTGGCTTAAATTTTGGAGTCAAAGCATTTTTAAAATATATAAATTGAATTACTCCAGCAGCAATTCTTTTATCAGTAGTTGTTATTTTCTCAGCAATCAAATTATTGAAAGACAACAGAATCGTGTATAGTATCATCCAAAATTTCTCTGTGCTTTCCATCTTTACATGGCTTTTTTATTACTCTATTTCTTCTACTTCTATTTTTACATATTTTGAAACAGGGTTTTTCTGTGTAACTCCTATCTGTCTTGGAATTCCCTCTGTATACCAGGTTTACTTTGAAATCACAGAGATCTGTTAGCCTCTGCCTCCTGAGTGCTGGGATTAATGGCGTGCGCCACCACACCCATCCATTCTACTTCATTTTTTCTTTTTTAAACCATTGTATCCTGTTTCTTTTTCTCTCCCAAGCCAGTGTATTTTTTTAAAACACAGTGTAAACCTTCATTGCAGCTCTCATACACACCAATGAATTGTTAGCAAGACTCTTTAAAAAGCAATGCGGTTTTTCTGCCACTTACGCAAATTTTGGAAACCTCTCTTAAAGGAGTTGTGCAAGTCTCTGTCTACAGATGTTCAGTATTTTTCTAGAACTATCCCTATAGTTGGTGGTGAAAGAAATGAGTCCACATATCTAGTGTGGTTGCATAGTTCTGTTTCCTCCAATTGAGAATTAATTCTGAAATCATTTTAAAGGTGCTGGGTCTATCAGAGTCCTTCCTGCTAGGTAGGCTGTTTCTGTGGTTGTTCATATAAATCCCACTCTGTGGTGAAAGATTTCCACTTCCCACTTCTTTCCCCCTAGATGTTGTTTTATTGCAGGCATATTTCTTATAGCTGTTTTTAAGAGAAAATCATTACATAGTTGGCAAATGTTTCTTCCTGAAGAACGTCTACATTTTATGATTTAGAATGGAGTCCTTCTCTTCCTCATATGCTTGATTTGTATCTGACATATCACTTTATTTATGTTCTTCATTTTGAGTTTGGTGGATCTCAGTTGAGTTGCCTCTGCTTTAGATTTCTTTGTATGTTCCTATTTATCCTTACTTGCACTCTATCTACCCTGAGTATCAATAGTAAATCATGTTCTCATCCCTTGTACAATAATATAATAACTTGCTAAGCACTTGAAACTTTCCTATTTCATTATATTCTATAACTGCTTCACATTTTTTCCTTTAAAAGTTATGCCTTCATTGTAATACTGTTCTTGGTTTTTTGGGTTTTTTTTGAGAATATTTTTGTCTAACCTCATTTCCATTCATTCCCAGTCATGTTTTATTCTTCATTTAGCTTTTTATTGAGAGTTTGGATTCAACAGCACAAAGAGAAGATGGTTTTAAACAAAATTCCATAATTTCTAACTCTGAATAATTTGTTTTTGTTTAGGTTAGGCTTTTGTTTTCTTTCCTTAGTAATAGAAAATTATTTCGTATTAATGAAAAAGACATTATATGCTGAAAGCATATGACTCCATCACCCAAGATGTCCAGAAATCTTTACTGGTTATAAACATCCAAATCCATTTTCTGTAGGAAGAATAGTTGAAGGTATAGATTTCATCCTATTCCACATTTGTTGAACCTTCAAACACTCAGGAAAACTGGCTTAATGATGTCATGGGTATTGACCTGCTTCAGTCCTCAGTGTTTGCATACTGACTACAAGTGTTTTCTGCCTGTCTGAAACACAGTATTAGGTCTTGAGTTCTTCAGTATCACACATGCATGCACATGCACACACACACACACACACACACACACACACACACACACACACACATACATGGAATATACTTCATTATTATTCTAGAGCTATACCTCTTTCACTTATCACCCAGTAAAATTTTGTGATAAATAAGCAAACTCTGTGTTACATGCTTTTGAACGTTATTCTATTCAGTAAAAGGAAATGTTATTTTCAATGGTAACATATTTCCTTGGTGTAACTTTGTTCCTTTTGTATCACAATGTGATCAGCTTCTTTACACTGTCTAGGTAGGTTTATGCCAGTAGCCAGAGAGTGTGACAAACCTGAGATTTACACATACAGTGTCTGTAAACATCTCTGTCATTGTAGTACAGTCTGAAATTTTATCATAAGCTAAGGCTATTTTACATAATATGAAATACAACATCTTTTCCCCCTACTGTCCTATTTAAGTACTGTAGACAATACATGAAGGGATACAGTTGTGTGAAAGGCATCACCCATCCATGGAGAAATAATATGACATGATCTTTCATTTATATACCAAATTGCTGTTGTCTTACTTTCCACTCACCCTATAAAAGTCTATTAACTATCTCTTACATAGTGTCTAGTGGTCCTCCAACCCTTTCCATAAATTGCTATAACATCCAATATTTATCCCATTAGACTACAAAGAATCACTTAGCGCAGTCAAATAGTCAAGTATTAAGTTAATTCATTAAATCTATAACTGTTGGGAGAAGAGAGATGTTTCATTGGTTAAGAGTACTTGCTGCTCTTACAGAAGTTTGGTCTTGGGGAACTACCACCTACATTTCATGTCACATATTTTTTAAATTAAAATTTTATTTAAATTAAAGACAATCTTATTTTACATTTATATCCCAGTTTCCTCTCCATCCTGCCCTCCTATGACCCCCACAAGTCCCCCATTCCAACCGCATTCACTCACCATGGAGGGTTCCCATGAGGGATCATCATAGTCTGCCACATTACGTGTAGCAAGATGGAGGCCCTCCCCTGTGTATCTAGTCTGAGAGCATATCCCTCCATAAGATATGGGCTCCTAAAACCCATTCATGTACTAGGGATAAATACTGATTCCACTGCTAGAGGCCCCATAAACTGCCCAGGCCTCTTCCTTGACATCAGTTCCGGGGGTTCATTCCCTCTACTGGGCACTTAGAGTGAATAATGGGCAAGCATACAGTATACATAAATTTACATAGGCAAAATACTTATATACATAAAATGAAAATAAAAAAATACTTAAAACTTTATGAGTATTGTTGGAAAGAGCAGGGTGTTGTTTGACTTACAAATTGGTGTTCACAAAGTGTGTATGATTATAGAATATCTATTATCTTGCTGCCTCAAATGAATACAAATCTCTGTGCCTTCTTGTTTCTCATTTCTGCCATTCCATTATTATATAGTTATCCACCTTTTTGCCAATTTCTAATGTGCTGTGAATATTAAACTTACTAATGATCAAACTGATGATTTTTGATTCATGATAAAAAAAAGTCTTTTGGTCATTTTATGACCAATTAAGAATTTAAAAATTCAGTCTCACAAAATAAAAACCTTTCTAATAATAAAGTGTTTGGATTTAATTTAATTTCTGTTTAAGTAACAGCAAATAAAATGTAAAAACTTAAGTAGTTATCAGAATACACAGTACCTTCATAAACAAATGCAACATAAAATTTATACAAACTCCCTTCATATTATGATGCTTGTAGCAAGTTTATTTCTGAACTAATAAAATATCAACACTCCAAATGGTAAGGTAAAATCAAAATTTTCTAGTGCAGCAAAGACATAAATCATGTTATTTACTTACTCATTAAATTTACTTTCACTGAAATATAGAAGCAAAATTGAAATGATCAAATTCTAGTCAACACGGGCTGCTGGTGCTTTTTGTGTGAATAACAAGAAAGTCTGGCTTACATGTCAAATGAAGCAGTTCTTTATTTTAAGCACACACATTTACTAATAAACATGGTACATATCACATGGGGACATTAGTAATGGTAAGAAAAGAAAGTTTCAACATTTATAAACTGGTCCAATGAGTTTATTTGAATCATTAGTACCTACAAATATCTACCAAACACAGCACTGATTCCTTTAAATTTTATGGGTAGATAATCTGTTTGGTATAAATTATTGTATATAGAGGAATTAGATTGGGCACTTTTAATAATGAATATAAGTGAGTATGTAAATGAGAAATCTCTGTCTTAAAATTGAAGAGAGAAATCCTCAGGATGGTTAATTTCACAGTTGTTAGGAGTGTTCAAGACATTATATGGTGATTGTTCACAGCTTTCTATGCAAGAAATTATGGAAGTTCATTATTAAACTTCTGTACTTACTAGAGAATGAGCAACAACCATGTCTGTGACACAACAGTTTATAATTTTGTTCGTGCTGTGCTGTTTAATTTTTTCCAGGAATTAGAAATGCAAACGTGAATCAATAAAATATGATGTTTAGGAGCGGGTGTATCAACAAAGGAAAGGATGCTATGGTGTCATTTTCAGTCCTGCTGATGGGTACCTTTTTGTGGGGTATAGCAAGCACTTATGTTTACTTTCAAGTGCTCTTCTACTCCATAAGGAGAAACTGCACCTCCCTGTTATTTGACTTCTTGATTTTTTAGAAATAGCAACTCTCACTGACAAATCTGCTTATAATTACTATACTGACCCTTTTAATGTGTGGAAAGATCTAGAATACTGAGATATTAGTAAAGTTTGCTGTGTCAGTTTCTTAGCATTTAATGGTTACTTTCATGTTTAATCTAGAACCAACACATAGTTTGTTGTCCATCTGCTAAATATTTATATATATATATGTATATATATATATATATATATTACACATAACATTCCAGATGTTTGATCCACAGTGTAAACAACAAATGAGAAAAGGTAACTTAAATTGATCATTAGCATAAGTACACCTTTTGTGCTACTACAGTATGAGGAGATGAGAGCTTTTAACTTTTTGTAGCAAGTATGTGCAAAAATGGCTATAATTCAACTGCATAATTGATGGGGAATCAGGAGTTGTCTGGGAGAACTATATTCAGTAAACTCTAACCAAGTTGTGACTCTTGTATATCTTATTTGTTAAATTTTTATTGCTTTGATGAAGTATCTAGAAAAAGCACACTTTAGAAAGGAAACTAGTTTATTTTAGTTGATAAGCTTCAAGGGTTCATGAGAAGTTTATTCCATTGATTCTGGGCCTTTGGAGAAGTAGGATATCATGTCTAAGAGTACATATTTGAAAATAACTGATCACAGTAAGCTGAAAACAGGGAGGGGGGCATATTTGAGATTCCAGTATCTTCTTCATAGGGCTGCTCAGATTTCTTAGTTTCTGTCCACTAAATCCACTTTTTGAGTATTCCATCCACTCACCCACTGCTTCCTAATAACATCTTTACCATATGCTAGTATGCTGTGGATGAAATCTATGAACATATGGCCTTCCATATATATACATATATATATATATTGTGTGTGTGTGTGTGTGTGTATGTGTGTATTGTGTGTGTGTGTGCAGAGAGATAGACATAGATTTTGATACAAATGTAGATACAGATGTTTAAAGGTATAGAAATAGGTACATACACAAACTCATGTGGACACATGCACCCAAGTGCGCAATTTAAGTTGATGGAATTGCTGCAATCCCCTGGCAGAAAATGTTGAAGAGAAGAAAGTTTACAACCCAGATTCTAAGAACTCAGACATTTTAGATTTAGTTAAATGAGGGACAGCTGCAAAGATCTTCAGTGGAG
This sequence comes from Cricetiscus sungorus, assembly GCA_030556225.1. Classification (NCBI taxonomy): domain Eukaryota; kingdom Metazoa; phylum Chordata; class Mammalia; order Rodentia; family Cricetidae; genus Cricetiscus; species Cricetiscus sungorus. The sequence goes on along the minus strand of JANBXA010000253.1, from coordinate 301,112 downwards.
TCACCAGAATGGATGGAGGAAACAGCAAGAGTTTGCTGCAGTATAGAATTACCCAATGAGTGCACTGGAAGATCACCAAAGACAATAAGTAGCTAGTTTTCTGATATTCTCTATCTGTGTATACTGTAATAAGGATGCCAGGAGATTAGCGAACATATACCTAAAGCTTTCTAGGCAGCTTCTGAAAGGTCGTATTACCTCTTAATAGCTGACGAAGCTTCCATTGTCTCGAGTGAAAGTACTCAACACACTCTGGATCCAACAGATATGGTCTTTTACAGAAGTGACAGAGTTTAGAAGGTGGTGCCATCTTCTCTCACACATCTTTCTATGTTTAAAAGAGCTGCAAGTAAATCTCATTTCGTCTGTGATAATTGTATACAGGGAATTTCCAATATTAGTCATAGAGATGCTCTGCTGTGGAGCAGTCCTGAGCCCACAGGTGGCCGACTCCAGACTCCAGGTCCTTATCTGAAGGATCAATGACTCACTAAGTTTTCCATCTTCTTCTAACCCCAGCATTTATTATGAGAAGTAGTACTTATGTGTTGTATTTCATATGTATGTGTATATAAGTATATATAATATGTCTATAGCATATACTCTGTGAATAGCATAAATAAATATACATAAAATGAAGAACATAAAAAATTGTGAACTGACAAGGTAAAATCAATCTGTTTTACTAATGCTTAAATGGTAGCTGGCATGATTGTTTCTGCCTTAAAAATATAAGGAGAGCTAATTATGTTTATGCTCACAAATAAGCATAAATAAGATGTTTACCAGATTTTTGAATAATTCTATTGATGTTGTTTTGGATATTAAGCCAGTTAATACCCAGAATGTGAAATCCAAATTATCCAAATTTGTCTATGGTCCTTTTTGTTGAAGAGCTGTATGTCTTAGATAATAATGAAATTTTCCTTTGTCCTTATATGTTTTACTGTATGTGCCAGTCCCAAGTACATGTTGATATTGAGAAGATGACAGACATCTTCCTAGAACCAAAATTCTTCATGTGTCTGTTGGCTATGTATTATAATATGAAAGACAAGTTTTGTTTTTAAAACTTCAGTGGCTGCTAAGAAAATTGCTGGTGAAACTCATAATCAGATCTGGTAAGATTTACCCATTAAGAATTAATCATCTAAAGAAAACACCTGACATCATGTAAACTTGTTTATTAATTATTTTAAAAACACATCATTAAACTTGATAAATTCAAGGTTATTCTCTGTGAAAAATCTTAAATATGTGGCAAAAACATTAATCAGGCCAGGCTGTCATAAATGAAAAATATTAATAATTTGGAACCAATTAAACTTTTAAGGAAGCATCTGGCATACTTGGCACTTTGGAGAACAAAGAATTGCTTTTAGAAGCACTATTCCAGAAGTATGGGATGAAGGTATATTGACAGAATTTCAGATTTTAGCAAACCCCAAATCAAGGCACTTTACTAAATTAAAATGCAAATTAAAAATCACTCTTAAATAACATCCCAAATCCTTTGTAATAATATTAAACTCAAAAAATTTTGATGGTCTAATTTTAAATGTAGTTTGTCATCTTTTACATGGCAACTCTTCCTACTCAGACAGCAGTTGCATGAGATTTTAAAACTGCATCAATAAGCATGTTATACTACAGGTAAGGGAACACAAGGACAGAAATATTATTGGAATATTTTCCAGGGAGCCTCATATTAAACTCAAAAAGGGAGAAAAAAATAATCATTTTTGTTATGTTTTGTATCTTCAGTTTCTTATTGCCATTAACTACATATGTTGTATTTATATTTGGGTCTAATAAAAAATAAAAAGTTAATAACCAGAATTGATGTTTCAAAAGGAAATTTATCCAGAGTGAAATGTCAGCTCTGCTTTTGTACCTCCAAACATAGAAAACCAAAAGTGAAATGAGATCACTGTTTAGTGATGGGAGATGTTATTCTGTATATATGTTTCTCATACTGGTTAATAAAGCTCTGTGGCCAATAGGAAACAAGATAGGTGGGGCTAGGAGACCAGGAGGAGGAAAGAGGAAGTAGTGGAGGGTCAAGATGTAGCCAGGGGAGGAGGAAAGACGCCTGCCGCAGCTCCGATAAGACAACCACGTGGAAATACTTAGATAAGTAGAAATTGGTTAATAATTAAGGCAGAGCTAGCCCATAAACAATAATGGTAACTGGCCAACAGGATTGTATCAAATACAGAGTCTCTGAGTGTTATTTGGGGCTGGCGCAGCTGTGGGCCCAGACTGGCGGGCTGGCAGAAACATACATGCTACACATGTAAACTTTGGTATTTCAAATTAGTAAAATATCCATTTATCCATTTTAATTGTTTAAAATGTTTTTATTTTTAACTGATATGTAATAATTATACATATTTATGATATCCAGTATGTTTTTGATATATAAGCCATGGGCCATAATTAATTATGATGTTTAACTTACTCAGCACCTCATACATTATCATGTCTGTGAACTAAGTGCAGTGGTATAATGTAGTCATATGCAATGTATTCAATTCTGTCATCTGGAAATATAACCTATCAGATTTTGGTGTTTTTTTAATTGGATTTTCAACAATGACATGCACTCTAACCCTGACCCTGGAAGCCTGTATTTATGGCTTTATTGCTACAAGAGCCTAGTAGATGTCATTAAGTTAAGGATACAGCCAAGGGTCAATCTAGATTGCTTGAGTGTTATCTAATACCATTTGTGAATGTCTTTCTAAGAGACATATGAGAAGAGGGAGAGAAATCTATGGAAAGGTGGATACAGAGATAAGTTATGTGACCAAAGAAAGCCAGAAGGCATGAGTTGGGGGGGGCAGAGAAGGGGACTCCTTCCCTCTAATACCTTAACTGGAAGTGTAGTCCCTTTTACAACTTGCTTTTGGATTCCAAATTGCAATATCAATTGATTTAACTCACTAACTTTGGGGTTCCATGTGGTATAGTTGTTGAGGAATTAATAGCTACCTTCTTCTTTTAAAACATACAGTTTCAACTTCTTCAGAAACTACTGGCTATTAATCCATTCAGAAAATTAATACTAATACCCAAAACTTTTATTTCCTCCTTGCCATTTGTGGAGCATATTTTACCACCTCCCATAGCTGCCACCACATGTCTCTGTTACTGAGACTGTATCATACTTTTGTCTCAGCTTTACTCTGGAGCATCACTTTAAATCCTGATAGTTTTATTTTACATATGAATATGGCCATCCTTGGTCCAAATTTAATCAAGTAAGAAAAACAATTTTTAACTTGTGTCTTATGCCATTTTCTTTTATAACTAACCTTTGAAGAAACAAATGAACCCATAGTCCTGTCACCATCTTTTCACTTTGCACAATGCAATTTCTCTGCATCACAAACATCCATGCAATCTTACAGTACCAGTGTCTTTGGTATGCCAAAAGCCACAAACACTTTCGATTTATATTGCAATTGATCACTTTTTCACATTTCATGCTAACAACTATTTCCTATTTAGGTCTTTAACTCTACTTACCATCTCTTCTTTATATCTGATTGGTAACATCTATTGAATCAAATTTACATGTTTCACCTTTTTTCTCATAGTAAGTTTCTATTCTTCAGGCTTTCAAGCAAAGGCCTCTGGTCATTCCAACTCATATCAGGTGTTTAAGGTAATGAAAGAGGTCACGGTTCCATTAGGACAAGTAGCTTATGTAAGCATTTCATTGTCTTTTTTTCTCTCCTCCATTTGTGGGAAAATTTGAGCCTTGAAACAGATTCTTGAAGATTCCATTGGGGATTTAGCTCTCCCATAGACTGGGGAGATTTCTTTCCTCTTCCGAGCAACTCCCCTATTTGCCTTGAACCATACAACATAATAGCTGGACCAATAGCCATTTCTCAAATCTCCATTCCAACAGGAAGGTAAACTGACTTTCCCCAATTTTAATACAGCTACAATTAAAATAAAAATCTTCTTGATAAAAATCATAGCTACATTTAAGAATTGGCTATTTGCTATTTCTCTAAAACTGGATACTAAAAAGTCCCAAATATTCAAGAATTAATTTTGGACACAAACACATAGGTTGAAGAATAATTTTATAAGTATAACACATCTTAACTCTTTAGGTCCAAAGACATTGTTGTATTAAACTTTGACAATTTTCAACTTCAGGATTCTTTTGTGTTGTTGTGTGATATGATGTAACACAGACCTAGTTCTACACAAAGAGTTAACATGAAGAAAATGCAAAGTTTCTGATGAGACCCTGATGCCTTCTTAGCACCTACCTTTCATTTAGTTTTGACATTAAAAGTAGACCCCATACTGACAGGTGGGAAATCTGTATAAGACAGAACTAGAACCCCCTTATGTGTGTGACAGTTGGGGGCCTTTCGCAGTCTGTGGAGCCTCTGGTAGTGGAGCCAGTTAACATTCCTAGTGCATGAATTTTCTTTTGATGCACATTCCCTATGAAGGGATGCCTTGCTCAGCCTAGATACAGGGGAAGGGGCCTTGGTCCTGCCCTAAATTATGTGACAGATTGAAGAGATCAATATTTATTACATATCTATCACCATAAAACCTGGACAAACCTACATTATTATTATTATTATTATTATTATTATTATTATTATTATTATTATTATTGATAACAGAGACAATGAAAATTCAGCTTCAAAAGACAGACAAAAGCAGTGATCTCATGCCACTTGCTATAAAGATGAGACATTGGACAGAACAGTCATCCAAATGGGAGCCATGCTATGCTTAATGAAAGGAGCTGTGTTCCAGTTTATAGGTCAAAGAATGATTTGATCATGATTCCTGTGGAGATAGCCAGGGTTAGAGATGAAAAACAAAGGCAAACAGTGGCATCAAGTTGAATTTCTTCTCAAAGATTATTTTTAACAAAAATTTAAAGTGCACAAATTCAAATTATTTGAATTTTATCCACTTTTGAACTCATCAATATTTACTACCAGAAGCAATCAAACAATATGGTAATTGGTATTGTTTTCTTTTTGCAAAATATAAGATGGCTAGATATCTAAAAATTAAAAAGAGACTTTATTATTTCTGGGATACTTTTCATATTCATGAATTTTCCTATGTTATTATCTTTTTATCTCACATATATTAGAAACTCAATACTTAATGTTTTATTAATTTGTAGCTGTATTGTTCATCTTTAGGCAGTAGATTTAAATTTTCCCCTAAAATTCAATTTAATTTTTATTTCTTAATGCATCACTATTCCCAACACAAAAAACATTAAAAAATTGATGCAATTGAAATTTTGACATTTCACTAAATAATGATAAAGTCACTTTGCACTGTAGGAGAAGTTATTTTCTGCATCAATAAAATTATATGATCTCAATAAAATGTTTCTTATTACCTCAGGCAAAGATCAACACTTCTGTAGATTGTATTCCAGACAGGGTCATTAATATGATTATGTAACAAGCCACCTTTTCCATATTTCCATTGTGAGAACTAACACTCTTTCAGGCTCTTCTCTGGTAAAGTCCGAATAGTTCATTTTTCCTCCAACCTGATGATATTGTTTCTATATTTTGAGAAAATAAACATGCTTAGAATTTCCACAAACACTAGACACCATATAAAGAATATTCATGTAGGCAGATACCTGGAACTTGCTGGCCAGCCAACTTAGCTTACTCAAGAAACACCAGCCTCAGTACGAGATTCTGTCTCAAAAAAATAAGGTTCAGAGCAATTAAAGATGACGCTTAAATCATCATTTGGCCTCCTGTTCTGCATGTACATGCATGCAGGTGCACACAGACACACACACACACACACATACACACACGTCTGAATATTTGCAGTGTTCTGTTTGGTCTATTCTCAAAACAGTATCAAATGACCCTCCAGATCTTCTCTATCACATTAGAATAGGATCGAAAACACACAAGAGACTGTTTCTTTTAATTTTTAAATTTATTTATTTTTGAGATTATAGTATATAATTATATCATTCCTTTCTTCGGTTTGCTTCCCACAAACTCCTCGATATGCCGGCTTCTTGCTCTTTTTGAAATTCATAGTCTCATTTTTTCATTAATTGTTGTTATATGCATTTATGTATACTTCTTTTGAAAGTGTCTTTCTACAGAGCTCTGACAATCCTGGCATTTACTACATGGACCATGATGGCCTTGAACTCACAGAAATGTGTTACAGCAGGTTTCCCTGCCGGCTGCCGCTGGTTCTGCCACCATGGTCCCACAACCACGTGTGGCGTGCGGCCCCAAATAACACTCAGAGACTCTGTATTTGATACAATCCTGTTGGCCAGTTACCATTATTGTTTATGGGCTAGCTCTGCCTTAATCATTAACCCATTTCTACTTATCTAAGTATTTCCACGTGGTCGTCTTATCGGGGAGCCGCGCAGCAGGTGTCCTCCTTTCTCCCTGGGCTACATGTCGACTCCTCCCCCCTACTTCCTCTTTCCTCCTCCTGGTCTCCTAGCCTATTGTTTCCTATTGGCCACAGGGCTTTATTAACCAGTATGAGAAACATATATACAGAATAACATCTCCCATCAGAAATCAGCTACCTCTGTCTTCTAAGAGTTGATATTAAAGATGCTTACTATCACACATAGAATATGTATACTTACATCCTTAAATATTTCTAAATATTACCTGCTCAGTTTGTGGGTATGTATGTACGTATGTATGTATGTATATGTATTTGTGCCTGGCCATTAGGTATTGGATAACCAATTTGGTTGCTGCCCCTGGGGAAGACTATTTCACCCACCATCAGCCTTCTTAATTTGCCTGTAGTTATTCATGTAGGGTTGAGGCTTCATGCTCCATTCAGCTCGATGGCTCATAAATCATCCAAATACTCTGACACTAACTTGAACATTTGTATTTCTAGAATGTTCTTATTATTTATGTTTAGTGACCTTACCACTGTTCATTTCCAGTCTCAGATCCAGTTCTAGTTTCCGTGTGGGACCTTTCCCGATAGTCTGTTAAATTTTTAACCATCCCTTTCATACTTCATTTCTCAGATTTCTCCTGTTAGTTTATAGTCATTCACTTGATATGCTATAGATTTTTCTTATTACACTGCTGTTTGTCTTCTCTCTATAATAAAGTAAGTAACATGAAGATATAAATTAGTCTGTTCATTATGAAATATAAAACCCTCAACAACCAGAAAGTTTATCATGCAGTTTTTAGAGTGTTGTTTCTTGGCAATTATTACTTAATGTCTGTTATCTAAGCATATTTTAACCCAAAATATTCTTTGGAATTATACATGTACAATGCTTGGGGGTTGAATGTTGTATTAATCTACAATGCATTTTGTCAAAAGATAACTGGTATTTTCTAGGAATAGTTATTGAAAAATAAATTCATTTTCAACTTTTAAAATAAAAATTTCATTATAGGAGAGTCAAAAATTCAGAGTTTAAAAATAATTAATAATTTAGGAAAATTTTAAAATTTTAAAGTCATTAATTACATTTATGAAGATCAAAACAACATTATAAATATTTAACCCATGAATTATAATTGAATTTTAGTTTCTTTTTGGGAAGTGTGATACTGATTATAGAATCTCTTTAACTATGCATTTACCACGATAAAGTATTAGAAAATACATCACTTTTAAACTTTTCTTGTATTTGTAATCAGGTTGATATTGACTATTGCAATCCCTAAGTCCTTTAGTGCTTCTATCCATTGATCAATTTAAAGAGTAAATTCTAAATTAATGGAGTTAATATTTCCCTTCTTCTTGAGATGTTTAAGTGTAATGTTTATGTCATTTGGATTGTTTTTGAAAAGCTTAAATTTATTTACATAGACACCCAGAAATGCAGATACAAATTGTTTTAAACAACATGGTTCATTGCCTTATTTGATATTTTATTTTAGTGCTTTGTATCTGAATATAGACTGCAAGAGAACATTCCCAAAAGCACAACGAATATACTAACAAAGGATCCAAGTGTGTGTTTATCTTCTCACCTTTACCTGATTTGAAGATCCACCACGAAGATCTGAAACACATATTTACATGCTATTCTGAAATGAAACTGTCACTAAACAAGCGAATAATCAATCATTTTCTCTCCTCAATCACTCCTACATTTATCTGACAGGTCAAATAGCAAGTGAACATGTTGGCTAGAATGGAAATTATCAATTAGATGGAAATAGTGTTCCTTGTACAAAGAATGATAAGAGTCTAAAGTGTCTTATGCGTCAATATCAGAGACAGACAAGGAGCCTCACTATGGGATCTCTATTGAAAATGAGCTAATCCACTTTGAAGAACATCATTACTTTTCCTATTTCCATAGACATATGATAGTGGTGAAATACTATCCTATGCTAATAATCCTATTAGGGAAGAAAGTAATAAATTTAAGAAGAGGGAAGGCTGGTTTTCTTTAATGGCGTGGCCTCTATTGGATTGCTCCACACTGTAACTATATGACAGCACAAATTGAACTTGCTGTTTAATTTTTTTAACAAAGAAGATATAAAGTTGGCAAGAATTTTAAAATGGGTAATTGATAATCATACCTTATATGAAATTCTCAAGGAAACAATGAAATACTATATTAAAAACAAGCCAAGTGTTGTATACCAAGGTAGTAGGACAAATGTTTTAAAATCAGGAGAGGGAACTGGAATTAATATGTAAAATAAGATTGAACTTAATTTAAATAAAGATTATCTAAAGAATTAGCAATAACTTACCTCAACTATGGAATATGATTTTGCTTTTTCATATAGTAAGTACATGTTTCATTTTTCAGAAAATTGGTGAATGGCTTCCAAAGTGGTTGATCTCTACATTCTTTCCTTCAGTCTTGTACTAAAGTTGTGAGGTCTGGAACAAGCAAACTGATTAGGTGTGAAAATATTACTTCTGAATTGGGAAGATGTTAAAACTACCACTTAAGGAAATGTGGCTATGACTTACATACTCTTCTGGTCTTACTTTCATAGATTAAGAACTCCTCTATTTCTTAAGAATTATATTAGACTTTTCAAATATCAAAAAAGTACCCAGTCCTGCTTTCTACCACTTGGCTGACCCCATGATCAATATTTTTTTTCTTTCTACTTTTTAATCACAGGCTTATCTAAATGAAGACTTATGGAGAAAGAGCTGATTTCACCAGCAAATTCTATTGTCTTCTGTTATCAGATATGACAGTCTAAAACCAATTATCTAGAACATGTTACTTTTGCAATAAACGATCCCTTTAGTTAGGTTGCAATTTCAAATAAAATAATCATTTTTAAACATTTGCTTGTTTTACTCTTGAAATTATTATTTCTTATGGTGGAAAAACTTCTCACTTTTAAGTATCTTATTTCTTAATTTCATTAAACTTTATTTGTTTTGCCAACTGGGAGCATTTTTAGAAGTGATATATCACATTGTTAAATCTTCAAAAACAACTGCAAAGAAAACTCTCCAGACAGACAATACAACCAAATCTGGGAGCTCCATTCAGAATGCTTCTTGGAAATTGCCTTATTCTGGGAATATACTATTTTCATTGTTTATTAAACACCTCTGATTTGATCACAAACCACAAGGTCTGAAACAATAGCTTATTTTATTTTTCCCAATGAAGTGGATATTGAACATTCTTCTCCCTTTACAGCTTGAAAATTAAAATGTACTTTTCTATTAAAATCTCAGATGTACATTTTCACCTTGTTGTTATAAAGGTACTAACCCTTATAACAAGAGTGTCACCTTCTCACAGCACTGCACAATTCAAAATATACTTGTTAACACACTAACTTCCCCATGCCCCCACACTCTTTATGTTATTGGCTAAAATGCTATCTATAACCCTAATTTACATGTTCTAATCCATCTCCCCCTTTTACCCATTTTCTGTCCCTTCTCTATTGGCAGCCATATTCCAGATTTATAATTTTCCTACTCTTACTATATGGGTCTCCATGCATGTCCTTTTCTTGACCTGAAACATTCAACCACCACTTCTTCATCACAGCTGTTGCTTGTTAATTTTTCTCTGTACTGTTGTGACTTGGGGAAGAGGCAAGCTACTTTTAATTAGTGACTAGAATTTGCCTCTCATCTGATAAGATACTGAAGAAGAGAACATATCTGACATGTAAAGATACATGGATATGGTCTAACAGGAGTGAAGATGCTACATTAGAAAAGCTATGGGTATTTACAGTGCATGGTCATATTGACACACCTGGAGAACATTTTACTAGGGAGAACAGAAGAAGAATAAAGACAGTCAACTGTAGAATACTATTTTAAGAAACATTACATTTGTTTATACTGTGGTATATTTGTTTAATGATGAAAAGATGGGTTGTTTTATGTTGCATTTATTTAGATCTGTGGGGCTGGGTTACTTTGCCTGTCTAAAACATGTAATTGATCTTCCAATAGTCTGGCAGGAGAAATGATAGGTAGTGTTGGTAGGCATTGAGAATAAATAGAAATAAAAAGAGAAAAGAAAGTGTTGAAGTGCAAGAAGGAGGAGAGAAAGACTACAGGGACCATCACCCAGCAACACAGCAATCCTGGAAGAAAAAAGTAAAGAAAGCTATTCAGTAATAGAGAAAAATAAAACTCTAAGAGGCAAAAGGTACAAGGGATATTTTAAGTTGACAAAGGTTGGCTATAAATAAGCCAAGTTAAATCCAGGCATTTATAAGTAATAATACGTCTCTGTGTGTGATTTATTTGGAAGCTCCTAAAGACTTAAGAACCAAAATAGTAAAAACAGCCAGAAGCATTACACACTGAGTATTTTATTCTATAATCACTTTTCAATCATAGTAAAGACTTAATTGTGAAAATGACTTAATCTAAATGTTTTGAGTGAGTTTTGATAGGAGAACTGGGAAAGTTTGGAAGAGTTGCCCAGGTAGGTGAATCAGGAAAAGGAGATGGGGGATCCTGTACTGAAACTAGCTCTGTAGATCATTCTCACCTCAAACCCACAGAGATCTGCCTGCCTCTTCCTTCTATGTGCTGTGATTAAACACATGCACCACCAATGCCCATCCACATTATATTTTATGAGGAGAGCTAATTTGGATTTGTTGTGTGTAATGCATTGGGAACTACTGTCTTATATTCCTGTAGAGATTTCAGAAACATATTTTTTTTCTATAATTTCTTATTTTGGAGGTTCTGTTAGAAGTAGGTATTTTCTTGCTGTCCTTGTCCCACAGCCACACCTGCCCCAAATAACACACAGAGATTCTGTATTTGATATAATGCTGTTAGCCAGTTACTACTGTTTCTTATTGGCTAGCTCTGTCTTAAATATTAACCCATATCTATTAATCTAAGTATTTCCACGTGGTCTCACCTTACTGGAGTGAGGGCCCAGAACTCTATTCTCTCTCTTTACATCTTGACCACTCCTTACTACTTCCTCAAATTCTCTTTTTCTCCTAATCCCACCTATCTTGCTTTATTCATTAACCAATATGAGGAAAATATTTACAGAATGACATCTCCCATCATCTTCTCTTTTCTGTCTTAATAAAAAGGGTTTTAACCTTAAAATAGTAAAATATATAACAAACAGTTATCAAATAAGTACCACAGTTAACAATATTTAGTCCATTAACATTTAATAAGATTTAAAGAAAATATTTTATCATCTATCCTATCTTTGTGAGTCTAAAGTCTTATATGTAACTTAACTTTAATCCTAACTAAGGAAAACTTTAACCATAATTATCTGTCTTCAACTCCTTCAAAGACAACAGAAGGTAATATATAAACTCTAGAAATGATGGAGACAACACACTACCTGGTCAGTTACTCAAAGTATATCTGTAGTTTTCTGTCTTCAGCCTACATGCCATATTGTGTCTGGCAGTATTCTCAGCAAAGCAGAAAATTTCAAACTGTCCCACCTGTGTTGGTAGATTGTCAGTCACTTTTCTCTGTGTCCTGCAGAATGTCTGGCAGAATTTTCCATGAAGCCAAAACCCTGTAGCAATGGCCATCTTGTATCAGCAGTCACTTACATGGGGTCCTACATGTCCAGTTTATACAGTATAAAGTCAAACATTCCAGACAAGAGCATTTTTCTGCCCAAGTGGCTAGTTTTGCCATATTGGAGGAAAACTCCATAATGAGGTTTTTGATGTCTATCTTCCTTTCTGACGTAGGTGGTGTTGCCAGGAGTAGTTGTGCCTCACTGTTAAGAAAAACCATAAACCATTTTAAATGCCATATTCTATAGGTCTTTGAAGGTTTGAAGAATGCCTATCCATCTCTAATACATCTATACCATAATGCCCCTTATACCTTTAAAAAGACATTGGTTGTGATCATTAACCATATTTAAAACCAAGCCTATTTAAATAAAAATAAACATTTATAAACATTTGGGAATTTCGGCATCATTCTTTACAAACTGCTTCCAGCTGGTAGGGGGTGCTATCATGAGAATCCCAAGATGCAGAAATCCTGGATGTAGCCTCCAAGGCTGCCTTGGCCCAGCTGCTTTGTATGTTGGATCAACTGGGACTCTGTTTGAGGGGTAATGACTTGATCAAACCATATTAGACTGGAAGGAATCCACAGCTTTTCATTTTCTGTGGAAACAAAAGTAGAAATTTATTTCCCCAGTAACCTGTCCTTAGACTTAAATTTTGATGTCAAAGCATTTTTAAAACATATAAATTGAATTACCTTCACAGCATTGATAATCAAGTGCACTTCTTTAGCAGCTAAGCAATTTAAAGTCAACACCAATGTATATAGTACCCGGAATCATTTGTGCTTTCCATCTTTACGTGGCTTCTTATTAATCTATTTATTCTACTTCTATTTTTTTTTCATTTTTTTGAGACAGGGTTTCTCTATATAACTTTTTTCTGTCCTGTAATTAACTCTGTATACCAGGTTTGCTTTGAAATCACAGAGATATTTTTGCCTCTGTCTCCCCAGTGCTGGGATTAAAGGCGTGTGCCACCACACACAGCTACTCTCTGTGTTTTTATTATTTTTTAAAACCATTTTATCTTGTTTCTTTTTCTATTTTAAGCCTACATATATTTTAAAAAACACTTTAGAGATTTCTCTTAATCTGAATCTACCTTCACTGTAATTCTTTATCTTTTTCTGGCCACGACTCTTTTATCTGGTAAACAACAACATTGCTAAAATGAAAGCTACAGCTGTGTTAGCTTCGGTCTATCCCAGATGGCGGAGGGTACTTTTACCACCAGAATTCAGAGCTGTGTTCACTGCCTTGGTCAACACTGTCATCCAGTAGCATGTTGCTGACTTGGAGATGTGGTCATTACCATTGCCAGCTCTCATACACATCATTTAGTTCTTAGCAGAATTCTTTAAAAGCCTTCTGGTTTTTCTGCCGCTTATGCTGAGTCAAGAAACCTCCCTTAAAGAAGCCGCACAAATCTCTGCTTATCTCTAGCAAAGCAGAGCCCAGCTGAAAATATGATGTTACCAAGAAGTCTTGCTTGTCTTTGTTCTTTTATTTCTAAAACCCTTTCTTAAACTTTTGTTGAGTTTTTTTTAAACATTTATTTATTTTATGATGGACATAATTATATGTGCCTTTTTTTAAAAAATGAAAACAAACATTTATAAACAATAATGGGAATTTGCGTGTCGTTCTTTCCAAACTGCTTCCTGCTGGTAGGGGGCGCTGTCATGGGGGAATCCTAAGAACATGTAAAAATCCTGGCTGTAGTGGTCTGCAAGGCTGCATTGTCCCATTGACGTTGCTTCAGGGTCTCTTGCTCAATCAAACCACATTAGTCTGAAAGAAATCCACAGCTTTTCATTTTCTGAGGAAACAAAATTTGTTCCCCAGTAACTTGTCTTTAGGCTTAAATTTTGAACTGAAAGCAATATATATATATATATAATATATATATATATATATATATATATATATATTCCAGCAGCATTTTTCCCTTTGTTTTTTTTATTAATAATATAATTTAAAAATTTTGCATGTGGATCCCAGTTACCTCTCCCTTCCTCCTTCCATCCCTCCCTCCCTCTTACCCTCTTTCCTCTGTGACATGCACCCTGGCCACCCGCCCCTCCCAACCCCCCACCCCCATTCCACTTGTAGGGCTATGCTATCCAGGTTGGGCCATATAAATCTGTCAAGTCATTTGAAGTAGGGATTAGGACTTCTCTCCTGTCTCTAGATTAAGGTGGTATCCCTCCATGGGGGGATGTGTCCCCAAGGTCCTTTTGTGCACCAGGAATAGATCCTGTTTCTATTGTCTGAGGTCCCCCAGACTGCGCTCACTCCTTCTAGCTGAGACCCATATTCAGGGGGTCTGAGTCATTCCCATGCTGGGTTCCTAGCCATCAGTCTGAGGGACCGAAGCTCCTCCTTGTTCAGGTCAGCTGTTTAAATTTTAAATGAAAGTTTTTCAGTCCCTGTTGGATGTCATTTTGTTATGAATAGTTTTTCCTTTGGTCTGGTCCCAGTGCCTCACCAGCCCCAAAGAATTGTGAGGAGATTCAAGATGGAAGACGAAGAGAGAATAATGCTGGGGCCTCTCTCTGTTAAGATGAGACAGCATGGAAATACTTACATTGATAGAAATGGGTTAATATTTAAGACAGAGCTAGTCAATAAGAAATGCTAGTAACAGGCTAACAGCTTTATATCAAATACAGCATCTCTGTGTGTTATTTGGAGCTGATGCAGCACTGGGACCAGACTGGCAGAAAAAACTAGTCCTATCAATAGGGTTCTGATATTTGTTTTTCAGAAATGGTGACAACAAATTGGCCAAAACGAGGCAAAATGAATATATTACTCACTTATTTGAACACCTTTTTATCTTATTTCAAGTTATGAAGTCCAATGAATACATGATTTCAATCATGGAAGATACTCTTATTCTTACCATCCAGAAATAGTGAGAGGTTGACAGTAGATGGAGCTGAAGTATATTGGGCATATAGACCTGTAATATGGGGCCTTAACCTGCAATTATTTGTAAGCCACTAAATATTTTTATTGTAAAAATGGCTTTTCCTAAAGGATGTTTAAAAGATTTTGTCTGTATTCTTCATGACACAGGAGTTAAGAGAGTAGAACTACCACAGAAAAACAAGCCAGAAACCATCAAGCTCTTGACAGAACTTCAGACATTTCTTTGTCCAATTCCATGGCTTTAATGCCCACTCCACTATGTGAAACCTTTTACTTTCCTCAAATCTCTCCTATGAACTTCTCCATGTCTCCTTTCAATACTTGTGAGATTCAGATTCACTGAAAATAGCTAGTCTGTGTTCTTCATACACTCTTTAACTTGTTAATTCTGTTTACTCCCAAAAGATATATTATGCCTATCTTACAGAACAATATTCTTCCATCCCAAGCAATTGGACTGAAAGTAATTTGTGCTTTTTAATGTAATTTTCAAATTAAAAAGAAGAACCCTGCATGTGTCCACTTGCTAGATATATGTTCCTGGAGAGTCCTTAAGCATTATGGTGCATTGTCTTTTCACTTTGGGTAGACAGAGGAATCAACATTATCTATCCTACAGTGTTGTCATAAAAATCATCTCATAAATTGTAAGTAGCATTAATTAAGCACTGAATACAAAATTAGTATTAATACCTTTATTGAAGTTCACTTTAAATGTTATAACTGGAAAACTCACATCTTTTATACCATGTCATATAATCACATTATTGTGATGGGAAGACCTTATTATATTTTCATATGTATGCACACCAAAATGATGCCATATAGGATAACTGTCCTATCAGTTTGTATACACCTTTTGCACAGTTCTTACCACATTCTTTTTTTGCAAAAAGATAATGTATATCTAATAATGCCAGAACCTATTCTCCAGCCCCAGGCCCAGTTGACACAGAGTCAGCTACAACATCGTTTTTCATTGTTCTATATATGACTCCTGCTAAATGAGTCAGTGTTCTCACCTTGTCTCATATAATAATTGTGTCATGATTGGACTTATGGCTGTAGTGAGTACATTCTTTCCTTCCTTGAATTAGAAGCAGAGTAAAAGAATCTGATACTTTGGGAAATGTGAAAGCAGAACTTGGAAAAGCCATGCTAAATCTGATACATTCCAAAATAGAGCAAAGAATGCTACAATGAGATAGGGAGTGCTAATTCTATATATAGAGGAGAGACAGGAGATCATGCTGTCTCTTATTGAAGATATTATGATTTCAGTTCATAACCTCTTTGTTTCTGACATTAATACATCTGATTTCTGGTCATACTTCCTGAAGGTTTCTTGATGAGGTAGACTGTATCCTTCCATGAAATCACTTGTGTTTCTGTAGATTCTGTTACTAACAAATAAACTCTCTTCATTGGAAATGATGTGCCTCTCTTTCCCTATCACACTCTTAGCTCTGTGAACATCTCTTACTCTCTCATACCTAACTCTTGGCTCATGCCTCACACAAGGAAATATTAACAAAAGAAATTACTATAGTCTATATTCTTACAGAGAGTAGGTTTAGATTTAAAAATACTATCCCAGTACTGGATCAGACTGATTCAAACATGTTTTTTAATGAATTAAAATGGTGGCAGAGCCTTTAACCCATTACTTGGGAAATGGAGGAAGGTAGATCTGCTTGAATTTAAAGCCAGTCTGCTCTACATAGTACATTTCAGGTAAGTAAGGAGTAAATATTGAGACCTAGTCTCTAGAAAAGATGGATTTAAATTAATTTTCTTTTACAATTTCATAATCTCTCAACAACACAGCCCTGGTATTTTTGTCTAATATCTTAGATTGTGTCAAATCTGAAATAGAAAATTACTAAATAAGATTGAAATACGAGTAGAATAATTGGCTTTTCTTATAGTGTGCCTGGTCCATTTATGGAGTGCTAAAACACCTCTGCATCAGGATGGTCTCCCAGGAAATAATAGCTTCTTTGAAGTTGAATTAGTCTCTAAGGGTCCACTTGTTAAAGAAGAGAAGGCAGGTGCTTTCATGTTCTACCAAGAGATGCACTAAATTTCAAATCTTGAATCCCAAACAAATATCTCAAAGCTTTCATGTTTTTAAAAACTACAGTGCATATGGATTGCAAAATACAACTATTTAAAATAACTTAAAGGTTCTGATCCTGTGAAGATAATGCAATGGTGCCAAGGGGGGAAAATATGTGCTTTATAAAGTCCATGAAGATTAAAATAAAAAGGAGAAAGAATAGAGGTTATAAGCTGGGCTTGAGAGTCAAGAGGCATAGATGTCAAATATATGAATCTGGTAATTAGTTTTATAATTCTAACAGATTCTCAGTTTCAATTTCTTTATCTAAAGATATGGAATGTGTATGAAAATTCTCCAAAACCTTATGAACTGTTTCATAAGGTTTTGGAGAATTTTAATTCATTCTACTTAAGCAAATATACCATGGTAAAGAATAAAGGAAGAAAAGAATTACAAATTAAAGAAAATATAAGATTTTTCCTATATCAATATGTAAAATAGAGGAAGGAGCTACACTTCAAACTGGACTGTATACTGAGGCAAACGTGTTTTACTCTCTGCATATCATCTTTACAATAGGAATAATGAAAACAATATATTTTATATTTTATTGTGAAGTTAAAGACAGGAGCATAGTTGAAGCACACAAACATTTTGTGTGTTAGAGCTAATGATTGAGACCTACCTTGGTGATTCTAGACAAGCACTCTACCACTCAGCTATTCTCTGACTCACACTTGTACATTTAACTGTGACTTGTACTTTGATGGGGGTACATTTATTCTTCTTGCACTTGCTTTTGATTTATATCAACATTATAGCCCTCCCTTAGGATCAATGGCAAACAAATTTCAATAATGCTTAAGTCCCTTATAAATATAAAGCAATATTTGAAAATAAGCAGCATTTATCTTCCCATATACCTTAAATAAGTTCTGTATTGCTTGAAATAATTATGTATAAAGTAATGTATAAATATTACATAAATTATTGTAAGTATATTTTTTATGAAATAACAACAACATTTTATGTTCATATCCAGTGTAGTTGCACCTTTCCTTGTAGATTTTATCTTCATTTGGTTGAATCCATAGATGTTGTATGTACAAACACAGAAAACCAATTTAGTATTATTATGATACTTTGGAGTTAGCAGAAAGTCACCCAAGAGATTTGACTGGAATATGAAAACAGTCTGTTAAGATTTTCTGTTGATAAAATAAAATTAAGGTCACAAAGTATTTCTACTCAGTACCTGAAAATAATGTAATAGGGTGATGCTTAAAAGGAAGGAGGAGAGTGGGGTATAGTTTTAAGTAAATGTTATGTCAACCCTAATTTTAATTCCAAGATAATTCCTCTGAAAAGTTATTTGTGGAAGTATGCATTTAATGTGTATTAATGATTTACTTAACCAATGTCCTGTAGTGTGATAGCATTAATTATTTGTTATTATAATAAATGCAATAAGTACAAATAATAACCTGATATAAATAGAATCTTTAGCTATTAGCATGTAATTTTGTACATTCACTTTAATTTTAGTATATATGACATGTCTATTTTCAAAAAGGCAATATTTTGATTCACATATATTAGTGTGAGGATTTGAATGGAATTTATTCATTTGTTTTTTACACATATCTAAGTCTAAATAAAATTTATTTTTTAATCATTTATTTTCATTTTAATATTTCATAAATCAAGTAAAAGTTAGATGGCTTTATTTAGAACAATTGATGTGCATGACCTTCAGAAATGACCACATCTAATAGGTTTAATAATTACTTATCTTGCTTTTGAATCAGAATAGTTAATAGGCCATAGGGAATTTGCTCAAATATAAGATAAACAAAATATGGGGATAAATAATGAGCATACTTAAATAGCAACTGAACACTGAGCCTTCCAAATAGACTGGTCTCCAGACTTAATTTTTTTCAAATCAGCAAACAATTCATATGTCAATGAAAATGATTTTTACTTGAATTATGAATTTCATTTCATTGTATATTCACATTAATGAAACATCTCATCTCATTCAGTTCTTTGAGACTTAAATATGAAAGCTCAACCCTGACCTCACCAATATCTCTTTCAATTCTATGCAAGTCCTGCCATCTTTATTTTTGTTTTACTATGAGTTATAGTTTATTTTAAAGTTTATTGATTAAAACAGTTTTTATATAAATGGAATGTGTTTATTATTTTCAAAAATTATTTGAATTTGGCTCAGGTCAACCAGCATAGGAATCAGGTTTGATCAATTCATTTGTGTATCAGAATTTTTTTTTAAAGTAACAAAACCAGCAAAAAGAAAACGGACACTTAGTTAAGAAAAAAAAAAAAAACACAGACCTGCTAGTGTAATAGTACCGCATAGCTTGTGGTAATAACCAATTAATGGGTTTATGGTCCACTTTATAAGATGGAACCCACCCATCCACATCCACAACACTGATCATTGAACAAGAACATGAAGAACATGATACCAGATAGGTCATGGACCTAGAGGAAAGCCAAATACTGCTGTTGTGCTAAATGAACCTAGCAACAGAGTAATACCTAAAGATATTCTGCTATACTCAGAAGTCTGGGTCTCGCTGAGCCACTATCAAAGGTGCTTCCTCCAGCAGTAGGAAGGAATAAGTACAGAGACCCACAGCTAGATATTATGCATAGAGTGAGTCATTTTGAAACTCTCAGCCCTAATTCGGGCATCTCCATCAATTTCCTTTGCTCACAGCACAGGAAACCTTGCAGACAAGGGGGAAGGAAGAAAGTAAGAACCAGGAGGGATGGAACACACTAAGAAAAAGGCCTTCTAAACAGAGAGGGAACTCACCGAGACTAGTAATCATGCACAGGGCATGCATAGGGCTGGACCTGATGGAAACCCAGACCTGAGAGGGGAAGCAGACATAAATCCACAGCCTAGGAGCTATCTCCAATTAATAACCACTCAAAAATTAAAAACTGCTTTCTTCCAACTTTGTCTCACTGGTATACAAACTACTCCTAAGGCCAAGGTCTGTGCTCATCAGTAGATGGCCAGCACAAAAGGAACTCGATGGAATTTTTGGAGGTTTGCTTTTGGATTTTTGTTTTGCTTTCACATGTGTGGTGTCCCAGTATTTTGTCTGGCTTATGTTTTTTTTTCTTAACTTATAAGTCATTTGCTTACATATTATGGTTTCTAGTTTGTGTTTTTTATGGCTTACTTTGTCACCATGTCTTTGTGCACATATGTATTTCTTGTGTTTTTTCATTAGACCTTTGCTTTTGTGTTCATTTGTCAGTTTTAGTCTATTCAGGTTTGTTTGTTTTCATTTTATTTCTTTAATTTTTAGATGTTTGTTTTCTAATGAGAGTGAGAATTGCAAGAAATGGTGTGGACTGTGTGAATGGAGAGGTAGAGAGTATTTAAGAGGAGCAGGGGGAGGGGGAACTAAAGTCAGAATATATTGTGTGAAGAATATATTTTGAACAAAAAATTAATTCAATTAATTTCAAATCTAGGCATAATAATGCAGAGAGTACATCTTATAGAAATAGTTATCATATTTGTGCCCTTTCCCTTCCCTGCCAAAAGCAATTATTGACAATTTGAGTAACACTTAAGCAAAAGGCAAGGGCGTAGGACTAATAGGTAGGGCTAGCAAACAGGACTGATTTCTTTTACCCCAAGTCCAGTTACACAAATACAAGACAAAGCCTTTGCTCTTCATGTTAATAATATCTGAGCTTGCATTTCAAGAAGTGGAGTTGCTGATTCAGGAGAATGATGAACATAGAAAAGTAATTGCTATTGTCAAATTACCCTCTAAAGTGACTGCATCTGTTTACTCATACATCAAAATTGAATGGATGTGCTTCTGCATATACCCAATGATACTAGACATCATAAAACAACATGACTCTGTTGGGTTATTTCAGTAAAATTGAATTTTCCTTGATGTTTACATTATCTTTGTATGAGTAAACTTAATTTATTCTACAAACCAAGATGAGCCTAGGTATTTCTCATAGCTCTGCATGTCTACCTAATAATAGTACATAATACAGAAAGATATAAAAAATAAAATAAATGATTCATGGTATATTAGAAAAAGTATAACCATAACTATACTTTTGTTTTTAAATTTTAGAATTTCATCATAAGGATTTTAAGCTAACACTGACAAACTTCTATACAAATAAAAATTTGCACAAAGGAACGTTTATATTTTTATCTTGCTTAAATATAATTTTTTCCAGAAAAAAATCAAGCAGAAGTGTTAGAATTCTATTAGGAAACTCAATGTGAAAAAAGTTGCTACTCAGTATGTGCAAATTAAAGTATATATGTGTATTGGTATTCTTACTTTTAATTTAGAATATCTTTTTGAAATATACTTATAATTTTTCTTATTTTACATATCTATCCCAGTTTGCTCTCCCTCCCTCCCTCTCTCCCATTCCCCCTGATGCCCCCTCCTGTCCCATTCCCCACCCACATCACAGGGAAGGTGGTGCCTTCCAGGAGGGATCAGGGATCATCAAAATCTGAAAAGTCATTTGGAATAGGGACTAGGCCCTCCCTCCTGCCTCTAGACTAAGGAATTATCTCTTCATGGGGAATGTATGCCTAAAGTCCTTTCCTGTACCAGGGATACATCCTGGTTCCACTGTCAGAGGTCCGTTAGACTGTCTAGGTCTTCTAACTGAAACCTATGTTCAGGGGGTCTGAGTCAGTCCAATGCTGGATTCCCAGCTATAAGTCTGGGGTTCTATGAGCTATTTCCATGAAGCTTTAGAGTCACTAAAGAAAAAAAAATAGGTGAATTAATATTTTGAAGAATAATACTTGTGAATGTTGATGGAGTTTTGTTCACAATTTTCAATGTTATATATGATGCACTTGAAATAATATTTATTTATTAAGGAGGTAGTAATTATTGAGAAAAACAGCACAGCAAATTTTGTTTTATAGTCTAGAAAATAAGATTTAAAAATAAATTATCTAAAACATATTTAACTATATAAGAAAATAAACAAAACAAAGGCAAATTCAAGCAGTTTCTTGTACAATCTACTGTAATATTCTCTTTTCTCAGGTGGATATTCAACTAAAATCTTGATTTTATAGTTTCTTACATTTAGAACATGAAATGACACGAGTTTACTATAATCAAATGAGAAAACAAAAATATTTTAAAAGGTTTCTCAACAACATCACATAAAAGGAAAGGATCTTTTAGTCTTATTCAGAAATATTGTCCTTTAGTCTTCAATACATAGATATTGACACTTCATTTTCCTTCTGTGATGGATGGTTAATATTGCTTGTCAGCTAGATGAGTTTTTCATTCCCATGAAACCAGCCCTCTGAGCACGCAGCAGTGTCATGTATATTAGTTTTTCCTGTGGGCAAGTCTATCTAAGATGACAAAGATGAGATTAATTGAGGTAGGAGACTACTCTTAACTAAGGGCTGTGCCCTGAACTGAACAAAATGGAGAGAACCACTTGAACACTAATACTCACCTCTCCCTCTTTGAGAGATATCTTCTGTCTTTGAGAGCAATGTGACACACTCCCTAATTCTTGTTCATATTTCTGTGTCTTGCCTTCCTTAAACACAATGTACTGTAACCTGTAACTATGGGCCAGAGCACAGTCTTCTTCCTTAAACTACATCTGCCTGGTATTTTGTCCAATAACACAGAAATACTCTTCCTTAGTAGTACCTTTATACAAAGGTACAAAATCAGACAAGGGTTTTAGAAAGGTTATTGTCTTTCTCTTTCACACATGCATGTGTGTGCAACCCTAATAAAAAGCTTTAAATAGACATGAATGACTCTTTCCAGGTCTGAAAATTACTTGTTTGTTTAGCTGCTATGTGGGATTCTACTCAGCAAAAGATGCAAGGCTTAATTTGCTAACAAAGTCAAGCTTCATTCACATAGATTACCACAGGAAGTTAAGAATATTAACTTTAATTCAACTTTCTAACAGGAAATCTGTTCTTCATAATACCAGTAGTTATGTTTAGGAGAAGATTCCAAATTATTATTATTATTATTATTATTATTATTATTATTATTATTAAGTACAAGTTTATTTTCTATCAAATACCATTTTCTTTTTCTATCATCATCATTTTTTTCTGCATTTTCATTTACTGGACTATTTCTTTCAGGGGAAACATGTCCCAAGGTGTTAAAATGTGGAGTTAGTTAAGTTTTTCATCCTAACAGGAATGGAGTATTTTCATAATAGGATGGTAAAGTTTGTGGAAAAGCTAAATGATAAACATTTGATGCTTTGTAGATAAGACTATCTGCCAAACCCATGTATACCATTATAACTGGAAAATAGCTGCATAAAAACATAGAAATAACTGTTTCAATAACACTTTTACAGAAACAAGCTAAGGGTCAGATTTTACCCATAGATCTTAGATTATTGACTCCTAGTTCTAACTCACTATAACTAACAAGAAAAACATTTTAGAGAGAATACATATTTTTAAATCCATTTCATTTTATTGTATAAGTGTTTTGCCTGCTGATATGTCTCTGCACAATATTTGTGTCTGGTGTTCATGGAGTGCAGGGTTGAGTATCAGGTCCCTTGGACCTGGAGTTACAGACAGTTGTAACTATGTAGACAGTTGACATCTGCCTGCTTTGGTTCAAATGGAGGTCCACTGAAAGAGCACCTGTACCAGGTATTCTCTTTGAGGCCCCAACCAGCTCTCAAACTATGACACAGAGACTTCTTATTAGTTATGTGTGCTCAGCCTAGCTTAGCCTCATTTCTGGCCAGCTCTTTTCGTTTAAATTTCCCTGTTTCTCTTTATCTACCTTTTGCCTTGGGGCTTTTACTTTTATTTCCTTCTGTATCTTTTACTTTCACTGCTTCTCCTGGCTTCTTGCCCTGGGCATGTCCCCTTTCTTCTTGTTCCCTTATTTCATTTGTTTCTTCTCTGTACTCTTGAGCCTAGATATTCCTCCTATTCTCTCTTCCTGCCAGTCCTGCCTATCCTTTCTCTGTCTAGCCATGGGCCATTCAGCTCTTTCTTAGAGCATTCTGGTGCCTTAGGAGGGCACAGTGAACAAAATAATACATCTTTACATCACTAACAAAGGCAGCAGAAACAAGTGTAACACATCTTTACACAGCTTAAGTAGTATTCCACAGCATAAACTAATGTAACACATCTTTACATAGTTAAAATATTCCACAATAAGCATCTGATGCTCTTAACTGATGAACTGTATTTCCAACCCCCAATTTTCTAATTTTTAATTGATATTGTAGAGTACTTGTCTGGACATTATATATTTTTCCAGATGTATCCCTGATTTGAAACTGAATTTCTTAGATTTGGGAAGGGGAATTACAGACTCAAAGATAAAAATTGCCATTGGCTGAAGGCTATGTGAAGCTATCACTGTTGGGAAGATATGACTTTCAGCTTCCATTCCACGTTCTCACCTTACTCTTAAACTGGGAATTCATTCTGAAGGATGTCAATATTTACTCACAAGAACCTGAATTTGTAGCCCAGGGTGTTCATGATCTCTTGATCCCCCTGCCTCTGCCTCCTTCAGCAAATCCTACTGTCATCTGCCACCACAACCATCAACCTTCTCACTATGTGATTCAACTACTGTTACACTAAGCAGAGCTGGTGCTCACTGTTTGCAACCAAAACCCTTCTAAATGAACATGAATCAATGGCATGGAACATTAGTAAAACAGAACTTTAATGAAAAAAAGAAACCTGAATTTGTCACATTTTAACAGCTGTTGCTAGATGACAAAAGAGTGGAAGCTTATTCAGTTTACCAAAAGATCTTGTTTATAAAATTAAAAATTAAATTTAAAAGGACAGCGGATACTTTCGCCTTCAACCCTGTATCTATATTTCAATCTGAAATGCAGTTTTCTGCCTGACATTTTCAGGTATATTATGACCTTGAGGATGAAGCCATGAGTTCAATTAAAAGAAATTGAAAACTGGAAGACTGGGGAAGCTGTGATTTATTTTGAACAGGTTTACTTTGCATTTTATACTTGAATATAGTTTTTCATTAGTAATGAAATCAGTATTATTAATTAAGGTAGTGAAGCCAAGTGTCTCATACACATGGTCCACTTTAATACTTCCCTTAACTTTAAAATAGCATTATTATTTATTAGTTAATAGTAAAATAATCCAATACTTTTAAAAAATAATTGGAGTATAATTACGTCAATTTCTTGATTCTATTCCTGTTTCTGATTTAATGGTTTCTCATAAAAGGAAGTTGTATTTCAGAACAATATTTAGGTAACAGATTGAAGACAGATACAGCTAAAAACACATTCCCTGGACTAAGAAGTCTTAGTTGGTAGGTGTGCCCAGATTAACTATATCTTGGAAGGCATTTGCTGGCCCTAAACTGGGGTTCAAAGAGTAGGAGTATAAAGCAGAAATTGAAAAGACTCATAAAAACAATATAATAGTAGGTTGTACAAGGTACTGAAATACAGAAAATTGCTCTTAAGGAAACAGGTGGTTTGTTAGGTCAGGTCACAGTGGTTCACATTCTGTTCTTTAATTGAACAGGGTACATGAGATCAGGTAGTAACACAGCTGGGACAGTTGCTGTTGAGTAGATAATACCTGCCAGATAAAGATGGCCACATGGGATTCCTGGAGGACAGAGGTGTGCCAAAGTATTATCTTAAGATTCCCCATTTAAATTGTTGGAGCCCAGTCCAAAGCCATTTCCTCTCAAAAATTTTCCCACAAGGAATGAAATGAATCGTTCTCATGTCCCTAACTAAAGGAATAATGAAGCAACCTCACACACACACACCAGTATTTCAGTTTTGCTTACAAGTGAGAAAGAGCATTAATTAGACAAATGAAATCCAGACAGAAATATTTTATTCATGGTTTTCTGAACAATGTACACTATGATTATAAATACTGTCTGAGACCCAGAAACTAAGAGTAGGTAAGGATGGTGACAAGAAGGAAATTATAATCAGATTGTATATACTAGACTATTGAAAAGCATAGATATTAATTTTTCTGACTCTTATTACAAAGTGCCTGACAAAAAGCAACTTAATGAAGAATAGATGGATTTTAGATTACTAGTTAATGTTACATCAGGGAAGGAACAGTGGCAGATGCATGATGCAGATAGTCATATGTCTGTGTCAGAAATGGAGAGAGAGAAATACTTGTGTTCCACTCAGGTCTCTTTTTCTTCATCTTTGGACACTGGCCCAAGGGATAAAGTCATACATTGTTAGGGTTGGTCTTTTAGCAGGTAAGTTTCTCTGGAGAGCTCTCACAGACACACAGACAGGTCCAGAGGTTTGTTCCCTAGGTGATTATAAGTCCTGTTGAGTCAGTTGACAATGAAGATTACCTACAATTGACAGAAGTGTTAATATGCTATTTAGGCAAATGCAATCCATATATAAAGCCTATTGCATGTGGAATATGTGTTCAAAAATTTTCTCCCAGAAGCATTTCTGTGTTTTCTATTTTGTACTTGCTATGCTCTGAACTATTATGATGGAATACCAAATTATTCTTCCCCTAAGGCCATATTGCGACATGTTAATCTAATCAAAGGTTAATTTTAAACACCATCATTACTCACTGAGTTTCTGTTTGTTACTCCAGAAATAATGGATATTTTCAAGCTTTGGCACACCCTCTGTAGATACCTCATGAGAATTAATGCTGTTTTCATTCTGCTAAAAACATAGAAGAGCTCTCAGCTGAAAGTTCATTACCTGGTATTCACTAACCAGTCTAACATGTAGTTACTCATTTACATTATCAATTCAACTGTTGATATAATGTTTGATAAGTTTTGTCTGATAAAGAGGAGTTAATAAGTCACTGCAAAGTTTAGTTTCTGATAGGTTGTAATCTATAAAATAAAGAAACTTTGTTAAAACTGATAAGTTCCATGTTTGGCCTCACAAATGAATGGGATACTGGCACTCATGGTTGGGTAGTGGGAAGACCGGAGTAATGGTCCAGAAATGATGGGACACTTGAGACTTTACTCCATGTGCTGGTAAAAGTCTGTCAGAAGATCATGTGTTTCTGAAGGGGATTGTGTGTCATGCCTGTGGCACAAACAATGCCTGGATATATTCCAGTTTCTAAGCCAGGGAAATGACTCTAATCGGACTTGAAGTGTAAAGAAATTTTTTTCATTTACATGAATCATTTTATAATCTAGACTCTTTCCCCAAACCATTATTTAAGTGAACAACAAGTGTCTCCAGGCCTGGCTATATGTCTTCTGCACATTGGTCTTAGTTAAGGGATTGAGGAATGAGCCTGACAAAGAATTCCTGTATTCTGATTGTCTACCCAAAGCTGGCTGAACAACAACAATCACATTTAGAGTCCAATGATTGTTATTCAATCACATGCAGGGAATATCTTCCAGGTGCTGTGTGATGCATTCAATCTAACCCTTCTGGATTAGGATGATTAAAATGAATGATGTGGCCTCAGACTCGTTTCTTCTCTCATGCTTCATTCAATTTGGCATCAATCATTCAGGCAGAGCAGAGCCTCACAGAAGGATGCCCACTCATACCCATGCCAGTTAAGGAAGGAAAATTCTCCTTGTCTATATGTAGGACTATATCATATGCCAGGCATTCAAAAAAATACTTGTTTATTTCATTATATGTGTTTGCATTGCTACCAGAACACTGAAAATATCGACATGCAAAAGGTAGGAATCAAGAAAACTTTATTTTAATGTGGAAAATTCCTTTGAGAGATAATGAAACCCCTTTATAATTTTATTTCATATATACGTGTGTGTATGTGAGTGAGTGTGTGTGTGTGTGTGTGTGTGTGTGTGTGTGTGTGTGTGTGTGTGTTGATTGAACAGTTATTTCAATTACAATCCATCATAGAAAAATCAATATATATCTTCCAAGCTAAATTCATAAAACTGGCTTTCAAAGAATATGCATTATTTCATGACTGGTTTCAATTTTGATCTCAAAAAAATATGCTAGGGAATACATAGGCTTCTATATATTTGAGGTTTTTCTCTCTTTCTAAAATGAAGTGAATAATTTTGACTTTTTCCTTTAAAGTTTAATCCTGCATTAAAGGAAAACATTAAAGCCAGTAACTTCCCATGAGATCTGTAGGTGCAAAGTACAGAGACAGACAGGAGTTATGATACTGTAGAAAGGAACAGTAGACACACTTGAGTAGATTCACTTCCCATGTATGTTCTGCTTCATTGGAATTGAACAGAGAGTGGTTTGGAGAGTGGGCAGATGTGCACACAGATATTCAGGCTGGTAGGCAGCAATATTGCATATATTACTATTCCAGACACACAGCGACTTACTGACTGGATCAATTTGTTTCTTCATTCATTTATTCACAGCTGAATTCCACTTGCAATGCATGTGACCAACATTTTTCCTGGCAGGTAGAGACAAACATTGCTTAGTTTGTGCTTTTAAAATAGCTCCAAAGGAAAATTGAATTGCAAATATTCCATGAATATATTTTATCAAGTATATCTCTGTAAGGCTTATTTCACTCACTACTGGGAAATAATCAAATATGGTTAAAGTTGAAGAGACTACACAAGACAGACTTCCCTGTCTTTATGCCTTCAACCTGTGCCAGGTCTTTATTGTGTTGCTTTGTTCTGGGAGAGACCAGGGCAGGTATTAATCTCCATGTCTGTGAAGACCACTCAGCTTGCAGTTTCTCTTTTATGTTCCTTTTAACAAAAATGACAGGGGTGCAGCTGTATGTCAGGAGGATTTTTCTACTGCATCACTGGGTTTCTTCCTAAGAAATCTTTGGTATCTGGTCCTTTATAGTCTTTCTTTCCTTTCCTTTCCTTTTTAAAATTAAGGCATACACCTATCAATTTCATTAAACTGGATGAAAGCTTATCTAAAAACTATTAAAAAAATTGAAGTAAATCAAACAGATTATGCTTTCTTGTCATGCTGATTAATTTTTTTCACTTGCTGTTTTTAATTCAGTCTAGTTAGATGGAGAAATGTAAATGAGCAATGAAATCAACATGGCACATACCCAAGCTGAACTTCATAGCTCCCAAATACGCAGCCTTTTGAAGTAGTTTGTAATATAACATCCTCCACTGCTTGCCCTTGACGGGAAAACAGTTGAAATTTCCAACTCTACATTTTGTTAAACCTTATGTAAAAAGAAAATATCTTCTTTTTGGAAGGTGTTAACACCCAGTGGCAAAATTAGTGGGACTTATCAAAGAAAAGTCTGAGAACACATCATATTTTTGGCCTAAAATTTATAATGTTATTCAATAATAATATGGGAGTAATAATTTAGGGAGTTGAAGAAATTATAAAAGTTTCTAAAGAACATAAACTATTCAAGAAGGGAAGACCCATTCTTATATGACATTAGCAATAGATCACCTTTAATTCTTGGCTCAAATCTAAAATGTGACAGGGCAAATAAACATCAAATCAGGTGTGCTTCTTTGCCATTTCTACTGTCCCTCTAGTCTGGAATAAAGCCACATATGGACATACTTCATACATCCAAGGAGCAGTATGAGACCAGAGAGCTCAGTTGGGGTGGGGTTTTTATCATAGCAGGTGATTTCTAAGGCTCATGAGCTCTGATTGGCTGACATGTCTAGAGGTGTCTTGATGAAAAGGAATGGGTATGAGTTGGATTAAGAGACATCTGGTGATCCTGTCTACAATGGTTGGAACATTAGGTATTTCCTTTGGAAGGCTAGGTAATTTTCCCTTGGATGATGATTGATCTATTTCTGGGTGGTCTCAGTTTGTGGTCTTTCCTGGAGTCAGGTAAACCAAAACTGAGGTCTACTTTCTGTCTAGTGCTCCAATCAAGGGAGCCTTGTCCAGTATCAATCCTTCCAGGAGTTCATGAGTGGGAAGAGAGAAATTTAAGTCTTAGAGCAGGCTAAACTCATTCAATGCTAATTTCTGCATTGGGATATTGGCTTTCATAGTAAGAATACAATCCTACTACAGAGAAGACAAAAGCCTTGCAGCACAGGTTCATGGGATCCTATTATGTTGATTCAGCAAGACTTTGGGATGGCAAAGTCTAGATCAAATATCTATGGACACTGTGTTGTATCAATACAGCCGAGAGGTCTTGAAATGGGTTCATTTTTCTTTTCCAGTTAAACAATTAAAAGGCAAGAAATATCTGAGGTGCAATAGATAGCAACAGAGGATATCCAGCACCACAGATAGTATTGGCAATTGAAGAAAGGTACTTACTGGGGATGAAGAAACATACATGTGCAGTAACCACACAGAGAACACAACCCTCTACAAAGCAGACAGGTTCTCAGACAGCTGAAAATTGAGACCCTTGTAGGAGCCAAGGAAGAGTTTTCTTTCTCTTCTTTAGGATTTGTCAGTTTGAACACAAATACAAAGAATGGTTAATTGGCCAACAGCTGTGATGAGACATGTCCTGATTCTGTCTTGAACTCCTTGAACTGGTCCATCAGCAGGGGTCCTACCAGTGAGTGACAAAAGCAGCCAGGCTTTTGTCTCAAATTAGGAGGTGATGAAGAAGCTGCCCATCTTGGACATTCACCACTTTTATTATCTGGCCATGGCTCCTCTCCCTGTCTATGTACAAGAGGGTCTAACTTCTAGTCTCTGAGTAACATTTACCCCATGTATAACAATCCAGAAAAAGGCAAACTTTTCTCAATTTCTTGTTTTCATTCTCTACTTCTAGTGCTGCTAAAAATCTCCCTCCATTGTTTGCTGAGAGACACTGTGATGACATTACATGTCTAATGCTAAACTAATTAGATGGGAGGTACAGCAGTACAGAAAAAGAAATGGCAGGATAATGCTGGCAAACAGAATTTTTTAGACTCCTGATATTTTATTTTCTGTTTTTTTTTTTTTTTTTTTTTGGTTGTTGTTGACAGTAGTAAAAGTAAACAAAGAAGTTTTACTCAATCAAGGTGTCCACTTGGGAAAGGAGGAAAGTAAATAAATAAATAAATAAATAAATAAATAAATGAGGTCTAATGTCTAGTGACCCCAGAATTTATCTTACTGGTTCTGACAATAAGTCATGGTTTAAGTAGGACATCAAGATGCATATAGCTAAAGAGTTCGATCAAGGTGTGCCATGGCCCCTAACATCTAGCTTTGTTTCATCATGAAAAGGAGTCTGACAAGTTGACAAGTTGTTTGAATTGTGGGAAATCTCTTTGCAGGAACAGTCTCTGACTAGCACCAGGCTTCAGGAATTGTCTTCTTTTAGCATGAAATTCCTAGGAAATTCTAATTCTCTGGGGTGACTTGTTTCACAGTTTCACACCTAAAGGCTATTCTATTTTTACTTATTATGCCAATTAAATAAGTGAGAGTTAAAGTGTATATAGATGTTCCTCTTATAATATGAATATATGTGAAATAGTTTATCAGTATACAGATCATCTTAGATTATGCATACCCTTCTCTATCATGAACATGAGCATCTTCATTCACTATAAACTGCCAATATGTTTTCTGATAATGAGTAACACCAAAACACAGAGACATAAAAATGTCACAGATGCCAGACTGACAGCTGGGAAACCCGCATAGGACAGAACCAGGCTCCCTGAATGTGGGTGGCAGTTTGGAGATATGGACAGTCTATGGGGCCTCTGGTAGTGGATCAGTATTTATTACTAGTATATGAATGGATTTTGGAAGCCCATTCCACATAGAGAGATACTCCTTTAGCCTAGACACATGGAGGAGAGTCTAGGCCCTACTCCAAATGATATGACAAACTTTGAAGATCCCCCAGAGGGCCTCACCCTCCCTGGGGAGCAGAAGGAAGATAGAATGAGGGGTCAGTTGGGGGCATGGGAGAATGGGAGGGATAGGGAACTGCTATTAATATGTAAAATAAGATTTCTTTTAATTTAAACTAAAAATATATTCTTTCATTTCAGGGCATAGAAAATCCCTTACGCATGGGAAACTATGTAGAGTTGCAAGAGGTAGCTTCCAATTATGTATGAACCTAGGCCTTGAGGCCTCTCCTAAGTCATAGTTACAAAACACAACACAACTATGAAAACAAATTGAGATAGAACACCTGAACTATTTTACCAAGTATAACAAATTACAGTCTATATCAAGGTTGGGAAAAATCAAATTTGAAGAGACCACACTTCTTTCTTTGAAGTGTAGTTTTCTTTATTACTGTTATTTTTGTATTTATGATTTGTATCTAAGCATTTGTACAAGTATGCCAGAGCATGTGTGTAAAGACAGAGGGTAACTTCAGGTTCCAGGGATCAAACATGGGTCATCAAGTTTTGTTCATGCTTCTTCCTGAAAAAGCACGTCTATGATTCAGGCATAAAGTAACAGGGGAAGAATTAGGATGCAGAAGTAATTGAAGATTGGTGTGCATATATTAATGCACAATTTGAAAACTATAAAACACAGGATTGGCTCAACAAAAAATAAATATATCTAACTATTTCACAGGAAAGCCCAAAAGAAACACAAGAACTAGTATGTACACGCATGTTATTTTAGTCTCTACTGTTCTTTATTTTTTTCATTTTGATTGTTGTTTTTATTGTTGTTGTTTCCTTTTTTATTTGAATTTTACTTTTATTTTTTATTTTTATTTTGCATATAAATCTCAGTTCCATCTCCTTTCCTCTCTCCCTCTTTCCATTCCTCCCTCCCTCTTTCCCTCTTTCCCACCCTCCCATGCTCTCCGTCCACCATTCCCTCACACACTCCCCACTCCACATGTAGGGTAATGCCTTTCAGGAAGGGTCATCTAATTCTGTCAAGTCATTTGGAGTAGGGACTAGGCCTTCCCTCCTGACTCTAGGTTAAGGAAGTATCCCTCCATGGGCTATGTGCTCCCAAAGTCCTTTTGTGCACCAGGGATACATCCTGGTTCCACTGTCTGAGGTCTCTTAGACTGCCCTGGCCTTCTAACTGAGACCCATGTTCAGGGGATCTGACTCAGTCCAATTCTGGATTCCCAGCTATCAGTTTGGGGGCCCATTAACTCCTCCTTGTTCAGGTCAGCTGTCTCTGTGGGTTCCAGCAGCCTGGTGTTGTCCTCCTTCTCTGCATCTGAATTCCAGTTTGGCTCACTGTTTAGTTGTGGGTTTCTGCTTCTGTTTCTGTAAGCTACTAGATGAGAGCTCTATGATAGTGGATAAGTTAGTCATCAATCTCATTATCAGGGAAGGACATTTACGGTAGTCTTTTCCACTGTTACTCAAATTGTTAGGGTCAGACTTGTAGGTCTCTGGACATTTCTCTAGAGTCAGTTTTCTCTTCAAACCTATAATGGCTCCTTCTTTTATGGTCTCTCTCTCTCTCTCTCTCTCTCTCTCTCTCTCTCTCTCTCTCTCTCTCTCTCTCTCTCTCTCTCATCTATTCCTCTCAATGACTCTATCTTCCTAGTCCCATATGCCCTCCTCTTCTCCCCTTCTCTTTTTCTGAGCTCCCTCTCCACTCATGTCCCCAGAGTCTCTGCATGTTATTGGGGGCTGGCGCGAGGTGGGACTGACCTGCAGGGAAAACATACTCGTTACATATGGCGCCCAAGGTGACTAATAAAAACTTCCACTTAAAACTAAGAAAAGCTTAAGAAATGTTTTAGAAACAAAGGAACAAAGACAAGCAAGACTTCTTGGTAGCAGTATTTTTCTGTGTTGTACTCTGTTTTGCTAGAGAGAGAGATTTGTGTGGCTCCTTTAAGGGAGGTTTCTTGACTCAGCATAAGCAGCAAAAGCAGAAAAAAAAATGCAAGGCCTTTAAAGAGCTCTGCTAACAACTGAATGGTGTATACAGGAGTTCCAATGGCAGTGAGCACAGTTCCCAGTGCCACTTGTAAAATAGACACCACCATCTTGGATAAACCACAACCAAAACACCTGTGGCTTTCATTTTAGCAATGTTGTTTAGCAGATAAAGACTTGTGGCCCGAAAAAAGAAAAAGATATACAGTAAAGACAGATTCAGATTAAGAAAACCTCTAAAGGT
Source organism: Cricetiscus sungorus (assembly GCA_030556225.1). Classification (NCBI taxonomy): domain Eukaryota; kingdom Metazoa; phylum Chordata; class Mammalia; order Rodentia; family Cricetidae; genus Cricetiscus; species Cricetiscus sungorus. The sequence continues at coordinate 267,009 of JANBXA010000253.1, read as the reverse complement.
TTACAGTGTAGGTGGGGAGAGGAAGAGAAACAGGATAAAATGGTTAAAAAAAAAGGGAGTAAATTGGGTGTGGTGGCACACACCTTTAATTCCAGCCCTCAGGAGACAGAGGCAAACAGATCTCTGTGATTTCAAAGTAAACCTGGTATGCAGAGTGAATTCCAAGACAGATAAAAATTACACAGAGAAACCCTGTATCACAATATGTAAAAATAAAATTAAAAAAAAAAAAAGAGTAATAAAAAAAGCCACATAAAGATGAAAAGCACAGAGAAACTTTGGATATTGTATGCTGTTCTGTTATCTTTAAATTGTTTGACTGCTGAGGAAATAACAATAACTGATAAAAGAAATGCTGCTGGATTAATTCAAATTATATATTTTAGAAATGCTTTGACTTCAAAATTTAAGTTCAAGGAAAAGTTACTGGGGAAAAGAATTTCTAATTGTGTTTCCACAGAAAATGAAAAGCTGTGGATTCCTTCTGGAGTAATGTGGTTTGATCAAGCAAGACCCCCTGAAGCAATGCCCATGGGACAAGGCAGCCTTGCAGACCACTACAGCCAGGATTTCTGCATCCTCTTAGGATCCACCATGACAGCACCTCCTACCAGCAGGAAGTAGTTTGGAAAGAACGATGCCCAAATTCCCAAATATTGTTTATAAATGTTTGCTTTCATTAAAATGGGGTTTTTATAAATGGTTAATGACCACAACCAACCTTTTTAAAGGTAAAAGGGGGATTATGGCATAGATAAGAATACTTTGTTTTGGAATGGATTTTCATTTATTGATACAATTTAAGGTCAAGTTTGTGATATATGTATTTCTCCTCTTGTTTGGTTATTATGTTTATATAGCTCATTTAGAAATGTAATGTGTAATTTAACACAGATTATATATAATTACCTATGATAGTGAAAACTTAGAGTTAAGTTAGTAAGGATTTCTAGATATACAGAGATGTATTTGAAATGAATAGGTATCCTTCAAACTTTTCAAAGACCTACAGAATATGGTATTTAAAATGGTTTAGGGATCTTCTTGATAGTGAGACATAACTGCTCCTGGCAATATCACCTGCATCTGAAAGGAAGATGAACATCGATGAAACTCGTTAGGAAGTTTGCTTTCAATATGGCAAGACTAACCATATGGACAAGATACTGCTCTTGTCTGGAATGCTTGACTTTATGAGGTATAAATTGGGCATGCAGGACCCACAGAAAAGTGACTGCTAATACAAGATGGACATTGCTACAGAGATCCTACTTCATGGAAGAGTCTGCTAGACAGACTGCAAGACACAGAGAAAAGTGATTGACAAACTGCCAATACAGGAAGACATTTTAAAGTGTCCTGCTTTGCTGAAGAGACTGCCAGACACACTATGGACTATGGGTTGAAGATGGAACATTACAGAAGAACTTAAGGTGACCTACCAGGCAGTGAGTTGTCTCTGTCATTTCTAGAGTTAATATATTATCCTTCTGTGGTCTTTGAAGGAGCTGAAGACAGATAGTTATGGTTATAGTTTTCCTTAGTTAGGATTAAAGATATTAAAGAGAAGTTACATATAAGAGTCTAGACTCACAAAGATAAAATAGATGATAGAATATTTTCAAGTCTTATTAAATGTTAATGGACTAAATATTGTTAACTGTTATTCTTATTTAATAACTGTTGTATAATATATTTTGCTATGTTAAGGTTAAAACCCTTCTTTTTATTTTAGACAGAAAAGAGGAGATGGTGGGAGATGTCATTCTGTAAATATGTTTCTTGTATTGTTTAATGAATAAAGCATTGTTAGCCCATAGGAAAGGAAAATAGGAGGGTCTAGGAGTCAAGGAGGAAAGAGGAAGTACTAAGGAGGAGTCAGCATGTAGAGTCTGGAGAGAACAGAGGTCTGGGCTCTCCAGTAATACAAGGCCACGTGGAAATACTTAGATTAATAGAAATGTGTTAATAATTAAGATAGAGCTAGCCAATAAGAAATGATAGTAACTGGCCAACAGCATTATATCAAATACAGAGTCACAGTGTATTTTGTGGCTGGCGTTGCTTTGGACCTGGTCAGCAGGAAAAAAACCTTACTCATAAGGTATGTTGTGTTAATTGGGGCTGTCTGGTGCAGCTGTGGGTCCATGCGGGCTGGGGGAAAACATACTCATTACACATAAGCTACTAGATGAGAGCTCTATGATGGTGGATAAGTTAGTCATCAATCTCATTATCAGGTAAGGGCATTTATGGTAGTCTTTCCACTGTTACTCAAATTGTTAGTTGGGGCCAGTCTTGTAGGTCTCTGAACATTTCTCTAGAGTCAGTTTTCTCTTCAAACCTATAATGGCAGCCTCTTTTATTCTCTCTCTCTCTCTCTCTCTCTCTCTCTCTCTCTCTCTCTCTCTCTCTCTCTCTCTCTCTCTCTCTCCTCTTCTCATCTATTCCTCTCTTGACTCAATCTTCCTAGTCCTATATGCCCTCCTCTTCTTCCCTTCTCTTTCTCTGAGTTCCCTCTCCACTCATGACACCCCCCACTCCAAATATGCTCAGGAGATGTTGTCCCTTCCCCTTCTGTGAGGGACCTTGTATGAAACATTTAGATTCCTCCTTGTATCCTAATTTCTCTGGTAGTGTGAAATATAGTCTGCTGATCCTTTTCTCTGTGTCAAAAAACCATATATGAGTGAAAACATACCAGGTTCCTCTTTTTGTGACTGGGTTACCTCATTCAGGATGGTTTCTTCAAGTTTCATCCATTTGCCTGCAAATTTCAAGACTCCGTTGTTTTTTTTCCCCACAGAATAGTATTCCTTTGTGTAAATGTGCCACATCTTCTTTATCCATTCTTCAGTTGAGGGGATTTAGGTTGCTTCGAGGATGTTGCTGTTACAAATAATGAAGCTGGGAACCTAGCTGAACAGATGTCATTGTTGCATGGATGTGGATCATTTGGGTATATACATAAGAGCGGGATTGCCAAGTCCTGTAGAAGACTGATTCCTATAATCCTGAGGAACCAGCATACTCATCTCCAAAATGGCTATACATATTTGCACTCCTACCAGCAGTGGAGGAGTGTTCACCTTTCTCCATATCCTCTCCAGCACAAGCTGTCATTGGTGTTTCCAATTTTAGTCATTCTGGCAGAAGTAATATGGTATCTCATAGTTGTTTTAATTTGCATTTTCCCGATAGCTAAGGTTGTTGAGCACTTTCTTAAGTGTCTTTCAGCCTCTTTGATTTCCTCTATTGATAATTCTCTCTTCAGTTCTGTGACCCATTTTTTAATAGGGTTATTTGGTGTTTTGGTGACAAGTTTCTTGAGTTCTTTGTATATGTTGGAGATCAGCCCTCTGTCTGATATAGGATTGGAAAATGTCTTTTCCCTGTCTGTGGGCTGCCATTTAGTGTTGTTAGCTGTGTCCTTTGCTTGAGGAAATGCCATTTATTAGTTGTTGATCTCAGTGTCTGTGCTATTGGAGTTACGTTCAGAAAGCAGTCTCCTGTACCAACTTGTTCAAGGGTACCTCCCACTTTCTCTTCTAAAAGGTTCAGTGTGGCTGGATTTATGTTGACGTCTTTGATCCATTTGGACTTGAGTTTTGTGTATGACAATAGACAGGGGTCTATCTGCAATCTTTTACACAACATCATCCAATTGTGCCAGCACCATTTGTTGAAAATCCTTTCTTCCTCCCATTGCATACTTTTAGGAGTTTTGTCTAAAATCAGGTGTTCATAGGTGTGTGCGTTAATGTCAGGATTTTTGATTTGATTCCATTGATCTACCTGTCTATTTTTGTGCCAATACCGGGCTGTTTCAGGACTATAGCTCTGTAGTAGAGCTTAAAGTCGAGGATGGTGATGCCTCCTGAAGTTCCCTTATTGTACAGTGTTACTTTGACTATCTGGGTCTTTTGTTTTTCCATACACAGTTGATTATTATCCCTTCAAGGTCAGTGAAGAATTGTGCTTGGATTTTAAAGGGGATTGCATTGAATCTCTAGATTGTTTTTGGCAAGATTGCCATTTTTACTATGTGTATCCTACCTATCCAAGAGCATTGGAGATCTTTCCATTGTCTGGTATATTCTTCAATTGCTTTCTTTAAAGGCACAAAGTTCTTATTATATAGGTCTTTCATTTGTTTGGTAACCATTACCCCAAGACACTTTATGTTGTTTGTGACTATTGTAAGGGGTGCTGTTTCTCTGATTTCTTTATCAGTGCCATTGTCATCTGTACATAGAAGGGCTACTGATTTTTTTGAGTTTATCTTGTTTCCTGCTAGTTTGCTGAAGGTGTTTATCAGCTGCAGGAGTTACCTGGTTGATGTTTTTGGGTTGCTTATGTATACTATCATATCATCTACAAATAGTGAAAGTTTGACTTCTTTCTTTCCAGTTCGTATCCCTTTGATCTTTTTTTGTTGTCTTATTGCTTTAGCTAGAACTTCAAGTACACTATTGAAGAGATATGGAGAGAGAAGGCAGTCTTGTCTTGTTTCTGGTTTCAGAAGGATTGCCTTAAGTTTCTCTCCATTCAATTTGATGTTGGCTGTTGGTTTACTGTGCATTGCTTTTATTATGTTTAGGCATGTTCCTGTTATCCCTGATCTCTCTAAGACCTTTCCATGAAAGGGGTATTGAATTTTGTCAAAGCCTTTATTCAGCATCTAGTGAGATTATCATGTGGTTTTTCCTTTTCAGTTTGTTCATATGGTGGATCACATTGATAGACTTTCATGTGTTGAACCAACCCTGCAACCCAGGGATAAAACCTACTAGGTCATGTTGGTCAATTTCTCTGATGTCTTCTTGGATTCAGTTTTCCAATATTTTATTAAGTATATTTGTATCAATGTTCATGAGGGATATTAGTCTGTAGTTTTCTTTCTTAGTTGAGTCCTTGTTGGCTTAGGTACCAAGGTGATTATGGCCTCATACAAAGAGTTTGTTAATGATTCTTCTGTTTCTATTGTGTGGAACAATTTGAGAAGTATTGGTATTAGCTCTTCCTTGAATTTCTGGTAGAGTTCTGCACTGAAGCCATCTGTCCCTTGGCTTTTTTTGGTTGGGAGAGTTTTGATGACTTCTTCTATTTCATTAGGGTTTATATATCTATTTAAGTTGTTTATCTGTTCTTGATTTGATTTTGGTGATAGTTATCCAGAAATTTGTCCATTAATTTAAATTTTCTAATTTGGTAGAGTACAGGTTTTCAAAGTATGACATGAAAATTGTCTGGATTTCCTCAGTGTCTATTACTATGTACCCCTTTTTATTCCTGATTAGGATGCTCTCTCTTTCTCTCTCTGCTTATTGGTTAGTTTGGGTAAGGATTTGTCTATTTTGTTGATTTTGATACATTGATATTGTTTTATTGTTTTCCTGATTTCTACCTTAATATTTTCAGAACTCAAATTGATTTTTATCTTGTGTCTACTCCTCTTGGGTGAGTTTGCTTCCTTTTGTTTTAAGGCTTTAAGTAGTGCCATTAATTCTCTAATGTAACTATCCTCTGTTTTCTTCATATGGGAACTTAGTCAATGAACTTCCCTCGTATCACTGCTTTCAAGGTGTTCTATGGGTATGATGTGTCCTCATTCTCATTGAATTCTAAGAAATCCTTAATTTCTTTATTTCTTCATTGACCCAGTTATGGTGCAATTGCACATTGTTCAGTTATTAGTTTGTTGGGTTTCTGTGATTTGTGTTGTTACTGAATTCCAATTTTAAAGAATGATGGTCTGATAAGATACAGGGAACTATTCCAATTTTTTGTAACTGTTAAGGTTTGTTATATTGCCTGGTATATGGTCAATTTTAGAAAAAAATCTATGTGGAGCAGAGAAGAAGGTATATTCTTCTGTGTTTGGATGGAATGCTTCATAGATGTCTGTTAAACCCAATTGAGAAAAAACTTCTGGTAGTTCTTTTGTTTCTTTTTTAAGTTTCTGGTCATGTCTAGTCATGAGAGTGGGGTGTTGATGTCTCCCACTTTGAATGTGTGAGGTTTTATGTGACCTTTGAGTTTTAGTAATGTTTCTTTTATGAATGTGGGTGCCTTTGTATATAGGCATAGATGTTCACAATTGAGACTTTGTACGATGTATTTCACCTCTGATGAAAACAAAATGATGGCCTTCATCTCTTTTGATTGATTTTGGTTCAAAGTCTAACTTGTTAGATGTTAGGATAGCCACACCTACTTGCTTCTCTGGTCCATTTCATTGGAAGATCTTTCCCAACTCTTTACCATGAAGTAATGTCAGTCTTTGAAGCTTAGATGTGTTTCTTGTATGCAGCAGAAGGATGGATTCTGTCTTCATATGCATTCTGTTAGCCTGTGTCTTTTATAGGTGCATTAATGTGGAGTGAAGGTAAGGACCATTGATTGTTAATTCTTGTTTGTTTTAGATTTGTTGTTGGCAATGGTCTTGTGAATTTATTTGCCCTGTTTTACCCTTCGGTTCTGGTAAAGTGGGATTATTTATTGCCTATATCTTTGTGAGTGTAGTTAACTTCCATTGGTTGGAGTTTTTCTTCCAGAACTTTCTGTGGGCTGAATTTGTAGATATGTGTTTTCAATATCTGGATTTGTCATAAAATATATTGTATTTTCTGTCTATAGTGGTTGAGAGTTTTGCTGTGTGTAGTAGCCTGGGCTGGCATCTGTGGACTCTTAGTACTTGTAGAACATCTATCCAGGACCTTCTGGCCTTGAGAGTTTCCATGGAGAAAGCTGGTGTAATTTTGACAGGTCTGCCTTTATATGTTACCTGTCCTTTTTCTTTTGCTCCTCTTAATACTCTTTCTTTATTCTGCATGTTAGATGTTTTGATTATTATGTATCCAGGGGTCTTTTTTCTTTGTCCAGTCTATTTGGTGTTCGGTTGTACTTTCATGAGCATGTCCTTCTTCAGATTGGTAAAGTTTTCTTCAGTAATTTAGTTGAATATAGTTTCTGCACCTTTGAGCTGGGTTTCTTTGCCTTCTTCTATGCCTAGTATTCATAGATTTGGCCTTTTCACAGTGTTCTACATTTCCTGGATATTTTGTGTTAAGGATATGTTGGATTTAAGATTTTCTTTGGCCAATGAATCTATTTTCTCTAGTTTATCTTCAGCACCTGAGATTCTCTCTTCTATCTCTTGTATTCTGTTGTTTATGCTTGTGTCTGTAGTTCCTGATAATTTGCCCAGTCTTTCTATTTTCAGCATTGTCTCAGTTTGTGTTTTCTTTATTGTCTCTATTTCAGTTTTCAAGTCTTGAACTGTTTCCTTTACCTATTTGTTTGTTTTTTTCTTGGCTTTCCTTACTTTCTTTAAGAAATTTTTTCATTTCTTGATCTTTTTTTTAACATGGTCTTTTCCTCTATTCCTTCCAATTTTTTATTTGTTTTTTCTTCCATTTCTTGAAGGAATTTTCTCATATTGTCTTTGATGGCCTCTGTCATATTTATGAAGATTCTTTTTAAGTCATCTCTTCTGCTTCATCTGCTTTGGGGTTTTCAAGTCTAGTTGGTGTAGAGTCCTTACATTCTGGTGGTGTCATGCTTGCCTTTCTATTGTTAGGTTTTTTTCATGTGTTGCTGTCTTACCATCTTTTCTTCCAGTGAGTGCAAATGGGGTCTCTCTCTATGGTACTCCCCCAATGGGCTTAGGTGGGTGAGAAGTTCGATGTCTATAGGTCTGAGTGGTCCAAGCTCTCTAGGAAGTCTCTCCTCAGGCAGGGGCCAGGCGATCGGATCAAAGACTGTGCATGCATGGACTCAGGATAGTCATGTGTGGATAGACGGGTCTCTGGCAGGGGCCTGGTGCTCCAGCAGAGGACCAGCGATGGGGGACAGAGATCAGACAGACAGAGAGACTCATAGTCGTCCAGCATGGATAGGCCTCTACTTTTCTTTGTGTGGCATGTTCAGTCATTTACAAAGGAGACAAGGAGGAAGCTGGCTAGGCAGGTTAACCAAACCCAAGCTACTGGTTCAAGTATGAGCTCCTGGACTCAATATATAATGTGGAGAGTTACTGACAAAAACAATCAAATTGTCCTTTGGCCTTTATATCCATGTACCCATACATGGGCACACACATAAGTGAATAGGAACACACAAAAAATACCTTTATTTCATATTCACCTGCAAGAGACAAAAAGAAAATAAAAGGTTAGCAACAACATTAAAACCTGTCTGTGATCTGTTAGTTAAAGATAAAGAAAATGAACCTTGAGAAAAACAATATATTACAATACAAATCTAGTGTGGAACACTGCCCCATATTTGCAAACTTGTCAATGTCACCCATTTCATAAGTCCTATTAGGATGAGCAATTACATTTAAAGGAAAAACAAAACAAAACAAAAAAAAGAAAAAAAACCTTTATTTTAGCCACAATATCAACCTTGATTATGGGTAATATGACACTATAACTTCCTGCCCCAAACAGACATGAATGGCTGTCTTTATCAATTGAGTCATAAGAAAATACACCATGATGGGCTGTGGCAGACTCATTCAGATCTTCTATCTGAAAACAGCCTCCTGGTGGGTTGTAACAGGAAAAAAGTGGGCTGGCTCTTGGGGAGAAAAACATATTATTGCCTATTCTCTCCTATGTGCTGTCTCCTCATAGTCACTCTGTAGATAGAAACCTGAATATGGCCCTGCAAAATTCTCTTCTCTATGTACATATCACTGAAATGCATGACAGTGGAATTTTCTGCTTGTGTAGTACATTTTATACTTGTGTAGTCCAGTATATTCTCCAGGAACAATTGCATTGTGGATTGTTGCTGTAGTTTTTTCCAGCCTTCTTATTGACTAGGTATGTCTTATTATTAACCCATTTCTATAAATCTATGTATTTCCATGTTGTCTTGGTTTACCAGAAAATGCCTGAACCTGTTACTCCTTTGTGGTCTACATAGCATCTCTCTACATCACCTCTTTGCCTCTCTCCCCAGCATTCACCTCATCTCCTAGCTCCACCTATTTTCCTGCTTCTACTGTCTTTTAGTCAAACAGTGTTTTATTCATCAACCAATAAGAGAAACATATATACAGAAGAACATTCCTCATCAGTGGATGGCTTACGATACTCATGGCCATGTGTTTTAAATTTTTAAATTGTTTTCACTTATTCTTTGAAAACTTCATATAATAAATTTTGATTTTATGCTTTCTCCTTGCCAACTCCTCTCAGATCCTCTCACATTCCCTACCCAGCCAAGTTCATACTTTTTCCATTCTCTAAAAACAAACAGTCTAGCAAGGAAGCAAACAATAAACAGCATAGAGTTCAATTTGTATTGGTTAAATACTCCTGACTATGGGGCCTGCCTTGGAGTGTACTGAAATATTTAATGACACTCTATTGAAGAATGCTGATTTTCTGATGTAACCTCTTTATGTTCCCAGCAGCTATCAACTGTTCAATAGCTTCTTGGTTAGGGGTGAAACTTTGTATCCACTTCTTGTCTTCTATGTCAGGACTCTGTAAAGCTTGAGCTAATGCAGAGATTATGTGTGCTATTACAGTCTTTGTGCCTTTATATGTTCATCTGCCCTGTTGTTCCTGGAAAACTGCTTCCTCAAAATAATCTACTACCTCTGGCTCTTACAATCATTCCACCTCCCAATCTACATAGATGATGAACATCTAGCAGTGTGGTGTGATGTAGACATCACATCTAGAGCTGGATATTCCAGAGTTTCTTATATTCTGTTTATTACTCAATTGTGGTTTCTATGTTGATTATCAGTTCTGTAAGAAGAAGCCTCTCTGATGAGGGTTGAGCAATGAATGCACTGGTCAATGGGTGAATAGCAATGTACCATCAAGAGTCATTTTGTTGATATATTCATTTAGAAAATAATAGCAGTATATTTTCTATGAGTGCCCATGACCTAGCTAGTATCAGATTGTAGACCCCATTGACAATGTCAGGTATTGGTTCCTTCTCATGGGACAGGAATGGCAATGAATTATAAGTAAAACAAATAATACTTAAATTTTATCAAAAAATTTGCCTTGCTTGGAGCAATATATTTTGGTGATTTTTATCAAGAGTTGCTCTGGAATGGGATTAACCCTTCTTGATGAGAACAGGGAACTCTTGAGTGTGTGAGTTCCCCAATATGGAGCAGATCTGCTGCCCATTCCTCTTGTCCCAATTTCATAATTTATTAGATTATATTATACTATATTAAACAACATATTATTATACTCAATCGAACTACATGGCACATGCCACGTTAGAATATCTACTAATTTTATGCTATCTTACACTACATGGCTAGAAAAAGTAGTAGTGCATAGGAAGCTGACATGAATCGGAGCAAAAATAACTCACTATGAGCCTAGTTCTTTACATTAGCAAAAATGAACCATTGGGTTTGGACAAAATAATGAATTTTATCAGAGGGTGGAAAAGCTGTGTTACTAGTGAGCTGTATTTTTATATTATACTAACCACTTTGATCCTATTTGTAATTAAAATTAAGTATATTGATGGGGGACATAAAATTATAATTATGTTGATTGGTTATGTTTTTTTGTCTTCTTTGTTTCTCATTCAAGAGTAAGAAAACAAAATATTTCCTAATATTGTCTGAATTGTTTTCAATTCAAACTATAAAAAGTTTAAACATATCTAATTCCATTACCTGATTTTCATAGCAACTAATTTCTTTCAGGTCCTCATTATCAATAATTTAAACTGTAACCCATTTTAATCTTGTCTATGATTTGATATATTGAAAGTTAATCTATTGAGCTATATTACTGACAAATATGGTGAAGCTGCTTAAATAAATATAGCAATAATGGAAAACATAGAAAGTAGGCAAATTCCAAATATAAACCTGGGAAATCTTGATTTCTGATATTCCTGTCGGTGTGCTCAGCAAACCAGCTTTCTTCCATTAGGTTAACTAATTCTTAGAAGTGTATTTTAAAACTAGATGGTCACTTAGTATGAACTTTCAAGAAGTATTGAATTTACAACTTGTAATATGTTGCTGATTAGTGGAAGAGCATAGAAATATTTCCTATTTTACTTTTTTTCTAAAGTCTTAGTAACTTTTCCCTTGTGTGTTTTAAAGTTCTATTGTCTGAATACATGTCTGTAATCTTTTCATTGTAACATTTTCATTTGTAACATTTTCATCATGAAACACCTTTTCTCATTCATAATATAACTTCATTCTACCATCTACTGATTTACAGTGTTAGAAGACTTGCAGCTTTCTTTTGCCTATTTTAGCATGGTACACATATTTGTTTAGATGTTATATTGGTATATTTGTAAGCATACAACCTGGATACTCACCTTCCATTATGTGGGCACTGGAGATCAAATCCAGGTTCTTAGAGTGGGCAGCAAAGACTTCACCAAGTGAGCCACCTCCATGACCATGGATATTTATATTTAAAATTTGATTTTATAGCAGACATCAGTTAGGTCTTGCTTCTATAAAGCTAGTTTATAATATTAAATATAAAACACAGAGTCATCCATATTAATAGAAATCCATTCAATCTGGTACCTGTGTATACAATGCAATATTAAATAATGTTAAAGATATTTATATATTTTAAAACTTACTATTCCTCTTGTGAATTGTTAGAAGTTCATTTTTCCAGGTTTTTGAAATATTTAGTTCATTGCTGTTGTCTCAAGTTATTTTGCTACAAAATAGAGGAACAGAATTTCTTAATGTATGTAACTGATCCTTATATTTTTGTTGAAGCTCTCCATATATCCTGTACCCAACTGTCTTATCTAGAGGTCCATTGCTGGGAAGCGATACCATGATCATGGCAACTATTATAAAGGAAAATGTTTAGTTGGGGCTTACTTACACTTTAGAGGTTTATTCCACAGTCACCATGATGGGGAGGACAGCAGCACATAGACAGACATGGTGTTGGAGAAGTAGCTAAGAGTTCTACATTGGGATCCAAGGGCAGCAGGAAGAGAGATAATTACTTATCCTGCCTTGGACTTCTGAGACATCAAAGCCCACCTCCTGTGACATTCTTTGTCAAACAAGGTATCACCTGCTAATCCTAAGTAGTGCCATTCACTATTAATGAAGTTTTCAAATATATGAGCCTATAAGGGTCATTCTTATTCAGAGCACTGAGTTCCACTCCTTGGCTCCATAGGCTTTGAGCCACATTATAATGCAAAAATTGCATTCAATCTGCCTTCAGAAGTTCCATAGTCTATAACAATCTCAATATTGTTTAAAAGTGCAAAGATCTAAGCCTCCTCTGAGACTCATAGCGATATCTTATCTATAACCCCTGCAAAAACAAAATAAAGAAGCAGATCATCTACTTCTAACATAAAATAGTACAGGATAAACACTACCATTCCAAAGGGGAAGAAAGGCAGTTTGATGAAACAAAGCAAGACCAAAAACCAGGTTGTCAACCTCTGAACTCTGTATCTACTTGTCTGATGTTAAAGCAGTGTTTATATCTTTTTATCCCCAACACCAACACACTTCATTCTTTTTTTTTTTTTTTTTTTTTTTTTTGTTCAATGGCAATGTCTGAATGCCAAATGCCATTTATTGAGGGGATGGAAGGGACTTAAATACTGACTTACAGCACTGTGGAAAATTACAGGATTTTCAGGCTTAGCTTCTCCCCACTTCTTTCTTTTGAGCTGCTTCCAATCCCTGACAGCAGCGTTCATCAACAGGTATCTCACAACTATGGTGTCTCCAACATCTTTTGGTGTACAAGGCAATCCAGGCTTCACCTTTACAGCTTCACACAATTGCCTCTCCATGCATGCACATCCCTGACACACTCTATACCTCAGGGGCTTTCCTTTGCAGTGGAGGGAGACTCCTGACTGTAAAGCGAGAACCACATGGCCAAAGCTATAAAGTTCTTCTTCTTAATGGAGCTGGAACTTGGTCCCTCATTCAAATATAATTTCATAAACTTTCTGTTTCCTCTAATTTGATTGCTTAAGCTTTTATTTAATTTATTTTCATAATATGGAAGCTAAGTTGAGTGAGGTCTTTTACTGAGATCATGACTCCATTTATTCCATTTAGCAACAGGCTTTTCTTTAATCTTTTTCTTTTTCTTGAGTATTGATTTGACATAGCTCCATTATTCTTCCTGGTTTGACTTGTCTCCTTAAACTGTAAATTTTGTGTTTTTAATTGCTCAGCTTGTTCTTTTTCATTATAAATCTTCATAAGAGTGGCTACTAATAGTTACATAACATCGTCAATACTAGGATGTCTTGTAATCTCCTCTGCCAACTCCATGCATCCCAAAGACTTCAGTTTAGCCAGAGGAAGATTTTTTTTGGCAAGGGCAGAAAGCATCCACAATCTTTGTCAAATACCATAGGAATGATCTCCAGGCTACTAACTAATATTTTTCTCCTCTGAAACCTCTTTAATAAGACTGTCATAATCTATACTGCACTGAGCACCAGTGCTATTTCATACTCATTTCTACAACAGCCCATTAAGTCCCTCTTAAAGCTCTCACTTGCTTTCTCAATTCAAAGTTCCAATGCCCACATTCTACCACAGGAGCCATGATCAGGCCTAACACAATACTTAGCTCCATGGTACAAACTTCTGTCTTTGTCAGTTGTGGGAGTTTTAATATAATTGGTCCCCATGAGCTCATAAAGGTTGGCACTGTTAGGAGCTGTGACCTTGTTGAAATATGTATAGCCTAGTTGGAAGAAGTTTGTCACTGTGGGAGAAGGCTTTGAGGTCTCCTATGCTCCAGATACAGCTAGTTCAGTTTACATCCTGTTGCTTGCAGATCAGTAGTTAAGACTGTATTTTAAATTAATTTTTATTTAAGTAAAAAACAATTTTATTTTAAATACTAATCCCAGCTCCCTCTCTCTCTCTCCCATCCTCCCATTCCCCCACCAACTCTCCATCCCACCCACCCCCATCCCCTCTTCAGGGATGGTGAACTTCATACCTACCACACACCTCCATGGCTGGAATTTTATCTAGCTTAAGCTTGTCCATGTCTTGGGTATGCCATCACATCCTCTGTGAACTTTTATTTGCAACTACCTTGTCATGACCAGAAAATGGATTTGGTTGTAATCAACCACTCCCTCTGGATTTTCTTTTTTCTTTTTCTATTCCTCTGTGTTTCTTTGGGTTTTCAAGACAGGGTTTCTCTGTGTAGCCTTGGCTTTACTCGAATTCGCTCTGTAGACCAGGCTGTCCTTGAATTCACAAAGATCCACCTACTTCTGCCTTTCTGCCTCTAGATTGCTGGGATTACAGTTATATGTCATCACTTGCCTGGCACCTCTGGATCTTGTAATACTTTGTTCCCCCCTCTCTGATTATCCCTGAGCCTTGCAGGTTGGGTGCTGATATAAAAGTTCCATTCTTATTTTCTACATCTTGAACAAATGTGGGTCTCTGTATTAATAAACATGGAGAGTCCTTGATGAAGTAAGGTTAATATTACAACCATTTATCAGAACAATACTAAATTCTTCTCAGGGCCTATCTATCTAACCATAAGTTCTTAGCCTCAGTAAAGGTGTTATGTGTGGATTACATCTTGTGAAACTGGTTTGAAATTCTATCAGAAAGTAGTTGTTCACTTCTATAACTTTTGTTCCCATCCTTCCACCAGCTGGTGTCTGTCTTGCCATTCCAATCATCATTTTTGCTAAAGATTTCACAGCAGGATAAGACAGACATTTATTCTTAATAAAAGTATGCATAATACCTTTCAGAACAATAAAATATAGCTAGTAAGGATGGTATTTTAGGTCATTACCCGCTTTATTTCTCTATATTTTATAATTCAAGTTGTGTTATCTTTGGCCCTAGGATTTTCCTGTCACCTTCTAAATGGTAACAAAGAACAATGGTAATAGACTGCAATTTGTGGTGTATTTGGAACCCCAATAACCAACAACTATTAAAGGGGTAACACTCTCCTGCCACTGGGCTTTTTATTTGCTAGCATGTGGTATCTAATGAGAGCACTATGCACATGCCCTATTACTGAGTAACTCCATTTAAACTCTTTTATAATAGCCTGTGTACTTATTTTCAGAATATTTTTTAGTAGTAGGCTTTCTTAACACTTTTTCAAAAGATCTTTACTGTTAAGTATCCCTCTTCTTTCACATATAATTTTAGAATTTTCATTTGTTTAGTTTTTTGTTGTTTGCTTAAAGTTTTATAACTGCCCATCATTCAGGTAAGACACTTCTAATCAATTATTCTTTTTTTTTTCCCTTGCTTTTAACATCTATTAGGCAAGTCCATTGCAGTACCTAACAGAACTCTACTGAAAAAGAGTTACCTGAATTCTTTACTCAACCCAACATATTTTTTTTCCAGTTCTCTTGATGAGAACCTGAATGAATTGAGGCTTTATGTGGGTGGTAGTATCTATTTCATTTAATTCCTTACATACTTTCTTTCTCCCTCCTTCCTTCCCTCCCTTCCTTTCTCCCTCTTAGCTTCCCTCCCTCCCTCAACAACTCCCTCCCTGCCTCCCTGTCGCCTCCCTCCTCCCCTCTCTCCTTGCTTCTTTCTTTTCTCTGCATAAACTTGAACATTCCCAACTGACTGAGCTAAATCTGACTAAATGTTATACAGCATTTATGTTTCAAAGGTTCTTTGTTCCTACAAAATATTTCACTTTTATGACTTTCACAACAAAAGAACTGTCTTAACTATTCTTGTGGATTTCCAAAGTGTGTTTTGTGTGCTATTTTAAAAGAAGACTGAACATTTTTTTTGTAAGTAATATGGGGTCAATTATCTATTTTTTTTTGGAAGGGAAAATAATTGATTCATATAAACTATACTCTATAGGGGTAATTTACAGCATTTATTTAATTGGAAGGTGAGACTGAATAAAAACATGATAATTTCTCTAAATAAGAAATAGAAATATCCTAGAATCTTGGAACTTATTGAAGGAACAATGATATAACAAAGTTTCAAATACTTTTCTAATTTCTGGGGATAAATTATCCATAAATAAATTAACTTCCTCATTAGACAAATTTTATGTATTTATAATACCTAACAACTTTATTGAAAATATCCAGTTTCATGCTTCAACACAGTTAAAATGTATTCTCTTAAAATATGTAATATAATGTCCAAGGGTGTTTTCTCAACAGGCAAATTTTCACTACAGTTTTAGAGTATAAAGCACATGGAGTCTGAAGAAGTATAAATATCAAGTATAGGTGTCTTTAAAACTTCATTTTCTACTTCTGACCAAACAAGACTACCTCTGCCTTACCAAGGCTATCATCTCACTCATGGTCACATCCTGATGCTAAGTTGCACTTGCCAACTAGTGATCTTTCTTGTTATGTTTTCTTTTCTGAAAAGAAATGACATATTTTAATATTTGGGGCTTTTTTCTTTACTCTCTTTTTCTTTTCCAAGGAATATCCAAAGTATTTATAAAATGTGAATTTAGATCAAATCTTCTGTATTCCCTGTGGCTATTGTCAGTTTCATGCCACTTTTGTTCTATGTACTCAGAATTTTGTCTTTAGAAAGGCAGGTCTACCTCCTTTAAGCACCCAATGTAGATTGACTACCTGGTCACCACCTTCCATGACAACCTTCCTTTCAAGAATGAAGCTAATGATTATTAAAGATTCTGGGCTTTGCTTTATGTGCAGGAAATACCAGATTAATGATAGCTTGTAAATTTTTCATTATCTTGGCAAAACCTTTATGCCTGATACAAAAAAAAATTTAACAATGAAGATAGACTTTATTCTACTTAAAATTTTGTGTGGGTCAAGAGACTAATCTTTAAGTACTTTCTCAATTCAGCATTAAGCCCCGAGCTTCAAAATGATCATTTGATGGCATCTATTTCCCAATTGATTCAATGTTGGTAAATGTGTTGTGTGGCAGTTTTTGAAGGAGAGATAAAAACAAGAAATAAGAAGCACCTAATCAGACTATTGAACGAATTGTTTTAGAGAATAATCATCAATGTTTAATTTAAGTGAAGAAAGGCCAAACTATAATTCAAAGTTTAAATTTCTGAACATTTCATTCTGCACTGCATTTAGTATATATCTCCAACTAAAAAATGAATTTAAAGTTCTAGTTAGAATAGTATTTGGTATAGAAGTAATTAACTGAGAGATATTCATTCATTCGCCTCAGTTTATTTAATCAGCAACATCTTTACAGGTAGGAACTAAGTAGGGAAGTTTAAGCTCTGGCATTTTCTCCTTTGCAAATGGTGTGTGTGTGTGTGTGTGTGTGTGTGTGTGTGTGTGTGTGTGTGTGTTTATTCTCACGGACATAGATGTGAGATGAGTGGTCAGGGTGATTCCCATCAAGGACTAGGTCCCAGATTTATAGCGCACTCTGAGGTTGACTTTGACAAGCTTTGAGGTACAACCTAGTTAACAACTACAAATTTATCTACTAAATTAGAGACAAACTTTGGAGGAAATACTACTAATCTCCATCTCCCAAAAGATAACTTTGCATGCAGGACCAGGTTTCACTATGACTCTTGTAGACAGAAAAGCATGTTTTACTTATTTATAGTATCCTTCTGTTTCATTCTTTTGTCTAGAGATTGAAAGAATTAAAGCAAAGAGAATTTGCTCGAAATGTAGCTTCCAAGTCCTGGAAAGATGAGAAGAAACAAGAAAAAGCACTTAAGCGACTCCATCAGCTGGCTGAGCTGCGGCAGCAATCTGAATGGTGAGGAGTAGACGTGTGGGTTGGTCCAGAATGCTTCTCCGAAATCCTGAAAAATTTCATTAATGACTCTACTTGGTTTTCTGTAACAATATAGAGTTAAAATTAATCAATAAATATGCCTGATGGCAAATTCTAATCGCTAATGGTTTATTAATTAATAATTTTGTCACTGATGTTTTCTTCTCTTTCCGATGCTGTCAATATATTACCCTGTTTAATGAAGTGATTGAGGAAACAATTCTAATAAACTGTCATCTGTTTTTGCTTGACTTGTTCTAATATAATTCCTCAGAAATTTAAGTTTTGTAATGCTAATTGTTAAAATATTTTATTTAGTATTCATGCATACACGTGTTTATGGTATACATAATACATTGGGTCAAAGCCAACATCCATTCCCTGCCCTCCGATTCCTCTGTCCTCTACCACTTTTCCTTACTGTGTTTCATCTGTCCATGCACATCTGTATTTAAATACTTACTATATAGTACTGCCCGTGTGTTCACACATGTGGGGCCATTTTCTCAGCTAACAGCACAAAGATGCCTATCTTCATAGAACTGACATTCTTGAAAAAAAAAAAACTGACACTCCCCTTCCCAGCAGCCATTGGTTGCCAGTAGCTTCTCAGATTGGGGTGAAGCCTCATGAGCCCCTCCCTAATCCTTGCTGGGGATTTGGCGGGCTTGATTTTTATGCATATTCTATGTACAATTCATCTACAAAACTCTGATGTCATGTCTGGCAAACTTCAGGCATCTACCATGATAGTTTTTAAAACTGTTGACCCCTCCTGGAAGCCACCACCCTCCCTGTGGAGTGAAGCGGAAATGGGATAGGAGGATGGTCTGGGGACATGGGAGGGAGGGAGAGGAACTGGGATCGACATATAAAATAAAAAATAAATAAATGAATAAAAATATAAATAACACTGCCCATTTAGGGTAGAACATGCATTCTCTGTACATTCCTTTGTTCATACTCGACTCTAGAATAAATGACACTTACATTGTCTGGGAGACAAACAAAATATAATTAATGTGGTTAAATTTACCACACAGTGCCATTTTAATTGATAATCATACTATAACAAGCATTACACCAATACATACTTGTAACTGAAAACTAACAGTCTTAAAAAAGCCTGTAGGCACTGAATGATTCAAAGTTGTTACCTGAAATGCAATTAACTTTGCAGATTGTGAATTGTGCTAATATGATGTGTAAAAGTAACATAAGCAATTAGTGTGGTTGACAGCAAGCTGATGAAGTATGAATTTATAGCTCTCTCAGAATTTAAATTCCTGTTGTTTAAATAGAAAACAATATAAAGTAACAAGAGTGAATGGCTTAGTTATATTAACATAAAATATTGAACTTTAAATGTGATCATTAAAATATACTTATGATTTTGGCCAGTTATTCATGGGAATAGCAGCAGTGCCAATTTACAATATTTATATATGTTAGGGTTTAGAATATGTTAATTAACATCAAATGTATAATAGCATGTTAAAATTTTTAAAATATAAGAAAAAGTAAAAATGTAGTTAATATAAAGAGATTTCCTAGAAGGACCCACACAATCAGAAAAGTCGACATTATGTTAGGTACTAACTTTTTACCAGCCTATACAATGAGGAACTCATGTCATTCACACAAAATAATGCTATAGAATTAGTAACAAATCTGACCTGCTGAAACAAGGCTTAGAAGCCTAAGAATATGAATACATGCAGAACACATTAAGTTCCTGCATGATTAATTACAGGACACAGTAAATCCAGTAATAATACATGGGGAAGAAAGACATCCTCAGAAACCTCTTCCCAGGCCATATCAGATTTGCCTTATTCAGCAACAAATCTGAGTTTTTGCCCTCACAAACATTTCTTTGCTCATCTATACTAAGACAGTAACTATACAACCACATCCCTGTTCCTGATGAAAAGAACAGAAAGCATTAGGGGAATCTTGATGATGGTAGCAGTGAGGGAATAATTGTCTCGTGGATGATACAATAGTAATGATGATGAACCTGTTGCTAAAATACTTAGTTGCTCTGGTTACCTAAGGTCTTACAGATTAAATTGTCCACTCTTTTAATTTAGGTTATTTAAGGGAGGCAAACTTCTGCACCAAACATACTCAAATGTAACCACTCTATAGGTCATGACATATCCTACTGGAAAGGATAAGTGTTCAGCTTTCTGTACACAGAATTTCAAATTATGAAGATGTTTTCTTCCTTTCTATTGCTCCCTAACTGCTCTATTTGCTTAAACAGCCTCATGGATGAAGAGAAGTCTCTAAGAGTTATGAAATATTTTCTTTGTTGCAGCAGAAATGATACATAAAAGTTAAAAACAAAATGACAATTAAAAGTATCATGGCCCCGTTCCTGGACAAGTGCCTTTGGTCCATTAGCCTCAATCACATTTTCTGAAAAGCCCAGCAATGTGGTCCTTCTGTGAAGGCCATTGATGTGTACTTTTTTTTTTCTGTGTTCTATCTTACCATATTCACTAATATCTGACTTCTCATGTCTTAAAATTAACCCTGTAGGAATTGATCCTGCCTGTGTAGAATGATCCAAATAACATGATTCCTCATGTAGAAAGGCAAGGTGAATTAGCAGTAGTGAGAATATCTGAATCCACCAGATAAACCCGGGCAGAAAACTGGCTATGAGTTTCATGTAGGACAACCAGCTTTGATGTTCTCTTGGATTGCTTCACTCAGCTGGGGCCTATAGTGAAAACATCTATTACATTAGGAGGTACTTACTTTTTGAATGTAAACTTCTATGTAAAAATCTAACTACTGACCCAGATTCCCTGAATGTGGTGTTAGTTGGGAGGACTGGACAGTCTGTGGGGCCTCTGGTTGTAGGTCAGTATTTATCCTTTGAGAGCCCATCCCACATAGAGAGATACTACCTCAGCCTAGACACATGGGGGAAGGCCTAGGCCCTTATCCAAACGATATGACAGACTTTGAAGACCCTCCATGAAAGGCCTCACCCTCCATGGGGAGCAGAAAGGGGATGGGGGTTGGTGGGGGTGGGGGAAACACAAGAGGATGGGAGGTGCGTGAACTGGGAATGATATGTAAAAAAAACTTGTTTCAAAATTAAATTAAAATTTATATAAAAATATCTAAATTCAATATAGCTTTATGGATGTTTTTGCAACATTTAAAAAATGTTAGTGCTTTTGATTCTGAAAGCAGAAGTTTACCACAAAAGAACCAAATAAAACACACACACACACACACACACACACACACACACACACACACACACACACACACCATTCTGTTTTGGTACATTTTTATTTGCGGAAACATGTGTTTTCCCCCATAGATGTATATTTATGAAGTTGTTTTGCTTTAGAAATTGAGGACAATAATGGAGTGAACAATACAATAGTAGGACTTAATACTTATCTCAATAGTCACTTTCTTAATCAATATTACAAACAAAATCACTGAAACTAAAGATTGGTCCAAAGAAAAAATTTAAAGAAAAAATGTGATAACTATGAAAAATCATAGAAGTAGGAACGTACACTGCTAGGGGTGAGAGGTATGAGAAATTAAAAGTCAACTCTCATAAATTCTTGATATCTAACAAAGAACCTAGAGACAATACATAGTCATAGTAATAATTATTATAGTCTTTATTGTAAATTTACTAAGATAATGATCTTAAGATGTCTTCAAAACACATATTGGTAATTTTGTGCTGTGATAAATGTTTCAATGAGTTCTATTATACAAAAATATTATACAAGCAATTTCACATTATATGCATATATTTATTTGACATCCCCATGTGTACCAAGGTATATACAATACACAATTGAGAAATATTAAATTATATATATATATATATATATACATATATATATATATATATATATGTCAGGAGGGCAGATTCAGTTCACACTGAATGTGATGAGTATATTTTTTACCATTCTTATATACCTTAACCAAAAAGGGGAACATGGTATCATGTATATGGAGCAGAACTTTCTTCCTCATTTCTCTATGGATTTAATAACAACACCTTAGATTAAACTTCTCATTAACTGGCCTTCAGGGTCAGGAGTAACCACACTCAGACCAGGTCCGTTATTATTTAGGTAAGACACCCAAGGCCAATATTGAACATCCTACTGTAGCCATGCCTTTGACCTTTAGGTCTTATGACTTACTAAGGACAGTTGTTGAACTTTCTGCCCTTAATATCTGTGAATCTGCTACAGGACAGATGACTGTGTCTGTCTTAGGTTGTCTTCTTCTACCTTCCAGCCTTACCCATCATAGGAACACACATTATATCATGTGTGACCTGTCTTAGGTTGCCTGGAGGCAAAAAAGATCTTTCCTGCCTTTGACTACCAGCCTCTGTAATAAAACTGTTAGGGGGTAGTTCATAGCTTATTGCCATGCACCTCTGAGCCAACTTTCCATCGAGAGTTCACATGTAAGCTTGAAATGTTTAATTGTAATCTGGAAGAAGAAATGCTAATATTCTCCCATTAGAATTTGAATATTTTCTGTTGAGTATAGTATCAGTGACAGAAAATTGATTTTCCTTAAGAAGCAAATTTATCAATTAAGTAGCATAGATGCTGCTTAACCCCAAAATAATGGTGCAAATGTGACACATATCTACTTATCAACTAGGCAAAATTCAGTCACAATGTTGTTGTACCTTGTCCTTCTGTGTCCATGTTACAATAACATTTCAATAAAACTCTTCAGCCCTTTTCTTTGGGTTTGAATAGGATTCAATATCTCACACAATGTCTGAATACCTCTCCGCATTAATAATACTAATATGCCTTTTGAACAGCATGGTGAGTTTACCAAAGCAGGAGGATTATTGTGACAGAGAAGGAAAAGTTATTTCTCAATATGAATTAATAAAGGAAAAGTCTCTATTTTATAAAATTCCTAAATTTGACTTCCAAAAAGTAATGGCATATACTATCAATATAAAGCATTAACTATTCATGAAAACATATAATCACAAATAATTGTGAAATAAACAGTTGCTAAAATTATTGTTGGTAACTTACAATTCATAAGAATAGGAAAAAATAACAGGTTGTAATTCTGTAAAAATAAAACGGTCTCAGCAAAGTAAACTTCAGATACCAAAGATTATCCTCAGCTAAAGCAAAAGACTACAGGCAGTTGAGACTTCCTTTGTATGTTAAACCCACTAAATGTTATTCTTCTGTACTTCAGTTACCGGCTGATGGCTTGGGATTGGTTAATATATCAGGGGAGTTTTCATTCCAGAAAATGTATTCTCCCCTTTTCAGAAGTCATTAATTGCCTGTATCTCCTTATCTAAGGTGGAATCTTGTGAAATCTTCTCCATTCATGTTGGTATGTTAACTGATGTCATTATACAGAGCTTATTTATGCAGCCATATTGTTGAGATTTCCTGAAAACAGTTTTTCTATCATGTTTCAAAGATAGTATCCCACAGCAGCTGCCCCTATCCTCTGGCTCTTGCAATGTATACTCCCTCTTCTGTGATTTTTCCCTGAGACAAATGATATATTGTGAGTATATCAAGTTGAGCTCAGTAGTCCACATCCACTTATTTTTAACTGGTGTGGATTTCTCTAATAGTCTCCAACTGTTACAAAAGAAGGTTCTTCCAGATACTACACCTTTGTGTGGGTATAAAGACAGATATTGAAAATACAGTTAGTGCTTCACAATTTAAGTGATATGTTTTAAGGACATGAGTTTTAATATTTTATAGCCAAGAATGAAATAATGAGTAATAATGGAAACATAAGATAGAAAACAAAAGTTAGTCTGTCCAGGCTCATAGAAAAGAAAAAAAGCAACAGACTAGTATTTCTGATAAGCAGTTGGAAAAAACATGCTTTTCTTTAGTCAGCATCAGCACCACTGTAGGAAATAGGTGATAGATAGGGTGTGAAAAGACTAATTTTAACCTAAAAGTTTCTCTCTGTATATATTTATTTTATGCCTGCTGTTTGAATCATTATGAACTTCAGAAAAATCAACAATCTTGAAAAACCTCAAAAGACAGAAAATGCACAATTGACATAAAAAATGTTCTGATGAGTAAGAAACAAAATCTCTGGGAACACTGAGCCTGCTTGAACACATCAGCTACTTGCTGCTGTACTCATTAACTACTGACAAAAGTAATGACTAAGCACCTTGCTTCAACTGAAGTAAATGGAAAAGATTTGATTTTGAATGGTTAAATACTAAGGCTGAAAATTAAATTAAAACTGCTTTTACACTTTGTAAATTTTAATTTCTATCAGAAGTTGAAGGTACTGGTTAGAAGACTATGAAATATGTTAAATCTGTATTGCTAAAGATCATAGGTTCTAAAAATATATTATGATGTAAATGCTCAATTTTGTTTTGCAACTTTTGTATAGGTTAGTTACTTGTTATTGCTTCTTATATTTCTTTTTTTGTTTGTGTCTTTTTATTATCAATAAGTTGCCTTAATATAAGATTGGTTATAGTAATACCTCTAATAGTTCTTTTAATCGTCAAGATTGTTTAAGGTATCATCAGTTTTCATTGTTTCTATATGATCCTGAAGATAGTCCTTTCAAGGTCTTTGAAGAATTGACATAATTTGGTTGGAGATTGCACTGAATCAGTATATTGTTTTTGAGGGGATGATCATGTTTACAATAACCATTAGACTCTGCCCTGAGAATTGAAAATTTTTCCATCTATTGATATCATTTTCATTTAATCCTCAAATGTCTTAAATTCTTTTCTTTTAGATATAATTCTATAGGCCTGTTACTAGTTTCTTATCAGCTAGCACTGTCTTAAATATTAACCCATTTATATTACTTAAGTATTTCCATATGGTCTTATCTTACCAGAGAGAGGGAGCCAACACTCTGCTGTCTCCAGTCTCCCCATGCTGAACCCTCCTTACTACTTCCAGAATCCTCCTTGTCTCCTAATCTCACCTATCTTGCTTTACAATTCATCAACAGTGCTTTATTCATTAACCAATATGCGAAACCTATTTACAGAATGAAATTTCCCATCATATCCTCTTTTCTCTCTAAAATAAAAAGAAAGATTTTAACCTTAGCATAGGAAAATATATTATACAACAGTTATCAAATAAGAATAACAGTTAACAATATTTAGTCCATTAACATTTAGCAAGATTTAAATAAAACATTTTATCATATATCCAATCTTTGTGAGTCTAACGTCCTACATGTATCTAATCTTTAATCCTAATTAAGAAAAACTATAACCATAACTATCTGTCTTCAACTAGATCAAAGACCACAGAAGGATAGTATATAAACGCTAGAAATGACAGACACAACTCACTACCTGGTCAATCACCCAAAGTTCTTCTGTAATGTTCCATCTTCAGCCTATAGGCCATAGTGTGTCTGGCAGACACCTCAGCAAAGCAGGGAACTATAACTCTCCACCTGTATTGGCAGTTTGTCAGTCACATTTCTCTGTGTTTTGCAGAATGTATGACAAACTCTTCCATGAAGCAGGAACCCTGTAGCAAATGTCCATCTTGCATCAGCAGTCATTTTCCTGTGGATCCTGCAAGGCCAGTTTATATAGCATAAAGTCCAACAGTCCAGGCAAGAGTAGTTTCTTGCCCAAATGTCTAGTCTTGCCATATTGAAAGCAAACTTCGTAACAAGTTTCTTCAATGTTCATCTCCCTTTCTGACATGAGTGGTGTTGCAAGCAGCAGTTTTGCCTCACTGTCAAGAAAAACCCTAAACCATTTTAAATGCCATATTCTGTAGGTCTTTGAAAGGTTTAAAGAATGCCTATCCATCTCAAATAATTCCTTGTCTATCTTGAAAACCTAACTAACTTAACTTTGAGTTTTGACTACCATAGGTAACTATCTATAATCTGCACTAATTTACACATTGTGTTTCTAAATGAGTTATATAAACATAATAACTAAACAAGAGGAGAAATATACATATCACAAAATGGGCTTTAAATTGTATCAATAAATGAAAATCCATTCCAAAACAAAGTATTCATATCTATAACATAATTCCCTTTTTATATTTAAAAAGATTGGTTGTGGTCATTAACCATGTATAACAAACCTCATTTAAATGAAAACAGACATTTATAGAAAATAATAGAGAATTTGAGTATCATTCTTTCCAAACTGCTTCCTGCTGATAGGGGGTGCTGTCATGGGGGAATCCTAAGAAAATGAAGAAATTCTGACTGTAGTCTACAAGGTTGCCTTGTCCCAACTGTTTTGAATGTTGGATCACCTGGGATGCTATTTCAGAAGCTCTTGCTTGATCAAACTATGTTAGTCTGGAAGGAATCCACAGCTTTTCCTTTTTTGTAAAAACAAAATTAAAAGCCTTTTCCCCAGTCCTTAGATTTAAATTTTGAAGTCAAAGCATTTTTTTAATTTTTTTATTTTATAATTTATATAATTTAAAAATTTTACATGTAGATCACAGTTTTCTCTTTCTCCCTTCCTCCCTCCCTGCCACCCACTTAACCTTTTTGCCCCCTCACATGCACCATGCCACCCTACCCTTCCATTCCCCCACCCCCATTCCACATGTAAGGCTATGCTATCCAGGTGGGGTCATGTAAATCTGTCAAGTCATTTGAAGTAGGGACTAGGACTTCTCTACTGTCTTCTCCATGGAAATTGTGCTCGCAAAGCTCCTCCTTGTTCAGGTCAGCTGTCTTTGTATGTTTCTGCAATCTGGTCTTCTCTCTCTCTGAATCTGGATTCTAGTTCAACTAAGTGTTTAGTTATGGGTGTTTGCTTCTGTTTCCCACAGGTACTAGATGAGGGCTCCATGATGGTGGATAATTTAGTTGATGATCTCACTATCAGGGAAGCACATTTATGGTAGCCTTTTTATGGTTGCTCAAATCATTAGTTGTAGTCAGTCTTGTAGGTCTCTAGACCTTTCTTTGTGTTCAGTTTTCTCTTCAAACCAATAATGTCTCCATCTTTTATATTCTTTCTCCTGTTTCTGTCTTCTATTCCTACCCTGACTCAATCTTCCTAATTCTCACTCCATTCACTGCCCCCACACTTCCCTTGAGCTCTGGGGGACTTGTTTCTTCCCCTTTTGTGAGGGTCCTTATATGAAACTCTTAGAATACACCTTGTATCTTGGTTCCATTGGTAGTGTAAATTATAGCCTGGTGATACAACGCTGTAGGTCTAAAATCCATACATGAGCGAGTACATACCATGTTCCTCTTTGTGACTGGGTTACCTCATTCAGGATGGTTTCTTCAAGTTCCATCCACTTGCCTGCAAATTTCAAGATTTCAATATTTTTTTCTGCAGAGTACTATTCCATTGTGTAGATGTGCCACATCTTCTTTATCCATTCTTCAATTGAGGGTAATCTAGGTTGCTTCCAGGTTCTTGCTGTTACAAATAATGCTGCTATGAACATAGTTGAGCACATGTCTTTGTTGCATGGATGTGGATCATTTGGGTATATACCTAAGAGCAGAATTTCTGGGTCCTGTGGTAAACTAATTCCCATTTTCCTGAGGAACTGCCATACTGATCTCCAAAATGGCTGTACGAACTTGCACTCCAACCAGCAGTGGAGGAGTGTTCCTCTTTCTCCACATCCTCTCCAGCATAAGTTGTCATTGGTGTTTCTAATTTTAGCCATTCTGGCAGGAGTAAGATGGTATTTCAAAGTTGTTTTGATTTGCATGTCTCTGATAGCTAAGGATGTTGAGCACTTTCTAAAGTGTCTTTCAGCCTTTTTGATTTCCTTCTTTCTTCAATTCTGTTTCCCATTTTTAATAGGGTTATTTGGGGTTATTTTTTTACTAGTTTCTTGAGTTCTTTGTATATTTTGGAGATCAGCCCTTTGTTAGATGTAGGATTGGTAAAAATCTTTCCTCAGTCTGTGGGCTGCCATTTGTTCTTGTCCACTGTGTCCTTTGCCTAATAGAAGCTTCTCAGTTTGAGGAAGTCCCATTTGTTAATTGTTGATCTCAGTGTCTGTGCTACTGGAGTTATGTTCAGGAAGCAGTCTCCTATACCAATTTGTTCAAGAGTACCTCCTACTTTCTCTTCTAAGAGTTTCAGTGTGGCTGGATTTAGGTTAAGGTCTTTGATCCATTTGGACTTGAATTATGTGCATGGCAGTAGACATGGGTCTATCTGCAGTATTCTACACACCATCATTCAATTGTGCCAGCACCATTTGTTGAAGATGCTTTCCTCCCTCCCCCCCATTGTATGTTGTTAGCTGTTTTGTCGAAAATCCGGTGTTCATAGGTGTGTGGATTAATATCAGGATTTTCAATTCGATTCCATTGGACTACCTATTTTTGTGCCAATACCAGAATGTTTTCAGAACTATAGCTCTGTAGTAGAACTTAAAGTCAGGGATGGTGATGCCTCCTGAAGTTCACGGTGTCCCATATTTCCTTGATGTTTTGTGTTAAGGATTTGTTGTATTTACGATTTTCTTTGGTCGATGAATCTATTTCCCCTAGTTTATTTCAGCACCTGAGATTCTCTCTTCCATCTCTTGAATTGTGTTGATTATGCTTGTATCTGTAGTTCCCTATCGCTTGCCCAGTTTTTCTATTTACAGCATTTCTTCGATTTCTGTTTTCTTTATTGTCTCCATTTTTGTTTTCAAGTCTCGAACTGTTTCCTTCACCTGTTTGTTTTCTCTTGGCTTTCTGTACTTTCTTTAAGAAATTTATTCATTTCTTCCAATTTTTCATTTGTTTTTTTCCATATTTTTAAGGGATTTTCTCACATCTTCTTTGAGGGCCTCTATCATTTTTATGACAATAAATTTTAAGTTGTTCTCTTCTGCTTCATCTGCTTTGTTGTGTTCCAGTCTAGTTGGTGTAGATTCCCTAGATTCTGGTGGTGTTATGCTTGTTTTTCTATTGTTAGGTGTTTTCTTGCATTGCTGTCTCCCCTTAGCTTCTTCCAGTAGGTGTTGTTGGGGTCTCTCCTTCTCTCTATGGGCTTAGGTGGGTCAGAGGTTCGATGCCTGTAGCTTTGGGTGGTCCAAACTCTCTACAAGGTGTCTCCGCAGGCAGGGTCCTGGAGATGGGGGTCAAAGATCAGGCTTCAGCAGAGGCCAGGCTGCAGGATGTTTCTCAGGGATAGTCCATTCTTGCAGGGTCCTGGCACTTTTCAGCTGAGTGAGTCCTCTGTAGCAGAAGCCCTGTAATGAGGATCAAGGTTCCAGCCCTCAGCCCTATCTCCCACAGAGATAGGCGGATCTCTGGGAGGGGTCCAGAACTCCAGTAGAGGACTGGTAGTGGGGGTCAGAGACCAGGCTGGTGGAAATTACGAGGCAGGTCTGTTGTGCTCAGATCAGCTCCAGGAATTTCCCCAAAGGTGACTGGATTGTTGGCTCCACCCTCTGTCTCAGTGCTCAACCAGAGTAGTAGGACAGTGGGCAGGGTAGGGCAGATGGTAGGGGGAGGGCAGGTTCTCTGTGGGGGTGGGTGGGGTGTATCAGAGCTCCAAGAGCACTCTCAATGCGGACACAGGGGCAGTGAGATCCAGGACACACCTAGGGATTTCCTGGTGAAGGGTGTAGGGGAGAATCCACCCACTGGAATTATACCCAGACTCACCTCTAGCCAAGGCCTTGCACTGCAGAACCACATCTTACATTTCTAAATAACAGAATTAAATAGAGTATTTCACATAACTATACAGCAGTTAAGCGACTTGCATGCACGTGATACAATGGTTATTTTGTAGAAAATAATGTTCAACCATAAATAAAAAAAACTCAATGTAGAAATACTATAGAATGTTATTTGCACATAGATTTGTTTCCAATGCTAATGTGCTACTAATTTCATTATCTACTGTATTTACAGTGTTTCTGGAAATGGACCAGCATTCAAAGCCCCCAGGATTGCGATGGAAAAGCAGCTCCAGCAGGGAATTTTCCCAGTTAAGAATGGCAGAAAGGTCTCCTGCATGAAGAGTGCCCTTCTCCTCAAAGGAAAGAACCTCTCCAGAAGCACCATGGATAAGCAGAGATTTGCCACACAAAACAGACAACAGCTACAACCAGACAGACGGTACCTGTTTGAAAACAGGATAACACAAACATCTTCAGATCTCAGCAATGAAAACCACAGGACAGGAGTTTCCTTCTCATTTTCAAAAAAAGCCTATCTAAAACTAGAATCCTCAGCCTCAGTTTTCAGTGAGAACACAGAAGACACCCATGATTGTAACAAGTCACCCACCTATAAAGTCAAACACACAGTAGAGAAATGCATGTGTTGTAGATTTGCAAATGACAATCCACAACTTGCTAAAGAAAGAGGTGTCATTTCACCAAGCCATCTGGAGGGTGTTTTGAGCAGCACCTTCTCAATGAACTCCAAAATGTCACAAAACAAAAATGTATCTCTTAATGAGAAACTGAAAAAATCATCAAGCATTCATGCTTCTTTCTCTAGGTCTAGCCTCCATCTTTCTGAAAGAGATTTTACTCTTTCCAACAGAGAGAAAGAAATTAGGAATTCATTGAAGGACACTTCAGAAAACTACATTAATCACCCATGCCAAACAAATGAATCCTCCACTCCCCTAAACATTTGCAAGCACGGTGACAACAGTTGGTGTGAAAATATGGATGAGTTTTTACCTTCAGGGCCAAGTGAGCAGAAGATGAGAGCACATCTGAATTCTAACTCCAGAACAGAAGGCAGAGTAAAGTCTTTAGATGAAGCAGAAATAGTTAGCAACAATGTGCAAAGATTTTGCACAGAAGGTTGTCCACATGATCTGAAATCCAAACCATTGCCTTTCCTTCATGTACAGAGCAAGGATGGCCACACCACTCTACAGTGGCCTACAGAACTTCTGTTCTTTACCAGAACAGAACCATGCATATCTTATGGCTGTAATCCATTATATTTTGATTTCAAACTTTCTCGAAACACAAAGGATGAACATAATTTAGAGAATGTAAAAACAGAATTGGAGAAGCAGGCTTTGGAAATAAAGCCAAAGACAGAGAGCCAAGTCTCAGATTTAATTAAAGAACAACAAAAAATGACCCAAGATAATCAATCTCTGAAGCCAAAGATGATTATAGCTAACCCAGATTGGGAAAAGTTCCAGAGAAAATGTAATTTGGGCTACAATGATTCTGATTCTTGCATGAGTGAACATGATAGTCTAAGAGACATGAAAATGAAAAGTCCTGAAGTGCCTGCTTACCTTAATCTGTCTCTGAAGGAGGGCATAAGGAAAGACAATGCTGGTGGTATTGAATTTAAGGAACCTGCAAAGGTCCACTGGCAAGGTTGCAAAAGGGCAATTCTACACAATGCTCAGGAGGGCCTTTCATGCTCTTCTCATATGTCTAGGACTAAAAAGCATAAACTGAATCCCTGCAGTCCACGTTCAGAGTTTGATGGAGAAAACCAATGTAGCTGGAATTTGAGTCCTCATACATTAGAGGGTCAATGTGATCACGGGAAGGATATCAGTGACAGTTTAACTAGCTGCAGCATCAGCATGGCCAGGAGAGCATCTCCAAGTGGGAAACAAAGTTATGACAGATATTCTCCAAAGCCACCTCAGAGTGACCATCCCAGAACTTGGGAAGAATCTCTCAGAAACATGTGCAGCTGGAGAAACAATTGTTCCTGTCACAGCTCCAACAACAGAGGCAACAGTCATTTGCTCTACGTTTGTAAAGCAGAATGTGACTCAATTGAAAGGCATATGTGGAAACATAAGAAACATAATTGCCTCTACTTGTCTGATGTGGCGATAAGCAGTAACTGTCCTCAGTCAAACACCCAGAGAGACAGGAATGGTAAACTATGGGACACATTTAAGACTAAAAAACAGTCAAAACACAGAAACTGTCACTGCAGAGAAAGATATAAGCTAGGTAAAAGTCAACAATTTTCAGTGACCAAACCCATGAGAATTTCCCACTGTGATTCCAGCTCACCAATTTCCCTTGACAGAACTAGTGAAAAACCCTTTAATGGCCCTGGACCTCAGCACAGCAAATCAGGCTCTTGTTTGAGACAGAGAGCTTACTGCTTAAATAAAAGCAAGAGAAGCCAAAGATCTTTGGCTAGCCTTCACATTTGTGATGTGGAAAAAGGCAAGTGCAGGCAATGCAATCTGGGCAATTTAAACTACCTTCGAAGGAACTGTGTATGTGACCCTTCAGATACCACACAATCAAACATTCCAGATGAAGAAGGAAAAGGGCCTTCCATGACAGCCAAGGGGCTTTTAGAAAGAGTAAAAGCCAAGAAATGTCAGGAGCATTTAACTAAGCTTGAGGTCTCTTCAAACAATGATTTAAAACAATCAGAGACTCAACCACAAAACCCACATACAATTCAGCCTGGACCAATAAGCTATACCATAACAGCATTGCCTTTTTCAGAGAAGAGACAACAAATGGGCAAAAGGACAAATGATAAAGGCAATAAGATTCATAAGTATTTTGACAAAAACAAAATCAAAAGCTCACGAAAAAATAATTTTACTATTTTAACAGACACTGAATGTGATAACTATCTTTCCAAAGGCATGAAACCAGTAACAGACTCTCAGTCTTTAAGCCGAAGAAAGAACCAGGCAACAAGAGAGCAATCTAAATCTTCAATTAGTGAAGGCCAGCCTTTTCTTGGAAGCTGTGACCCGGTACCAAATGATTTCCTTGGTGCTTTTCCATCTAATAGATATACTGGTGTAACTGATTCAACAGAGACCAAAGAGGACCAGATAAATCAAGACTTGCAAGATGTAAGCATGTCTATAAATCACATAGAGGGGGATATAAACTCTTACTGTGACAGAACTATGCAGAAGCATGACAAAGTGGAAGATGAATTAGAAGTGTTTCATAAATCTCTCTCTCCACCTTTAATTCAGCAGCCAATAACATTTTCTCCTGATGAAATAGATAAGTACAAGCTGCTCCAACTACAAGCCCAGCAGCATATGCAGAAACAGCTCCTGTCGAAGCATCTCCGAGTCTTGCCTGCTGCAGGGCCCACTGCCTTCCCTCCACCCTCAGCTGTGCAGACAGTTCCTGTCCACCAGCACACATCCATTACCACCATACACCACCACACATTCCTGCAGCATTTTGCTGTTTCTGCTTCCATAAGCTCGCACAGTAGCCCCCTCCCTATAGCACATCTTCACTCAGTGCCCCAGCCACATTTTACTCCTATTTCATTTTCAACCATGGCTCCAACCATCATCCCTGCACACCCTACTTTCCTAGGACATCCCCTGCATTTAGTCACTGCTACACCCTTTCACCCATCACATGTAACATTTCAGACACTGCCTCCTGCAGCATTTATCCCCACATTGTTTGGTCCTCATTTCAATCCAGCCACAACTTCTATCTTCCATTTGAATCCTTTAATCCAACCAATGCTACAAGGACAAGATCTTTGCCATCACTCTTGTTCCAACCAGATTCAACAGTTAAATAGTGTGAAAGAGGCCTTAAATATGTCAGTACACTTGAACTAATAATTATCACAACTCATCTTATGAATAAATAACACAAATTCTCACTCCCTGCAAAACAATGCATTAATATCATCTCCCCCATTATTTCAAGGTTTAAATAATGGTGCCAAGTCTGAATGTAATTCATACATAAATGTAAGCTGAATTATCATAGTAGAAATGGGATCATTTTAAGAATTTGTTCTAGTAAAAATAATACAGCAAATCAAAAAAAAAATCTGGAAAGAAATGCTAGGAATTATTAAAACATGGTTTGAAATAAGTTGTCAATGAATGCTAAAATTGGTAAAAAGGAAACACACTGGCATATTGCAAATATGAAGGAAAAATAGAATATCCTATGTTTGAAATGTTTGATGAGTGAGTGGTGGATGAATGTGACTCTCAGCTTCATTTGTCAGATAATCTTACAATTGATTACAATGAACCAATTATTAATAATTTATTTTGACATAGTTTTCTTAGAATCTAAAATATATTCTGCTTCACACAAACTGAAATAACTTTGCAATTGTTGAAATTCTGTAAAAGATCATTTTACTTCACTTCACATGTAACTATATCAATATTACCTTGTATGAATCAATAGCATCAGGAATTAATAATGTTTAAATTTTGTATTAGAAAGCATATAAATATTATTTGATAATGCAAAATAAAATATCCATACAATGTAATTTTTACACATACTGATAATTGTTTCATATATTATAAGAACTGAATATTTAAGTTTTCTTTACTACTCAGAAACTTTATTGTGTTCAGGTATTGGAAGCATGAGGCTTAGAAATAATAAATTTTATGAAGGTAAGCCAAGTTATCATCCATGTGGTTGCAAATATTAATTCAAAAGACTTCCTGGCCCGTAGAATTTTCACTTCTTGTATTATTTGTGAACTGTCATATATTTGTTATATAATTTAATATCCTCATAATTATAAAAGTATTACATGGCCTGTAACTATTGGTTTACTAAAGGATGTGGCCTCTATCTGATAATGAGGTGAAGATGTAACCTTCTGAACACTGATGGAAAGAGCAACTGTTACCCAGCCCTGGGGAAAGGCATCTACATTCTCTGAATACATTTACTTCAGGCAGGTGAAGAATTTAGTTCACCTTTTTTATTGCTCACATCTGCAGAGATCAGTATTATCATTCTTCATGTCATCCATATAGTTGAAAAATTAAATAGCTGTCTTTTTTATCTTTTTTTTTAATATGGTAAAAAGAGCTATCTTCCCTGCTGAAGAGATAGTGTGAGAAAAAAGGAAATAAATCTGAAATGTTTACATAAAGAATAAATCCACATACCAAAGTAACACCTGAGTATGGGGACTTTTATTGGAATGGGACAGGGTCTGCCCTATTTAAAATTAATAGAAAAGAAATAAATAAATAAGTAAAGAAAGAAAAAGAAAAAAAGAAGACATCTATTTAACAGAAAGAAGCCCTATACTTGCATATAATTCCACAAATGTAATTATTAAAAGTAGTGCATTTTGGGTAAATCATCCTAAGAAGAAAAATAGAAGAAATAACTACCCCCCAATCAAAACTTAGTGTGGATAATTAGTTTCTCAATAAAATTATAAAGATGGCACAAAGCCAAGACAGAGTGATTCTGAACAGTAACTAGAAGTCTCATTACAGAGAAGATAGCATCTGATTCTTAAATTGCCTTGGAGACAATCGAGAATCACACAAGGTTAAATCAGGAGACCTTTTTACTGGGTACTTAGATAGATAATGTAAGTGGAGAGTTTGGAAATGACTGCGCCATCCTGCACGAGAAATGATGAAAGTGCTTGGTAGATATCCAACTTCATAAAACAGAAAAGGGTGTTGGCGCTTAAACAGGAATCACTTGTACTCCAAAGTGACAAGTCATAAAATCGGTGCCATTATATCAGGGGAAGGGAAAATAGTCTGCAGTCATACCAAATTTCTGCTCCCATTTTTAAGGAATACATCCTTTTTTAATATTTATTATTTTCATTATTTTACATATCAATCCCAGTTCCCTCTCCCTCCCGCTCTCCCTCCCTCTCTTCCTCCCTCTTTCTGTCCCTCCATCCCTCTCTCCCTCCATGCCCCCTTCCTGCCTCCCATTCCATCTCCCCACTCCACACGAACGGTATAGCCTTCTTGGAGGAGGGATCATCCAAACTTGGCAAGTCTTTTGGAGTAGGGTCTAGGCCGTCCCTCCTTCCTCTAGGCTAAGGGAGTATCCCTCCATGGGGAATATGCTCCCAAAGTCCTTCTGTGAACCAGGGATATACCCTGGTTTCACTAGGAATGCATCCTTAAGAAAGTAAAGAACTTCTGAGCATTGGTGGATCACATCTTTAGTTCTAACACTAGGGAAAGAAAGAAGCAGAAGTATAAGAATATTCTGAATTCTAAATCAGAGTCATTAAAACACAGTCTTATGGATTATACTTTGAGCATCACATCCATCAAATTATTTGATAATTGACTTAGCAATTTTCTATTACACGATAAATTTGTGGAATAGCTTTTTTTTGTGAGTTCACTCTTTACATTTAATCATTGGGCCTTTTTGTGTACCTGTCCAAGAATAAAAATTAAATTAAAGATAAATACTGTAGAGAGTGGCTGATAATACACACACACGTGTGTGTGTGTGTGTGTGTGTGTGTGTGTGTGTGTGTGTGTGTGTGCATTTGTGGACACAAGAACACACACACAGAATATGTTTATTTCCAAATATTCAGAGTCATTCCACCATCATATGCCACAATGAATTCAGGCATGATTCAAGAAAGTAAGCACTTTATATGATGAACTGACAATGAGTAAAGTTCATTTTCTTAATCACTATCAAAATTTTCAAGAAAAAATAAAATGTGTCTATAAAATCTGTTATCTAATATGATTTTTAAGTTCATCTTTGCACACACTATAAATAAAGATATATGAGATGTGATTAGACAGTAGAGAATGATTTACAAAATTTCTAATTTCCATGATTTGATACCCCATCATCCTGTAGGGAAACATTTTTCAGAATGATCTGAAATTTCTTTCTTACAAAAAATGAATTTAACAGTGTCTACCTTTTTCAGTCTCTGTTGGATCTTCATGGAATCTCTCTTATCACTGGGTAGAAACACTTTTTAAAACAACAAGTCCTTCAATAGTTTCTCATTAAATGGTACTTTTAATTATCAGATTACTCAGGATCAATCATAATTCAAGGCCTCAGTGTCTTCTAGAATTGAAGTTTTTCTGTACAATCAAGAACATGGACAGTGAAATTTTCTAAACTTTTAATAATATTTCAAACCTTCAAAGCTCTTATATCTAAACACATCCTGTTCTTAAAGTCTTTAAAACAGTATTAGAGAAACAATGTTTGTCTGAAGACAGGAATACTGCAATATTCCAGGATTCTAGATGAAAATATAAGAAACACCCTCTCAGGATGCTTCTGTGAGGTTTGCTAGGATTCCATGGATAACAGAATCAAACTCTACATCCTTTCTTAAAAATATTCCTTATGTTTCTGAAGAAAACTCGGACATATCAGCTTTAGCTTTCTAAATCCAAAATTTAAAGACCAGTATCTCATGCATCTGTGTATGTAGCTAGTCTACATAAGTGTAAAAGTGGTCTAATTATTCTCTGCCTCAACAAATCAGAGGCTCAAGTTAGGCTCCTTGAATTGAATGAAGTCCTAAATCAGAATGTGCTCTCATTGATGAACAGACACATTATAAATGTGTTCATGAGTTACTTCAAGCCAGGATCAGGAAAATGCATGATTGCCTTTTGTACCTCAAACAGGAACAAATTCAGTAAGATGAGAGTTTTGAAATGAGAGATATCCCTGCTAGGAAGCGTGGGTCAGAGGATTTTCAAGGGTTATCATTACATTCCAGGAAAAAAAATATTAGCCACTTTCTTTATTAGGTACGTGGTTGATGATGAGTGTTGTAGTTTGGAGGCTTAAGCTGTATTAAAAATTGGAGCAATGACCAAATGGTCAGGTTTAAAATAAGCCAATATACCAGATAAGCTAAAGGATGTTTTCCATTCTCTGAAGCTTAACACAAGAGGAAACACTTCCAAATCCAATTTTAAAATTTCTTTCTCAAAGTCACTTCTTATTTTTGCAACTTACCATCTCTCTTAAGTAGCAAGATCAAGAACACCTTGCCAGAAAAAAGCAAATAAAAGTCAGGAAGTCAAAAATAAAAGTAACATGTATGAATGCATATGAGCATTTGTTTGTGTGTGTGCTCTTAATATATTCTTCATTCTTATGTAAATGTTAATCTTTGTTGATAGAAAGTTTATTACAGTGTGTTCTTTTTTTTAAGTCACATATTGAGACAATCAACTTCAAGATTTCTAATCCTGTGCAAAATAATCATTTACATTAATGTGTGAGAGATTTTACAGTAGTCGAAATGTAGATTGGCTGAGTCTTTGTCCATAGTAAGTCCTAGCTTATTAAAATCTTATGTATTTAATTTAAACAAAACTGAAAGATGGTCTGAAATCTCGTCAAAGCCAGTCATTTTATTCTGTATTCTCTGTTCCGAGTAATTTTGATTATACTGTGGCTAAGTAAATTGCACTACTATACATGCAAAGCAGCTCTTTTTAGGTTATTCAATAAATTACTTGGACTGTAGTTTGATGCAATAATATGTTTTTCAATAAAATGCTTATGGGTATAGGAATGTTAGTCATTTATTTACAACAAAAAGTGAACCAAAACATAAGGATTAAATCAAATATGAAATGGTGTGAAAGTAGTATGCATTTTAAACTGTTGACCATAATGCATTCAACATTTTGTTACTGTATATATTTATAATATATATTTAAGTGCTTGGATTTCTTAGACTATTTCTTAACATTTGAGTGTTATCAAACTGAAACTTAAAATAAAAATCACTTAAAGAGTTTTAGAGATGTATTTGTTGTTGAAATATCATACAGATACTGTATAAGGTACTATATTTTCTTTCAATATGTAACCCACAATTTATAATGATCTAGTAAAACTATAGTTTAAGTATGTAGTCTCTGACATATAATATAAACAGTGACTTTTAGTACATGCATAATTATTGTAATGTGAATTCTGAAAATATTTTCATTAAAACCTTTAATTTTATCTCCAATATAATTCTGAGAATAATTGACTTTTTAGGAAATATTTTTAAATCAAATATTAACAATGGTGTGAGAATTAACTTAGATTCCAATTAACTTCCATTAATTATTCATGGAAAGAATGTTTAAAAATCTAATTTAGGGCAACTATAAGGATCCTCACTTGCTAGATCATGGTATATTATTTGTGCCAAATGACAGAAAAAGGGTTGTGCTTAGAATTGGCTATTCATGGATTAAATAGATTAATTCTCCTTCTCCTTCTCCTTCTCCTTCTCCTTCTCCTTCTCCTTCTCCTTCTCCTTCTCCTTCTCCTTCTCCTTCTCCTTCTCCTTCTCCTCCTTCTCCTCCTCCTCCTCCTCCTCCTCCTCCTCCTCCTCCTCCTCCTCCTCCTCTTCCTCCTCTTCCTCCTCCTCCTCCTCCTCCTCCTTCTTCTTCTTCTTCTTCTTCTGACTTTTTCTCCTCCTTTGCCAGATTCTTAATCCAGTTAGATTCACACCACTCATCATCCTGCCTTTCTCCTAAGTTCTGGGACTGAGAATGGATGTTATCAAGCTTAGCTGCCTTATTCTTGAATCGTATCAGTGCCACCATTTCCTTTACAGTTCAACAAGACTTAATCTAATATGAAAACACTGTGCTTCTAATTTCTCATTTCTTCATCTATCCTTGTACTTGTATTAGTATAAATAGAGATCTGCAATGTTCTCTGCCTCAGTCCATGTTTCAAGTAGAGAAATATTTCCGATGATAATCATCTGCTAGAGTAAAACACTAGGTTTACTACATTTATGCTAAACTGTTTAGTGAAACCATTGGAATAATCAAAAGTTACTTTTCCCAGAAATGCAAACACATATAACTATATGAAAACGTTTATTGATTACTTGTGGTGTCCTCACAGAATCACTGTCCATCTAGGATGTTCTTATCACTTGTGTTACTAGAGTTTGTCTTAGCAGGAAAGTAAGATTTTCTAAAAATGGAATGCAATGGTATCAATAATTAGGTTGGGTTGAAAGAGTCTTTTGGTGTCATGTTTAGTGTATTCTCCTCTATTCATGTGAGATTTCTGCCAGGTTTGAGCTCTGGTCACATTCCATAAAATTTGTGTATCATGGTGAATTTTTGCACTAATATAAAATGGTTAACACATACTCTTGAAGTGGTGTTCTTTTACTGAATCTGGTAAGTTATATTCAATACAGAATGTCATTTTAACAATACTTGGAAGTCTAAAGAGAAACTTCAAAATATTGTAAAGTGGTTCAGCAATAAATAAAGGTCATTCATGGATAGGAACACTCACAAGAAAGCTACATTTTCTTAAGTGTTGTCAGTGAATATCTCATCAAATAAACATTTTATTTTTAAGTGTTATTGCATCTCATTCAATCAGAGACAGCAGTGCAAGGACATGATATTTCAGTTACTTGGTCTGTATATAGCATGACATCTTCAAAAGAGACAGAAAACTCCAATGACTCTTCATGGGATACCTCATTCGTGGTGAATAGGTGTTAATACACTTTTCACCTACATTATTTATAGAATTGCAAAATAGATTATTCTGTGTCTCAAAATGTGTCTAAAAAAAGTAAAGACAATACTCAGTAGAAGTAACTTACTAGGACTTAGCTGGTGGCTATCCATCTTGAGTTATACATTTCTTATAAAATGATGAGATAAGACTACTTAATGAGGTTTTATTTTCCTCTGGGTATTTGTACTTATCTCTATTTCCTAATATTGATTACCAAAAGGAATTCAGGATGATGCATTTATAATATATCAAAACTAAAGTTTTCTTTAGCTTGACCAATTATCTCTTTAATTTGACTATGTAAATAATTATAGAGATTATACAAATTCCATACATCGCACCAATTCTCACAATTTCAATGTAAGAATGATTACTTTGGTTTTTGTTTTGTTTCGTTTGCTTGTTCTAGAATTGAAGTCTCAAACCTGAAATGCATTGAGAAAAGGAGAGTTGAAAGTTTGAGATAACTGAATTGAAAAAGCTCAGTTCAAGTCCATGGTCCTTAAAGCAGTAGGAAACAAGATAGATGTACACAGCAAATGGTCACCAGTGTGGACTTTCCTGAGACAGACATGTTTCAGGATCTAAAGTCAACTCATCATAACCTGGTTGGCTTTCAGCAGTGTATGTCTTTCTTCTTATTTAAAATGATTTAACATTTACTATGGCATGCTTTGTACTTGGAATCTTTTCAATGATGAATGACTTTTCTTCTGCAGCCTTTCCTACAAAAGATTCTTTTGGAATCCATCTTCATGAAATGTAGTAACCCAGAAATAAGTCCTTAGACATTATTTTTTTAAATCATTAATATCTAGAGTATGTGATTGTTTGCTGTGTGAAACCTACAATAACCAATTTTTACTCTGATCATACCTGACTTCATATTTTTAGTTATGTTCCTGCCCCTGGCTTCCTCATTTCCTAAATCAAGAGATTACTAAAAATCTCTTTTAAATGTCCACCAATCTGAGATTTAATATCCAAATTAGAATTGTTCATTTAAAGCAAATCTATCCCTGATTTGGGCTTGTATTTGTAAATTTTAGATTCCATCTTCTTAGAAACAAGCTATTTGAGGAAGAAATTGTTTGCTTGATTTTGTTGTCTGATTTCTGCAATGAGCTTTTTAATTTCATAGAGTAATATTGAGAAAATGGTATATACAGTTTTTTTGTTTTCTTTTGGCTTTTGGCTTGTTTGTTTTTGTTTTTTGTTTTTCTTTGAAAACAGTAACTGTCCAAGGTAAAGATTCTCAGATCAATGGTTATTTGATGAAATATTATTTTACTGAACAACCAATGTGGACAGTTATATAATTTATTGAGGAAATTATATTTTGGTAATATAATCTGTTTTGTTTCCAATGGTATGATATAACAGGAACTTATTGACTAATTGATAAAATATTTCTTGAGCTTATCATACTGTTAATTCAAATTTAAAATATCAATAGGTTCAGACATATTTCATTAATTTCAAATTTGACATGCTTAGTATGTTGATATGCAGTTTAGACTTTACATCAATCTGTATATGTGCGTATCCCATGACCTCTATAATTTTGAAGATTGTGCTGTATACTGAACAATATAGACAATATATCCATTCAGTGTTGATAGCTTTTTCTTGTCTATGCATGATCTACCCACTATATCTGACAGTTGTTACAGCAAGCTAGAGTGTGACTCCTATAATCATTGAGAAATAAATGTTAACTAGGTACTAGATAAACATCATAGTTGTAGGTAGAAACCCTCACAGAGCTAAGATATTTTAAAATAAATAACAGTACCATGCTAAAGAAGTTAGTTAATGGAAGTCTTCTCTTAAAGGAAGGATTTATTTGTGGACTCGGATTCCCTGTTTTGTTACAAAAATCTGTGCTTATTGTACTTCAGGAAATGGTGTGAGTAAAAGGTTGTTGAATGCTTGATAATGGTTTTTTTTGGTTGTTTTCCTCAAAAATATGAGTTCAATGCAAAATGTCAACAAAGAAAGCAACAAGTTCTTGGAATGTGCTAGTCTATAGCATCTATTTTAAGTCTATCTTAACTTAAAAATGGGCTATTTCTACAGGTTTAGTATTTGTTGAAATGGATAACTTAAAAATACAAGGAAACTCATACAACCGGTAATAATGATGGCATATATATTAAGGAAATACCTACTTAAACATGACTGTTTTTGCATAAATTCTCCTTTTCCCCTAAGCAATTAATACATGTTCATAAATTAACAAAATCTGCTTTCAGAGAATGACATATAAAGATATTTACTGAGATCTCTGTTTTGAGACAAAGTTAAATAACAGATCTATAGATTGTTTTAAAATTTCCACATAAATAGTAAATCATATAAAGACTCTAGGGTTCACTAACATTTCGTTTAATTAGTTAATTCACTTGTGAATGATTTGTTTATAGGATTTTGCTGTTCAGCCATTTTTAAATTTTCTTTCATTGCCAGCAGCTGTTTATTGATTTTTCATAATTTATCTCAAATTTTTCATTTTTTTCTTTATATAAAAATAGAGTTTATTTTTTCCACCCTGAATTGGAGAGTAGAATGCATATGTTAAAGCACTTCAAATGAAAATCTAAACTATCTGAGAAAGGCCATCCTTGATTTCTAGT
This sequence comes from Cricetiscus sungorus, assembly GCA_030556225.1. Classification (NCBI taxonomy): domain Eukaryota; kingdom Metazoa; phylum Chordata; class Mammalia; order Rodentia; family Cricetidae; genus Cricetiscus; species Cricetiscus sungorus. The sequence continues at coordinate 224,359 of JANBXA010000253.1, read as the reverse complement.
GGGCTACCTGCCAGTATTAGAAAATTAATTATCAATTAAGTCTGGTTGGTAAGTCTCTTTTGGCAAAGCTACGACATAGCTCAAGATTTCTTTCAGAATGATTCTAGTTTCTCCATGGAAGAGCAGACTCTGGATTCCAGCATTGGCCTTGATTGCTTGGTTTCAAATTGAACTGTCTCACTCTTGATGGCAGCATGGGGTTGGTCTGTCACTGCTTGTACAGATGTTTCAATGCTTCCAGCAGATTTCTGGCATGTCCTTGAAGCTGCCCATCCTGGGCATGCCTCTCCTCCTTCTGTTCCTGAGATGTTCTGTCCTCATCAATTTTCTTCACATGCCATTTCTGTCAGAGTTGACTTTTCACAACTGTTGTTTCAATTGTGAAGAGGCGAATGCAGCCTGAACCCTGACCAGTGGCAGTTTTATTCTGCGTGCTGGGAATGTGTGGGTGGCAACTGCATTAGGGTTTAGTAACCAGCTGTGAGAAAGAGGAAAAAAAGTCTCATAAATTGAAAGGATTTGGAACCACACAATAATTTTGTTTGCTTGAATCAATGCAGGATTCTATGCTAGAGAAAGTGTTCTATTTAAGAGAAAGCAAGTTCAGCATCCTATCTGAGGAGAATTCCATTAATGGAGATTTGCAATGAAGTGACATTGTTTGAAAAACAAATTTATATATTAAAACTTTGCCCCTATTATTTATATTTCCCCAGTCAAAATGTGTAAACAGCATTTGTCAGTAAAAATATAGAATCTATTTAAGGAATATTAATCTATTTGACTCATCCTTTAGCCCAGGAATGATTAAAATAAATATCATTTGACTATATCAAAATTGACAGACACAAAATCAATTGAACACTTGTGATTTTACATCCCAAATTTTCTTGATTTACTATTATTACTTATTGCCTTTATTACTTTATAGGTCTTTAATTAGCATTAAAATTTGAAAAGAGAAGTTGGTGAATATGCAATAATTTATGGATCTCTTTTCATTGTTGCACACCTTTTTCTAGTTTTTTCTAATATGCTGGATATTTCCATAAATGAAACTTTTTTATTTCATTTTACATTCTGTAAATAGTGCTCCCACCTATACCCCCTCCTGCTCTCCTCAACTCCTACCACACATCCCTCTGTCCCCTCTGCCCACCCCCAGTCCACTCCTCCTCAGGGGCAAGGGCTCTCATGAAGAGTCAACATAGTTTGGCACAATTGGTTGGGGAAAGGCCAGACTCCTTTCCCATGCATTAAGGCTGAGTGTGGCATCCCACCATAGAGAGTGGCTCCACCAATCTAACTCACATACCTGCATTATATCATGGACCTACTGCCATCTCACTCTAAGGAGTAGACTTTAACAAGTTAACTCATGTACCAGGTATGTATCATGGTCCTACTACTAGGGGCCTCTCTGATAGTCCAAACTTCACAACTGTCTCCCACATACGGAGGGACTAGTTCAGTCTCCTGGAGACTCCACAGTTGTAGTTCTAGAATTTATAAGTTTCCATGAGCTTGGTTCAACTGTCTCAGTAAATTTCTCCATTAAGGTCTTGACTTGTCTTTCACATACACTCCCTACTTCCTCTCTTTGACTGGATTCCCAGAGGTTGGCATGGCTGTTGTTTGTGGATCTCTACATATGGTGCCATAAATTACTGGATGAATGTTCCATGATTATAGTTGGAGTATTCACAAATCTGATTACATGGATAAGCCAGTAGAGTATCATCTTCACTATTGTGAGGAGTCTCAGCCGGGGTCCTCTTTGTGGATTCTTGGGACTTACCCTAGCACCAGGTTTCTCTCTAAGCCCATAGTATGCCTTTCTATTAAAATACCTTTCATTTTACTTCCACTGCATTCTCCCCTCAACCATCCTATTCTCTCATGTTCTTATTGTCTTTCCCCTCCCTGGTACCTACCCATGGCCCTCAGTTTACCCCATAGATTTCATCTAATTTTCCTTTCCAGGGTGATCCATGTGTTCCTCTTGGAGTTCTCCTTGTTACCTAGCTTCTGTGGAGGTATAGGATGTGGTTATCCTTTGCTTTATATCTAATTTCCTTTGATAAGTGAATACATACTGTGTTTGTATTTCTGAGTCTGGGTTGCCTCACTCAGGATATTTTTTTCTAGTTCCATCCATTTGCCTGAAGTCCATGAGGTCATCATTGTTTTATAGCCCAATTGTACTCCATTGTGTAAATGTACCACATTTCCCTTATCTATTCTTCATTTAAGGAACATCTACATTGTTTTCAAAATTTGGCTATTACAAATAATGCTGCTATGAACACTGGAGAGAAAGTGTCCTTGTGTGATTGAATGCCCTTTAGGTATATGCCCAAGAGTGGTATCAATGCTGGGTCTTGAAGCATATTGATTTCCATTGTTCTTAGAAACCACCATACTGATGACCAAAATGGCTGTGCAAGTTTGCACTCCCACCAGCAAGGGAAGAGTGTTTTCCTGGCTCCATGTCCTCTCCAACATAAACTGTGCTCACATATTTTTATCTTACTCATCCTCACAGGCTCACATGTGTAAGACGGTATCTCAGAGTCATTTGATTTGCATTTCCCTAGTGATTAAGGATGTTAAACAATCCTTTAAATGTCTTTTGACCATTTGAAATTCTGCTGCTGAGAGTTCTGTTTAGTTCTCTATCCCATTTTTCAACTGGGCTATTTTGTATTTTGATGTCTAGTTCCTTGAGTTTTTTATATATATTTTGGAAAATAGTTCTCTGTCAGATGTAGGGTTGGTAAGGATTTTTTCCTATTCTTTAGGCTATCATTTTGCCTATTGACAGTTTCTGTTGCCTTACAAAAGCTTTTAAGTTTCAGAAGATCCAATTTATTGATTGTTGCTTTAAATGTCTGGGCAACTGGTGGTCTCCTGTGCCAATGTATTCAAGGCTACTTCACACTATGAGTTCTATCTGTTTCAGTGTGGCTGAATTTATGTTGAGGCCATTGAGCCACTTGGATTTGACGTTTGTGCATAGTGATAGATATGGATCTCTTTGCATTCTCCTATTTGTCAACACCCAGTTACGCCAACATCATTCGTTAAAGATGTTTTCCTTTTTCCATAAGTGTGTGGATTAGTGTCAGGATTGTTGATTCAATTGATCCCACTGCTTGTATTTATGCAAATGCCAACTTGTTTTAATTCCTATAGCTCTATAGTAGAGTTTGTTGTCAAGAATGGTGATGCCTCTAGAAGTACCTTTATTGTATATGGTTGTTTTAGCTAGTTTAGGTTCTTTGTTTTTGCATATGAACTTGACTATTATTCTTTCAAGGTCTGTGAAGAATTGTATTGGGATTTTGATCAGGATTGCATTGAATCTGTAGATTGCTTTTGGCAAGATTGCCATTTTTACTATGTTAATCCTTCCTACCATGAGCATGAGAGATCTTTTCATTTTCTGTTATTTTCTTTAATTTCTTTCTTTAAAGACTCAAAGTTCTTGCTATACAAGTATTTCACTTGTTTGGTTAGTGTTACCCCAAGATATTTTGTATTGTTTTCAGCTATTATAAAGGGTGGTGTTTCTCTGATTTCTTTCTCAGCCCCTGTATTATCTGTATGTAGCACAGATACTGTCTTTTATAGTTAATATTTTATCATTCTACTTTACTGAAGGTGTTTATCAGCTGTAGGAGTTCCCTGGTAGAGTTTATTTGGGCCACTTATGTACAATATCATATCATCTGCAAATAATGAAAGTTTTACTTTCTCCTTTGCAGTTTGTATCTCCTTGATGTCCTAGTGATGACTGCTTCTGTTTCCATAGGATTTGTCTATTTAAATTACTTAACTGGTCTTGATTTAATTTTAGTATATAGAACCTATCCAGAAACTGTCCATTTCTTTTAAATTTCCACATTTTTAGAGTATAGATTTTTGAAGTATGATCTGATGATTCTTTGGATTTCTTCAGTATCTGTTGTTATATCTCCTTTTTAATTTCTGATTTTGTTTATTTGGATATTCTCTCTCTCTCTCTGCCTTTTGGTTAATTTGGATAAAGATTTACCTATCTTGTTTATTTTCTCCAAGAACCAACTCTTTGTTTCAGTGATTCTTTCTATTGTTCTCTTTTATTGATTTCTGTCCTTAATTTGATTATTTCCTGTTGTTTAATACTCCTGGTTTAATTTGATTCTTTATATTCTAGAGCTTTTCACGTGTTTGGCAATTCACTAGTGTGGAATTTCTCCAGCTTCTTTATGTAGATGTTTAGTGCTATGAACTTTTCTCTAAACACTTCTTTCATATTATCTCATAAGTTTAGGTATGTTGCACATTTATTGTCACTGAATTCTAGGAAATTTTAATTTCTTTCTTTATTTCTTCTTTGACTCATGCATAATTCAGTTGGACATTATTCAGTTTTCGAGGTTGCAGGCTTTCTAGAATTTGTGTTGTTGCTGAAATATAACTTTAAGCCATGGTAATCAGATAAAATACAGGGTACAGGGAGTTCTTTTTTCCTTTTCTTTCTTTTCCTTTCCTTTCCTGTTTTTTTTTTTTTTTTTTTTAATCTGTGGAGATTTGCTTAGTGACTAAGTATATAGTCAGTTTTGGAGAAGGTTCCATTGTATGCAGAGAAGAAGGTATATTCTTCTGTGTTTCGATGGAATGTTCTATAGATGTCTGTTAAAACCAATTAAGTCATAACATCTGTTAGATAGTTTATTTCTCTGTTAAGTTTCTGTCTGGCAGACCTTTGCACTGGTGAGTGTAGGGTGTTGAAATTTTCTACTATTAGTGTGTGGGGTTTGATATACTGTTTACGCTATAGTAATGTTCCTTTTACAAATGTGGGTGACCTTGTATTTGGGACATATACATTCAGGATAGAGACTTCTTGATGGGTTTTTCCTGTGATGAATAAAAAATGTCCTTTATCATATCTTTTGATAACCTTTAGTTTGAAGTCCATTTTGTTAGATATTAGGATAACCATACCAGTTTGATTCTTAGTTCTATTTGCTTAAACAGTCTTTTCAAAATCCTTTACCATGAGGAAATGTCTGTCTTTGAAGTTGACGTGGGTTTCTTGTATGCAGCAGAAGGATGGATTTATTTGTCTATATATTCTGTTAGCCTGTGGGTTTTTATAGGTGGGTTGAGTCCATTGATATTAAGGGATACCATTTACCAGTGATTACTGATTCCAGTTATTTTTGGGTGTTGTTGTTGTTGTTGTTGTGTGTGTTTCCTTTTTTAGGATTGCTAGTGTGGGATTATCACTTGCCTGTGTCTCTCTTCATAGTTCTAACCTCCTTGTGTTGGAGTTTTTCTTCTAGTGCTTTCTGTAGTGCTGGATTTTTGGATAGGTATTGTTTAAACCTGGTTTTGTTATAGAAAATTTTTTTTACATGTATGGTGATTAAAATTTATGTTGGGTATAGTAGTCTGGGTTGGCTTCCACAATCTCTTAGAGTTTGCATAATGTCGGTCCAGGACCTTCTGGCTGTGAGAGTCTCTTGACATATGGTTCTAACTTCATATGTTTCTTAGTATTTTTTCCTTTGTAGCTCTTAATATTCTTTCTTTGTTCTATGTGTTTTGTGTTTTAATTATTATGTGGTAAGTGAAAATTTTAGGTTCATGTTTTGTAAGCTTCTTTTATTTTAGGTTGGGAAAGTTGTCTTCTGTGATTTTGTTGAATTTTTTTCTGTGGTTTTGAGCTAGCATTCTTTTTCTTTCATCCCTATTAATTTTAGGTTTGTTATTTTCATGGTGTCCCAGATATCCTGGACATTTTGAATTATGATTTTGTTGGCTTCAATGTTTACTTTACCAATGAATCTATTTCCTCTATCATATGTTTAACACCTTCCATCCTTTGCATTTTCTTGGTTATTCTTGGATCCATAGTTCCTGTTCATTTACCCAGAGTTTCTACTTCCAGAATTCCCTCAGTTTTTGTTTTCTTTGTTGCCACCATTTCAATTTTCAAGTCTTGTACTTGTTTGAGTGTTTTTCTTGATTTTCTTGGCTCTCTTAAGGGATTTATTGATTTCATCCAATTTTTTTGTCTTTTTTCTCCCTTTCTTTAAGGGAATTCTTCATTTCTTCTGTAAGGACCTCCATTGTCTTGATAAAGCTATTTTTAAGGTCATTTTCTTCTGTTTCTTCTACACTGGGATGTTCAGGTCTTTCTGATATATTTCTAATGGGTTCTGGTGTTGCCATATTGTCCTTGAGGTTTTTAAATGTATTCTTGTTTTGACTTCTGTGCATCTCTTCTCCCTTTGGTGCAGGCTATGTCTTTGACTCTTGGTCTGATCCTCTTAGTCCTTTCTCTCAGGCCTATCTCTCAGGCCTTTCAGTTCAGTACATATCTGTGTCCCAGGGACCTGCTGAGGTTGTAGGGAATTGGTGGGATTAATGGCAGAGTGAGGGGAGGGGCTTTTGGTGTAGCATGCCTGTAGAAGTCTTTCCTGCTGATCAATAGTATGGCTTAGATGGTGGGGGAAGAGTATCTCAGAGTTGTTTTGATTTGCATTTCTATGATAGCTAAGGATGTGAACACTTTCCTAAGTGTCTTCCAGCCTTTTTGATTTCCTCTATTGAGAATCCTGTCTTCAGTTCTGTACCCCATTCTTAAGTAAGATTATTTTTTGTGTTGTGTTGACTAGTTTCTTGAGTTTTTTGTATATTTTGGAGATTAGCCCACTGTCACAAGTAGGATCGATGAAGATCTTTTCCAAGTCTTGGGGTGTCATTTGACCTTCTCAAATGTGTCCTTTGCCTTGTAGAAGCTTCTCAGTTTTAGGAGGTCCCATGTACTAATTTCTGATCTCATTGTCTGTGCTACTGAAATTATTGTCAGGAAGCAGTCTCTTGTACCAATTTGTTCTTTTATTGCCATCTTCCCATTGCTTCTTCCAGTGGGTGCAGGTGGAGTCTCTCTCCCTCTAAGCTAATCCCCCAGTGGGCTCAGGTGGGTCAGGGATTTGATGTCTGTATCTCTGGGTTGTCCAAACTCTCTAGGAAGTCTCTCCTAAAGCAGACAAGGACTCAGGGTGGTCCCGCCTGTATAGAAGGTCTCAGGTAGAGGCAAGGCACTCTGCCAGAGGCCTGGCGATGAGGTCTCTGGCAGTGGCCTGATGATGGGAGTCAAGGATTAGTCAGGAGACAGCTCAGGGTGGTCCTGGGGGGATAGGCGAGTCTAGTATGCTCAGAGCAGATCCAGGAAGTTCCCTGGAGGTGGCAGGATTGTTGCATCTGACCTCTGGTCCAGCACTGAACCAGAGCAGTGGGGCAATGTGCTAGGTAGGGCACAAGGTAGGGGGAAAGTAGGTTTTGGATAGGGAAGTTTGTGGAACAGAGTACTAGCAATGTTCTAGCTGGGATCAGGATATAAAGGGGAGTGAGATTCAGGGCTAACCCAGGGATTTTCCAGGGAAAGGTTTAGGGGAAATTCTATGTGAACTGGTCCCAGATTCACCTTCAGCAAAGGCCCAGCGATGGAGCTCAAATAACAGGCAGGCAGAGTAGTGGTCCCATGTAGATAAGGGGTCTCTGGCAGAGACATGGAGCTCTGGCAGAGGCCTAGAGATAGGGTTCTCCATCAGTGATGGAGGTCAAAGATCAGGCAGGCAGGGATTCAGGGTGGTCCCACGGGGATAGGTGGCTCTAGTGTCAAGAGAAAATATTTTGAATAAAGACATCTGTGATTATACTTATGTTTCTTGTGTCATGCAAAAATGAAGCCACTTGCCTGACACATAATATTAAACCCAGGGTCATATATTCCCTACTTCATTTAAAGTTAGTATGGGAGGTTTAACTTTGAATCTATACATCTCACTCAGATACATATGTTAAATTTATAGGTTTCAAAATTGACACATGACTGGTGGCATGTTCTACCAGGAAATTGCATTATATTTTTATTCATGGTAAAATGAATGTACCTTTTATTCCAGTGAAAATGTAACATGTCTCATTTGTTAGATAGGTAACTGTATGATACATTGATAGACAGTAGATATATATTCATAAAATGGTTGATAGATAGATAAATAATACATTCATACATATATAAATTATAGATAGATGTTAGATAGATGCCTCTATACTATAAATTTAATATGCTCAGAACAATATTGCCATATGAAACTCAAAAATAACAGTTAGAAAATATTCTATAGACATTAGTGCCCAAGCAACTACATCATGCTTCACTACAAAGTTGAGGAATAAAAGAAGATGAATTATGACACATATATTTTTGATGCATATTTTTATCACTGCGTGTTGTGTTCTTCATCCTTTGGGGAAAATGCCTGAACTCTGTAAGTCTAGCAATCAATAGTTCTGATTTTCTAATAAAGATTGCCTAGTGAAAGTTTCCCAGAGGCAAGCATGTTAGCACCAGAAGAACACACTGTCACAGTTCAGGTTTTTGCTGGAAGTGCTTTCCCCTCTCATTTAAGAGAAGCCATATAACCTTCTCAGTACCTGGAAGTTCCTTCATGTTGCAAAGTCCAGCAAAGATACAGGAGGTGTGGAGTCCTGAGGAAAAGAAGACATGGTAATTAGGATGGGGGAAATGATGTTGTTTCAGGGAGCCATATGATTACACCCTATTGAGCACAAAATTCTATGGTGGAAGGGGAAAACAGACCTCTATGGCTTAACTCAGACAATAATATATGTTGACTACCACCAGGCTCTTAGAAAATACAGTGTCAGGTTTCTACTTTTAGTTTCTTTTGAACCTCGTGAACTATTGGTATTTCTCTGAAAGTCTAGAGGATGCTGTGAACTCTCCCTGATGAGCTCAGTTACAGTTATTTTCTAGTTAGCCTAATTATATCATAAAAATACTCAGTTTTAAAATAAAAGCTTGCTTATACCTTTCTATTGGGTCTGGAATACTTGTCATATTGTCTTGCTCCAGCTTTCATTTTCTAATATGAAGAGGAAAATAGAGAACTCTCACTTATATATCAAGGAAGGAGAGTGAACAGGGTTCACGGATCCAGCATCATTAAATGGCAGTAGCAACACTAACATCATAGTACACTGTAGAAACGATGCTGTGGAAGTTTATCAGTCTTAGTATTCTTTTCTCTGCTCATCTTGCTATCCTCCTGCTTCTTTTGAGTCTTTCTGTCCCTCTTAAAGTCAGGCAAATGAAAAATAAATCTTATAGTTTACATGTGGGTTCCACTTCCTAAAGCACAAGCTGATCTAGGGCACAAGGCACATCCATGGGTAGAGAGATTTATTCCAGGGTACTGACACAGTACCCTGAGACCGGGGGAACAATATGTAAAAATGCAATTTTAAAAATTAAGGAGCTCCTCCCTTGGGGGCAGAAAGGGGATGACATGGGAGCTGATGGGGGAGCTGGTTGGGAGGGTATAGAAACTGGTCAAATGTTACAAATTTAAATACAAAAAAATTAAATAAAAAATTAAAAGAATTCTTGAGCCAAAAAATAAGCGACATTTGCATAACCTGCTTTGAAACTACCTCACAGAGACAATTTAAGGTAAAACTGATATTCAAGGTATCAGCTTTAACCCAGCACTTACCTGATGGAAAGTGTTCTATTGGGAGTAGAAAGACATGGCTAAATTCTTCCCTCACTGTAAAAGATATCTCAGGATGTTTGAGGACTGCAGATACAATTGGCTTATAGTTGCTTTCTACTGGGAAAATAATGTTGACTTCCACGTCATTATTCCAAGTGTCTGAAACATGTAGTGTCTCTAGAAATAGGATCTTAGCTACAGGTACTGGGAGGAAACCCATAGCAAACATAATAGTCTATATTTGAGAGGAGTTTCTTTTAGGCCACCATGAACAACAAATCAAGGTAGTTTACACATATCTGACACTGTACATTTTATTAGTCTATGGTCCTTGAGGAGAGTGTTGTCATTGCAAGTGGCATAGCTATAACTTCATTTCAATTAGGCACACACATATAAATTTGTTGTGTGTGTGTGTGTGTGTGTGTGTGTGTGTGTGTGTGTGTGTGTGTTAAAACAAACACAAAATGATGTGTTTCCTTGTGGCAGTTTTTAAAACTTTTAATGTTATTTATCCCACTGCCTTCCCTTTCCCCTTGAATTATACTCCCTCTAAATTTTATAGTATTTGAGTGTGCTATGAAACCTACTTAGAGAAAAAGGAACCAATGAAACTACCTAGCTATGAAGCCTGTGAACCAAAATAAGGACCAGAACAAGAAGTCTCCAATGATTCAATAATGAGGCATGTCTGGAAAGTAGTCAATAGTAGTATAATTCAACTTAAGGCCTACTGAAAGGAGGGATTTTATATCTGGTACTGTAACTTGAGCCAACTATTTCTGGCTACTGAGGCCATTGACCCTAGAGTAAAACCTACTACTGTCAATTTACTAAACCAATATAATTACTAACTCCTTTCTAAAAAACTGCTTCTTATACCTGCAGATAAATGTAGCTCTTACACCTAATCAAAGAGCTTCCTTTTGCATCATATATATATATATATTTATTTATTTATATATATATATAAAATTTTTATATTACAACTTCTATACCTGAGGCTCACGGAACATCACAGAAGATAAAGGGAAGAAAGATTGGAAGAGCTAGAGACCCAGGACTTGAGTTATTGCTATTTTCTATGGATAACAGTGAAGTTTCACCCATTAAATCTCAAAAATATGACTGCCTAAACAGGACACACATGATGATGGAACCAGTCAACTGATATATCATCGAGGATGAGGTAGAGCTCAGAGATCTCCACCACTAGAAGAAAAATAACACGCAATTAATAGTTGCTGGGAGAGGATGAATCACTCTCCTCCAGGCACAAATGCCTGATAGGTTATCTACTCCCAAGTGATCAGCATTACATCCATTTGCATATGAGCAAGACTAAATGCACTCAGAAGATTTAATGCATACATATATAAATATAATATCTAAACAAGATGTCATTAACTTGAGAAGTATCAGGAGATTGGAAGCCCTTTCAAAAGTAACTAACACCAGCCCATCCTGTATCCTACTGGGCTCTCTGTTTCACTGCTCTGGTTGAGCACTGGGCCATAGTGAGATCTAACAAACCCTCCAACACTAAGGAACTTCCTGGATTTTCTTTGAGCACACTGGACCCAACTGTCTATGCCAGACCGCCCTGAGTCCCCACCTGCCTGATCTTTGACTCCCATCACCAAGCCTCTGCTGGAGGTGAGTCTGGGGCCAGTTTAGACAGAATCCCACCCACACCCTTCCATGGGAACTCCTGGGTTAGAACCGAATCTCACTCCTCCCTATATTCTGGCCCTAGATAGACTAGTCCCGGTACTCTGTCCCACACACTATCCCACCCAGAACCTGGCCTTCCTCCACCCTGTGTCCTACTGGGCCCATTGCTCCAGTTCTCTTATTGAGCACTGGGCCAGAGTGCTGGTCAAACAACCCCTCCACCTCCTGGAACTTCTTGGATCTCCTCTGAATACACTAGACCCACCTATCCACGCAGGTCAACCCTGAGGCCCCACCTGCCTGATCTTTGGACATTATCTCCTGTCCTCTGCCAGAGGGTCTCTGCTAGAGAAAAGAAGTCCTATAGAGCCTGGACCATCCAGAGTTACAGACATCAAACACCTGACCCACCTATGCACACTGGGAGAGCAGAATCGACAGAAAGAGACTCCACCTGCAGCCACTGGAAGAACCTATGGGAGGATGGCAATACAAGAATATACCCAACAATAGAAAAACAAGCAAGACACCCCAGAATCTAGGGACTCTACACCAACTAGATATGAACACACCAAAGCGATGAAGCAGAATAGAACAATTTAAAAAAATAACTTCATAAAAATGATAGAGGCCTTCAAAGATGATATGAGAAAATCCCTTAATGAAATGGAAGAAAAAACAAACAAAAATTGGAATAAATAAACAAATCTCCTGAAGAAAATAAGGATAGCCAAGAAAAAGCAATCAAACAGATGAAGGAATAAATTCAAACAGTTCAAGACTTGAAAAGTGGAATAGAGAAAATAAAGAAAATACAAACTGAGGGAATGCTGAAAATAGAAAAACTGGGCAAAGGATCAGGAACTACAGATGCAAGTATAAACAACAGAATACAAGAGATAGAAGAGAGAATCTCAGGTGCAGAAGATAAACTAGAGAAAATAGATTAAATAAATCCAACAAATCTTTAACACACAACATTCAAGAAATGTAATGAAACACTATAAAAAGGACAAATCTAAGAATGATAGGCACAGAAGAAGATGAGGAAGCCCAGCTAAAAAAATGCAGAAAACATATTCAACAAAATCATTGAAGAAAACTTTCCCAATCTGAAGAAGGACATGTTCATTAAAGTTCAAAGCACACTGAACAACAAACAGATTATACCAAAGAAAAAAGACCCCTGAACACATAATAATCAAAACATCTATCATACAGAATAAAGAAAGAATATTAAGAGCAGTGAAGGAAAAAGGACAAAATTATACCTGGCTTCTCCATGGAAACTCTCAAGGTTATATGTCATGGACAAGGTTCTATAAGTATTAAGAGTTCATGGATGCCAGCACAGGCTACTATACCCAGAAAAACTCTCAATCATTACAGATGGAGAAAACAAGATTTGAATGACAAAGCAAGATTTTCATAATACATATCTACAAATCCAGCCCTACAAAATTTTCTGGAAGAAAAACTCCAACCCTAAGAAGTTAACTACATTCACAAAGACATAGGCAATGGATAATCCCACTTCACCAGAACCAAAATGATAAAAAAATATCACAGCCAACAAATCTAAATCAAACAAGCATTAACAATCGATGATCCTTACTTTCCCTCAATATTAATGGTCTTAACTCGACTATAAACAGACACCGACTAACAGAATAAGTACGAAGATAGATTCCATCCTTCTGCTGCATATAAGAAACACATCCAAGCTTCAACGACAGACATTACCTCAGGGTAAATGGTTGGGAAATGATCTTCCACCCAAATGAACCCTAGAAGCAAGTTAGACTTCAAACCCAAATCAATAAAAAGAGATGAAGAAGGTTATTTTGTATTCATCACAGGAGAAATCTGTCACTACAAAGTCTTAATTGTGAACATCTATGCCCCAAATACAAAGTCACCCCCATTCGTAAAAGAAACACTATTAAAACTCAAAGCTCACATAAAACATCATACACTCATAGTGAAAGACTTCCACATCCCACTCTCATCACTACACATGACCACCAGACAGAAATTTAACAAAGAAACAAAATAATTAACAAAAGTTATGTCTCAATTGGGTTTAGCAGACATCTATAGTACATTCCATCCAAACACAAAAAATATACCTTCTTCTCAACTCCACATGGAACCTTCTCTAAAATTGAACACATACGAAGCAACATAACAAACTTCAACACATTAAAAAAAATTAAAATAGTTCCCAGTATCTTATCAGACCACCATGCTTTAAATTTGGAATACAACAACAACACAAACTGCAGGAACTCTACAACATCAGAGAAACTGACCAATGCACATAGAAGAAATAAAGAAAGAAAATAAAGACTTCTTAGAATTCAATGAGAAGGAAGAAACAAAATACCTGAATGTATGGAACACTTGAAAAGCAGTGCTATGAGGAAAGTTCATTTCACTAAGTGCTCATATTAATGAAATGGACAACAGTCATATTAGAGAATGAACAGCACAACTGAAAGCCTTAAACACAAAGAAGCAAACTCACCATGGAGGAGTAGACTCCAGAAAATAATCAATTTGAGGGCTGAATTCCACAAAGTACAAACCAGGAAAACAACAGAAAAAAGCAATGTAACAAACAAAGAGTTGGTATTTCAGGAAAATAAACAAGGTAGACAAACATTTATTTAAACTAACTAAAAAACAGAGAGAGAACATTCAAATTAACAAAATTGAAATGAAAACGGGGACGTAACAGACACTGTGGAAATCCAGATAACTGTCAAGTCATACTTTGAAAACCTGTACTCCAGAAAATTTGAAAATTCAAAGAAAATGAACAAATTACTGGATAACTACCACTTACCAAAGTACCAAAGTAAATAGAAGCAGACATCAAAAGCCTTTGAACCAAAAGAAAAAAAAAAATGAGCCCAGATGGCTTCACTGCAGAATTCAGAGAAGAGCTAATACCAATACTTCTCTAATTGTTCCACACAATAGAAGCAGAAGGCTTACTACCAAACTCTTTTTCCTAGGCCACAATTACCTCAGTACTGAAAACACACAAAGACACAATTAAGAAAGACAACTACAGACTAATAACTATCATAAACATTGATTAAAAAATATTTAATGAAATTCATGCAAATTGAATCCAAGGACACATCAGAGAAATCATCCACCATGACCAACTAGGCTTCATCCCTGGGTTGCAAGAATAGTCAACACATGAAAATCTATCAATGTGATCCACTATAAAAACTGAAAAAGAAAATCACATGATAATCTCACTAGATGCTGAAACAGCCTTTGATAAAATTCAACACCCTTTCATAATAAATGTCTTGGAGAGATTAAGGATAACAGGAACATACCTAAACAAAATAAAAGCAATGTACAGTAAACCAATAGCCAACATCAAACTGAACGGAGAGAAGCTAAATGTTATTCCTCTAACAACAGGAAAAAGACAAGGTTGCCCTCTCTCCATATCTCTTCAATATTGTCCTTGAAGTTCTTGTTAAAGCAATAATACAAGAAAAGGAGAAATTGAAAAGGAAAAATTCAAATTGTCACTATTGGCAGATGATATGATAGTTTACATAAGTGCCCCCAAAATCTCTAACAGTGAACTCCTAGAGCAGATAAACACCTTCAGCATACTAGCAGGATACAAATAAAACTCACTCAAAATTTACTAGCCCTACTATATACAGAAAAAAGGGGGCTGAGACAGAGAATCGTCAATCTTTACAATAACAACAAACCATATAAAGTGTCTTGGGGTAATGCTTACCAAACAAGTTTAAGAACTATATAGCAAGAAGTTTGTGTCTTTAAATAAAGAACTAAAGAAGATGTGAGAAAATGGAAATAATCCTCATGCTCTTGGATAGGTGGGATAAACATAGTTAAAATGGCAATCTTGCCAAAACAATCAACAGATTCAATGCAATCCCCGTCAAAGTCCCAGAACAATTCTTCACTGAACTTGAAAGGAAAATAATCAACTTTATATGGAAAAACAAAAGTCCTAGGATAGCCAAAACAACCATGTACAATAAAGGAACTTCAAGAGGCATCACCATCCCTGACTTCAAGCTCTACTACAGAGCTGTAGTCCTGAAAACAGCTTAGTATTGGCACAAAAATAGACAGGTAGACCAACAGAATTGAATCCAAAATCTTGATATTAACCATCACACCTATGAACACCTGATTCTTCAAGAAACAGCTAAAAGTATACAATGATAGAGGGAAACTATCTTCAACAAATGGTTTTGGCACAATTGGATGATGGTGTGGTGAGGACTGCTGATAGACCCATGTCTATCTCCATGCACAAAACTGAAGTCCAAGTGGATCAAAGACATCAACATAAATCCACCCACACTGAAGCCCTTAGAAGAGAAAATGTAAGGGACCCTTGAACAAATTGGTACAAGAGATCACTTTCTGAATGTAACACAAAAGCACAGACACTGAGATCAATAATTAATAAATGGGACCACCTCAAACTGAGAAGCTTCTATAAAGCAAAGGACACAGTTGAAAAGAGCAATCAGCAGCCCACAGACTTGGAAAAGATCTTCACCAACACAACACTTGACAGAGGGAAGATCTCAAATTTATACAAAGAACTCAAGAAACTAGTCAACAAAACATCAAGTAACCCTATTAAACAATAGGTTACAGAACTGAAGGCAGAATTCTCAATAGAAGAAATAAGAAAGGCTGAAAGACACTTAAGAAAGTGCTCAACATCCTTAGCTATCAGGGAAATGGAAACCAAAATAACTCTGAGATACCATCTTACTTTTGACAGACTAGCTAAAATTAGAAACACCAATAACAACTTATGTTGGAGAGGATTTAGAAAAAGGGGCACACTCCTACATTGCTGGTGGGAGTGAAAATTTTTACATCCACTTTGGAGTTCAGTATGGTGGGAATCAGTCTACCACAGGAACCGGCAATTCTCCTTTTAGGTATGGATCCACATCCATGCAATAAGGACGTCTGTTTAACTATGTTCTTAGCAGCATTCTTTGTAATAGCAACAACCTGAAAGCACTTAGATGCCCCCCAACTGAAGAATGGAGAGGAAGATGTGGCACATTTACACAATGGAATGCTAATCTGCAAAAAAAAATTTAAGAGGAACATGGTATGTACTCACCCACATATGGATTTTAGGCATCGAGCAAAGGATCACCAACCTATAATTCACATTGCCAGAGAAACTAAGATATAAGGAGGATTCTAAGAAATTCGTATAACGTCCTTCACAGAAGGAGAAAGGGACAAGATTTCCTGAGCATATTGGAAGTGGGAGACCAGTGAGTTGAGAGGGATCTAGGAGAAAGAAGGAGAGGAGAGAATATGGGTCTAGGAAGATTGAGTCAGGGGAGGAATAGCAGAGAGAAAAAATATGAGGTGACTACAAAGAAATGTACAGAGACCTACAAGGATAACCCCAACTATCAATCTGAGCAACAGTGGAAAGGTTTCCTGAAATGCCCTTCCTGGATAATGAGATTAATGAGTAACTTATCTACCATCATAGAGTCCTCATCCAGTAGCTAATGGAAACAGAAGCAGACACCCATAGCTAACCACAGAGCAGAACTAGAATCCACATGCAGAAAGGGAGGACTGATAAGAAAATGGTGACAAGACCAGGCTACAGAAACCCACAGAGACAGCTGACCTGAACAAGTAGGAGCTAATGGGCCCCCCAGACTGATAACTGGGAAACCAGCATTGGACTGACTCAGAACTCCTGGACATGAGTCTCAATTAGAAGACCTGGGCAACCTAAGGTGTCTCTGACAGTGGAACCAGGATGTATCCCTGGAGCACAAAAGAACTTTGGGATCACATTTCCCATGGAGGGAGGTTCTAGTCCCTACTCCAAATGACTTGACAGATTTTGTTGATCCCTCCTGGAAGGCATCGTTCTCCCTGTGGAGTGGTGGTGGGAATGGGATATGATTTTTGTTTGGGGGCATGGGAGGGAGGGTGGAAGTGAGAGATAAAGGGTGAGTAGGAAGGAGGGAGGGAAAAAGGAAGAGGGAGAGTGTGGGGGAGGACAGGGAACTAGAATTGGTTGTTACAAGTAGGTTTTTCCCGTGGCTGGTCGCCTGGTCCCACTCTTTGTTCCTCCCCGCTAGCTGTCTGGTCCCACCGCTGCACCAGCCCCAAATTACACGCAGAGACTCTGTATTTGATAAAATTCTGTTGTCCAGTTACTATCATTTCTTATCAGCTAGCACTGTCTTAATGATTAACCCATTTCTACTTATCTAAGTATTTCCACATGGTCATCTTATCAGACAGCCATCTGGTGTGCTGTTCTCTTTAGGCTCTCCATGCTGATTCCTCTTTACTCCTTCCTCTTTCTTCCTAGTCTCCTAGCCCCACCTATCTTGCTTTCCTATTGGCCAACAGTGCTTTATTTATAAATGGGAAACTAATTTATAGAACAACATCTCCCATCAATCGATATGTAAAATAAGGAAAAAATAAAGAGGAATAATATAGTGTAATCGAGTTTTTAGGTATGAAAGCATTGTCAAACATTATGGAAGGTAGAAAAGGCATTTCTGTCTCTGAATGTTAAGACAAACCCTGTAAGAAATACAGTTGAATTGGCCATTAAAACCAGAAATGGCCTGAAAAAGATAAGTAACTTACAACCAAGGGGTTGTACAAATATTTGGTTTGCATGGCTACTTGGTGTTAAAGGTGTCCTTACACATAGTCAATTTATTGTATTTGTCTCAGACAGACATAACATTAAACTACATAGTCGGAGATTGAAGCAGGCCTAACAGAAATGTCCTAAAGAGACACATTTGCCTCTCAATCTGACTATCAGAATGTATTAAAATATTGGGCCAAAAAGAGATGAGAATTTCCCCAGGAATTATGCTGGGGAGAATAAAAACACACCACCTGGAGTAGAAATTCATCTCCCTGAAAGGGACTACATGTGTAACAACTTGACACACTGATTTGCAGAGTGAGACTGGAGTTCTGACAATGTCAGGGGTAGGCAGGGTGACACCTTGTTTGAGACTGCTTAGACAGGTATCTTTCATCATCTATTTAAAATTGAATGTCACTCCAAGTATCCAGAAAATGGACTTGGTGGATTAACCAAATCGCTTTCATTTTTTTCTCTTTCCAACATCCCCATAATTACAAATGTTCTTTCTGCTTTACTGAAATCAAACAACTACAGCATTAAGTTTATTGAAAATGTCAGGGGTAGGCAGGTTGACACCTTGTTTGAGACTGCTTAGACAGGTATCTTTCATCATCTATTTAAAATTGAATGTCACTCCAAGTATCCAGAAAATGGCCTTGGTGGATTAACCAAATCGCTTTCATTTTTTTCTCTTTCCAACATCCCCATAATTACAAATGTTCTTTCTGCTTTACTGAAATCAAACAACTACAGCATTAAGTTTATTGAATCTTATAACATAAACAAATTAACAGGTAAAATAGATGAAAAATAATAATGAAGAATGAACATTTATGCTTGAAGTGAAGGTCTTGGCCATTAAAAACAAATAACAATAACTACAGTAGCTCACTGCCATGCTGTTATAGATCCAGAACCATTAGAGGTTTTGACCCATAATGAGCTTCTGCTACTGGTTCATGTTAGAAAATAGAAAAAAAAAAAGACTTAAAATAAAATGGAAACACTCCAAATCATGTGATGCTTGCAATGCAGCCCCAGGTGACACTTTGGGTACCCCATCTCTGATGAATACTTTATATGCACATTTGGAAAATTTTAAACTCAACTCTTTCTTGTTTAACTTTTCCA
Organism: Cricetiscus sungorus; assembly: GCA_030556225.1. Taxonomy (NCBI): domain Eukaryota; kingdom Metazoa; phylum Chordata; class Mammalia; order Rodentia; family Cricetidae; genus Cricetiscus; species Cricetiscus sungorus. The sequence goes on along the minus strand of JANBXA010000253.1, from coordinate 205,276 downwards.
CAATAAAGTTACAGAAACAGTTTGTGTGCTAATGTGCACAAGATAACACATAGTATGCAGCATATTAATATGAAATATATTTGTTTAAATTAGGAACAATTTTTTTACTTGTCAATAACAATTTCCTCTCCCTACCCTCCTCCCTTGCCATCCACTAAACCCCTATCCTGTTTGCTTTCTGATCCCCAGGAGAGTGAGGTCTTGCATGAGGGATCTTCAGAGTCTGTCATATTGTAAGACTCTCAGAATGAGGAGTCTCCCCGTTTTGGCCGGTAACCCCAAGAACTCAATGTCCAGTCCAGTTGATGCAACATGCAAGAGGCTTTAATGAACTGGAAAACGTTTGTGCAAATGGGCTCCCTCAGCACACAGGCTAGAGAAGTCACATTTTCTGGGCGCGGGTACTTTTAAAGGAAAAAAAAACCACAAGCTTAGGGTGGGGCTGTGACCCCATGTCCATTGAGTACTTGACAGTCATGGGTTCTCCCTTTGAGACTGGATGGTCTTACTGTTCTGATCAGCAGACTTTAGGGCCTCGGGGTGTGCTAATTAATTGTGTCTGGGCAAACTGGAGTTGCAACTATCTCTTTGTTTCTTGAGGAGCCTATTTACTACCTGCTGACACACTGAAGGGAGGGGCAGTGAACTTCTGGTATCCTGCTATTTTGGGGCCATGTGAGGGAAAGTTTCTGGTGGTTAGCAAATTCCAGGGAACTGATAGTGGTCTGGGTTAGCTTTCCAGGTCAGACTGTCCTTCATTTTAAATGGGGGGTTTCCTTAGCTTTAGTTTTGGTCTTTAATTTTCCGCTTTTTCTTTTGTCAATAGTTCTAATCTTAGAACTAGGGAAATTAAGAGCCAACCCCCTCTTGCCTCAGGAGGCTCCCTTACAGTTGTCTGAATTCTATACTCTGGACTGCACTCACTTGTTTCTTAACAAAAGTAACATTTTTTTCTAACAGTAAGCAGCAAGAGAGGCATAAAAATGAGTAGTTATAAGAGGCTGTCCCTGGGTCCTATGTCCTCAAGTGGCATGGAGGTGGGTCCAGGGTAGGAGGAGGGCATATTCTGGACCAGCCACAAAGTGGGCCTTTTAACTAAGTTTTCTGTGTGGTGACATCTCTCCAACTTGGAAGCATTGTGGGACTTTCAAATCTCCTTTTACCATGTAGGACTCCCGGAACTGCTTCCATGCTTGCTGTCTCACCCACTCGAGCACCTTGAGCCTAGCAAACAGAGGCTGGGAGAACAGCACATCAACATAGTGAAGGAAGCCCCCAATTTTAAACTCTGAAAAGCACAGAGGGTAGGAGAGCTATTTGATCATTAGTGCCAGTCTCCGCTGTCAATTTAGAGAAGGTCTCTTAAATGGTTTTATCTATCCTTTTTACCTGAGCTTTGGGGTCTGCATGCACAATGTAATTTTAATCAATTCCCAATATCTTGGCCAGTCCCTGACTGACCTGGGCAACAAAAACTGGACCATTGTCTGATCTTACTACCTTAGTAATTTTAATTTTTAGTAAATTTTTTAGCCATCACGTTTGAGGCAGCCTTTTTTGTTTATCGATAGCCCCATGCACATGTACAGTTGCAAAAGCATAACTGCTGCCAATGTAGATGTTTATGGACTTTTCTTCAGCCATGAGCCATGCAGGTTTTCGTTCACTGCTGCCACCCCAGCCCTTTCTTTATGTTTTACACCATAACTGCTCTAGTGAACCAGGTCAGCGCCTCCCTGGCCAACAGAATGCCTGTAATATCTTTGTGAACCCGTCTCTTCAACTAAGAGTTGATGGCAGTCATGAGTCACTGGTTCATCAGGCTCCTCAGGCAGAAGAATGGCAGGATGAGGGTGGCTGGTGGAGCAAACGCAGTCCTCTTGGTGAGGATTTGCAGGCTTTGGTAGTGAGTCATGCAGGCGTTGGTCATCCATCAATCTGGGGTCTGCCGGATAATGGACAATGCTCTCCAATGCATAGGGGTCTATTCTTTGACCAGTACAGTCACTGCCACGATAGCTTTTAGACAGCCAGGCCATCCCCTGGCTACAGGATCAAGCTTCTTTGACAGATTAGCAACTGGTCTGTTCCAGGGCCCAAGGGATTTGGTCAAATCTCCCCAGGCTACTTCCCTATGTTCATCCACATAAAGGGTAAAACGTTTAGTTACATCTGTGGGTAGAGTGGAGCTACTAAGTCCATGAATCCTGCGATCCATAGCCTGCAAAACTCAGATGTCCCCAGAAATTCTCTTACTTTTCTGGCCATGGTTGGGGCCATTATCTGGACAAAAGTTCACCTCTGAGCCTCTGTCAGACATTTTTGCCCATCCTGTAAACTGTACCCCAGGTACGTTACCTCTCTTCTGCAAATCTGGGCCTTTTTGGCTGAGGCTCGATAACCTAGGTCAGACAATTCCAGCAGCAGCACTTTTGTTCTTTCTAAGCAGTCATGTTGGGTGGCTCCTGCTAGAAGTAGGTTATCCACATACTGGAAGAGGGTCATCTGGGGGTGTTTGATCCCTAAGTTGGCCAAATCTTTATGAAGTGCCTCATCAAAGATGGTCAGGGAATTTTAAACCCTTGGGGCCCTCATTTGGAGCAGGGCCTAGGCCCTCCCCCATGTGTCTAGGCTGAAAGAATATCCCTCTATATGGAATGTGCTCCCAAAGTCCATTTGTATACTAGGGATAAATACTGATTCACTACTAGAGGCCCCACAAATTGCCCAGGCCTCCTAACTGATACTCACTTCAGGATGTCTGCTCAGTCCTATGCTGGTTTCCCAGCTATCAGACTAGAGTCCATGAGTTCCCACTTGTTCAGGTCAGCAGTTTCTGTGGGTTTCTCTAGTCTGGTCTTGACCTCTTTGGTTGTCACCCTTCCCTGTCTGCAACTGGATTCCAGAAGATCAGCTGTTGGTGTCTGCTTCTGTTTCCATCAGATACTTATTGGTTGAAGGCTCTAGGATGGCTCATAAGATAATCATCAATCTCGTTATTGGTGAAAGACATCTAAGGTAGCCTCTCCACTATTTCTTAAATTGTTAGTATGAGTCATACTTGTGGTCTCTGGATATTTCCCTAGTTCCAGATTTCTCTTTAAACCTATAAAGACTCTCTCTATTATGGTATATCTTTTCTTGCCTTCCTCTATTCTTCCCCCAAGTTATTCTTCCTGCTCCCTCATGTTCTCCTCTCCCATCCTCTTATTGCCTTTTCTTTCTCCTAACTACCTACTCTCTCCCCTTCTGCTCCCAAATTGCTCAGTATATCTTGTCCCTTTCCCTTTCTGGGGGGACATTGTATGACTCTCTTAGGTTACTTCTTTTTTCCTATCTTCTCTGGCCATATACTATAGCCTGTTGATCCTTTGCTTTATGTCTAAAATCCATATATGAGCCAGTACATACCAAATTCCTTTTGTGAGCTGGTTACCTCACTGTGGATGGTATCCTCTAGTTCCATCTATTAGCCTGAGAATTTCAAGATTTTTTTCACTGAGTAGTATTCCATTGTATAAATGTACCATTCTTTATTCATTCTTAAGTTGAGGGGCATCTAGGTTGCTTCTAGGTTCTTGCCATTACAAATAATACTACCTTGAACAGATGTGATTGTTGCATGAATGTGTATTTTTTTTTGGGTATATGCCTAAAAGTTGAATTGATGGACCTTGATGTAGACTGATTCCTACTTTCCTAAGGAAATGCTATGCTGATTTCCAAAGTAGCTCTAGGAGTTTGCACTCCCACTAGTAGGGGAGGAGTGTTCCCCTTTCTCCAGATCCTTTCCTGCATACACTATCCTTGGTTTTTTAATTTTAGCCATTCTAACAGGAGTAAGATGATACCCAAGAGTTGTTTTCATTTGCATTTCCCTGATAGCTAAGGATGTTAAACACTTTCTTAAGTGTCTTTCAGCCATTTTAGATTCTTCTATTGAGAATTCTCCATTTGGTTCTATAACGCAGGTTTTAATTAGGTTTTTTGTGAATATTTCTTGCATATTTTTGTATATTTTGAGATCAACACTCTTTCAGATGTGGTGTTGGTGAAGATCTATTCCATTCTGTGGGCTTCCATTTTGTCTTATTGACTGTGCCTTTTGACTTATAGAAGCTTTTTAGTTTCAGGAGGTCCCATTTATTAATTTTCAATCTTTTGTCTGAGCAACTAGTATTATGTTGAGGAAGTGGTCTCCTATACTAATTTGTTAATTTGTTCAAGGTTACCTCCCACATTCTCTTCTAAGAGGTCCGGTGTGGCTGGATTTATGCTGAGGTATTTGATCCATTTTGACTTAAGTTTTGTGCATAGCAATAGATATGGATCTATCTGCAGTCTTCTACCACCAGCATCACTTATGCCAGCATCATTTGTTGAAGATGCTCTTTTCTTTTTCCATTGTATCATTAGCTTCTTTGTCAAAGTAACAACTCTTTGTTACATTGATTCTTTGTATTGTTTTCTTTGTTTCTACTTTATTTATTCACCCCTCAGTTTTATTTCCAGGCCTCTACTCCTCCAGGTAGTTTGCTTCTTTTGTTCTAGAGATTTCAGTTGTTCTCTAATATGACTATTCTTCAGTTTCTTCATGTGGTCACTTAATGCTATGAACTCTCCTCTAAGTACTGTTTTGAAAGTGTCCCATAAGTTTGGGTATGCTGTGTCCTCATTATCATTGAATTCAAGGAAGTCTGTACTTCTTTCTTCCTTGACCTAGAAATTGTGCAATTGTGCATGGGTTTGTGTGGTTTCTACTATTTGTGCTGTTGTTGAATTCTGACTTTAAAGTATGGCGATAAGATACAGGGAGTTATTCCAATTGTGTGTGTGTGTGTGTGTGTGTGTGTGTGTGTGTGTGTTGTGTGCCTGCTATGTTGCCAAGTATATGGTCAATTTTATAGATGCTTCGATGTGGTGCTGAGAAGAAGGTATATTCTTTTGTATTTGGATGGAATGTTCTATAAATATCTGTTAACTCAATTGGGTCATAACTTCTGTTAGTTTCTGTTTCTTTTTTAAGTTTCTTTCTGGTGGACTTGTCTAGTGGTGAGAGTGAGATGTTGAAATATCCTACTATAGATATTGAATTTTTATGAGATTTGAGTTTTAGTAATGTTCCTTTTATGAATGTGGGTGCCTTTGTATTTTGGACATAGATGTTCAGAATTGAGACTTCATCCTGATGGATTTCTTCCTGTTATGGATATGAAATGACCTTCTTCATCTCTTTCAATTGATTTTAGTTTGAAGTCTAATTTGTTTCTTGGATCCATTTTATTGGAAAATCTTTTCTAAACCCTTAAATATGAGTTAACATCTGCTTTTGAAGTTGATATGTGTTTCTAGTATGCAGCAGAAGGATGGATTCTGTCTTCATATCTATTCTGTTAGACTGCGTCTTTTTATCAGCTAGTTAAGACCGATAATATTGATGGAAATTAAGGACCATTGATTGTTAATCTTTTTTGTTTTGGGATTGTTGTTGGTGGTTGTATTGTGTGTAGATTTACCTGGTTTTTTCTACTGGAATTTGGTAAAGTGGAATTATCTATTGCCCATGTTTTTGTGAGTGTAATTAACTTCCTTAGGGTGAAGTTTACCTTCCAGTAATTTTTTTGTAGGCCTGGATTGGTGGGTAGGTATTTTTAAATTTGGTTTTGTTGTGGAATATCTTGTTTTTGCCATCTATAGTGATTGAAAGCTTTGGTGGGTATATTAATCTGGGCTGGCATTCATGGTATCTTAGTGTTTGTAGAATATCTATCCAGGACCTTTTGGCTTTCAGAGATTCCATGGAAAAATCAGGAGTGAATCTGATAAGTTTGCCTTTATGTTTACTTGGACTTTTTCCTTCATTATATATGTTTTTTGTTTTGATTATTGTGTAATGAGGGTATTTATTTTTTGCTCTACTGTATTTAGTGTTCTATAAGCTTCTTATAAATTCATTGGCAAGTCTTTCTTTAGTTTGGAAAAGTTTTCTTTTATGATTTTGTTTAATATATTTTCTGCACCTTTGAGTTAAGTTTCTTTACCTTCTATATTTATTATTCTTAGGTTTGGCCTTTGTACGTCGTCCCATATTTCTTGGATATTTTGTGTTAGGGATTTGTTAGACTTTAGATTTTCTTTGGTTGATGAATCCATTTCTCTTAATGTATCTTCAGTGCCTGAGATTGTCTCTTCCATTTCTTGTATTCTGTTAGTTATACTTGTATCTGTAGTCTCTGTGAAGCAATGGCAATAGAGTAATTTTGGGTTTTTTCTACATACCAGAATAAGTCTGATGCCTCCATCCTTTATGAGCAAATGTTTTCCAAGTTCTCATCTTCATCAATGGGTTGTGCATCCTCAACTCCTTCATGTGGGCTTCATACATCTTTGTCACTGAAAAGAAACACAAATGTCTGTGACTATGTTAACTTTCCACTGAGACATTATTCCACAGTGCAAGTGAGGGCCTCTTCATGAATACCCATATCCTCTTAGTACCCACATATAGAATTACATTCACACTACCTCTACAGTCACAGAGAGGTTTCTGTGTTGTGTTTGATTATGAAGAAAGAATGGGTTTCTGAGAGTAGAGGCAGAGAACTTATCTTATTCACCTTAAGGGAAGAATGCTGCTTATGAATAAACCAAGGTAGTGCACACTTAAAAATAAAGGGTACATTACAATTTGGGATCAATGAGTTCTGTGAATAAATAAATATAGTTTAGAATGGCAGTTTCATGCAAGACTAGCCCTCTTTCACTTCCTTGTATTTATGAAGATTAATTCACAGCAAGATCTTTGCCATTTATTTCTTCTGGATGGTCTTTTCTTTGTGTTTTTCTGAGTACTCATTTGACAGCTTCCAGACACAGTTCAGATACACCTCCTCATAGATCATTCCTTACCTAGGTAATTGAAGCTCTCTCTTTGTATGTGCCTCTGTGTAACATTGCCCTAATTGATGTCATCTTAACACTATACAACATTTTTTGTTTGTTAATGGTTATCACTCATGTACTGTTTAAAATCACCTCTATTCACCACTATATTCACGGCTAAGGTAATTCCTGACAGAGAGTTGCTGCATAACTTGATTTGACTTGATTGAATAGTTTAGGATTGTTCAGTAGTTCTATAGAAATATTAGAATTTTACTGGCTAGTGGAAGACACATGGTCACAATTGTACTTCAGAGAAATCATGTTTGTGGCAATATGTAGTCTATATTTGAAGATATATCTTGAGGTGATGAGGTTAAAAGGATGGTACATCCTCACTTTCCTGCATGGTGTTGATAAAGCTGCTTAAATTACTAATTCTCATACAATGCAATAGCTGTGCAAACCAGGACAAGGTTTTAAGGTGGCAGTGTCTATTCTTTCATTACAGGTTCAATATTACACACACACACACACACACACACACACACACACACACACACACACACACATTTCCAAAGCAGGTATTAGATAAATATTTTTATAAATTTTAGCACGTCTTTCCCCCTTCATCATAGTGGTTAAAGGCTATCACATGGTGATATGCATTCCTGGAAAATAAGCCAACTATTAAGCAAAGCACCTAAGCACTTTAACCCATACAACACACATTGCCTTGGGATTTGTTACTTGTTCTATTTATTGAGGGAAAAAAGTGGTGAAGGCTGTTTTAAAACTTTGTGCCTTTAGGTGGGTTGCCTTTATAATCCAGAATCCTAATGAATGATAATAATAATGATTAGTATAATGATAATCAAATCAAAATCATGGAAGTATGTTTAAAAGGCTTAAAGTGAGTTTCCTGCTGAGATGATAAAAAGAGTTTTCTAAGGCCAAGTAGAGAGCTAAAATTCTACATGGTCCAATTAACTTCACACAGAGACAAGAAAGAAAAAAAAAGGACTCATTCATGTCCCTATGCCTTATTCTTACCTCTGTACCACCACAACAAATTATGCATGTAATTATTGAGCGCTAATGTGTTAGTTGTTAATGGTTGTAAACTATTTACAAACACACACCATGGCCAATGGGAACCAGAAAAAGGAGCACATATAAGTCAGTGAAACTGCCAGGCTGTGGGGGCAGATGCCAGCATAAACTGTACAGAAAATAATCACATTTCTTCAGTGTGCAAGAGCTGAGGACTTGTTATAAATGTTCACTTATTTGTCTTTAACTTAGATCTATGGGTGTGAGCACACATGAGCATGTATGCACCACACTTTGGCAAGAGCCTGAAAGGCCAGAAGAGAACATTAAATACCCTGGAAATGTGGCTGTGTGCAATTACAAGCAGCTATGTTGAGCTGAGAACCAAACCAGAGTCCTCTACAAGTGTCTTAACCTCTCAACCATCCCTCCAGCACCCATGACATATTTTTGTATCTCTGTCTGTCTTCCCCTATCTATCTCATTATGTAATAAATGTTATTGGAAAATAGAGATAACATATTTGCTTTATACCAGTTTCCCTATCATCTTTGGTCCTCCCCATTGGTTTTATATTATGAGAGGTAGATATGATGGCACATGTTCTCCACTTACAACCTATTGGTATCTCTCAAGAAATACTGGGAAAAACTAACCTCCAAAACCTTGCTGAGTTCATACATGCCCTGCTTAATATTTCAGAAATTTTCTCAACCTGTCTACTTTACACCTCACAAAGCATTAAAATCAGTCTCACACATGCCATCCTCCTCTCAACTGCTTGTCTATCTTCACGATAACTTCACTTTCCTATTATTCACTCCTAATGACCTAATTACATGACTATATAACCATACCTGAGATCATTCAAATCTAAAATCATGTGTATTCCTGTGCTCTTCAATAGCTCAGTGTTACCAAATCACAACCACCACTGAATTCCACTGAAGTCTATGATAAGTTATTAAACAAAAAGGCAATTATATTAGTTAGATTTCCATTATAATGACAAAATATGAATTAGGTAATCCCTTAAGAGAATAAGTGCTACTTAGTTTCACAGTATTTTTTGTCTTATTTCTTTGTATCTGTACTGAGAATATGGCACACAGAAGCTAACAATTGGCTTTTGCCTGAGTACAAGAGAGAAAGAGGAAGGGTTTGGATTCTTCCTATCTTCTTCAAAAGTGTGCCTCCAAATGTATAACTGTCACAAACACCCAGCTCTTTAGGGTTATACCTTCTTCCCATAATGCCACAAACCTGGCACACATGGACCTTTGGGATACATTTTGCATCCCCAAAAGCAACACCAGTATGGAACAACGTGTATAAGACTATTTCCTGTTGACCAAGGAATAAATCATGAAGCTGTTTTTATATTTACAGATTAAATATTTTTAGAAATATATAAAAAGGTAATATCCAAAATGAAGTAATAAAGTGAGAGGCAAATTTTTTTAAACATTTATGTATTTTATGCTGGACATAATTATACATGCCTTTTTAAAAAATGAAAACAAACATTTATAAACAATATTTGGGAATTTGGGCGTCGTTCTTTACAAACTACTTCCTGCTGGTAGGGGGCGCTGTCATGGGGGAATCCTAAGAAGATGCAGAAATGCTGGCTGTAGTGGTCTGCAAGGCTGCATTGTCCCATTGATATTGCTTCAGAGGGTCTTGCTCAATCAAATCACATTAGTCTGGAAGGAACCCTCAACTTTTCATTTTCTGTGAAAACAAAATGAGAAATCCTTTTCCCCAGTAACTTGTCCTTTGTCTTAAATTTTGAAGTGAAAGGATATATATATATATATATATATGTGTGTGTGTGTGTGTGTGTGTGTGTGTGTGTTGAATTAATCCAGCAGCGTTTTTTCCTTCTTTATTTTTTTATTAATAATATAATTTAAGAATTTTACATGTGGATCCCAGTATTTTCTTCCTTCCTCCCTCCAACCCTCCCTTCCTCCCACCTACTCTCCCTCCCTCTTACCCTATTTACCCTGTGACATGCACCTTGGCCACCCTCACATCCCATAACCCACCCCCATTCCACTTGTAGGGCTATGCTATCCAGGTTGGGTCATGTAAATCTGTCAAGTCATTTGAAGTAGGGACTAGGACTTCTCTCCTGTCTCTAGGTTAAGGGGGTATCCCTTCATGGGGGATGTGTCCACAAGGTCCTTTTTTGCACCAAAAATAGATCTTGTTTCTACTGTCTGAGGTCCCCCAGACTGCTCAGTTCTTCTAGCTGAGACCCATATTCAGGGGGTCTGAGTCAGTCCCATGCTGGGTTCCTAGCCATCAGTCTGGGGGAGCCCAATCTCCTCCTTGTCCAGGTCAGCTGTCTTTGTGAGTTTATGCAACCTGGTCTTGTCCCCTCTCTCTGCATATGGATTCTAGTTCGACTCAGTGTTTGGTTATGGGTGTTTGCTACTGTTTTCAACAGGTACTAGATTAGAACTCCATGATGGTGGATAATTTAGTTGATGATCTCACTATCAGGGAAGGGCATTTATGGTAGCCTTTCCATGGTTGCTCGAATTATTAGTTGGAGTTGGTCTTGTAGTTCTCTAGACCTTTCTTTAGGTTCAGTTTTCTCTTCAAACCAATAATGGCTCCCTTTTTTATGTCCCTCCCCCCTCTCACCCTGACTCAATTTATCTAGTCACATGTGTTTTCCTCTCCTCCCCATCTCTTTCTTCTAGTTCTCTCTCCATTCACTGTCCCCCCCCATTTGCCATGTGCTCTGGGGGACTTATCCCTTCTCCCTTTTGTGAGGGACCATATATGAATCTCTTAGAATACACCTTGCATCCAAGTTCATCTGGTGGTGTGTATTATAGGCTGGTTATCTATAGCTCTATGTCTAAAGTCCATATATGAGTGAGTACATACCCTGTTCCTCTTTTTGTGACTGGGGTACTTCATTCAGGATGGTTTCTTCAAGTTCCATCCACTTGCCTGTGAATTTCAAGATTCCGATATTTTTATCTGCAGAGTAGTATTCCATTGTGTATATGTGCCACATCTTCTTTATCCATTCTTCAGTTGAGGGGCATCTAGATTTCTTCCAGGTTCTTGCTATTACAAATAATTCTGCTATGAACATAGTTGATCACATGTCTTTGTTGCAATGAATGTTGGTCATTTGGGTATATACCTAAGAGTAGAATTGCTGGGTCCTGTGGTAAGCTAATTCCCATTTTCCTGAGGAACCGCCATACTGATCTCCGACATGGCTGTACAAGTTTGCACTCCCACCAGAAGTGAAGGAGTGTTTTCCTTTCTCCAAATCCTCCCTAGCATAAGTTGTCATTGGTGTTTCTAATTTTAGCCATTCTGGCAGGAGTAAGATGGTATCTCAAAGTTGTTTTAATTTGAATTTCCCTGACAGCTAAGGATGTTGAACATTTTCTTAAGTGTCTTTCAGCCTCTTTGATTTCCTCTATTGAGAATTCTTTCTTCAATTCTGTACCCCATTTTTTAATAGGGCTATTTAGTGTTTTGTTGACTAGTTTCTTGAGTTCTTTGTATATTTTGGAGATCAGCTCTTGTCAGACGCAGGATTGGTAAAAATTTTTTCGCAATCTGTGGGCAGCTGTTTGGTCTTGTCAACTGTGTCTTTTGCATTACAGAGCTTCTAAGTTTGAGGAAGTCCCACTTATTAATTGTTTATTTCAGTGTCTGTGCTACTGGAATTATGTTCAGGAAGTGGTCTCCTATACCAATTTGTTCAAGGGTACCTCCTACTTTCTCTTCTAAGAGGTTCAGTGTGGCTGGATTTATGTTGAGGTCTTTGAAGCACTTGGACTTGAGTTTTGTGCATGGCGATAGACATGGGTCTATCTGCAGTATTCTACACACCATAAACTAATTGTGCCAGAACATTTGTTGAAGATGCTTCCCTCCCATTGTATTTTTTTAGCTGTTTTGTTGAAAATACAGTGTTCGTAGGTGTGTGGATTAATATCGGGATTTTTGATTCGATTCCATTGGTGTACCTGCCAATTTTTTTGCATATACCAGGCTGTTTTCAGGACTATAGCTCTGTAGTAGAGCTTAAAGTCAGGGATGGTGATGCCTCCTGAAGTTCTTTTACTGTTCAGGGTTGTTTTGGCTATCCTGGGTCTTTTATTTTTTCATACAAAGTTAATTATTATCCTTTCAAGCTAAGTGAAGAATTATGCTGGCATTTTAATGGGGATTGATTTGAATCTGTAGATTGCTTTTGGCAGAATTGCCATTTTTAATATATTTATCCTTCCAATAAAAGAGCATGGGAGATCTTTCCATTTCCTGGTATCTTCTTTAATTTCTTTCTTTAAAGATACAAAGTTCTTATTGTAAAGGTCTTTCACGTGTTTGGTAAGAGTTACCCTGAGATATTTTCTGATGTTTATGGCTATTGTAATGGGTGATCTTTCTCTGATTTTTTTTCTCAGCCTCTTTGTCACTACTGATTTTTTTGGGGTTTATCTTGTGTCCTGCTAGTTTGCTGAAAGTGTTTATCAGCTGTAGGAGTTCCCTGGTAGAGTTTATTGGGTCGTTTATGTAAACTATAATATCATCTGCAAATAGAGACAGTTTGACTTCTTCCTTTCCAATTTGGATCCGCTTGATCTACTTTTGTTGTCTTATAGCTTTAGCTAGAACTTCAAGTACAATATTGAAGAGATATGGAGAGAGAGGACAGCCTTGTCTTGTTCCTGATTTTAGAGGAATTGCCTTAAGATTCTCTCCATTCAGTTTGATGTTTGCTTTTGGTTTACTTTATATTGCTTTTATTATGTTTAGGCATATTCCTTTTATCCCTGATCACTCTAGAACCTTTATCATGAAAGGGTGGTGAATTTTGTCGAATGCTTTTTCAGCATCTAGGGAGATGATCATATGGTTTTTCTTTTTCAGTTTGTTTATATGGTGGATCACATTCATAGATTTATGTATGTTAAATCATCCTTGCAACCCAGGGATGATATACTTGGTCATGGTGGATGATTTCTCTGATGTATTCTAGGATTCAGTTTGACAGTATTTTATTGAATATTTTTTCATCAATGTTCATCAGGGATATTGGTCTGTAGTTTTCTTTCTTAGTTGTATCTTTGTGAGGCTTGGGTACCAAAGTGATTGTGGCCTTGTATAAAGAGTTTGGTAATGACCTTTCTGTCTCTATTCTGTGTAACAATTTGAGGAGTATTGGAATTAGCTCTTCCTTGAATTTCTGGTAGAACTCTGCACTGAAGCCATCTGGTCTTGGGATTATTCTGGTTGGAAGGCTTTCTATGACTGTTTCAATTTCATTGGGTGTTATAGGTCTATTTAAGTTGTTTGTCTGTTCTTGGTTTAATTTTGGTAAGTGATAGTTGTCCAGAAATTTGTCCATTTTTTTTGAATTTTTAAATTTTGTAGAGTACAGGTTTTCAAAGTATGACCTGAAAGTGTCTGGATTTCCTCTGTGTTCATTGTTACATTCCCCTTTTCATTTCTGATTTTGTTAATTTGTATGATCTCCCTCTGCTTTCTCATTAGTTTGGATAAAGGTTTGTCTATCTTATTAATTTTCTCAAAAATAAAAGCTTTGTTGCATTGATATTTAGTATTGTTTTCCCAGTTTCTATTTTATTGATTTCAGCCCTCAATTTGATTATTTCCTGGTGTCTACCCCTAGGGATGAGTTTGCTTCTTTTTGTTCTAAAGCTTTCAGTTGCACTGTTAATTCTCCAATGTGACAGTCCTCTGTTTTCTTCATATGGGCATTCATTGCAATGATCTTCCCTCATAACACTGCTTTCAAGGTGTCCCATAAGTTTGGATATGTTGTGTCCTTGTTCCCATTGAATTTTAGGAAGTCCTTAATTTCTTTCTTTATTTCTTCTTTGACCCAGGTGTGGTGCAATTGCACATTGTTCAGTTTCCATGAGTTTGTAGAGTTTTTGCTATTTGTGTTGTTGTTGAATTCTAATTTTAAAGCATGGTGGTGTGATAAGATATAGGGGACTACTCAAATTCTTTTGTATTTGTTGAGATTTGTTATGCCACCTAGTATGAGATCGATTTTAGAGAAGGTTCCATGTGGAGCAGAGAAGAAAATATATTTTTTTCTGTTTGGGTGGAAAGTTCTATAGATGTCTGTTAAACCCAGTTGGGGCATTACTTCTGTTAGTTCTTTTGTTTGTTTGCTAATTTTCTGACTGGTGGTCCTGTCTAGTGGTCATAGTGGCGTGTTGAAGTTTCCCAATATAAGTGTGTAAGGTTTTATATGAGCTTTGAGTTTTAATAGTGTTTCTTTTATGAAAGTGGATGACATGGTTGGGGACATAGATGCTCAGAATTGAGACTTTTTGTTAATGGATTTCTCCTGTGATGAGTATGTGTCACCATCTTCATCACTTTTTAGTGATTTTGGTCTGAATTTTCACTTGTTAGTTAGTAGGATACCCACACCTGCTTGCTTCTTGGACCCATTTGATTGGAAGATTTTTCCCAGCCCATTACCCTGAGATATTGTCTATCTCTGAATCTTCGATGTGTTTATTTTAAGCAGCAGAAGGATGGATTCTGTGATCATATTCATTCTGTTAGCCTGTATCTTTTTATAGGCTAGTTAAGACCATTAATGTTGAGAAAGAGTAAGGACTAATGATTATTAATGCTTGTTTGTTTTAGATTTGTTGTCGGCAATGATATTGTGAATATAGTTTTCCTGCTTTACCTTTGGTTTCTGGTTAAGTGGGATTATCTATTGCCTGTCTTTTTGAGGATAGTTAACTTCTTGGGTTTGGAGTTTTCCTTCCAGCTCTTTTTTGAAGGCTGAATTTATAAATGTGTATTGTGAAAATCTGGCTTTGTCATTAAATATTTGTTGTCTCTGTCTATAGTGATTGAGAGTTTTGCTGGGTATAATAGCCTAGGCTAGCATCCGTAGACTCTTAGTACTTGTAGTACATGTATCTAGGAACTTATGGGCTTGAAGGTTTCCATGGAGAAGTCAGGTGTAATTTTGATAGTTCTCCCTTTATATATTACCTGTCCTTTTTTTCTTCTCTGCTGTTAATATTCTTTCTTTATTCTGTATGTTAGGTGTTTTGATTATTATGTGTCAAGGGGGCTTTTTTTTTGGTCCAGTCTATTTGGTGTTTGGTATGCTTCTTGTACTTTCATGGGCATGTCCTTCTTCAGTTAGGAAAAGTTTTTCTCTTTGATTTTGTTGAATATATTTTTTGTGCCTTGAGCTGGGCTTCTTTGCCTTTCTCTATTCCTTTTATTCTTAGGTTTGGCCTTTCCATGGTTTCCCACATTTCCTGGATGGTTTGTGTTAAGGATTTGTTGGATTTAAGATTTTCTTTGGTCAATTAATCTATTTCCTCTAGTTTATCTTCAGTGCCTGAGATTCTGTCTTCCATCTCTTGTGTTCTGTTGGTTAATCTTGTGTCTTTAGTTCCCAATTGTTTGACCAATCTTTCTATTTCTAGCATTCCTTCAGTTTGTGTTTTCTTTATTGCCTCTATTTCAGTTTTCAGGTCTTGAACTGTTTCCTTTACCTGTTTAATTGTTTTTTCTTGGCTTTCTGTACATTCTTAATGAAATTTGTTCATTTCTTCCAATATTTTTTTGTTTTTTTTCTTCCATTTCTTAAGGGATTTTCTCACATCATCTTTGACAATAATTTTTAAGTCATTCTCCTCTGCTTCATCTGTTTTGTGGGTTCAGGTCTGGTTGTAGAGTCCCTAGATTCTGGTGGTGTTATGTTTATCTTTCTATTGTGTTTTCTTGTATTGCCATCTTCCCATCTCTTCTTCCAGGTTCAATATTTGTAGCTCTGAGTGGTCCAACCTCTCTATGATGTTTCTCCTCAGGCTTAGGCCTGGAAATGGAGGTCAAAGATCAGGCTCCAGCAGAATACTGGTGATGGGGATCAAAGATTCAGAAGGCTGGGCCTCAGGATGTTCCATACACCCATAGGCTGATCTAGCTGGGGCCTGGCACTCTCCAGCTGAGGCTTCTTAAGCAGGGACCCGGTGACGGGAGTCAAGGATCTAGCATGAAGGGACTGAGAGTAGCACCACAAGGATAGGTGGATTTCTGGGAGGATCAGAGATCAGGCAGGTGGGGATTCCGTGTAGTTCCCCATAGATAGGCAGGTATAGTATGCTCAAAACAGCTCCAGGAAGTTCCTTGAAGTTGGTAGGATTGTTGGCTTCACCCTCTGTCCCTGTGCTCAACCAGAGCGGTGGGACAGTGGGCAGGGTAGGAGGAGGGCAGGCTCTTGGTGGGGTGTGTGGGTGTGCATTAGAGCATCAGGGGCATTCTTGATGGGGTCATAATACAGGGGAGCAAGACTTGGGCCAATCCAGAGAGTTCCCAGGGAAGATTGTGTGTGTGTGTGGGGGAGATTCCACTCAAATTTGTCCCAGACTCACCTTCAGCCTGGCTATGGGGGTCAAAGATGATGGGGATCAAAGACTAGGTTAAGATTCAGGATGTTTCCACACCAATAGGTGATAGGCAGATCTTTCTGGGACCAGGCACTATCCTGCTGAGGCCTCCTAAGCAGAGGCCCAGCAATGGGGGCTTGCCATATAATTCTTACTTATGCTGTCTCATATGTGTTCATCAGAACGAATTTTGCATGTTTTATACTTTTGTTTAATTTTCTTTCCTTTATTTTCTACTCATAACAATGTGGTACTTCAAAGACAATTTTTAATAAGCCCTACCCAATTTTTTTTTCTAATTTTTTAGGGGTCTTCTTTAAACGTTTCTACTGC
Organism: Cricetiscus sungorus; assembly: GCA_030556225.1. Lineage (NCBI taxonomy): Eukaryota > Metazoa > Chordata > Mammalia > Rodentia > Cricetidae > Cricetiscus > Cricetiscus sungorus. The sequence goes on along the minus strand of JANBXA010000253.1, from coordinate 188,561 downwards.
TAACAGTACAGTAAGTTATTTCTTCACAGTATTCTACAGTAGAATAGTGTACTAAGGACACTGTAGGCTGCTATACAAAATATAGCTGACCAGAAGTCTGGCAACTGCTCTTCCTCTTATTGACAGAGTTACTATTTATTCCTGTGGAAAAAACATAACATTTTGTGACTTACAGTGGTATCTGCTTTCAAATAAAACCTTTAATATCAAAAGCAGTTCATTACTTTTCTGCAAATCTTCCCACATTTGTTTAGAAGACATTTCTTCTAAACTGTTATTTCAGTTTTTTGATGTTTTCCTCAGTGACCATAAATTTTATTCTGCTTTCATTATTCATTAATAAATTTATACCCTAACATTTAATTATTACCATCATTTAAACTGCAAAATACCTATTCTTATTTATAAAACACACACCTATAAACAGGTAGAAAAGTTTCAAAAGAATACTTTGTGAAAGATTTTCCTCTACCATTGAGGAACTAATACATTTTTAAAGAAGATGGTCATGTTTATTTACCTTCTGTGGGTACTGAAATGATTCTTTACACATTTCCAGATGATCATTAGGAGATTGTATGTTTATTTGTACGTACAGATACATTGGTACTAGTGCAATATCATAAAATGTATTTTGAAGATTCAAATATCCGAATTTTAGTCCCCTTTCCAGTTTTGGTACCACAGAACAAATTTTAGTATAGTAATACCTTCTACTATTCAGTTATGATGTTGTATTTGCCACACACATAATGTTTGACAGAGGCAGAGATTATCAACATGCTTAAAAAAGAAGGGGGCTTTTGAAGAAGTGATTGTGTGAGCAGACTAGATGGGCATTCTGGTCATAGGATGGAAGGAGAAATAGTATTTGATTTATTAGATTTGTTTACCTGTGTTGGACAGCATGGATATTAACTTTTAGCTAGTTTTATAAAATGTAACGAGAGTTCAAAACCAGATATTAACTAGTCCTATTATTTTCCAGAGAACTCTATCCCTCCAATACAGTTTATATCCCTAGAGAGCTGCAATACTATCCAGCATCTTTGTCTCTATTTGGATTTCTTTGAAGTATGATTTTTGTGAAGATATATTAAGAGAACATATAATATGACAAAAGGAAAAATCAACAGAAGCTAATTTAAAGTTAGATAGCCTCAGTGAGGTTTGGTTTTTAAATAGAATGAATTTGGTCTGTATTCCAAATGAACCTGATTTTAGGAAGAGTAAGGCACTCCCCTCTCTTTCTCCACTCTCAATATCTGTCTCTCTCTGCATCTCTACATACACACATACATACAAAATTACATAAGTTGAGATCCACAATAGAAATGAAGTTGTACTATTAATCTATAATAGGACATGGGCATGACAATACGAGAAAATTGAGATGATTTTTGAAATCAAGAAATTTAAGATAAGCAGAGTAATCAGGGATTTGTGAATGCAAGGCCAAAAGTCTGAGAGACAAAGATATTTTAATTAGCTGTATAATAGCACCAGTTAGGAGTGGTGACTGAGAAAAATATCATTGCTAGCATGTCAACTCATAGCATGTTTATTTCTTCATTGAAATATTGATTTCACCTATATATAGAAATTTTGAGCTTTTTGAAAATATTACAGGTCTTTGCTCTCATGGAGTTTGCAAATATATGATTATGAAGTAAGTGCATATAGTATAATAGCATGCCACTGGTCATCACCTTTGTTTAATCCTTGATTCTAACCTTTTTTCCACTAAAGGATGCCAATTAAAGATCAAAATTGCTCTCCTGAATACAAATTTATTTTTACATTGTGGGACTGTTATTATTCCATGTATTTTGCTATTCTGAGAATTTCATGTGTTTCTACTGTGTTTACATAATTTTCTCTCCACCTTCTCTCACCTACCACTCTTTTAATTCCCCTCTCTCTTTAAAATTTATAACTTCTTGAATTTCTATTACTACACACAGCACTCACATGAGCACATATCCACATCCACACACTGATACTCATGTAAAAAATAAGCAAATATAAATATACATGTATAAACACTATCTCCTGAGCCCATTTGGTGCTGTTTGTGTATATATGTGTTTAGGGCTGACCATTTGGAACTGAGTAACCATTGAAAGTTGGAAGAAGACTGTGTATCCCTCTAAGTAACCATTAATTCCATGTATCTCTTCATCTAAAGATAGAGCCTTGTGATATTTCTCCAATCCACACCTTGGCATTATAGTGAGTTTTGTTATTGTGAAAGTATTGCTTAGAAGACCAAATTTTTAATATTTCATGGATGCAACTCTCCGCCACATGTAGAAGATGCTACTTCATAAAAGATGTCCTTCCGTGCTTAAAATATGTAACTCTCTTTTCTGAAATGTTCCCTGGGCCATAAGTGTAGAGACTGTTTTATAGATGTATCAAATGGTGACTGACACACCATGCTGAGTGTTCTCTGCATTTTTACCAATAGTGAATTATTGTTATAGCTTCCAAACTAATTGTTAACAATTTTCTCAGAGCCATTTACAAAATTTTATTTCTGAACCAGAATATGTGTGACACATCACAGTCTAACTGGATGTATCTTTTCATTGAGTGACAAAAAGTTTCTTTTTCTGTGGGTATTTTTCCTTAAACACTAAGATGTATTCACTCATGAAATTGCATAAGTTCTTTCCATAACAGTTATCACTTTTTGATGTGCTGCTGCTCTTACTGATCTGTAACTGTCTTTGACTCAGCCATATTACAAGCTATGAAACCAAATAACTCTTGTTTGCTATATATTTTGTTCTATAACTAAGCCTTACAACAAAACAAGAATGTAGTAGATTATTTAAATATAATAATAGCAAAAAAGTTAATAAAATAATTTCTGATGTTATTCTGCTATACTCACATATTGGTGCCTTGTCCAGTTGTCATTGGAGATACTAAACCCAGCAACTGATAGAAGCAGACTTAGAGATTCCCAGTAAACATTAGTCAGGGCTTGGGGGACCCTGTGGAAGAAGGGGAGGAGGATTGTGAGAACCAGTGAGGTAAAGGGCACCACAACAAAATCCACAGAACCAACTAAGCTGGACTCATAGAGGCCCACAGGGACTGAACACATGTGACTAGCTTAGGACTTCTGCAAATATGTGACAGTTGTGTAACTTGGTCTTCTTATAGGACTTTTAGCAGTGATAGCAGGGGATGTCTCTGACTCGATTGTCTGCATTTGGGACCCGATCATCCTAATGAATTATGTCATTGAACCTTAGTGGAGGAAGGGATGCCTGGTCTTGATACAGGTTGGTACAACAAGCCTCACTAATGGAATGCTTGAGATGCATTTGAAAATAAACAGGGAAGGAGGAGTAGATGATGTCAGAGACAGGGAAGGCTGGTGAGAGGGGAGTGAGGGGAAGCATTAGGTAGGATTTAAAGACAAGAAAATAAATAAATAAATAAATAAATAAATAGGTCATTAATAAATATAATTACATTGTATTGACTGGAAAAATCTATCACTATGATCAATTGTTTTTATGTGTCAACTTTCCAGATTTCTGTGCCTGTGCCTGTTTTCACTACCTTATTCACTAAAGAATACCTTATATTTGTGTATTTAAAGAAGAGCAGAAGTTTTACTGTAATAGCCTTCTGTTTGAATGCTGTTCAAATTTATTTTTACCTTCTAATTAATTATCTTTTTAAAAAAATTACATGACCCAACCTGGATAGCATAGCCCTACAAGTGGAATGGGGGTGGGGGGATGGGAGGCAGGGTGGCCAGGGTGCATGTCACAGGGGTAAGAGGGTAAGAGGGAGGGAGAGAGAGATGGAGGGAGGGAGAGTTGGAGAGAGAAGGGAGAGGAAACTGGGATCCACATGTAAAATTCTTATATTATTAATAAAAAAGAAAAATGCTGCTGGAATATATATATATATGCATATATATACACATATATACATATACATATACATACTATATATATATATATATATATATATATATATATATATATATATAAAATGCTTTGACTTCAAAATTTAAGCCAAAGGACAAGTTATTGGGGAAAAGGATTTCTAATTTTGTTTCCACACAAAATGTAAAGCTGTGGATCCCTTCCAGACTAATGCGATTTGATCGAGCAAGACCCCATGAAGCAATGTCAATGGGACAATGCAGCCTTGCAGACCACTACAGCCAGGATTTCTGTGTCTTCTTAGAATTCCCCCATGACAGCGTCCCCTACCAGCAGGAAGCAGTTTGGAAAGAACGAAGCCCAAATTCCCAAATAATGTTTATAAATGTATGATTTCATTTTTAAAAAAGCAAGTATAATTATGTCCAGCATAAAATAAATAAATGTTTTTAAAAAAATTGATGCCTGGGCACTGAGCACAGAGAAACAATGCTTCTGTACCATCCGGTAGTGTTTGGGTTCAAATTCTGCACCACAAATGTTTATCATTTTCTGTGTACTTTACTAGTGAGTTTGTTGAGTTCAGTCTGTATTTACTACCATTTTAAATGATAATGTTAAGAATTTTATATAATTAAATTTATTTTAAAACAGATTAAAACTTTTTCAGTCTAGATTACTCATTTTCTCTTTTAATCTTTTTTATGCTTTTGTCTTATTTTGATGGCAAGTAACTAAATTCTTAATGGAAAATATCAGTTTTTCTTTTTCACATTCTCCTTCTTGATTTTTAAAAGTTAGAACATAATTACTAATTTTTACTATATAATATGGGTATTTTTCCACATCTATAGACATTTCTCATCTGAGTGCCTAAGCCCACAGAGAAAAGAAGATGATAGATAGCCTTACACTAGATTATAGATAGTTGTGAAATGCCATCTATGTCCTGAAAATCAAAATTCAGGTCTTCTGGAAGAGCAGCTAGTGCTTCTCATTGCTGAGCATTCTCTCCAGCCTCTCAATGTTTTAACAATAATATGTATCATTTTACCACAGAGATCATATTTATGTTTGGAGCTTTACTTATAGTACTACTTTTAGATTAAGGAATTTCCTTTGAATTGCATTTGATTAAATTTTTTAGCAGATATGAGAGGATTATTCTGTTATTTTCTAGTTTTATGTTGGAGTAAAACTAAAGTCATTATACTGCAACACAGTTTGAATATTGTTTTCTTTAATTGAAATTTCCACATGTTTTCATACAAAAAACAATCTACTACTCCTGGTATGTTCATATTCTGCCATATTTTTGGTGTCAAGCATGTAAAATTCTTATCAATGAATTCAAATTGTATCTCTGTTTCCATTCTCTAAATTAATCCTGCATGGTGTACAGTTTATGAAGATTTATTAGGTAGCTTGAAGCTACTCTGAAAACCAAATGAGTCTCTTAATTTTTAATTTACTACAAACATTCAATAACCTCTGAAAATCAGTTGGTACACTTTGTATATGGTATCTTACTTTAAGATTTTACATATGTATAAAAAGTTCATCTACAAAGAATACAAGCTACTGTTACGAACTCCTAAAGGCCCAGTTAACACTTTATACAAACACGATATATTAATAAATAAATGTTAAAATAAAAATTTATTGAATAAACCCATCTACTGTGCCATGCCTGACCCCCGCCAGCAAGGAAGACATGACTCTGGGAAGATCTTCTTCATACAGTTTTAATCAGGATCCTTGATCATGCTTCCTCTGACCAGTGGGGACCTGGAGGGCCCCTGCACAGGCTTAAATACCCTTGTGCTAACCAACCCCAGTGAGCTACATGGACCCTGCAGATTGGCTACTCTAACGCAAAAGCAGACAGGCTGAACAGACTTAACAAAATAAGGGCTTGTTTACGCCAGAGAGTGCTCACCCTTGGGGAGGTGGAAGGCAGAAGGCAGCGCCATCTTTAAGGGGTGGCACTTCGCAGCTCTCTACAGTTCCCCCTTTTTGTTTTAATAACGCAACAGGCAAGGGTAGTGGTCTGGTCTCCAGTAAAGCAGTGGATATTGTAATGACCCTGAATCCTGGTAGTCAGCCAAGTCAGTGCCACACCCATCCGATATCTTTTTCCTGGAGGTGGGGCCTCAAACACCAACCTACATGCAACCAAACTTGCCCTTCTCGGAGTTGCTCTCTTCCAGAGCTAACTCGGAGTACAGTGCTAAGTCATACAACCCGAGCATGAAGGATCAATACTTGTTCATGACTGTGAGCCATGCTTGGGGAGACTGTCTTGCCTCAATGGCTGTAAATGCCTGGACCACCATAGCTGTATACCACTTCTGAGCAAACCTCATCTTGCAAAGGCACCACAGGCCCATGAAGGAGATAAGCAACAAGAGTACAGCCATGGCTCCCATTCCCGCCCACTCTTTCAGATGATCCATGGCAATGGGAACCACGATGACAATCCAGCAGCCAGTCCCCCATCCACATATGTTGAATCCACTGCAAAGATGGTCACTCACAGCTGTACCATTAAGTCATCAAAGTCAGCATACCAATTTCCTAAAAGATAGCTAGACAACTGTTGTGACAAATTAGCAGCATGTGTAAAGTTCTCATACTGGGTGCTGGTAACACACAAACCTGGATACTTCATTTCACATCCCAATTGGTGAATACCCAGCTGCCACAAGGTATCTATTTGCTCCTGCACCAGATAAATTCTTTGGTTTGCAATCATTAAACCTCCTTTTAGTTGAGCACCATTTGTGGATTGAGTATCCAAGGCAATAGCCACATTCTTGGACAACTCATTTAGCTTAGAGGTTGTTTGCACCGATGTGCTCATAGCCATAGCAGCCTTGACTGAATCCACAACTGCAAAAGAGATAGCTGCAACTATGGCTGCTGTAATGCCAAAATCTCTCCCTGCAACTCTACCAAACAGGCCATAAAATCTGAAAATTGTTCCTTTGGGCCTTGCAGTATCTTAGTGAGATTACCACTCACCTCTCCCTTATTGGGTAATGACTTCCATGCTTTTATGGCAATCTGATTTACTTGTTCAAGACTTAAGTCATTTCATAAGGCTTTCCAGACCTCCGGGCAAAAGGAACACCCTGTACCTGGGCCCTGACCTTCCTCACTCTGAACAGGAGAAGGTGCCAAAGGCAGTGTTCTAGGAGGGTCCCTCCCCTCCCACATCACCATTTCTCCTCTCTCTTCCCTCTCTGCCCCTTAAGGGATTGTTTCTGAACCTTTTCTACAAGGGCTTGCAATTCTTCCTCAGAATCTGTTTCGTCTGTACCTGACTCTCCTGTGCTCTCAACCTCTTCTGATCTTTCTTCTTGTAACATTTCTAGCACCGCTTTCCCTTTTTCCATCACCTCTTGACAGTACCTCTTGTCTTCGATACAGCTATGCACTAACTTCCAAACAGGTCAGACTCCGAACTTTAGCGTCCCTTGTTCCCAAGCAAAATCAAGATCCCTGCCTAACTTGTCCCAGCACGCTACCGTGAGGTCTCCCAAAACTGCGAACCAAAGTGCAATGGCATAGCACTGGCTCAGGAATCTTTCTAGTGTGCTTTTCTTTATTTTAAGTTTCTTTGACAAAAGTAGCTCCTAAAGAGCCAGAAAAATTGAATGAGACTGAGAAGTTCCCATTTTGAAAATTTTACTTTTGGCTCATTAGAACCTCTCACTCAATGCCTGAGACTTTATTGCAGCTTAATTCTGCAGTCTTTAGTTTGGTCCCAACTTACCTGGGACTTTTTGTTGCTCCTTACAGGAGACCTTATCACCTCTTTATGTAGGGCCTTAAATTTGGTCCCAACTTACCTTGGGAACTTGCTAGCTCTGCCTTGACTGCAAGAAGTTCTGATCTGAAAAATTCCCGGTACAGCTCGCCATTTGTACTGCACCTACCCCTGCCAGCAAGGAAGATGCGACTTTGGGAAGATCTTCTTCATGCAGTTTTAATCAGGTTCCTTGAAACATGTTCTTCTGACCCACGGGGACCTGGGGGGACCCCTGCACAGGCTTAAATACCCTTGCGCTAACCAACCCCAGTGAGCTATGTGGACCCTGCAGATAGACTACTCTTAAGGCAGAAGCAGACAGGCTGAACAGACTTAACCAAATAAGGGCTTGTTTACAACAGAGAGTGCTCACACTTGGGGAGGTGGAAGGCAGAAGCCAGCGCCATCTTTCAGGCTTGGTACTTTGCGCCTCTCTACAAACTACAAAATTGTGGGCATAATTAAGTTGTATGCAAGATGCTAATTCTAAGTTATGCACAAAATAGCATTTAATCTGAATATTTCAAGGAAATGGTTCAAAGAAAACATACTACAGGCTCACTTTAATGTTATTGCTCACTTAAGTAAAAATTCCACCACCATATCTTCAAAAACTTTTCTTTCATGAACAATGACTTTAGAAATTATAATCTGCCTTCCAGAAGCAAAACTGAATGGGTAAAATTAGGTTGATTATACCCATCCAGCACACAGAAAATTCTGTTACTCTTAAAAACATCCAAATGTGTTTTATGTTGCTGACAAATAGAGCCTTGTGCTAGCAGTCAGTGTTCATATAGGTAATCATGACCCTCAAAGTGCAATGCCTTTCCATCCTTAAGTAGATAGAGAGAAATGTTTTAAAAATTAATTATACTTTGTTATGGGGTGGAATACCAAGGCAAGTATCACAAATTATATTTGGCTGACCTTTAATTCTTCTATGCTCTTCATGAATAGAAAAGAAAATCTTTTGTCTAATATTCACTTTTTTCCATTAAACATACAACTTTCTTCTTATGTACTTAATTTTAATGTGAGGAATGAATTCTTTATTTTTCCTTTTCTGTGATCTTATTATAAATACCATGCTTTACAACTGACACAGGCAAAATATACTGTACATTCAGCATTTTAGAATTCATAAATATATACACTCACTAATTTGTAACTTGCATCCACCTAATGACTTTCTCTAAAATTTATAAATGCATAGATTGAAAATTAAAAATAAAACCTTTTTGATAACTTTCTTATTTAAAATTGAAACAAGCTTGTTTTACATGTCAATTTCTGTTCCCACAGACGTCTCTGTCCCTCTACCAACCCACATCCCATCCCCTTTCTGCTCCTGAGGGAGGGTGATTCCTTCTATGAGTAGTCTTCAAAGTCTGTCATATTATTTGGATCAGGCCCTCCTACACATGACTGTACTGAGAAACTGTCTCTTTATGTGTAAGGGGCTCCCAAAGTCCATTTGTACACTAGGGATAAATACTTAGGTCCCATAGACTTCCCAGTCCTCCTAACTAACACCCACATTCAGGGGGTCTGGGTCGGTTCTATGCTGGTTTCCCAGCTATCAGACTGGAGTCCATGAGCTCCCCCTTGTTCAGGTCAGCTGTTTCCATAGGCTAGAGAAATCTTAAGATAAAAACTTAAAATAAAATCTTAATCATTTTTGTTCAAGAAATTAGTTTTAAGTGGACAATGTAGAAGTAGCAACAATGGAAAATAAGGGGGGCATCAGCTCCATGTTAAGACAGGTGAACATTAGGAAAAACAATATTTAGTTTTCCACCTATATTCTTCCTTAAAACATAAAGCTGCAGTTTAGAACTCTTGTTGGTCTTTCATTCCTTTTATTCTTTGAAATGTTTCCTTTTGCAATAAAAAAGGCAATCTTTTTCATAACCCTCTAGAAGTTTTGTGTCTTGAGCTCTATCAGTGCACAATAAGCCTCTATGGGACAAATAGTGAAAGATCCAATCATTCTCTGGAGATTACTCTTTAAATCAAGGACTCTAGAACATCTGGTAAGCTTTGCATCTCTCAGATTTTACATAAGTATGTGAAAATGTTTATGTTGAAGACAATAGAGAGTATAAATAAAAGACAAAAATGTGGTAGAATATACTGTTAGAAATAGGAGGAATTGGAGGGGAGAGGGGCATGAGAGAGCAGGAAGATTGAGTCAGGGAAAGAATAGTGCAGAGCAAGAAAAGAGATACCATAATAGAGTGAGCCATTAGGTTGTAAGAGAAATCTGGCACTAGGGAAATGCTCACAGATTTACAATGATGACCCCAACTAACAATCTAAGCAATACTGGAGAGGCTACCTTAAATGCCCTTCCTTGATAATGAGATTGAAGACTACCTTATATGCTGTTGTAGAGCCTTTATCCAGTAGCTGATGGAAGCAGAAGCAAACACCTACAGCTAAACAATTAGCCAAACTCTTGGGATCTAGTTGCAGAGAGGGAGGAGTAATGAGCACAGATATCAAGACCAGGCTGGAGAAATTCACAGACACAGCTGACCTCCTGAGCTCATGGACCTCAGTTTGAAAGTAGGAATCCAGCAGGGGACTGATCCAGACCCCTATTTGAGATGTTAGTTATGAAGACTAGGCTGTCTATGGGGGTCTCTGGTAGTGGATCAGTATATATCCCTAGTAAAGGAATGAAATTCAGGAGCCCATTCCACATAAAGAGATAGGGGAGGGCCTGGGCCCTGCTCCAAATGATACGACAGACTTTGAAGACTCCCCATGGAAGGCCTCACCCTAGCTGGGGAGAAGAAAGGGGATGGGATGGGGATTGGTTGCAGTAACATGGGAGGACAGGAGGGTATGGGAACTGGGATTGACATGTAAAACAAGCTTGTTCAAATTTAAATAAAAAATTGTCAAAAGAAAAAAAAAGAAATATGGTAATACTTTAATGAATGTTTTTCTTTCTAATAAACATTGTTAAAGGTATAAGTAATATTTGGAAAATATTTTAGTTCTTAATTTATCTTGTTTTAAAATATATAGCTTACAATATTTGTGCAATATTAAAGGAAGTTATATATTTTTAATGAAAGATGATGGCTACTAGTAAATTGTAAATAAAAGTAAAATATTAATGTTGCTATCTGTCAGCCTTATCTTTCCAGCCTTAATGAAATCAGTTTTTCTCAGTGTAGAACTTAGTATTTAAACTACCTTGTAAAAATGTAATGTATTTGGCACTTGTGGTTGTTTAAAATGGTAAATAACACGTCTATCATGGCAATTAAATTGATTTTCTGTGTACACAGAACTATTTTGTAGATTACAAATAATAGGAGAGAAAATTGTTCAATATATCTTTTATTGAGTGACTATAAATAAAAGATTTTGGTAGCAAGTTTTAGGGATGTTTACAGTTACTGTCAACTAGCAAATATATCCATATTTACTGTAAAAAAATCAAAATTCATAATTTGTGTTGCATTATATAATTCTAATGGCAAAATGCTTCCCAGGTGAAGAGATTTTTCTGAATATTAAACACTATTGTGGATTATTCTGTCTGAACAGCCAATTGTCAAGTGCGAAAATGGTTTATTTTTTTATTACTGTACTATAAACTTAGATGGACTAAAATGCAATTTTTAAAAGGAAACTTTATGTATCATTTGGTAACTTTAGAAACCATACATATTTCCAAGTACAACCTTAAGTAATATAATGCAACATTAATAGTCAAAAACCTTTTTTAAAAAAGTTAAGGATAGTATCAATTAACGACTATGAAGAACTGGAGAATAAACACAGGGATGATTAGTTCAAAATTTTCAAAATGCATTTTGAAACTGCAGGCATAAGTTTTATATTTGTGAAAAGAGAAATAAGTGTAGAATTCAGGTAAGAATTTATTGAAATTTTTTTCTAAGGTGAACATTTTAAATCAAGAGACAAAAAATAGTATAAATAAGTGAATATTTTTAATGTCAATATCAGGATAAATACACAAAAAATAAACTCAGTCTATAATGAAGAACATTAATAACTAAAAAATACAACAAGGTTATTTCTTACAATGATATTTGATAAATTTGCATGAGTCTACTCCTCTATCAAAAATACCCATGAAAGTTGTATGTGAAAATCAGGAGTTTTACAGTGTATTTGGGAGTAAATGTAGATATGAAGAGATGCAATTTCTTCACTGACTCTTCTTAGTTCACAGAGTGTGATGTGAGCTTATAGGTTCCTCTGAAGAATATGAGGGGTTTCAATCAAAGATACTACTCAGTAGAATTTATATGATAAACATCACTTGTATTTAACATTGTAATACATGAAAATTATGAGTACCAAAACATATCTGCCTTCAGTCACTTTAGAGAATCTTCCATTTTAGAATAAAAAATGAATGCAGAAATCATTAGTCATATACTTACAGTGAAAAATAACCTTGACCTGATGTCTTTCTAATCTGGTAAATTAGCCTGACCAGGAAGTAATGGACCACTTCAACTACCTTAGGAAGAAGTAAGGCAGACTTCAGCTGACAAGTCAGCTACTAAAGGAGTGTGAATTAAGTACTCAAAGTTTTATGAAAACAGAGGAGGAAAAATACATCACCTAGAAGATGGATGGACTATTACAGAATGCTTAAAGTTGCTCAGTGCCATTTTAGAATCTTGGGAAACAATAGCAAAATGAGAATTTGCCTTCGATCTTTTAGACTACATTGCTTATTTTGAAGATCTTTTTTAAATTTTCCATTTTTTATAATGGTAAAAGCCAATTTTCTCAAATTAAAAATTTGAAACTTGGTGTAGAAGAGTGGGCAGAACCACAAATACAAAAACAATTTAATGACAAAGACAGTTGTGCCAAATATTTCGGCAATGTATGAGATGTTTGAAGGACTATGAATGACAAAGACATTGGCTAAAACCAATTAGTAATTTTTCACAGTTAATATGCAAATGAAGTCTTCTTAATTAAGAATGGTTTTTCAGTAAAAGATAACACTGGGTAGATGCTGTCACTATATTTTGTGTGCATGGGGCTCATACAATTTGCTTTCTATGAAACTGACAACAATCAGAGAACAATTCAATATTTACTGGTTATTGACAACAGTTTGCATGAATTTTCAAATTCTGATTTCTCTCTCCAACCACTAGCACATCTATGGGCAATCCTTCTTCTTTCTTCATCATCATTTATTATGGAGCAAAACATGTCTGTCTCACAGCCCATCAAAAAAAATTGATGTGACAGGGACTGAATGTACTAAAGTTGAGATTGCACCTAAATGTTGACATTGTTATTAAAAATCAATAAAAACAGCTTTTGTAAATTTTCTATTTATACATCTCACATCAATTTGAAAGCTTTAAAATATTATAAATTCTTATATTACACCCAATTCTCCTACTGAGTTATTAAGCTGAGAGAGATGTCTATAATCATATCATATTTCCCTATAGTTAGCTCTTTTCTGTTTTAACTGAAACACAACACTCATAAGAACAATTAAAAAATAATTCTCATTGTGAAATATGTAGTCAATAATTTAAATACACATACAATTTAAATTTGACTTAAATATAAACATAACTGTTGTTTATTTTCTTTACTATAAAAATATATATACTATTTGATGTGCAATTCCCTGTCAACATGAAACATTCTATTAGATTTTCCTGGACATTAGGGAAACTTCCAGATGCTTAATTGGTTTTAGATGTATCATTTCAAAGATACCAAGTTCACACATGTTTCCTCTGAAGAATTCAAAGGATGATGATACTAAAATATGCAGTTTCTACATGAATTCAGGCCCACAAATTTCATCAGTTTTTCAAAGTCTAAAAGGAATATTTTCATTTCATGTACCTAGAACTAGTTCTCTTTCGTCAGTTTTTTAAGTTCCGTTTTTGATCAGTTCACATTCCTATCTGTACTCAGGTCCTGAGGACAGTTTATGGACCCACAATATTTAGGGAATTTAAATTTGGTGAATATTTACTCCCTAACAGGAGAGACCAGCTTTAACTATATCATTCTAGTTCTCGTTTTCTACTCTTGAACAAAACATAATTTTTAGTTACTAAGCTCATACAGTGAATTGTCTTACATTCAAGTTGACTGGCATTTGGGAGAAGGTATATGCTATCTGATGCTGAGGTATCCTGACAACTAAATTAAAATAAAACAAAACAAAAAATCCTTATGCATGCAGATAAGTATAGAATTTATCCCTCACAAAAGAAACTTCTTTGCAAGAGATGGACTACCAGCAATCAAAAAAAAAACAAAAAAAAAAAAGAAAGAAATCCTCCACCTAAGCCTGAGGTAACATCACAGAATATGGAGTGGAAAGATTATAAAAGATTTTTTTTCTTTTGCTATATAATTGAGATTGTGTCTTGTAATAATGTCAGAAGGCACACTCATAAACTCCCACCTACATAACTGCCAAAGCACAAGCTGAACAACCACAACCCAAAAAGAAAAGCCAAAGAGAATAGAGAAAATTTTATGATGCCTCAGTTCCACACAAAATACTATAGTCAGTTGAAGAAAACTGGGAGCTTGACAGATGATCTTCCCCATGGAAGGATATACCAATGAGGTTTGCAGAGCCAAAACAATCGGCTCTGAAAACTTACACACTAACATTATACATAATGAGCAAGTTATATGTTATATATATATATATATATATGAGTAAAGAGCATATGAGTTTTAATGAAAACAGAGAGGGTTATATGTGAGGGCTTGGAGGGATCAAAGGGAAGAGAAAATTGTGATTATATTAAAATCTAACAAATAAAAACACTTAAATGTGAACTCTTTGTTCCTAAAGATACAAAACATGCAATTGTCTAAATAGTAGATGGTTCCAAGCTGGGTACCATTATCATTGGCCCACTTAAGTAGAGAAGCACACACACACACACACACACACACACACACACACACACACACACACACACACACACACACACTTTATGTGAAAAGATTTAAACAATGAAATGTGTGTAGCTGTCCTTGGCAAAGTATAATCGGCATTCTGGAATTGCAACTCACAGAATCAAATTATTTTTTGAAAGCAATTTCATTGTATAACGAACAGAACATTCTCCAAGGAGGTACAAATGGTCCAAAGTAAGACCAAGCCTTATGTATTAAAGGGCTATTGGTCAAAAGTGGATAAATAACTGTCATTTACAGAATTGGTAACAAAGTAAAATACACTCAAAAATTGAGAATAGCTTCTGTGAAAAGTAGAGCAGCCACTGTATTATTATTATTATTATTATTATTATTATTATTATTATTATTATTATTGTCTCAGTAAACACAACAAAAATGTTTTAAATATGTTTTCTACCATATTCAGGTAATGCCCTCTATTCATCCATTTATCAGAATGGGCAGATGTTTCCCACAAATGGCTGTTTGGATGGCCTATTCAAAGGAAGAGCTAAGTGTGATTTTGTTAAACAACGGGTGATGGGACAATTGTGACAATTACTGTTTGCTTACTCTCAAAGTGCATGCCACATCCTTCTATATTTTGAAAGCTGTCATGTTGTTAAATGGGCTCAGTGTATACTGAATGGGTTTAAAACCAAGATAAAATATGTTAAGGATTAGTGCTCCCCAGATGAGGGAAAACCATTTTGTTCATCCCAAGTATAAATTGTTGCATTTTTAACAAGGAGCTTTCAAATTTTGGAAGAATGACCTATATTTTACAAATTACCTAATTCAAGGGAGTTGTACCAAGGGCTTCCTTCTATGCCAAAGAAGCATGTGCCTGTTTTCGCCTTATCATGGCTTCTGACATACTTCTAGAAACAAATGAGAAGAGATTGCATGGAATGTCATTAGTGAAATACAGCCTAATGTACATGCTTATTCCATAAACCCCCAAAATCTGAAGGACTTTGTTATTAGCATGAGAAAACATTGTCTCATAGACAGATACATACAGTTAAGCCCTAATGACTGGTAGCTTTATGTCACTCAATTATGAACTTACTCAATAGGAAATGTGAAGGCTATTTTGAGTATAAACCAGGACAGAACTATGCGTGCCTCCACACATTCAAAATTTGTGAGTTCAACCTGGCATTTTAAATTTTCCTTTTATTTAAATCTTGCTATAAAGGTTTTTTATTTTCAAATTTACCCTTAAATACATCTCCAAATATTTCCATAAATTGAAAGGAAAGTGTCTCTCTGGCCTATTAAAAACAGGTCTGGCCAAGTTCAGAGTTCAGGTAAATAAGACACCTATGCTTGGCTCATATTGTATCTAAACTTTTCTCAATAGGAATTTATGGGCATAAACTACACCAAGACAGTAAATACCTAATAGAAAAGAACATGAACCTTCTGTTTGCATATCTTTACCCAGTACATTATGTATGATAAACAATTTATAGAATATTGGTCTCCCAAATCTAGTAGCAATAAAGCAAATATTACAGAATTAAAGAAATACCTAAGAAATCTATATGATAAAGCATGCAAATCAATGATAAAAGAAATAGAGAAAGCCTTTGCTAGGTTCATAGTTGGTGGGGGTATAAATAACGTGGGCCATTTTGGAAAACAATCCTGAAGTTCTTTGTTACATACAGAAGAGTTATAATTGGTCTATAATGAGCCTTATCAGCCTGAAAAGTTTTAATTGTGCTCTTATTATAATGTTAATGAGAAAAAATTAACTGATAGCTGTGGAATCAGGCTGGTGGGAAAACCTGCTGGTAGCAAAATGGCACGGCAATGTGGACCTGTGAATTTCCACTTAAAACTTAACAAAAGCCTAAAAAATTGTTTTAGAAACAAAAGAACAAAGACAAGCAAGGCTCCTTAGTAACAGCATTTTTCTCAGGTGGCCTCTGTTTTGCTAGAGACAAACAGAGACTTGTGTGGCTCCTTTAATGGTTTCCTGACTGACCATAGCAGCAAAATACCTCAGGGCTTTTAAGAAGCTCTGCTAACAATTCAGTGGTGTATAAGAGCAGCTGGTTTAAAAAGAATAGAAAGTTGGGGCATTGGTGGCACAAGCCTTTAATTCCAGCACTTGGGAGGCAGAGGAAAGTGGATCTCCATGAGTTGAAAATAAACCTGGTGTACACAATAAATTCAGGGCAGCCAAAGTTACACAGAGAAACCTTGTCTCAAAAAATTAAAATGGAAGAAATAGAATAATAAAAAAAGCCACATAAAGATTAAAAGCACAAATAGACTCTAGACACTATATGGTATTGTGTTGTCTTTGTATTGTTTGACTGCTGAGGAAATAGCAACAATTGTTTAAAAGAAATGCTACTAGATTATTCCAATGTATATATTGTTATGAGTAGTTTTCCTGCCAGTCTGATCCCATTGCCACACAAGCCCCAAATAACACACTAAGACACTGTATTAAATTATAATTCTTTTGGCCAGTAACTATTTTCTTATTGGCTAGCTGTGCCTTAAATATTAACCTATTTCTATTAATGTAAGTATTTCCATGTGGTCTTATATTACTGGAGAGAGGCCTAGGCATTCTTCTCTCTCCTCCTTGTCTCCTAGTCCTGCCTATCTTGCTTTCCTATTGGCCAACAGTGCTTTATTCACTAACCAATACGAGGAACATAGAATGACATATCACATCAATATAATTTAAAAATACTTTGACTTCAAAATTTAAGTTCAAGAATAGGTTACTGGGAAAAGCATTTTTATTTTTTTCCACAGATAATAAGAAGCTATGGATCCCTTCCAGACTAACATAGTTAGATAATGCAAGACCCCCTGAAACAGTGTCCTAGGTGATCCAACATTCAAAACAGCTGGGACATGGCAGCTTCGCAGACCACTACAGCCAGGATTTTTGTGGCTTCTTGGCATTGCCATGAGAGTGCCCCCTACCAGCAGGAAGTAGTTGGAAAAGAATGATGCGCAACTCCCCAAATATTGTCTATAAATGTTTGTTTTCATTAACATGGGGTTGGTTATAAATAGTTAATGATCACAACCAATCTTTTCAAAGATAAAAAGGGGATTATGGTATAGAAATGAATACTTTGTTTTGGAATAAATTTTCATCTATTGATACAATTTAAGGTCAATTTTTGATAAGTATATTTCTCCTCTTGTTTAGGTATTGTGTTTATATAGCTCATTTAAAAATGTAATGTATAATTCAGTACAGGCTATGGATAATTACCTATGATAGTCAAAACTTAGAGTAACGTTAGTTAGGTTTTCTAGATATATAGATATATATTTATATTTGAGATAAATAGACATTCTTCAAACCTTTCAAAGGTATATAGAATATGACATTTAAAATGGTTGAGATAATTTTCTTAACAGTGAGACACACTGTTCCTGGCAACACCACCTGCGTCAGAAATGAAGATGGACATTGAAGAGACTCATTAGGGAGCTTGCTTTAAATATGGCAAGACTAGCTATTTGGACAAGATACTGATCTCGTCTGGACTGTTGGACTTTATGCTGTAAAACTGGACATACAGGACCCACAGAAAATTGACTTCTAAAACAAGATGAACAGTGTTACAGGGTTCCTCGTTTATGGAAGTGTTTGCCATACAGTCTGCAGGACACAGAGAAAAGGGACTGATAAACTGCTAATACAGGAAGACAGTTCAAAGTTCCCTGCTTTGCTCAGGAGTCTGTCAGACACACTATGGCCTATAAGCTGAAGATGGAACATTATAGAAGAAATTCAGGTGACTGAACAGTTGAGTTGTCTCTATCATTTCTAGAGTTTATATATTATCCTTCTGTGGTCTTTGAAGGTGTTAAAGACAGATAGTTATGGTTATAGTTTTCCTTAATTAGGATTAATGATACATTACATATGGGACTTTAGATTCAGAAAGATAGAATGGATGATGAAATACACTCTTTAAATCTTGCTAAATGTTAATAATGGATTAAATATTGCTAACTGTGGTTCTTATTTGATAACTATTTTGTTGCATATTTTACTATGTTAAAGTTAAAACCCTTTGTAATTTAGACAGAAAAGAGGAGATGATGAAAGATGTGTTTCTGTAAATAAGTTTCTCTTATTGGTTAATGAATAAAGCATGGTTGGCCAGTAGGAAAACAAAACAGGTGGGACTAGGAGATAATGAGATTTCAGGAAGATTTAGGAGAAGGGTCAACATGTAAGACCAAGAAAGCCCTCTCTCAAGTAAGATAAGACCACATGGAAATACTTAGATTAATAGAAATGGGTTAATATTTAAGACAGATCGAGCAAATAAGTAATGCTAGTAACAGGCCAATAGCTTTATATCTAACACAATGTTATTTGGAGCTGGCGTGGCTGTGGAATGAGGCTAGTGGGAAAACCTGCTCTTAACAAGGAGCCTTAATATTCTGTGCTGGATCTATTTGTTATTGACATGAAGTCAAAGTCACCAATTTCAGGAGAGAATGAGTCATTGCCTGCTGTCATTTCATGTACTTTTCTTTAAAATTCACTCTCATGTGAGACCATAATGTGTCTTTCAACATCTTTTTCAAATGTACTAGTCTTATTATCTGTGATGACACTTTGTTCTTCAATTGAAGCCATGTAGATATTCTAATTTTCTTGTGATCTTGTTAGTACTGTAGTCTCCGCATTAAAGAAATTTTCATATGCCAGTGCCATATTTTCATTTTAATAGACTACTGTAAACTTTAAAATCTAAGGTACTACATCCTCATATAAGATCAACAGGGTACATGGAAGGGTGGGAAAGAGTAAAGGGAAGGGACAAATTATATAACTACATTTTAACTTTAAAAATTAGTATAAAACATATGCTTTGATAATTGGATTTAATGTGGTTGTTGGTACAGCAGCATCAAGGCCTGAAAATATGGCTTAGTGGCTAAGAACACTGAGTGTTCTTCCAAAGGCCATAGGTTCAAGTCTCGGAACATACACAGTGGCTCAAAACTGTGTGTAACTATGGTTCCAGAAGATCAGTCCCCCTATTCTGGTCCTTAAGGGTCCCTGACACACAAACATACATACATGCAGGCAAAATACCCATAAGCACATGAAAAAGGAGAGAAATGGTAAAATCAATATCAGTCATCTTATGGTTGCTACTGTTTCTGTTAGAGTTCTTAACAATTAATATTAACTTTAAAATACCCTACCTGATAATTTAAACATATGAGTCATCATTCAGCAAATTATTATTTTTACTGCATTATTTCACTGCATTATTTTTACTTATGATATACCTTAAAATTTTCTATTCTGTACAAAACTTGTAGTAATAGTTAACAGAGCTGAGGTATATAGGCCTTCTGACTTGTTCTAACCTGGTTAGGAGTTGGCTTCATCTAATATTTGATGTTTTAGGTGTACCAAACTATGTAGTATTCTTCAGAAAATTCTGTACTTTGTACTTTACAGCAATATCAGCTGTAGTAAACTGCTGATTAAGTGTTCTATTAGCTGGATGGTCAGGAATGGGATGTGGAAAGAAGTTCAGGATTTCATAGTCAAATCACATTCATTTGTGAAGCTTGTATCACTTCCCTGTAGCCTTCAAAAATATTTCTCAATTGATGCAACTCTCCCTTCTTTGGGCTACTTGTGTATGATGGAAATGTTGAGGTAATTAGATAACTATCTGGTATACTCTATCAAGATTGATATTCTTCATCTCATGACTGCCAGAGATAGATTTTTTCTATACTAAAACAAAAACGTGGGTATATAGAGATGAGTTTTACCAAAATGAAAGCCTCATACTCTTGACAATTCCATAATCAGGTTATACAAATTCTTAGAATTACACAACCCATGTTGATCCCCATCTGTTGCTCTAGAGGCACCAGTTCTAGATAAAATGTTGCCCTTGAGAATTCGTGTTTGTATCATTCTGCACTGGAAAGTTGCAGTTCACCAAATCTTAGAGCCTTGTGTGTATAGAAGTCATTGATGCTATTCATCTCATAAAGATAGAAAGAAAAACAGGAAAACCTTGCTATCTTTTGTCTAAACATAGAAGCAGAGCTTTGATTTTGGTTTTATTTAATGGGCTTTGTTTGTTTTTTTGTTTTGTTTTGTTTCCATTCATGGTTGAAATTATCACTTGTCTTTTGTAATGAAGATAAAAGCAGCCATCATAATGTGTCAATCATTTTTAGATATTTCATACACACAGAGGCAGATATTTGTTTCCCCTTCTTATTTTCTCTTAGTACCAACAAGCCAAGGGGTATCAAAATTGGGATGTCAGGGGACTTAGAAATTGCTTGTCACTCATTCCTGGACTGCTCTAGCACAGTTTTCTTCCTTTTGAGACACAGCAGCAATGCTTACAAATAACTAAAACTCAGAAGTCAACATCTCTCAAATCAACCTTAGATATAAGAAAAGAAAAAGTAGAGGAAAATATCCCGTTTTGTAAATGAACCAGGTGAACTGCAGCACTGTGTTTTGTGTCATCCTTGTCTTCTTCTTTTTTCTCCCAGTCTTTTTTTTTTCATGTAAGACTTCCTTTATAATCCATGATGACTATGGAGAAAAATAATAGTAATCAATGTTATCAAGAGCAAGATTGTTTTTACTTTAAATTAGAAATCTGGTCAAACAATATTAGTAATATTAATCTCATTTAAGTCAGTTATTTTAATCCAGACAGATGGGGAAAGGACTCAACATCCATCATTGTAGTGTGTTTCCCATACCACCTGCTCCAACCATAAAAGACTCTCACATTAAAACATTTTCTCATTCCTCCACAATAAACATGTGGAGTATATTTTCTGTAATGCTTTGGTGCCTTCATTTCCCTCTTTCTGGATTATACAGCTCATTGACATTCAAGTATAATAAAGAAATGCTAAAATTTGATAGTGAATTCTAAAGTGTAAGGACTCCTGTGAATAGAGATGGAGTCCCCACACTGTTATTCACTGACACTATTTTAGTGTCAATATTTCAGAAGAATGAAAATACAAACACCAGATTACATATTAAATGTATGGTGACTCCCATTATTTAATGTTCCAATATCTGCTATTTCAGTAGCCTGTAGTACAATGTTGTCAAATATCAAGGTCTGTCATAACTTTGGAAAGAGAAATCACATTCATATAATTTTCATTGTATTACCATAATCATTCCACTTTATATCAGTTATTATTATTAATCTCATACTGCACCTCAATTATACATGATATTTTGTCATGGTTAAATATCTACAGGAAATTTATAGTAATATAGGGTTTACTATAATCTGTAGATTTTGGTCTATAATGGAGGCCTTAAAATGCATTCTCCATGTATAAAGGGGTGCTACTATACTTTCAGTTAAGAAAAAGGCTTTTCTTCTGTATGTCAATAGAAATAGCAAACTATCGAAAAAGTAAAAGTTTGGCTTTAGAAAAAAAGTAATTTCAATTGATTCTATACCACCTATGTAGATTTCATGCATTATGTAATCTAAGTTTCAGTTTGCTTAACCTTGAAATATATTCACTGACTTTACTTGCCAGATTATTGAGATATTCAGCTTTATTTGTCAATATGAATAATGTTGAGTGGTAATTACTGACTATGTAATGTCTATAGATATTAATTTTCAGAAACAGTATTTGATTGTATTTAAGAGATATTTATACTCTTTCTTTTATTTTAATATTTTTTCTTACTTTACACATAGATCCCAGTTCCCTCTTACTCCCATCCTCTCATGCCACCTGATCCCCCTCCCATCACATCCCCCCCTCACTCTACAGAGGGGTGAGGCCTTCCAGGAGAGACCATCAAAATCTGCCAAGTCATTTGGAGTATGGCCTAGGCTCTCCCTCCTGTCTCTAGGAACATGTTTCCAAGTCTTTTCATGCATCAGGGACACATTCTGCATCCATTTTCAGAAGTCCTGTAGATGGCCCAGGCCTTCTAACTGAGACCCATGTTCAGGGGATCTGAGTCCATCCAATGCTAGTTTCCCAGCTATCAGTCTGGGGTCCATGAGTTCCCCATGTTCAGCTGTTTCTGTGGATCTCTGCAACCTGGTTTTGACCCCTTTGTTCATTATTCCTCTCTCTCTGCAACTGAACTCTATGATTCCAGCTGAGCATTTAGCCTTGGGTGTCTGCTATTTCTCCATCAACTATTAGATGAAGGCTGTAGGATGGCCATATAAAGTAACTTTCAATCTCATTATCAGGGAAGAGCATTTAAGGTAGGCTCTCACTGTTGCTCAGATTGTTAGCTGGGGTCATCCTTGTAGGTCTCTGGACATTTTGCTAATGTCAATTTTCTCTGAACCTGTAATGGCTCCCTCTATTATGGTACCTCTTTTCTTGCCCTTGTCTATTTGATCCCCAACTCAATCTTCCTGGTATAATTTAAATTAAAATAAAGGTACACAGCTC
The DNA here is from genome assembly GCA_030556225.1 of Cricetiscus sungorus. Taxonomy (NCBI): domain Eukaryota; kingdom Metazoa; phylum Chordata; class Mammalia; order Rodentia; family Cricetidae; genus Cricetiscus; species Cricetiscus sungorus. The sequence goes on along the minus strand of JANBXA010000253.1, from coordinate 165,410 downwards.
TCTTTTTGCCTTGACTCCTCTATAGATCATTCTCTGTGTGTTTGAAATTAATATGAAGGAAGGAGTGGGGAGAAAAAAGTTGCACCTTTATGAAAACATTTTGTGTAAAGTGCTCAGTGAACTTCTAAAAAAAAAAACACTATTCCTTTACTGCAGAGTAACATGAACAAAAGGTGTATTTGTGAAGATGCTGACCTTTTAAGACTTCAGTGAGCCTGTGTTGACCTAATCTACATGTAGCTACTAAAATTGGTTCCCAAAAGCACTCTAAAGTATGTTAGCTAATTGGTGCCTGTAATTTTAGCTTAATTTCCAAAATGAGTTTATTTTTTATTTGAAACTAGCCATCCTACGAAATAAAGTTGACACTGCAAACCATGTGTTGTGTACTAATAAATCACTCTCAGACTGACAGTCAGAGAAACCAGGTGCTTCATTGTTGATACATCATGACCTCTGACAAATACAATTCTAATTCTTCCAGCGAAGATCTAACTCAACAAATAATGGAGCTTTGTTTGACGGAATGTAGTTTGAATGTCACCTCTGGCAAGAGTAACCTTTATAAGTAGGTGGAAACAGCACTTTGTTAAAATCTAAAGGGAAAAAAAAATATATTTCAGTAGTCCTGGTTTTCATTGTCTTTTCTATTCTAGTATACAGTTAATAAAAACCAATATAAATCCATTATATAAATATATGTATGTATGTATACATATATTCTTAATTTTTTTAAAAAAAATTATAATTTTTGATTATTTACATTTGAGTATTTCTGAGTACTATAAAATAGGTAACTTTAAATGCAAGGCAGACTTCCTTTCTTGAAACAGGAAGTCTCCAAATAATTTGTAGTTTCATTTGTTAATCAAAGATAAAATTAAATAACAACCAGTTTAAAAAAGAGATAACATATGAATCCTAGTTACCATGAATACTTGTTAATAAAACAAGAATGAGTTCTTGTTGATGACATTCAATACAAGGAAAAATGACTCTAAACCTCATTTTGCCTGACTTTAAACATTTCTTATTTAGTATTTCTATTGCTGTGAAGGGATACTATGATTATGGCTACTCTTACAAAGGAAAATATTTAATTGCAGCAAATATAGCTCAGAGACTAAGTCCATTAACATCATGGTGGGAAGCATGGTGGCATGAAGTCAGAATTGGTGCAGGACAGGTAGCTGAAAATTTAGATTTGGAGCAGCAGGCAGCAGAAAGAGAATGAGACACTGCACCTGGCTGGAGCATCTGAGATATCAAAGCCCACTCCCAGTGACACACTTACTCCAAAAACTCCACTTCTACTCTAAAAAGATCACATGTCCTAATAGTGCATACAGGGACTATTTTCCATCCAAATCACCACAACTATGTTGCTTGTATAATTCTAAGCATATTAGGCAATTTTCAGAAATAATGTCTATAAAGCATTCAGTGGTAAACTGTAGCAACTATACTCTTCAGCACTAGATGCACTTGACAAACAGAACGTTTTGGTACAAAACAGATGACAACCAAGGAATTAGTTAAGAGAAATAGTATTCCAACAAGAATCCTGGGAGATGGTTGTACCCGCCTGCTCTCGCCAGCAAGGAAGACACGACTCCGGGTATTTAAGCCTGTGCAGGGGTCTTCTCTCTCTCTCTCTCTCTGCAGGCCAGAAGCAACATGTTTAAAGGATCCTGACTAAAACTGCATGAAGAAGATCTACCCGGAGTTGTGTCATCCTTGCTGGCGAGGGCAGGCGTGTACAGTAATTGTAACCAAATAAGTTAAGTCTGTTCAGCCTGTCTGCTTCCTCATTAGAGTAAGTAGCCTATCTGCAGAGTCCACGTGGCTCACTGGGAGACTTAACCAATTAAGGGCTTATTTACCCAGAGAGTCTACACCAGCAGGAAGGTGTAAGGTAGAAGCCAGCACCACTTTAAGGCGTGGCACTACGTGGCTCTCTACAGTTCCCCCTTTTTGTTTTAATAACACAACAGGCAAGGGTAGTGGTCTGGTCTCCAGTAAAGCAGTGGACATTGTAATGACCCTGAATCCTGGTAGTCAGCCAAGTCAGTGCCACACCCGTCCAGCATCTTTTTCCTGGAGGTGGGGCCTAGGACACCAACCCACTTGCAACCAGATTTTCCCTTCTTGGAGTTGCTCACTTCCAGAGCTAACTCGGAGTGCAGTGCTAAGCCATACAACCTGAGCATGAAGGATCAATACTTGTTCATGATTGTGAGCCATGCTTGGGGAGACTGTCCTGACTCAATGGCTGTAAATGCCTGGACAACCATAACTACATATCGCTTCTGAGCAAACCTCATCTTGCAAAGGCACCACAGGCCCACGAAGGAGATAAGCAACAAGAGTACAGCCATGGCTCCCATTCCCTCCCACTCTTTCAGATGATCCATGGCAATGGGAACCATGATGACAATCTGGCAGCCAGTCCCGCATCCACACGTGTCGAATTCACTGCAACAATGGCCACTCGCAACTGTGCCATCAGGTCATCAAAGTCAGCAGAGCAATTTCCTAAAAGATAGCTAGACAACTGTTGTGACAAATTAGCAGCATGTGTAAAGTTCTTATACTGAATGCTGGTAACACATAAGCCTGGATATTTCATTTCACATCCCAATTGGGCCAGCTGCCACAAGGTATCTATTTGCTCCTGCACCAGATCAATTCTTTGGTTTGCAATCATTAAACCTCCTTTTAGTTGAGCACCATTTGTGGATTGAGTATCCAAGGCAATAGCCACATTCTTGGACAACTCATTTAGCTTAGAGGTTGTTTGCACTGATGTGCTCATAGCCATAGCAGCCTTGACTGAATCCACAACTGCAAAAGAGATAGCTGCAACTATGGCTGCTGTAATGCCAAAATCTCTCTCTGCAGCTTCTACCAAACAGGCCACAAAATCTGAAAATGGTTTTATGGGGCCTTGCAGTATCTTAGTGAGGTTACCATTCACCTCTCCCTTATTGGGTAATGACTCCCATGCTTTTATGGCAATCTTATTTACTTGTTCAAGACTTAAGTCATTTTGTAAGGCTTTCCAGACCTCAGGGCAAAAGGAACGCCCTGTACCTTGGCCCCGCCCTTCCTCACTGTGATCAGGAGAAGGCCCTGAAGGCATTGTTCCAGGAGGGTCCCTCCCCTCCCCACATCTCCATTTCTCCTCTCCCTTCACCCTCTGCCCCTTAGAGGATTGTTTCTGAACTCCTTTTACAAGGGCTTGCAATTCTTCTTCAGCCCAGCACACTACCTTGATGTCTCCTGAAACTGTGAACCAAGGTGCAATGGCATCGCATTCCCTCAGGAATCTTTCTAGTGTGCTTTTCTTTATTTTAAGTTTCTTTGACAAAAATAGCTCCTGAAGAGCCAGAAAAATTGGACTAGGAAGTCCCCATCTTAAATATTTTACTTTTGGTTTGTTACAACTGCTTGCTCAATGCCTGAGACTTTATTGCCGTTTTTTCTGCGGTCTTTAACTGGGTCCCAACTTACCTGGGACTTTATAGCTCCTAACTAGAGACCTCATTGCCTCTTTACCCAGGGCCTAAATTTTGTCCAAACCCGGAACTTTATCGCTCCTTACAGGAGACCTTAAATCACCTCTTTACCGAGGGCCTTAATTTTGTCCCAACTTACGTGGGAACTTTCCAGCGCTGCCCTGACTGCAAGAAGTTATGATCTGAAAAATTCCCCGTACAGGCCACCATCTGTACGCGCCTGCCCTCGCCAGCAAGGAAGACGCGACTCCGGGTAGATCTTCTTCATGCAGTTTTAATCAGGATCCTTTAAACATGTTGCTTCTGGCCCACAGGGAGAGAGAGAGAGAGAGAGAGAGAGAGAGAGAGAGAGAGAGAGAGAGAGAGAGAGAGAGAGAGAGGGGGGGGGAGACCCCTGCACAGGCTTAAATACCCTTGAGCTAACCAACCCCAGTGAGCCACGTGGACCCTGTAGATAGGCTACTCTAATGTGGAAGCAGACAGGCTGAACAGACTTAACCAATTAAGGGCTTGTTTACCCAGAGAGTCTACACCAGCCGGAAGGTGTAAGGTAGAAGCCAGCACCACTTTAAGGCATGGCACTATGAGGCTCTCTACAGATGGTAGCAATCTGGACAGAGCAAAGGAGTAAGGAGACGTAGAGGAATTAACAGCAAGCCATGTCTAATCTACAGATAAAACACTCTTTCCAAGGGAATGAAGATAATTTGAGGCAAAGAATCAGAGGCCAGCATCTATCTCTGTGAGCTTGGGGAAGTTAATTAATCTCTCTAAGTTTCAGTTTAATTGCTTAAACTTTGAAGGCAAAAATCAGTGTGTTGGGATTTTCTTGATATTATATATATATATATACATACATATATATATATATATACATATGTTTATATAATATACATGTATTAACATTTATTAAATATACTAATATAAGTATATGTATATGAGGTGTATAAATAATAACATATAGTATTCCAAATATAATACATTGTGATTTTATAAAAATAATCAAAATGAATTTATGATATCTATGTATTCAGAACTTAAAGCACGTTATTAGATATTAATTAATAGTATAAGAGTCACATAACTAGATTTATAAATTAATTATTAAAATTTAGTAAATAAATTTTTATATAAATTAAACATATATCAACCTTCAAAAATCAATCTCACAAGAAGCTACCCATTTTTTTAAAATTTTTTAAGGCAGCGTTTCTTTGTGTAGCTCTTGCTGTCCTGGACTCTCTTTGTAGAGCAGGCTGGCCTCAAACTTGCAGAGATATGCCTGTCTCTGCCTCCCTGAGTGCTGGGATTAAAGGTGTGTGTCACCCATTGATATTTTTTAGGCAGATATATATAAGTGAAGCACCTCTTCAGGCCCCTGCGATAGAGTCGCTGGCAAAGAGCCCTAGTCTTCTTGTGGGTCTTCCTGCCTGGGTGGCCCACTTCCTGTTGTACTCCTGCCCACTCCTGCAGGAAGACTCTGATGACAGCAAGATATTGATAATAAACAATAATTTAATTTGCACATGAAAGAGATACCACAAAGTCAAAAAAAAATCTTAAGTGCCATTCTTAGGAAATGTATATATTACTCAAGAAGCAATGGAAAATGAAATATCTTCATATTGTCTTTCATAATAAATGAGTCATCAGAGCAGACATTTATTTTAGAAAGATTGTGTTGTTGGTGTTACAGAGAAAAGATAGAGGCAATAAAAACAATAAAATATATCTAAGGTGCAAATGAAATAATTTACTTGAGTGCAGTGAGATAGTCATACTGCCTGCATCTGTTGCACTGATCATGTCCATTGGGGCATGGAGATAGATGCAAGATTAACTTGGGCGAACTAGATATGAGGTCCAGACCCCCAGTGCTCTTTCTTGCTTCCTGGTCAGAGAAGGGGGGCATCAGGGAGCATTCTTGGGAAGGGAACCTGCTGGAGATCATCTCCTTCAGGTGTAAGTGATTTCTCCCTGAATAAACATCCATCACCCTATTTGTTTTCCCAGAGTCTTATCTATCCACAATACCCAAGAAAGTAAAAAATGACCTGCCTAGCAACAAATAAACAAATGGAAGATATGTAAAAGCAGAGAATTAGAATTTGAAGAGAGAAACCATGGGAATCTAGGACTGTTTAAAGACACCAGAGAAGCAAACATCATCTTGATGATCCTCTTGATGATCCTTGAGGCAATTCTTACCCAGAAAAAAAAAGCTACATCTTTTTAGAAGAATAAAATTGTACTAATCACGTATTTAGCACCATTAAGTACAATCCAGGTTTACTATCATAAAGAAGAACTCAACAGTGGTGTGATAAATGAACTGGACTTGCTGAACTTTGTTTTAACAATTAAATTGATTTCCATAAATTCCATGAACTCTAATTTATTTGTTATTATCTATCCAGTGCTCTCAGCCTCTGAATATTTTGATCTATCAATACCAATCCAATGGAAAGAAAAAAAATGATAGACAATTAAATTCAAATTAATTTTGTTGCATCACAGAAATATTCTAGGAAAAATGTTAATTAGTTTTACATTAAATAATCAGGCAGCAGTAAGGAGGGATAAAGGGAGAGTACATGGAGAGACAACTGGAATAGGAGGTATGGTTGGAAGTATGTGGAAAACTAGTGCAATGAAAATGCCCTGGAATCTATGAAGGTGACCATAAAGACAACTCCTCTTAAAGAGGTGTGTGGAGCCTGACTATCCACCTCTTGAAAACAAGTAAGACTTTCAGTGATGGGATATTACAAGCCCAGTCATAAAACCTTTGACCTACAATTTTTCCTGTCTGCAAGATGTTCTGTGTTACATCTGGCTCAGACCTTTTGAGAATGGTCAACCAATGACTGGTCCAACATAAGACACACAGCAGGAGAAGGAGTCAATATCTGACACTGCCTCAATAACCAGGAGCCAGAGATTGGATAGTGCAGAGACTCATGAAAGGACAAAACAAGACTGCCAAAAAAAGGCAATTAAATGATAATTACTTAAATTTATCATTTAATTGATTAATTAATTAATCTAAGACCACATGATACTCCCATGTGGTCATAGATTGGAGCATAGCCAAGTTGTCATCAGAAAGGCTTTATCCAGCAACTGATGAGAACAGATGCAGAGACCCATAGTCAAATGTTAGGCAGAGCTCAGGGAACCCTGCAGAAGAGGAGAGCAAACAGTGTAGGAAGTAGAGGGATCAAGGCAACAAGGAGACCATGGCCTACAGACCCAGAGGCTCACAGAGACTAAAGTAGCAACCACAGATCCTGTATGGGTCTGAGCTAGGTCCTTAGCACATATCTTATGGTAGTATAGCTTGGTGTTCTTGTGGGACTCCCAACAGTGGGACTGGGGGCTGTCTCTGACCCTTTTGCCTGATCTTAGGATACTTCTCTTCCTACTGGATTGCCTTGTTCAGGCTTCATATGAGGGTTTGTGACTAGTTTTACAGTTACTTGCTACATCATTCTCAGTTGATATAACTGGGAGTACTACTTTTCTTCTGAAGGAAAATGGAGGATGGATTTTGGGGAAAGAGGAGCTGGCAAGGGGACTTGGAGGAGTAGAGGGGGGAGAAATCATAGTCAAGATGTAATGCATGAGAGGAGAATACATTTTTAAAAGTTATACATTAGTAGAGTTTTAAATAAATTCTTTCATTAATATATAATTAAGAAGTTAATATAAGTAGCCTGCTATATTGAATTACTGAATGTCTTCACAACAAATAATTTTTTAATGTGGACTTATAGTTTCAACACTACTAAGTACATGACTTTTAAAGTAATCCATTTCTTTATTGATAGACTTACAATATTAAGATTAGTAGGTATGGTAATGTGTTTCATCTAAAAATTATATCCATAACAGAAAGATGATTCAGTGGTGAAGAGTACATTCTATTCTTGCAAAAATTAAACAATCAAACAACAACAACAACAACAACAACAAAACATAAAACAAATTAGATTCCCAGTGTAGAAACTCACAGGCAAATCTGTCCCCACCTCCAGGGTGACCAGTGTATTCTGCAGATGATTTCTTTATTCTTGTTCATAAACCCACAAAGAGATAAATGTATATTCACATAATTTAAAAAAGTATTGTACTCAGAAAAAGCATATTCATAATCATATATGTATCTATATATTCATTTTTGAAACTGAATGTATAGGAACATTTTCCCTCTTTATCTATATTTAATTTCTATTGATTTTTTTATATACTAAATTTACATGGTAATGTAATTTTACTTAAAAAAATTAACCACCTAGTTGTATAGTGTTGTTTAGTTTTTTTCCTTGTTCTTTCGTCTTTTTTTTTTTTTTTTTTTTTTTACTTTGTTCAGCCATTATCTTCTAATTTCTGTCTCATTAGAAAAGCTTGTTATGGCTGTCCAAGCCTATACAAATAAACTCTAAATAATACAGAGTCTACTACTACTTTTCCCACTTACAAATATGCACTCCCCCTCAGTCATACAGTATCACATTGCCTTCCTTTCTATGCAGCCATCAGAGATGAAGTAGAAAAGACAAACAAGTATCAGTCAACAACTCATCATGACAAATTCACAGTCTCAGAAGTTCTCAATGTAAAGTCAAAACCCAGAGAAAAATGCCATGGAGAAAAAAAAAAAACAGATGGCATAGTTTTAAAAGGGAAAAATAACAAGGTAAAGAACCAATAGCTTGAAGAATGAATTGAGAAAATCAAGTCAGACAAGAAAACTACCAAAGTAATGAAATAGTTGCTCACAATGAGAAAAAAAAATATGGACATAAAACTCAGAGTCCAAGGAGAAACAAAGCAAATGGAATGAGTGACAAGTTCAATAAAAAATAATAGTATAATATATCATCATGAATTTAAAAAGGCTGGGATAAAGTCAATAGTCATAGGTAATGTTGTCAACAAAATTGTCTCAGAAAATGTCACAAACCTGAAGAGAAAACATATCCATACAGAAAAATTTATAATCCCAAGTAAACATGATCAGAAAAAAAATCTGTATGACATATCATAATCAAGGTGTTAAAATGTAAAACATAGAATACTAAAAATCACCTGACTAGTGATTTTCTGTTGCCAGAAAAAAAAATGACAAAGGCACCTTTTAAAAGAGAGCATTTATTTTGAAGGCTCATGGCTCCAGAATTTTTGAGTCCATGATAAAAATGATGAGAATGACATCAGGCAGAAGAGATGGTGATGCAACAGCAGCTGAGAACTTGCATCTGGTTACATGTACAAAGCAGAGAAAGATCTCACTGGGAATGACATGGACACTTTAAACCTCAAAGCTCACTGACACAGCTCCTTCAACAAAGACAAGTCTCCCAATCCTTCGGTACTGTTCTACATATTTGAAACCAAGAATTTAAATGTATGAGCCTATGGTAGCCATTCTCAGACAACCAGAATACTAACTCTATTTCAGAGGCAGAAATATCAGATTTCAACAACCCTAGAGCCAGAAAACCATAGGATAAGGTATTTAAGTACCCAAAGTAAATTATGACCAACAAAAATCATTTTATGAAACAAGTCTATGGAAATTAATGGAGAAATAACATCATTTCAAAACAAAGAAATAAAAAGAATTTATGACAAGCAAATATTTGCAAAACCAATCCTTAAAGAATCACAATACATGGAATCATAATAAAGACAGTCCATAAATGAGAACATAGAAAACAGGGCATCCACAAAAGGAACTGATGCACAAAGAACTTGCAAAGTATAGATCATTCCATTATAGAAAACTCTGAAAGACACACCAACCGACCAACAAAGTAAATAGAACACCAAAAAACAAAACCATGGGAAATCCCAAATGTCTTTTAGCAAGTAACCTGCAATGAAATGGATTCAACTAAATTATACATATTAACTGATAGAATTATAAAGTAGAATCCAACCTTTTCTTATCTGAGAACAGCTTGCTTAATTAGTAAAAGTGTTTCAAAAACAAAGTGTTAAACTAACCAATAGAATGAATAAAATGATGGGATAGTTTTCTTAATAGAATTCAAGCCAAAACTATATATAAGATATATAAAAGTCATTATATATTAATGAAAGCAACAATCAATTCAGAGGATATAAAATATGTAAATATTACTTGTAAATATTATTTATATGAGGATATCCAATCCATGAAATATTTTACAGTCATAAAAGTGGCATATTTCCTGACACAGTAATTGAGAAAGGCTTCAGTACCAGGCATATTGCATAGGCTTTCCAAACTGAAAGATAAAAAAAAATTACGGTTTAAATGTTACCATAGACCAACTGAATTCAACAGATACTTGTAGAGCATTATATCCAACAGTTATAATCTATGTTCTTCAGTGGCACATGTGACCCTTAACTTCTATGATATTATGTGCCTCAAAGCAAGCCTTTAAAATATGAAACTGTAAATCAAATAAAATAATTCCTTACATTTTGCAAAACAGTGTGAAATAATATTAGAAATCAACAAGGCTAGAAACTACATAAATATTTGGAGACTTTAATACACTTTTGAATGAAGACTGTCCCACTAAAAGAATTATTGTGAGACTTTTTAATGGCATTTATTCTCAGAGATAAATATGTTAGTCCTTGGCTTGCTTTCTCATTGCATGCCAGCCAAATGCAATAGTGCCACTCACACTTAAGGTTGAATTTCCCATCTCAATTACCCCAACTAGAAACTCACACAAAGAAATGTCAGAGCTTTGTCTTCTAGATGATTCTCATAAACATTAATTATGTTTAATGCACAGAGTGACAGCCAAGGCATCTAAGTGAGAGTACTCAAGGTGTTGTTTGGGACCTCCTTTGGACTTATGAAGTCCAAGAGGAAAGGGTCCTGTTGCTAAGGGGCATAGTATGGGCAGCTCTCTTATGATTACCATCCTTAGACTAGGAAATGTATGTCCATTTCCATGTATTTTATTTCAATCATATGCACCCCAGTTGTGCACAGGCAGAAGATGGTAAGTAGAGGATTCTCCCAAAAAGAATAGATACAGTTTGCCCAACTGAGTATGTGTTTAAAAACAATCCAGGCAAGATTGGCCTTCCTTTTTTCATACCTTGTTATAGTAGGACAAAAGTGTCTCAGTTGTATGGTCACTGGCAAAATAAAATGAAATAAACAGTTTCAATGCTATTTAGAAGTTCAACTGAAGTGTCTTCAGAAAATGAGACAATACTTAGGCAATTTATCTATGAACCTCTGTAATGTCAAAAAATACAGTATATAGTTGCAACATACAGTGGCTATAGTGAATACTTACATTTCAAAATAGAGGAATGAGATCAGAGTACATAATTATCAGAAAAAACAAGACCAATACACATTAAGGCAATCACCAGATCCTAAAGACTTGTGTCAGATGAAAATTCTTAACAACATACTTTCAAAACAAATAAAAAAATTAAGAAGAACATGAAACATGACTAAGTTGGTTTCTGCTCAGAGTTACAAGATTGAATCAACAATGCAAATCAGTAATTAGGGTGCACTGTATAAATTGTCTAGGGAATAGAAAGTACATGATCATCTTCATGGATACAGAAGAATCATGTATCTTATGATCAATGTGTAGGAATAGATGAAACACACCTCATAATAATTGAATATATGAAAAATGTATAGCCATCATTCTAACAAACTAGGAAAAAGTGACAACAAGATCTCTAACACTTGGAACAAGACAAAGATGACCATTCTCTTATCTCTTAGCATAATGTTCTAGAACAAATAGAGCAATGTGAGAAAAATAGGAAAATGATACAAATAGGAAAGGAAGAATATGTATTGCCCTATTTTTAAAGACATAAGTATATACTTTAAAGATACTACAAAATAAATGAAAGCAGATACTACCTGATGAAAAGATATGTGCTCTTTGATTGAGTTAATATTATGATAATTGTAATAGCACTCAATTTATTTGGGCCAGGAGGTTGTATCTGTTTAATGGCAACTTTGTTCCATGTTTATGTGCACATATTCTTTCTTGCCTCAAAATAAGATTGTTTTTAATTTAAATATTTTTTATTTAAAAATAGTAAATAATAAAAGAATTCTAAAACAGTATTTATAAGCACTAGGAAGGCCAGGTAACCATTTGGGTAATTTATTAGGTTTAGTACAAGCTTTACTTTCATTATTATTATACTACCTTTTATATTCACAGTTCACAAGCTGAAGTGAAAAGTATAGACTTTGAGTTGCAACAAAAAAGCACTTTGTGCTGTTGTGTAATGATTTCAAATGAAGATGCACAATAATCTGTGTACAGCACACGATCACTACATACTTAAACAGTTCACAACCACTTGCAAAGAGCCAAAGCAAACCAGAACAGTACCTTGTAGAGCATGTGCCACAACATGCATGGACACAGATTTATAAACCATGTGTACGGCATAGCAATTTTGAATAGAAATTAAAATATACATTTGATGGTATTAGTACAAGAAATCATCCAAATGAAAAATTTCAAACTTTAGCAGGCTTAAGCAAGACAAGGTTTAAAGGACACAGAATTCTGCAAACCCTGCTGTTGTATTATATTTTCCCATTACAATAAGAGGGAGAAACAGTAGTATCTAGCCCCAGGGAACTCATTTTTAGAAGCGGTTTACAAAGAACTAACAAAATCCAGTCATATTGTTAAAATATTACAAGTTCATACTTTATTCAACTATTATTCAATATAAAACATTGTTCCCGGTCAAAAGAAAAGTCATTTTTTAAGCCATTTTATCAGAATTTTCCATAATGTAATGTGTCACATTGCTCGACTGTCTGTGTGAGAATACCTTATAAAATACTAGGCTTTCTTCAAAACAGTGTTAAAAGTAATTTAGATCTTACTCCAATAACACATATTTCATGGAAATGCACTCTAGAGTCTTGACTATATGTTTGAAAGTAATGCACTACAAGAATAATTTTGTCATCTTACTTTTCTTAAGCCATAAGAAAAATAACATATATCTGTAATTACTTGAAACAAGAAAGGAGTGTATTACAATTAAGTACTTTGTATTGTATTTACAGTAGCTGAGTAATTTTGTGGATTTGATACAGGAGCACATCGCCACATGGAGTAACAGTCTTTCAATGAGATTTGGGCACTTAAAATCCAATATATTCACTTTGTGTGCGTACACATGTGTATATGTTATTGTGTGTTCAGGTGTATGTGTTTGTGTGTAGAGCCTGGGTGTGAGTGTGTGTGGCCAGGCACTCTTGGTGTCAGTTCTTAAGCACATTACCCCCATTTATTTTCAGACATTCACTGGTAGCCTGGAGCTTGCCAATTTGGATAAGCCAGATTGCCAGCAAGTCTTGTCCATCTGTTTTATCTCCCTGGCTCTGGTATTATAACGGAATGCCATCCATGCATATATATTTATATGGTATTGAACTTAAATCTGAATACTTAGAAGATAAATACTATCCTGACTGAGGTTTCTCTCCATCTCTAATATAGACATTTTAAAAGAAATGTTTATTTTATTTAAAATTGAACTTCATTTCTCCCCACACACATATTGCCACAGATATCACACATACACAAATAGACAAGCAAGCATTTACAATCAAATTCTTCATAGTTTAAATGTTTCTTAAAACTTCAAATGGTATTTAATTCTTTGTGTTTCTTACAGGAATAACATTACCAAGCTGTGTAAACTATTCATAATCACATCTTTGATTATTGTGTCAATTTGACAAATTAAAGTGTTTCATATTATTACCCTTGTTTTTTGAGATTATGATATACCTACATCATTTCCCCATTTACTTTCCTCAATCTAAACCCTCCTATATACTTTCTACTCTTTTTTATACTTTTTATAATTAATTGTTTATTTATATATATGTGGCATATATATATATATATATATATTCTTAATTATAACCTGCTCAGTCTGTATAGTCTTAATTGTATGCATATTTTTGGAGCTGACTACTTGGTATTGGATAACTAGTTGCTATGCTCATCCCTTTGGAGGAGTAGTTCTCTCAGTTTCATAATTTCTTATTTGCCTATAGTTCTTTGTGTAGCGTTCAAGCTTCCTGTTCTTTCCCATATAAACTTTAGCATGTCTATCCTTGTGGTCCTTGTTCTGCTTATGTTCAGACAGTCATGTTGATGAGACTTTATTATGCATATCTTCTAATTGGATTTTCTCTTGAGTTACAACTTTGTGTAACTATGGGGTTTTTGCCTAATGCTTTTTCCCTTGGATGTTTAATAGGCATATAAAATTCTCCACACTTCAAATGGAACATTTTTGGCTTTGATACCTAATGTCATGTTTTTCAGGCTTGCTTCAGTTCCACTGTGTAGCAGAGGATGACATTCAACTTTTGATTCTCCTGCCTTGCCCTTCACCCAAATGCTTTGATTTTCAGATATTTGGCAAGACAAGCACTCTATCAAGTGAACAATCCAGACATATCTCCTAATTTTTACTGACCATTCTTCTCTCCACGTTTTGTTTTCTTTGAGGTACTAACACATTTTTAGTTCTTGATATATACACTAAAATGTATCTCAGATCAACTCTTCTAGTTTTTCTTCTCTTATACCATGTGAGCACCTTCTCCTAAAGATTTCATCACCTAATCTGATTATTTTCCTTATTTCCTTACTTCTTAGTGGTCTGAATTATGTCATTTGCCTCATCAACAGCCTCCATTTCTTCATTTTTATAACCCATTTGAAACAGGACAGCTATATTAGTTACTTTCTGGTGATGTGAGAAAACACCGAGTATGTTCCTGAGAGAGATTCCAAATGCAGCAGTAAAGGCATAGTAGCAGACACCAGGAACAGGAAGCTAAGAGAATGCATTTCCATCTATACCCAAGGCAGGGATAATTGGGAATAGGACAAGGCTATTAACTCTCAGAGCTTCATGCTCCAGTTGATGAGCTTCCTCCATCAATGCTCCAAATTCTAAAGGGTCCATAACTTTCTCAAGAGCATAATCAAGTGTGCAAATACATGTCTTTGGGGGCATTTCTCATTTAAAGCATCATAGCAGTCAAAAGAGTATTATGGGACCTTAGCCAATTCTAGCCATTATTGTTCTACTGAATTAGTTTATACCATCCTTTACCTGAAAACTAGATTTCAAACAAACTGGTATTCTTTGCATTCCTAAAAATAACTTTCTCCTGCTGGACATTTGTATGTTTGCTTTGAGAATATATCTATTAAACTCACATTTTTCCTTCAAATATCAATCCAAATGTTATTTCTTCTACAAAAATTCCTTATAATTACTTCTCCTCTCAGTTTTTTCGAAGTCTGGGATGTTTCTACTTCTTCACAATAATTCAATATCACTAACTGGTATTATAAATTCACATCTATTTCCCTCTACTTGAACATTATTTCCCTCTACTTGAACATTATTTGTACTGAAGCTAGAAATCTTCTTCTTTGGTGTGTCTAGATCAAATTTATAATTTTATCTTAGTCATTCATGTTTTCAGACACTCCCAAGCAACCATGATCAATCTCTGTGACCTGTTGGACCTGCCAAGTGCAGGTGTTTTTAAGATTATACAACTTTTGATGTTTCTGAACAAATTTTTTGGAGGTTTTCTTTTTGTAAAATTTATTAAATTTTGTGGTTTTTAATATTTATATTTTAACTTGAATATTCCTAAGGCTGGCTCCTTATAGACTGTGGCTAGGCTCTTCTGCTGCCTTTTCTTAGAGAGTTTGCAATAGAAAACTTAATGGTTAATACTTCCCCTTTATATATAATATTTTTAAATTTTGTTTTGACATTTTTATTGAACATAAAGATTTGGTAATTTAAGTAGTGTTCAACCTAAAGACTTGATATCTTGAAAGTGTTAGAGGAATAAAATTGGCATAGGTAATGTCTTTCTAAATATAACTCTAGTAGTAGAGTGTATAAGAGCAGCAATAAACACATAGGGTCACATAAAACTAAAATGCTTCTACACAGCAAATAAACAATAAGAGAATAAATAGGTAGTCCCTAGTATGGGAGAAAAGGGTTGCCAGATATTAATCTGGCAGAGAATTTTGTCTAGAGTATATAAAGAACTTGAAAAACTAAACATTAAGAAATAAACAACCTAATTAAAATCAAGCTATGGATAGGAACAGAAATTTTCAATAGGCAAAAAAAAAGCAAATGGCTATTTACAAAGTAATCTATATGTTTGGCTATCATGTAAATGCAAGTTAAAACTACTTTAAGTTTTATTTCACACAAATCAGAATGGCCATCATCAGGAATCTAAATGAAAACAAATTAGCATGGATGTGGTGAAAGGGAAAAAGTTATATCCCCACTATTATTGTAAATTATTCAAACAAAGGAAGAGAAGACCCAAATTATAATAAAATTGGGGATGAAAAATGATCTATGACAATAGTTACCAGTGAAGTTCAGAAGACTCTAAGGACATGACACTAATTTAGAATCCCCAAAAGAAGTAGATGAATTTCTAGACATTCATGACCTATCAAAATTAAACCAAAATTAAATAAGTAATTTAATTAGACCTATAATAAGAAATAAAATTGAAAGAGCAATAAAAAATTCTCTCACTAAATTACCTCTACACTAGGACAGATTTATTGGTGAAGTGTACCAGACCTTCAAAGAATTGACACCAGTGTTCTTCACACAACTCCATATCAGGTAATGAAGGGTCAGTACTACGCAATTTTTCGAAAGGCAGTATTAACATTGTCCCCAACTGGATAAAGACATAATAAGAAAGAATTAAGGCAAATACATTGAGTTGAGCTTTGTGAAGTTTGAGGGATAAGCATTTAGTCTCATTTCTCTATATGTTGAAATTCAGTTTTTCCAGGGCCATTTGCTAAAAATTTCCTTCCTCGCTATCTAACTTTTTTGTCCTTACCAAAAACTATTTAACTGTAGTTGCACACACTTGTAACTAGGTCCTCAATGTTATTCCTCTGATAGCACACTCTCTCTCTCTCTCTCTCTCTCTCTCTCTCTCTCTCTCTCTCTCTCTCTCTCTCTCTCTCTCTGTGTGATTATAGCAAGCTGTTTTTAGTATAATGACTCTGTAGTATACTCACATTTCAAATAATAAATCTGTTTAAATTATTTATTTCACCTTTGTTTAATTTCAGTAGTTTTCATGCTTCATGGATTTGATTTTTTTGTTTTTTTGTTTGTTTTTTTTTTGATTTGTTTTTTGGTTTTTTTGTTTTGTGTGTGTGTGTGTGTGTGTGTGTGTGTGTGTGTGTGTGTGTTGTGGGTGATTGTTTTTTTTGTTGTTGTTGTTGTTGTTTGTTTGTTTGTTTGTTTTTTTAAATATATCGTGTTCCTAACTTCCTCCAACTAATGAGAAGAGACAATAGGAAATATGATAGCAACCTCTATCTTGTAGGTTTATTTTTAGATTTTGAGTGTTAACAGAATAAAGCCAAATGACATGCAGAATGCTATTTTTAACTACTGCTACTTTAAAAAGATCACATAATTTTTGTTTGTCTCCTTTTTTTCTTTTATTTTTGAACTGGATTTTCTTCTTTCCCTCTCCTTCCTCATAAAACTCTTGGTTACCCCACCTTACTCTTCTTCAAATTGATTACATCTCTTACACACTATTTTTGCATGCATACTATTTATATATACTTATATTTTTTCCCAAAATAACCTGTTGAGTTAAAATAATGTTACGTGTGTGTGTGTGTGTGTGTGTGTGTGTGTGTGTGTGTGTGTGTGTGTGTGTTTTCAGGGCAGATTATTTGGCACTGAACAACTAATCTGTGTGCTCTTCATTGGTGAAGGAAGGAAGGCCACCTCTACAACTCTCAGCTTTGTTCTCTTGTGGGTTTGTGTGTGTGTGTGTGTGTGTGTGTGTGTGTGTGTGTGTGTGTGTGTGTTGAAGTTTCAAAGACTTCTCCTTTAAGCAGTTTGAAGACATTGCATGTGTCCTCCTTGCTCAGCTGACCTTTGCACAGTTGTTTTGTTGAGCCTATACCAGCATAGCCTCTGGTGATACTAAAAGACACAGATATGTCCCTCATTTTCTTGCTTTAAAATCTTCCTATGCCCTTCTTCCACAATGCTTCTGAGCCTAGCTATAAGAGTATTTTGTAGATGTCTTATTGGGACTGGGCTCCACAACTCTGCATTTTGATTGGTTATGGTTTTCTGCCATTGTTTCCATGCATTGCAAAGAGAAGATTCCTCAATGAGAGGTGAAGACTACACTTAATATGTATAATGAATAATAAAAACCCTAGAGCCATCAAGATCTGTCACATCATTCTGGGCAGGACCAACTCCCACCCTGTGCCCAATATCTAGGCGGAGAAAGTAACCCTTTATAGGGAATGGGCTCCCCAATTCCAGTTCATGGACTAGGGATAAATACTGGTTCCACCGCCAGTGGCCCCATAGACTGCCCCAGTCCCCCAACTGACACTTCACCCTCTCTGAGGAATGTAGAGGGGGTGGGATGGGGAGATGGTGGAGGAAGTAGAAGGACTGGAGGGAGAGGGACCTGGGGATGATATGTAAAATAAAATTGTTTTAATTTAAAATTTAAAATTGTTTTTAATTTAAAAAGTAATTAAAAAATAAATAAATAACCCAGAGACAAATATTATGGGGGAAGCTGAAAGATCAGAAAAGCAAATCAGCCAAGCCACTAGAGAGCGCTTACTTTTATAGAGACCAAGACCAAAAAGGGCGACACTATCCTCATTGTGACTGCAGACTGAACTGGCTGCCTTCCTGTCTCCACCTGCCTTAAATTCCTCTCTAGCACTGGGATTAAAGTTATGTATCACCACTGCCTAGTTTATATGGCTAACTAGTGTGGTTGCTGGGATTCAAGGTGTGTGCCACCACTGCCTGGTCTCTATGGCCGAGTAGTGTGGCCAGCTTTGCACCCTGTTCTTCAGGCAAGCTTTACATGTTAGGTCATCAACAAAATATCATCACATGTATCTGCAGGTATAAGAACAAATATTTATAGATTATTGTTAGGTGTAATGCTGACTTAGTACATTAGCTAATCAGAGATACTGAAATGATGGTTATTGGAGGAGAATCTGCATCTGCCAGTTCACTAAATCAACAGCTTTTCTTCTGGAGTTGTTGTTAGATGGCTTACACCAGTAGATCTATATTTATTCCTGTTGAAATAACAATGCTTTATTGATTATATCTTGAATTTTAGTAATATTATTTCATATACTCTTTCCTGAATATCAGTGTCATATGGACACTTTCTTACTTAGAGTACATTTCATATCAGGTTTTAATTTTAACTCAATAAATTCTTTACCATTCCTTTCTGTTCTTCAAATTTCCTTTTGCTTTTACACACATCTAATTCTCCTTATTGAATCAGCACTAGTTGAATTTTTAATGACATTAATAATATTCATCATTATTCATTATTACCTACCATAGAATACTTACCTATTTTCATTAATATTTTACCTCCAAATTTGTTTTTCCCCAGTATTTTATAAATGAGAAGAAAACGATGTTTTTTTTCTGCAAAATGAGTGCTATGTTAGAATTACATTTTTTTTGTCTATAATTTAGGAAGTAAGTTAATTACATTGTA
Source organism: Cricetiscus sungorus (assembly GCA_030556225.1). NCBI lineage: Eukaryota > Metazoa > Chordata > Mammalia > Rodentia > Cricetidae > Cricetiscus > Cricetiscus sungorus. Next base: position 146,234 of record JANBXA010000253.1, on the reverse strand, counting down.
TCAGATATTAGCAGATAATAGTTCTTTGATTGAAAGCCCATACAAACATTCATCATACTATTAACATCTACATATCTGTTCATTTATGACTTCTACACTAGCTAGTGTTTATATCTTAGCTGGTCCAATTCCAAGGAAGAGTTTAGCTTGATTATTTTTTTATCAGTCATTTTTACTTGACTCCAAAATTTAGTATAAATCATCAAATATAAAATCATATCTAAAGTACAAGTTGCTGTTGAAGATATCATCTTTACTCACACAAAATAAAATGACTCCTGTAAAAATAAGATTTCATGAGTATTATCCCAGAAATTCTGTTTTAAACCTAAAGGCTTTGCATGGGTTGGATAGCTAAATGATAACTGGCCAATGAATCTGAGGAGTTCAATCACTATCTGTACACATACCTTATGTTATGAAGGCAGGAAATGGAGATTCAGTAATTTTGTGGGTAATTACCTTTTCCTTTGGTTCACTTTTTAAAGAGATAAAATATAAGACTACAGAACTAAGATGGGAGTTGGTGGCACACGTCTTTAATCCCAGGACTTGGGAAGCAGATGCAGGAAGATCTCTTTGAGTTCAAGTCCAGCCTGGTCTGCAGAGTTGGTTTCATGACAGATTCCAAAGCCACAGAGAAACACTGTTTTGAAAACAAAACAAGATGAAACAATCAAATAAGCAACAACAACAAAAAAGCACTAAAGAACTAGATGAGCCCAGAATAATTGATAATTTATCTATTTTTTATTTATTACACTAATTGCTAAGATTGAGCATCTTTCAGACCCTCCAACAAACTGGTCAACATGTACATCATCAACACTGTTTTCTTCCATATGTTCTCTTGAAATAAAGTCTTGTTACCATTTAATTTCCAACAATATCCAACTTATTGTTGCTTAATTTGATTTTGGGCTGTTCTATTTTATTTTCACAGTTCTCGCTTTTAATTTACTAATCATTGGCAATGAACACACTTTTTTAAGTGATAAAAATTATATATGGCCCCAAGATATATACAATTTGTATGCAAAATATGTAATACTCCACTAAAGAAGCTAAAATCATGGCTTTACTCCCAGTTTAAGCTATCTGACTTCAGGGATAATTACAGGCAGAAACTGCGACATAGGTCTACTTACATGCTGAACTCTAGCTGGGTGCCAACTGTTTCTTCGAAGATGAATACCTAGAATTAGAATTTAAATTGTCACCTCAGTGCAACAGAGGATCCACTTGTTTTCTGCTGGTTGAAAAGTCATGGGTATTCAGAGGTGTAGATTCCCATGTCATTCACTTATTTCCCTTTACTCGACCTTAGTGTTTTGGTCTTAAAAGGAGACTAGAGCCTTCAGAAACTATTTCAATTATCTTTTAATTAAATGCTGCATCCACGTAATCCCTTATGATCAAAAATGTTTTCTGTTCAATATACATGAATGCAACACTATTCATTCACATCATATTTAAATACCAAGGTAGAGATAAAGTATGGAGGTGGAGGAGAAAATGAAAAACTCTCTTAAAATAATACAGTAGTCACTATATTTACTTTAAAGCTCTAATTAAGAAAAAAACAAAAACCTAAAAGTAACCAGCAGTAACTTGCCATCCCTCAGAACAAGGAGAAGTGTCTATCCATTTCATTGGAAAACACTCTTTTTTAAAAATACTGACCAAATCAACTCAGTTTTATTCTGAATTTCATACTAGTCAATAATAATTCAAACCTATCTTTCAGAAGCACTGGGTGTGAAGACCTAGAAGGCACTGTCATTTGAGTTTTAGCATCTCAGCTTTTCTAAATGTTGGTTACATTTGGAAGAAGCAGAAAGTTAATCTGAAATCTGTGCTAAGGAAGTCCAAGAAAGGGTATACCTGGATAGCACTGATTTCTCCCCACCACACCTCTACCCCTCACTCATGTGTGTAGTTTTCTTTTTGAGGCATTGGTTTTGGTATGTGTACCTCCCATAATAGTTACCATACACATGCAGAAATGGAGTGTTGTAAAGGAATTTACTGCAGGGTTTCTTAAAAGGAAGGTCATAGAGTTAAATGCTATGTGAAACAATTTCATCCACCACAATTACCATTGGAAAAATGGCTTACTAGAAAATGACATAACACTCCTTTAAAACATCACTGAGGAATTCCAATATTAATTCAATAGGCAATTAACTGGTAATGAATCCAAATCATAACATGCATGTTGCAATTAAAACAATAAATAATAATTTCATTCACTGTCTGGCTACTCTGTATAAACTAACTAAAATCCATTACAAATATGAATTAGAGAAACTAGTATATACACGTCACAGATATTTATGTCACTGATTATATTCAAATTGATTTAATTGAAAATTTAAATAAAACTAATATTATTTCTTTGGCAAACAATACATCCGTAACTTCACTACATGAATTAGGCATAATTAGAAAAAATACATCCTTCATAATCAGAAGCAAACATAAGATCATTAAAAGATATCATGCTGGTTCTTATTGTCAACATGCCAGGAACTAGAATCCCCTCGGAAACAAGCTTCTAGATGTTAATGTAACAAAATGCCTAAATCATATTATTTTCTAGTCAGGACTGTGGGGGTTATCTAATTGGATTAATTAAGTTGTGAAATCTCATCTTAACTGTGGACAGTACCATTCCATGACCTAAGGTCTTTGACTGAATAAAAAAGAGAAAGTGAACTGAGTATGAATCTTTATCACCCTCTGTTCCTGACTACTGACAAAATTGACCAAATGTTGCAACACCTCCCACTATCACTTCCCTGTATAAGAGTTTGTCCATCAAACTGTGAGCCAAACATAGCCATCCTTCAGAAGGTGCTTTTGCCAAAGTTTTATGCCATTGATATGGGAAATATAATAAGTGAGACATGAGAACTGGGACTCCCTGTTATAATTAATCACATGGTGCTTTTTACTTTGTGATACTGTATGGAAGGAATATGGAGGTGTTTATAAATTCAGGTGAGAAATGCCCTTAAATGCTGAAAACAGAGCTTGAAGGGTCATTATGGTGAATACGGATGAAAATAAGAGGTAGATATTCAGCTTTTGTCATCTCAAAGGGAAGTAAATGTAGTATAAGGAATTGGGATGGGAATCTGGCTGCATTTTACCCACTTCTTGTACTTGACTTGGGCTAAATTTTAAAGTAATGGGGTAATTGGTTTAGCAGAATAAATTCCCAGGGAGAATTGTGTTTAGGCTATGGCCTCTTCCCAGGGTGCTCTTTATCCAGGCATTCAAGGGAAATAAAAAGATAAATATATTTTTTTTCACGAGGAAAACTGCATAAGAAATTTTATAATTGTGAACAAGTGGAACACAGATGAAAAAAATACCTACAATTTTATAAAGAAATCCCAATTTTCTTCACTGGAACAATAAGAGATCTGCAGCGAATTCAAGATTCTATTCATCAAAGGCTGCAACTTATAAATATAAATTTATAGAAAGGGAGAAATCTGAAAGGAGAATGCCACAAAAACAGCTCAAAACAGTTACCTAGGGCAGTGACTGTGCAAATTTAGCTATACATTTGGCATTTTTCTTTTCATGGTACTAGGTTAGGAGGCACAAAACATGGTAGATTGAAAGAATCATGTATTCATTCTGTACAGATTTAGAGGGCCACTGAAACAGATAGTGCAGAGCAGATTTGGACTCCATTCAAGGATGTCTTGTGATGCTACTATGTGAAGCTGTGATGATAAAGCCTAAGTTGAAATACAGTCTACAGGATGCCATGTCACATATGGCATGTCCACAGTACATTGGTAAAGGAAACTTACAGGCATGGAATAAAACCCTCTACACACAGATCTGATGTGATCTAAAAATAACAGAACAGGGATGGCTAGGCTACTGAAGCACTTCAGATTCCAGAATACCTAACACAGGCCCCAGTTGTTACGCATAAACCTATGGTAATGGGTGTTTTCCCTGTGGGAATTTTTGCACTGCTTTAATTCCTTCATTCCTTGATATACCAGGTTCTTGCCTTTAGTAATGGGAATGTTTATCATGTTTACTAAAGTATGCAAATTGTTTTTTCATATTAGAGTTAAGTTTAGAGATTTTCATGGCAGTGTTAAGAAATTTCTTTGCATTTCAGATGAATTTTAGGTCTTTGTAGGATTGTTAAATAATATTGGAACTTAGGGAGTTGGACTGAATACTCTTTGTATTATAAGATAATCAAAACCCTATGGAGATCAGAGGAAAAATATAGTTTTTAAGTGATGTGTTTATGTGACAAGTGGACATGAAATAGAGGTGTGGTAATTAATATGGTCAACCTGAATTTCAAGTCGAGAACCACTTGAAAGGTATGTGTCTGTGTATACCTTTCAAATCTTCTCTAGGTTAAATGATATGAGAAGACCCACCTTAACTGTGAATGGCACTGTGTCTTCAGATAGTGTGCTGAACTGAATAAAAAAGAAATAAAGGGTTCATCCTAAGGGTGCTGTAGTGGCATGTCTACCTTGATAGAAACCAACAGTTCTGTAGTTGGGCTTAAGACCTGCCCACCAGCACATGTCTGGTACTAGCATTAGTGAACTGCTCAGAGCTAGTGAAGTTGTGAACATTAAGGAGAACCTATAATCCATCACTAGACTAAACTAGCACAATCCCTAACTATAAATACTTGTCCTTACACCCACAGATAAAAGTAGTTTTATACCCATCATCAATGAAATTTCTCTTTAATTTCCAACTTAATTACAGCAGTTTGCACTCTGGTAAAAGTGAATTAAAGCAGAGCTGATTTTTAAACACTTCATATTTAACTTTGCCCAAAATATGTTTTATACATTGTTCTATGTGCACATACATTCTACATCATTTTAACATCTGGGTTTTGTATGAAGACAAATGGACTCAAGTTCAAATTCTGATTCTGTGTTTACTACCAATAAGAACTGGAGAAAGTTTGTTTTTTGTTGCTGTGTTTTATTTTGTTTGTTTGTTTGTTTGTTTTCCTTTACTGATTTCAGTTTTTTTATTCATAAAATAGGATTGATAGTTCTTTCTAGTCATTGAAAGAATAAGAATTTATAGCAGTCAAGTATTTACAATATTAAGGTGCAATAGAAATACCTAAGGATCTGAAATCCATTTCATCTCAAGCTAATCTTGCCATGATCATTGTGGTATAAACAATAAAGACAAAGCTCCCTAAATACTACACAAATTTTGAAACATCACTCCTGTACATTCACATGTTTTATTCATATCCAGAATTCATAAATCACTCAATGTTGATAAACCATTTTCATAACATAATATGATTACTGACAATTTTTAAACACTTTTTTATTCAAATTCTTTATTATTTTAGAGAAAATGATTGTGAAGTTTGTTAGCTACTATAGAGTATGTGTGCTGTCTTTGGGGGTCAGTATAATTCAAGCTAGTTTGAAGAACCATGACTAAGACTGTTTACAAGTCTTATAGTATACAGATATTGGGTATCCTAACACTTCAAGTACAGGCTCTTTATGACAGAGTCAGTATCAATTTTCACTCAGTCTGTAGGGACAGTTCTTAGGAGTTTATTTCCTGCCTGGTGGCATGGTCTTCTATATACACAGGAAGAACAAGTTGAAAAAAACATTTTTTTTCTTTTTTATAAAACTTGCCTGCATTTTTTGTTGTTGTTTATAAACATCAACAAGTTCGAGCTGAAGACACCAAGAGCACTGTCAACTTTTATACAGAAGGAAGTAATTAGACAGAATTTCAGGAAGACTGCCTATGATATAGATCATGGGAACAAAGGCCTTGCTAACAAATGATGAGGTGGCTTTCTGGATTCTTGTAAAGCAAGGATTATTCTGAAGCAGTGCCATCTATTACATTCCTCTACTCCCTAAAAAGCTGTAATAATGGTGTTCCCCATCCTCTATAACACTACTTGATTTAGTTGGCTTACTAAATCTTGTAATGATTTTCCAACTCAACTCTGAAATAGATTTTGCATAATAATCTCTTTTAAATAAATTTGTAGGGAGACTTTGCCTGGCCTAAAAATAAGTGCAGATTTCAGGGCTTTAAATGATATAAGCTGTCCCAAGATGCTTAGAAAAATTAGACTTTTGATGAGAATGAAATAGCTTGAAATGAAAGCCATAAAGCCATGTTTTATATGTATATATATATATATGTGTGTGTATATATATAATACATCCTAGTAGATCATAAAGAATCAACATTACTAGTCAATTTGTATTTATCATCTAATACCCATGGGTACATTTGGTCATGAATTTCACCCCTTTAATTCCTAACAGTATCCTACGGAACTTAGTATATATTTAAATATACACAATTTGTAAAATGTATCTTAAGATTATATACACACAAAAATTCTGCAGTTACTCAGTTTTATCACCATCTTAAATCATTGGAGGGTATATTGAGATATAAGACTGTGTTATGTGATATACATCCAAATGACACATCAATAAACCAGAATAAAGTATAATGAAGATATACTTAGTACATTGCTATGAAGTGTCTCTTTGTTACATATTATTATATAGTAGACAATGTCATAGACTTATCAACACAACCAGAATATCTTCCCTAGAATCTAGAAAATGTTTGTCCTGTATAGATTTAGTATATGTCATTCTCATTTTAGGATAACGAGTGAAGCTGGTAGACATTTTATCAGATGGCACTATTAAAAATACACAGTACCTTCATGTATTTCTTCATGAATTGGTTCCAAATATAATTCACTTAAGGAAAAGCAGACTTTAATTTATTTCAATATTTTGTTCCCACTCACTCAGTTTATCATCTTAGAATTCAGAGACCAAACACCAACACAATGTATAGGATTAAACCCCACATTCCAAAATCTGCACATTTCCTCTGAACTGGAGCAAAACAATGATATTATGGCAAATTCATTAGTTAAAATAAAATCTTACTCTGTACTTGATTTAAATTCTAATTACAGCTTTAAAGATTTGTTGTGTGTGTGTTTGTGGGTCTGTCTGCCTGTCTGTCCAACTGTCTGTCTATGTGGGTTTTTGTGCACTGTGTGTAAAGGAGTCCACAAAAGCCAAAAGACTTGTTTTTAATACCCTGGAGCTGAAGTTACAGGCAGTTGTGAGTTGCTTTAAGAGGGCAGGTAATTGACACTGGCTTAGCTATAAGAACAGTAGACACAGAGCCTTACCCATAGAGCCATCTCTCTAACTCCTTAATTAAGTGTTGAGGTGTTTAGAGGCAATCTAATTATTTAAATTCTAACCAAAGTGTCTATCAATTTTATTTTAATATATTTATTAAAATTTACTTTCTGGAATGTGGGTCTCAATGTGTAGCTTTGACTGGACTCTAAGACTTATTCTCCCTAGTTCTGGGATTTCAGGTGTGTACCTCAACACCAAGTAAAATTTCTAATTGTTTTTTTATTATTTTAGCTCTTGTCACTAAAAATCTGGAGAGTATTAAAGGTCCTTCCTCAATTTTTGGATTGGTAAGACTAGGAAAGTAGTACTGTACTAAAAAGCTATTACTTGACTTTTAAAAATGAGAGAAGATTATATGACAATCATAGTAAATTTATCCTATGACTATAATAATAAAAGCAAAAGTGTATGTGGAGTTGTATCCCCTCCTTCAGCAAAGGTTAAATTTTGTGGTGCTTTGCCATGGCATACTAAAAATTCATAGTAATAACCCTTTAACTTCTTCTTTTCATTTCCACTTTGAAACTGTTTCACTAACTAGCTGAGTTAAAGTTTGAACTAAACTCTACCGGCGAGGGAAACCTTGAACTTTATATCTTTTTCTTTGTACTCCCCAAAAGCTGGAAATATAGACAGAATACCTATCACTGTGCATGGCTTTAGTAGTATTTTAGTAAAATATAGGCTGAAAATATCAGTCAGCAAAGTCTAGAACTACATCAGTTAATTCAAATATTAAAACTATGGTATATAATAGCATAACTAACTCTTTTTAAAAATATGATTAAAATCTAATTATTTTGCTGCAGTGTGCTTTATATTGTTAACATATTTCACAAATATAATGTTAGGAGGGAAGTATTAGTATACTGTCAAGCACCTACTGTGTTTCATGTTATATTTCACCTCTTTAAAACACATATTACCAAGATTTTTGGAGGAAAGAATTAGCACTGTTGTTGATAAACCTGAGGCTGTCATGTCTTATGACTTTGCTAGTAAGAATACTATAGTATATTTTATAAACGTTCTTCCCCAAAGTATATTGGGTAGTAATGAATAGATGCCCATCTGTCTAGCTACCAAACCATAGCCAAAGAACAGTGTGTATTAAGTCATGGAAAGTGCTTGGTGTCACACTGAACACCAAGTGAAATAGGATTTTGTTTTTCTTAGTAATTAAATGTTTTCAAATATTTTACATCCTGATTGCAGGATGTAATTTCCTTCTCTGACCTCCCAACCCACCCACTCATCCACTTTTCCTCTATCTTGCTTCAGAAAGGGGCAGGCATCCCATGGGCATCAACAAAACATGTCACACAAGTTGAAGCAGGGTCAAGCTGCTGCCTCTTCATCAAGGATGGGAAAGGCAACCCAGCATGAGCAATACACTCCCTAAAGCAAATTTAAGCACCAGGGGCAGGTCCTACTGCCACTGCTAGGAGTTTCGCAAACAGACAAAACTACACTACTGTCATATATATGCAGAGTGGTTAGGTCATACCATGCAGGCTACCTTACTATAGTTCCTTAGTCCATGAGCTCCCCTGAGCTCAGGTCAGCTGTCTCTGTGGTCCCCTGATGTGACCTTAGCCTCCCTGGCTCATACATTCCCTCCTTTCTCTCTTCAAGAGGACTCCCAGAGCTAGGCCCAGTGTTTTGTTGTGGATCTCAGCATCTACTTCCATCAGTTACTGAATGAAAGCTCACTGGTGACAATTAGTCACCAATCTGATTACAGGAGATGGCCAATTCAGGCACACTCTCCACTGTTGCTAGGAGTATTAGCTGGGGTCAGCCTTGTAGATTTCTGGAAGTTTCCCTAGCATGAGGTTTCTCTCTAAACACCAAATGCTTCTGCATCCTATAGCAAGGCATATCTTTGATTACTCCACCCCATCTGTCTGCCTACAACGTGCCCAACAAGTTCCCTCAAGTTTCCATCCCCTTCATCCTCCCTTCCCTCTCCTGCCCCAAGTTTACCTTGAAGATCTCTTCTATTTCCCCTTCTTAGGAAATCCATAATTCCCTCTTTGGGCTGTTCTTGTTACTTATCCTCTCTGTGGCTGTAGATAATAGCCTGGTTTTCCTTTACTTAACACCTAATACCACTTATGAGTGAGTACACACCGTGTTTGCCTTTCTGGGTCACTGTTACCTCATTCAGGATGATTGTATTTTACTTACATCTATGTGCCTACAGATTTCATGATGTCATTTTTTTTACAGCTGAGTAGCAATACTTCATTGTGTAAATGTACCACAGTTTTCTTATCCATGTTGAGGGACATCCAGGTTGTTTCCGGGTTCTTGCTATTATGAATAATGCTGCTATGAACATAATTGAACAAGTGTCTGATGAGGGATGTTTTTCTGTATGCTATGAATGTATGTTTTTGTTATTGGTTGAAAAATAAATCTGTTTCAGCGAAAAACAGGCAGGATGTAGTGAGGCAGAAAGTATAGATGGGCCTGCAAGGCTAGGAGAGTTCTAGGAAGAGAGACACAGAGCATGAGTCAGCAGAGAGACACCATGTAGTTGATGAGGAAGAAATAGGCATCATTTGTAAGACAAGACAAGGTGGAGATACGTATATTAATAGAAACAGATTAATAATTAAGGGAGAGCTAGCCAATAAAGCCTTTATTATAATTACAATATTAATATTATAACCATAATATTAATAATATTAATATTATAATTAATATTAGCCTTAATGTGTTTACTTGGGACTAAATAGCTGTGGGACCGGGCAGGACAGAAAATCTGTCTGCAAGTGTCTTTGTGTTATAGTTAAGCATCTTTTGGGTATATGCCCAAGAATGCCATAGGTGGGTATTGTGGTAGATTGATTCCCAATTTTCTGAGACATTGTTACATCAATGGTCAAAAGGGCTATACGAGTTGCACTCCCACCAGCAGTGGAGTGCTCCCTTTACTCCATATCTTCCTAACATAAGCTGCCATTAGTGTTTTTGATATTAGCCATTTTGACAGATGTAAGCTGGTTTGATTTGCATTTCCCTGATGCCTAAGGATGTAGAACAATTCTATCTCAGCCATTTGAGATTCTTCTGTTGAGAATGTTCTGTTTAGATGTTTCTCAAATTTAACTAGATTAAATGTTACTTTGATGTCTAGTTTCCTGCACTCTTTATGTAAGTTGAAGCTCTGCCAGAGGTAAGATTGGTTAATATCTTTTCCTATTATATATATACTATCATTTTCTCTCATTAAGAGTGTCCTTTGTCACCAAAAGGGAAAGAAAAAAGATATTATGAGCATATTTGGAGGGGGGCATGAGTGGAAAGGGAGCTTGGAGAAATAGAAGGGGAGGAGAGGAAAGCATGTGGGACTAGAAAGATTAAGTCAGGGAAGGAATATATGAGAGAGAGAAAAAGAGAGAGAGAGAGAAATTCCATAAAAGAGGGAGCCATTACAGGTTTCAAGAGAAAACTGACTCTAGAGAAATGTCCAGAGACCTACAAGACTAACACCATCTAACAAGTTGAGCAAAAGTGGAAAAGCTACCTTAAATGCCCTTCCTGATAACGAGATTGATGACTAATTTATCCATCATAGAGCCCTCATCTAGTAGCTTATGGAAACAGGAACAGACATCCACAGCTAAACACCGAGACAAAGTGGAATCCAGATACAGAGAGGGAGGACCAGACCAGGCTACAGAAACCCACAGAGACAGCTGACCTGAAAAAGGAGGAGCTAATAGGCCCTAAGACTGATAGCTGGGAATCCAGCATGGGACTGACTCAGACCCCCTGAACATGGGTCTCAGTCTAAGGCCTGGGCAGTCTAAGGGACCTCGGACAGTGGAACCAGGATGTATCCCTGGTGCACAAAAGGGCTTTGGGAACACATTCCCCATGGAGGGATACTCCCTTAACCTAGAGGCAGGAGGAAGAGCCTAGTCCCCACTACAAATGACTTGACATATTTTGTTGATCCCTCCTGGAAGGCATCACCCTCCCTGTGGAGTGGGGGGGGGATGGAATGGGAGGTTGGTTGGAGGGCATGGGTGTAAAGAAGAAATGGAGGGAAAGGGGAGGGAGGTAGAGGGAACTGAGATAAATATGTAAAATAAGACCAAACAAACAAACAAGCAAACAAACAAACTGTCCTTTGTCTTACAGAAGCTTTTCAGTTTTAGGAGGTCCAATTTATTGTTGATCTTAGTGTCTACACTGTGGATGTTATATTCAAGAAGTTATCACCTGCACAGTTATAATCAAGACTGCTTCCCACTTTCTCTTCTATCAAGGTGAACTGGGATTTTTAAGATGGTGAGGCAGTCCCGGAATACAATTATTGTATAACTGATTTATGCTTCTGATGTCTCACTATTATTAAACACAATTCAAACTTCTATCACATCGTGGCTTGACTATCATAATAATGTCCAAAGTTATTTTTTATCACGAATCTTGGTTCCCCTTTATGAAACAATTTTAACCATTACTGTTGCTATAATTAACTTTTTAAAGTGAAATTTATACTATAAACTTCTCAATGGTTCTTATTAGGAAAGTGCAGACTTCTAGCTACAGATAGTCATGTATAGTTTATTTTCTCTTTTGATCATTTCATAACCATATCCATCCCATAGTAGAAAACTTAAAGTATTGTTTGATATAAAATGCCTGAGCACACTTTCAATTTTCCTTATATTTAGCCAATTAATTACTGTACCTCACAGTTTACTCATCTCATAACAAAACATAATTAATAAAATTTTCTATATTTCATATACTTATAATACTGACATTTTACTAAGATATATTTAGATGAATGGATAGATATGATAACTAGATATGATAGAAGATGCATAATTGTATTTATGTGTGTATACACATACTCTTCAGTGTTTGTACAGGCTCAAATTCAGTATCTGCTTCACCTAATTATCTTCGTTCTGTCCCCATATAGAATAAACGTCTCCTCTATTCTCCCTTCTAACTTACCCCAATACTTATTCTAAAACTATACTCTAAGTTTTATGTGTACAAAAACATATATACACTTATACCCACTTGTAAATTTTACATGTGCACATGTATGTATACACAGATAAACAGGTCTTTTTTTCTGAGTTTTTGATACATTAAGCAGAAGCTAGCGTGTAGTATGGGTATTGATATTTTGCTTAGACTACCATGAAATCTTCAGTAAAATAACTGGCAACTTTATAAGAAGTCACTGGCTATAACACTGAATTAATTTAAATATACTTAATTTTGTTCTTTACATAATTTTTAAGATTTTGTCTTGAAAATGCAAATCTTCACTATTTATATGAAATATAAAAATTATATTCTTAAAGTAAATTGTTTATTATATTTTATATTATTTCATTATCTTATTTTACTATTTTTATGGATCTCTAGTTTAAATGAGAAGTGCATTATATATATTAGGTATGTGAAGATTTGATCCCCCATTTAGTAGCACTATTGGGAAAAGTTTTGGAGATATAGACTTACCAGAGAAAGTATGCCATTAAGAATTGGGTTTAGGAAGTTTAATCATAATGCCACATCTGGTTTACTCTCTCTGATTCACACTTGTGATTCAAGATCTAAGCCCTTAGCTGCTTGCTGTCATCCTTCCCACTGGGATGGATTCTGTTCCCTCTGGAACCATAAGGCAAAGTAAACCCTTTCTCCCTTGAGTTACCTTGGCCATGGTATTTTAGTACAGTAACAGAAGTTACAGTTTCACCAATAATAAAGCAGAGTATTGTTTTCACTAACATTATTAAGATAAAAATCATCAGCAGATTGAGAATAGAAAAGGAATTAAGAAAGGAGGAAACACACACATTTAGGAGTCTGATATAAACCAGGCCATAAGGATATGAAAACTCAATAGCAGTTAATTTTTTCCTATGCCATATATATATATATATTGCATCTTACTGCTTACTGCTTTATAATAATCCAATGCCAATGGAAATACATAATGTGTGAAGACTATTTCTGTTTACTTGCTTTTAATTATTCATTCCATTTGTATTAACTTCTATTTTCTCTTTACTGCCTTACTTTGCCAGTCCAGAAAATTTTGGGGAAAGCTGAAGATTGCATTATGAGATTCATACTTACCGTGTATTAGAAAATGATGAGGGGGAACAAAAGTTGTTCTGGTCTAGTGATGGGAGATGTTATTCTGTATATATGTTTCTCATACTGGTTAATAAAGCACTGTGGCCAATGAGATAGCAAGATAGGCGGGGCTAGGAGACCAGGAGGAGGAGAGAGGAAGTAGTGGGAGTCGAGATGTAGCCCCGGGAAGAAGAGGACGCCAGCCGCGGCTCCCCGATAAGACGGCCACGTGGAAATACTTAGATAAGTAGAAATGGGTTAATGACTAAGGCAGAGCTAGCCCATTAACAATAATGGTAACTGGCCAACAGGATTATATCAAATATAGAGTCTCCTGAGTGTTATTTGGGGCACATGTGGTTGTGGGACCATGGCGGCAGAACCAGCGGCAGCCAGCGGGGAAACCTGCTGTAACATAATGGTGTCAGAAGTGGGATTGAGAACTTTCACTTAAAACTTAACAAATGCTTAAAAAATAGTTTTTAGAAACAAGGGAACAGAGACTAGCAAGACTTCTTAGTAGCAGCATATTCTCGGTTGGATTTGTTTTGCTGTAGACAGAGAGTTGCACGGCTCCTTTAAGGGAGGTTTCCAAAATTAGCATAAGTGGCCAAAAAGCTGGCTTGCTTTTAAAGAGCTCTGCTAACAATTCATTGGTGTGTACGAGAGCTACAATGTAGGTTTACACTGTGTTTTAAAAAATATGCTGGCGTGGGGGAGAAAAAGAAAGGGGATACAATGGTTTAAAAAAGAAAAAAGAAAGTAGAATGAATGGGTATAATGGGACATGCCATTAATCCCAGCACTGGGCAGACAGAGGCAAGCAGATCTCTGTGATTTCAAAGTAAACCTGGTATGGAGTGAATTCCAGGACAGATAAAAGTTACACAGGGAAACCCTGTCTCAAAATATGTAAAAAAAAAAAAAAAAAGAAGAGAATAAATAAAATAATAAAAAAGCCACGTAAAGATGGCAAACACAGAGAGATTTTGGATACTATACACGCATCTGTTGTCTTTAAATTATTTGATTGCTGAGAAAATAACTACTGATAAAAGAAATGCTGCTGGATTAATTCAATTTATATATTTTTAAAATGCTTTGACTCAAAAATTTAAGCTTAAGGACAAGCTACTGGGGAAAAGGATTTTTATTTTTGTTTCCACAGAAAATGAAAAGCTATGGATTCTTTCCAGACTTATATGGTTTGATCAAGCCAGACCCCCTGAAACATTGCCCCAGGTGATCCAACATTCAAAGCAGTTGAGACAAAGCCTTGCAGACTACTGCCAAGATTTCTGCATCTTCTTTGGATCCCCATGACAGCGCCTTCTACCAGCAGGAAGTAGTTTGGAAAGAACGACGCCCAAATTCCCAAATATTGTTTATAAATGTTTGTTTTCATTTAAATTGGCTTGGTTATAAATGGCTATAACCAAAAACAATCTTTTTAAAGGTAAAAAGGGAATTATGGTATAGATATGAATACTTTGCTTTGGAATGGATTTTCATTTATTGATACAATTTAAGGTCAATTTGTGGTATGTATATTTCTCCTCTTGTTTAGGTATTGTGTTTATATAGCTCATTGGGAAATGTAATGTATAATTTAGTACAGATTAGAGAGTTACCTATGATAGTTAAACTTGGAGCTAAGTTAGTTAGGATTTCTAGATATGCAGAGATGTATTTGAGATGAATAGGCATTCTTCAAACCTTTCAAAGACCTACAGAATATGGCATTTAAAATGGTTTAGGGATTTTCTTGACAATGAGGCACAACTGCTCCTGGTAACATCACCTACAGAAGAAAGGAAGATGGACATCGAAGAAACTCGTTATGAAGTTTGCTTCTAATATGGCAAGACTAGCCATTTGAGCAAGGTACTTCTCTTGTCTAGACTGTTTGACTTTATGTTGTAGAAACTGGACATGCAGGACCCACAAAAAGATGACTGCTGATGCAAGATAGACATTGCTACAGGGTTCCTGCTTCATGGAAGAGGCTACCAGACAGCCAGACAGTCTCCAGGACACAGAGAAAAGTTTCCTGCCTTGTTGAGGAGTCTGGACACACACTATGGCCTATAGGCTGAAGATGGAACATTACAGAAGAACTTCAGGTGACTGACCAGGCAATGAGTTGTCTCTGTCATTTCTAGAGTTTATATATTATCCTTCTGTGGTCTTTGAAGGAGTTGAAGACAGATAGTTATGGTTATAGTTTTCCTTAGTTAGGATTAAAGATAAGTTACATATAGGCCTTTAGACTCACAAAGATAGGATAGATGATATTTTGTTTAAGTTTTACAAAATGTTAATGGACTAAATATTGTTTACTGTGATTCTTATTTGATAACTGTTGTATGTTATATTTTGCTATGTTAAGGTTAAACCCCTTCTTTTACTTTAGACAGAAAAGAGGAGATGATGGGAGATGTTATTCTGTATATATGTTTCTCATACTGGTTAATAAAGCACTGTGGCCAATAGAAATCTAGATAGGTGGGGCTAGGAGACTAGGAGGAAGAAAGAGGAAGTAGAAGGCGGAGTCAAGATGTAGCCCAGGGAAGACGCAGGACGCCTGCTGCGCAGCTCCCCGATAAGACAACCACGTGGAAATACTTAGATAAGTAGAAATGGGTTAATAATTAAGACAGAGCTAGCCCATAAACAGTAATGGTAACTGGCCAACAGGATTGTATCAAATACAGAGTCTCTGAGTGTTATTTGGGGCTGGCGTGGCAGAGGGCCCAGAGGGCCCACGTGGAGGCAGCAGGACCGGGAGGCCGGCGGGAACAACCTGCTGTAACAGTCTAGTAAGATGAGATACCAGCAATTAAGCAATTTTGCAGTGATAGCAAATTCCAATTCTCACCTCAAAGGTGGTTGAAACAGCAGAGACAGGAGGGAAAATAAAGACACTGGCATCCCCATTTCTCTGGTATTTAAGAGACTATCATAGCAGGCAAATAAACTAAGCCATGTGCCTTTCAGATCTAGGTTTAACCTTTCATATTATCTAATCTTATGTGAGAACAGGAAGGTATAATATTCTCTCACAGGGATTGGCCACTCAACCTCCTCTCGTATTGGCACCAGGTCTAACACAATGAAGATATAGTCTACAACACTGTAAGCCTCAGAACAAGAAATGAATGGTTGCCTTTCTGTGAAACCATATATCAACATTCCAATCACCCTTTGATGTAATTATCTCTCATAAGGTTTATCTATTTTCTTGAGTGACTGAGATGATGAATTAAAATGGAAAGTCATTTCATAGTTCTCCAAAACTGACTCTTGATTCACTGACTGGATGTACCCTTTATATGCTAATGAACAATCTGTATTCTAGATCTTCTCTTCTTTTATTGCACAGTTGTGACTATATGTGTCTTTCTAGGAATTAAGGTCAAGTTTCCTATCCAGTAAAGAATGAACTCTTTGCCTTTGGATGTGTCAACTCCTCTTCTTTTAATATTGATATAGCCTAGTTCCTGACGATTCAAGATGTTCATAATTTCCTTAAACAAAATATGATCATGTCTCTCTTTCCATGAAGTAATGTTCAAGAGTTTTGATTAAAATATTTGTTGCTGGAAGGATAAGAACTATTTTTGAAAGCTATCCTGTTTAATGACATTGCAGCAAATAACAGATAGAGTTAATAGAGTATAAAACATAATAGCCATTCTGCAAACCAAGCTCGGGCATATTCTTTCACTATGATTAAACTATTGGGGACTTCTTGTTATGATATAAATATAAGCAAGTGGGAGGTATCATCAGTGAAACACAGGTATTAGGGGTGTGTAAAACACCTATTGTTGATTTCCACTACAATCATCTAGTTTGCAACAAAATGACTGTTTTCGGTAAAAAATTAATTAATGCTTTATAATTTTACACCAGTTTTGCTAAGATAAAATAGTTGCATCTTATATACTCAATGAAAATTTTATCTAAATAAAAAAATGATTTATGAAGTTTTGTCCTTAAGGATTGATGTAAAGAGTACATTTAAAAGAAAAGGCAGTTCATCAAACTTAGAAGTAGTGAACTTATAGATAGTACTTAATGGAAAAATTATATTATTAAGTGATAGGGGATATCTTCTGTATATATGTTTCCCTTATTGGTTTATAAATAAGACAATGATTGCCCAATAGCCAGGCAGGAAGTGTAGACAGAGCTAAGACAGGAAAGAGCAGGAGGAGGAAAGAGGGAAGCAGGAGAGGGGACACCATGGAAAGACCAGGAAGTTAAGATGTGGCAGGTGTTTTCTGGTAATATAAGGAAAAGTAGAAACGCATAGTTTAAAAGTTATGGGGAAATAATTAAGAAAGAGCTAGTCAGTAGCAAGCCCTAGCAAGCCAGCCAATATTTGTAAATTAAATATAAGTCTTTGTGTGTTTATTTGGTTCTAATCAGATGCAGGACCAGGCTGGAAAGAAACTCCAGCAACATTTAAGTGCAAAGCTTAGCAGAAATGTTCTAAATGCTCATATCAAAGACACAGATGAATGTGTATAAGTCAAATCAAATACAAAGATATAAATAATAGAGATAAGAGCAGAATCAATGAAATTAATGAAAACCTGGGCAAGTGAGAGGACTCAATAGGCAAAGCCACGTCAGTGTGCCTGCTGAACTTAGTTCTATTTCCAGGATGTGGTGTAATCAAGGACTCACATTACTGCAAGTTCTTCTCTGACTTCCACACATATGTTGTAACAACATTTTCCCAAAATTATTATATAAATATAAGTAATTTTAATAAAAAGTTTTTAAAAATACAGCAAATATCTTCTTCCCCCCAAAAATCCATAAAATTCTCAAACTTATTGCAAGATCAGGAGAATGAAGGAAGAAAACAAAGCAGAAAATACTACTATCAAATGCTGCCAGAGTGGGCATCTTAATTAGATATGTGTGGTATGAAAGTCTTGAGGGAAGAATATTGTCTATTTTAATGTTTAAACAAGAAAAAGGCCTAAGGAGAGGAGAAAATATGGGTTTAAGTGAGAGGTAACAAAAACTATGGATGCTTTTAAAATCCATATAGAAAACTTATGACTTTATAAGCTAACTAGAAAATACAAAGATTTTAAATGTATGGCTGGATAATACTGATCACAGAAGCTATAGTTTTTATTTGAATATTTCATTTATGAAACTATTAACATTTGATTTAATTAGAATATTTTGTTGATCTTTTATGATTTCTCACATGTTTATAATGTGACTTGATCATACCCTCTCTCTGCTTTCTTTTCACTTTTTCCAAATGAAACCACATGTGTCCCCTTTGCCCTTGTGTTTGCTGTTTATTTGTTTAGATCCTAGTACCATGTGTGGGAGAGTATAAGTTATTGGACATGGATCACCCAAAGGATCCAGAAATAATTCAGATTATTGCAATTGCCCTTAAGATCTCACTAGAACATTATTATAAGACAAGGCTTCTGAAAACACCACACACTTTGGATACTAGAAATGGAAATCAAGCTGGAAATGGCCTGGAAGCCCACTCCTTGCTGGATAGTGTTCACAGCTCCAGAAGGTGAAATAGGGGAACTATATTGGGGCAAAAGTAAACTGGTGAATTTATCCAGTTGTGGGTCCTGTATTCTATATTAACAACTATAAAGCAACATATGACAGCTGGAACAACAGTGGCATGTCTGTTTCAAAGGTACGTGACTAAATTCTGATTAGATCTGAGGTTTGCTTTCATAGTAGGAAATATATGACTAATAATACAAACCTTGTCTAAAGCTTATAGCTGTGAAGATCACAGGCCAAGGTGGGACTCTACTACTGATAGTTTGATAAATGAACCACAATCAAGCCCTTCTACTTATTTGCATTTGTATTCCAGGCTTCAGACTTAACAGCAATGCTTCCTCTATCCCATGGGCTATGTTTAATAGAGACTCCTTAGTGATCAAAGTACTGAGAATAAGTGACTATGGAGTATTCAGTCCTAAATGAGACATCTGTAACAGCTCCTTAGAGGTGAAGGGAACATCACACAACAGAGAACACGAAGATTTTCAAAGCCAGAGGTTGGGATGAGTGCTATAAATCATTAACTTCTATATATGACATGGTCATTGAAATCATGATAATATATGAGCCAAGGCACATGAACACACATGATGTATAAACACATGTTTATTTGTACCCATACACAATGCTCACAATTAGAAAAGAAACGCGTTGAGGAAAACCAGGACATCAGTGGGACAGACTCTACTGTTGACTATCACTAGCAAACATTGCAGACATAAAGACTGTTGGATACTTTTGAGCATCCTCACCACAATAAAGATATGTAGAATAATTCATGCTACATGTTACAACACCATGAGTTTGTGTCATATGTCTTGTTACATTAAAATGATTCAATGATTACCAGACTAGGCCATAATTCAGTTTAAAAATTACAAGGAGTTTTTTTGCCATGGGTAAAGAAAAAGCTTGAGTGTTCTCTTCTTTGCCTATTTGAAGACATTGATACAGCCAAGAGAAGCAGTGTTCTCCTAGCATTTCTGTGGTAGCACAATTCAATATGAAAGTCGGGCTTTAGCATGCCCCCCAGGAGATGTGCAAAGTATAGCTTGGCCCTATAAGCAGATTATCTGACCCTTGACTTCTTCCTTACTAGAGCAAAACTCGGCATACGCCATTTGTTTTTCTCAACTAGAGTCTTGGGTAACATAACAAAGAATTCTGGGAAAGTAAGCACATTGCAATGAATCAAAGACAGTCATGAATGAAGAATAATCAATTTCTTGTTGTCTTCTCTGGGGAAACTATTTAGGATAGAAGACAGGTGCCGTCTGGAAGATGTGACCCTCTTAACCTGGACAAGTGCTACTTGATATTTTCTCAATGGAAGACAAATAGTTAATGTATAAAAGTGTATTCTCTTTTCTGCCATAACCCCCTTTCATTTCAATTTTTTTCCTTTGCTCTTGCAGCCAAGCATTTTTTTCCTAATAAAGCCACTACTAGCAATGTTAATGTTTATTTCCATCTCTTGAATTGGAGTTAGCACATTTTGTAGCAAGATTGTCTCACAAATTCATATTATTAAAATATGATTTCAATATTGAGCTATTTACCTTCTAAATGGCAAGTTAAATGACAATGACACCTAGCATGCACTGGCACTATAATTACAAACATTTGATCTAATAGATTTTTTTCTTTTTCTTTTTTCTGTTGTATTGTTGTTGAGATAGAATCTCAGTATGTAACACAGACTAGCCTAAACAGTAATATATAATCCAGACCAGGCTCTAACTCAACATTCTTTTGCATGTGCCTTGCAGGTGCCTGGATTAGGAGTGTGTGCCACTGGACTCAATGACTGATGATTTAGTCTCAGCCCCAGATCATGTGCTAATATGGAAAACCAAAGCTTTTGAAAAGCAAATGAATGCAAACTTAATTGCCACAGAGATAGTGGTAAAGGTTTGAAATTTCTTTTCAAAGATGTCACTACATTGCAAAACAAAGTGGTGAGACTAATACTTGAAGAATTCTGTGAAAGGAAGAGACTTTGTGTGGTTAAATATGATGCAGATATCTACATATCAGACACCTTAGAAAACATTACATCTTTAAAGTTCACCTCAGGTTATAGTTATAGTGGTATCAGAGCCTCAGCAGACATGCAATCAGAAGTACTCAGAGGCTGTTTTTGTCATTGTTTTGTTTTAATGTCAAAAGAGGGATGATTATAGGATATTTCATTAAATTGGACAATCAGAGTATCTAAGTCTAAGAATATTGAATTTGCAAGTGCCCCTTGCCATCCTGGCTAACAGGAGCAGTCCCGTATGACAGACCATAAAAGGAGTTCACCTAAAGTAGTTATGAAGCTAACCAGAAAGATAAACAGATTCGTGAAATCAATTCTGAACATGTGAAAAGATGAGAAACATGGAAAACATGAGCTATTAGACACCTAAAAAATGGGCCTTAGAGATGGCAGATCAAAACACACAGAATATAAAACAAAATGGAAAGGAATTCATCCATATGTGGATACTCACCTAAGTCACAAAACTGCAAATATCAAAACTGCCAAAGCTGGATTGTGCAATTTTGTATTTGGATCTTTGAACTTGGGCATATAACAATTCAGGGCAAATAAATGATATGCTATATCTAAAAAATTAATGTATTGAAAAGGGTTCAAAGGCTTATGGATTTGAGGGAGTTAGAAAACAAGGACTTTGCAATACCTAAGATCAATTAAGTATTATAGATTTACAATGATTATTTCTAGAATATATTCCCTTTTTGTAAATTATCATGTATTAATTCCACAAAATTATGGATTTATTGTGACATTTTCATATGCTCATATCAAGTTTTTTGATCATATTTATCCCTACCCCATTACCATGCTTGTGTCTTCCATGCTCCTGAATAGTCCCCCTCAGCTTCCATACAAAAAATACATTTTCACATCAAGGTGATAAGAAATGAACAGATAAGGGATACATCTAAACTTTGGAAAATTCAATGATGGAGGTTCTCTTTTCTTGGGGAGGCAATAGATTTCATGGATTTTAGATATTTATTACAGTGACAGAATTACATGATAGTGTGGCTCAACAATCTTACTTCTCTTTGAATAGCAAGGGAGGCCTAATTACAGTAAAGGAAACCATGGGTTTGTGTGTGTGTGTGTGTGTGTGTGTGTGTGTGTGTGTGTGCACGCACGTTCACCCACGCATGCACACATGTGCATGTCTCTGTGGGGGGTATGTTTTTCTAAAAGAGACTAAAGTGATGACTAATAACTCATAATGCTTCTGACCCTTTGACAAAATGCATATGGGAGAACATTTCCTCTTTTGTATAACAAAGTAGTCAAGTTTTAGAGAAATACATAGAATTCCAGTTTATTGATTGCTTAATTCAGTTAGAAAAGAGGATTCACATACTGAAGAAAGACTAAAGCACTTGAAGAAAACTATGGTATTACTTCCTTACTTGAAAGGTGATAACAAAATAACAAGAAGGTAATATTGAAAGGAGGGAGGGAGAGGTAGGCTGATCTCTGAGTTTAAGGCCAGTCTGATTTACTAACTGAGTTTCAGGACAACCAGGGCTACACAGAGAAATAAGGCAAAACCAAAACAAACACACAAAGGAAAAACCTGAACAGACAAAGCAGAGGAGATATTCTCTATTATATCCCATTTAAAAACTGTTTATTTGACATCTGCAGAGCAGGGAAATGGATCAAGACATATACCCAGAGTTCAATTCCCAGAAACCCAATGTTTGAAGGATACAGAACCAATTCCTGCAAGTTATCTGACTTCCAAGCATTCACTATGGCATATCCCCCTCAATAGATGATAGATGATAGATAGACAGACAGACAGATAGATTGACTGATTGGTAGATTGAAAATGCATTTTTTGAAAACTTAATATTCTAGCATTTAGAAATATACCTAAAATTTTCAGAGGCCCATTCTGTGCTGGATATGGATACTTCTTATTAGAACACAACTATTCCTTTTTATTAAAACTAGAATCTTATCTCATAAAATATATCCCGACCACAGTTTTCACTCCTACAGCTCCCCCCATTACTCCCACACTTGCAAGATCCACTGATGCTTCATTTCCTCTTCAGAAAATGGCAAGCCTCCAAGAAACCACGAACAGGAATAAAGCAATACACAATGAGACCAGCATTATTTTGATCGTTTTCTTTCTGCATCCTCAGACTCATTAACTTCCTCATTGACATGTAAGTTGGTATATCCTTTTGATCAGATTTATAGTGCCATTAACTCCCTTCTCTCAGCACTTGCATAAGAGTAGACCAGATGCACATTTTACTGTATCTTTGAATATCAAAAAAATATTTCTTCTCTGGTTATTCACCAATATAAGAAGTTTGGTACTAAAATATCTTCATTTCATTTTTTTTAACTTTAAAATTTATAAAGATAACTTTTAATTAATAGTATTATCAGAAATGTGTAATATGAATATCTATAATGGCTATTTTAAATTTTAATGAAATAAGACATGTTTACCAGTATATTCCATAAGAAATAAGGAAGGACCGTGTGTTGCATCTATTGCTCACTCATTTTTTCTTTGTTCATGTCAATGCTGCTTTCCTTCCCAAAGCAAAATTGTTATTCATACATACTATATATAGTACCTTAGCTTACTCTAAGGCTAGGGATTACATCCACAAGAATTCCCTTCCCTTGATAGTTTTCAGTTAGTGCTGGTCAGTAAGAGAAATTCTCTCTCTCTCTCTCTCTCTCTCTCTCTCTCTCTCTCTCTCTCTCTCTCTCTCTCTCTCTGTGTGTGTGTGTGTGTGTGTGTGTGTGTGTGTGTGTGTCTGTCTGTCTGTCTCTCTCACACACATTATTTACAGAAAGTGGTTATAAGTTTTGTGACCAACATTAAGGCTTTATGAACTGTTTAAAAAGTCCAACTGAGATAACTTCAAAAGAGATTCAAATTTTATTAGGAAAAATTGGATCAATGCAAGTAATTTTTAGGGAATACATTTAGAACAGCCACACTGACATAATTTATTCTCAGCCATGAACAAGTAGAGCCCCACATTTCTATTAGAATCATATGTACTAACACTAAGCTCACTCATGCTTCATCATAATTAACTGCCACTCTCCAAAGGAAATCCAACACAATTGGATATTAACTATCATCAAACCAGCCCAGAAATGTGCATAAAGACGAGACAATGTTGTCGATGTCTGATCCATAGAGCAATAGCTTCCTGGTATTGTTTGAATTAACTTACATGCTACCTCATCAGCAAGGAGAAAGGAGTATTGGCTAAAATCACATTTTACTAAAGGTGGCATTTTAATCCTTTATTCTCAAGGGTCTTGGCAAATCTATCTTTAGAAATTGGCAGTCGTGTTAATTTGCATTCAATTTTGAAATTGCATTCAATAATTAGTATTTGATGATCTATTGCTGAAATTGCAATGATTTTGTATGCATGCAAATGAGTTATGGAATAGACAAATAGAGGGGAAATGGGCAATTGCACCAGTACTCTTTGTGTGTCCATTATTCCTGTTCTGTTTTATGTTTATAGAAAAGGAGATTTTAACTTCTTGGTGATCACTTTCACATAGAATGGTAGGCTCTTATCGGGCATATTAAGCATATTAATTTATTTAATTAATTTTCATTATGTCCTCTCAGATAAGATGTATAAAGTGTTGTTCCTTTTAAAATGCTAAATTTGAAAGAGGATATAAATCTAATTGTTTATCTAGTACTACGTTTCTCATAGATTTGGGGGTTTGGTGGTAGATAACCACTTAAAACCTTTTTTGATACTGAAAGTATAAAATTTAATGTGAAGCATTCACAGCTTTTGTTTCCCATGTTCATTACTGTGCTATTTATAATATACAGAAATTGGAAACAGCCTAGATGTCCAACAGCAGGTTAATATATAGTAAGAAAGGGAAACATTTATACAGTAGAATATTATTCATCTAAGGAAAAAAATGAGATTTGCATGTAAATGTATGGAGCTAGAAATAATCATCTTGAGTGAGGTATCCCAGACAATGATAAACAGATACTGCTTTTTTCATTTTGCAATGAGTTGTAAGCTTTTAAGTCTTCAATATGTGTGTTTCAACTAAAATGCTTATTCAAACTATAGTGAAGTCTATTGAGTTGTGTAGATTTTGAGTCTGCTTAATTTTGGTTTGTGATGCTTTTATCATTTGCAACTTCTTTATGCACTTCAGTTTATACAATTAAAAAATTTAAAGGAACACTTGTGTAAAATATGAAACTACATTGAAATATCTATTGATAAAAATCAAAGCCATGGCTGCAAAAAAGTCAATGATCTATACAAACTAGCTGGTGCTTTTTCAAATTAAGTTTTAAAACTGAAGTAAAACCAACAAATTATTCTGGAAAACCTTCTACATGAATGTTTTCCTTCTCAGGAGTTGCAGCTAATCTAGCATTCACAGCTACAACCTGAGAGACATTAACAAGAAAGGTCAGGAGCCTCTGAGCCTCCTCTAAGGACTGGGACATCCAAGCACAGGTAGGTGCAGAATCTTGTGGAGGAGAACCTGGAACATTACAGCACATGTAGGCACAGGGTTTTGTTTGGTAGAAACTGGAGAATCCCAGCACATGTGGGTACAGGGTCTTGTTTGGAAGATACAAAAAACTCAACCAATCCCTACAAAAATCTCTCAGGCAATTACCCTTTGTGACTGTAAGAAGGAAAAACATTAAACAGCAGTAGTCTGAAATTGGCACAGCCTTGATGGGAAGTATTCATAAAACCAGAAACACAGAGGATTGAAGTTAAGGAAAATGACTCATAAAGAGTTCTGATCGAGTCATTTGGAAGAAACAGGAAGGCTTATTTAAAACTACCACTCAAGGTGGAATCAAATCAAATTATTTTCATAGATCCTTTAAATTGTGGTGATGTTTCTTCAACTTTTATATCCCATGGGTTTTATAATCAATTTGTGCTCTATTTTAAGTTATTTATCTTTTATTTTTTTTTTAATGAAAATGTTTGTTTCTACTCAGGTCCTTTGTTTTGAATATAACAATAAAAACTGTTGCATCAAAGAATATTATGAAAACTATTGGTATTCAACAACAAAAAAATAATATGTTCTGTTACTATGTTACATTGTCATGCATGAAATTCTACATGTTAATTTTCACAAAAAGCACAATGATGTTTTTTACATCAATGTTATTCAGAAAAGACATTATAATGAATGTGATTTTTCATATTAACTTAGCCATTGTGGAACAATTCTCCACAATCTGAAATTTCTGAATTCTTAGGAGAATTTCTTGGTTATTTCATCGACTTTAACATCCCACCTTTGTTTATAGGTTATAAAACTTGACCGATCTAATATGGCATTAGAGTCTTTTACTTCCATTCTTATTTCCATTTCCATAGTAATTGTTTATGTCCAGAACTGTTTTGGATGTTGGACAGCCAGTTTATCTATTCTCAAGTGCACTTAATATTCATATTCTGTTGCTTTAATCTTTGATGGTTTAGTTTTTCTTAGCACTTTAAAGAGTACTGGTGTTTGCTTTCTGTGGTTTGTACTGTTTTTCAGTTTATGTATCATTGCCCTATCTTAACATTACATACATGCATTCTCTCTGTCTTCTGTAAAGCTTTTCTGACATTTTTGTAATCACAAATCTGTCCTTTGGTAACCTATTTATTCACTCAATTTCAAAACACATTACTTTTACTGTTTTCCAAAGAAGACTTTCTGATTTTAAAAACCAGTTTCCATTCTGTATTCAATGTTTCTTTATGTCTAAGTTTTATTTAGTTAACTTTTAGATTTATTATTTTTCCTAATTTCTTCAGCAGAGAATTTTCTTTAATCCATAATATTTATTTTTTTCTGGAACAAGAATTTAATGTCAACATTTTCTTTAAATTGAATTTAATTATAAAATAGCAGTTTTCCATTTGTAATTTCTATGCCTATTTCACTTTGTTTTTTTTTTTTTTTGCCTTCCCACCATTCTCTGTTAATTCCTTTCCTTTGTTTTGTGTGGGCTAGCTTATAATTTTTTGTTTTTGTTTTTTAAATTCAACTGTGGTGACTTTGAAAGTGATGAATATTTGTTAAGGAATTGACATTATGTAAATTGTTTTCAGTATCTCTTTCTGCCATATTGCTCCATTTTGTTTCCCATTCCTTCTCTTTAGACAATTTTTTTATAGTCACTGAAGCCTTTTTTCTAGTTTACTGACATTTACCTGTATTTTCTCCCTTTTGATAGATACATTTAACCGTCACATCAAGGGTCCCCAGTATGAGTGATACCATACAAATTAACAAAATGTCTTGTTTCCCTTTCTTAATTTAAATTATAATCAATCTTATTTTCTGTATCAATCCCATTCCATCTTCCTCTCATCTTCCATTCCCCTCACAGACCCCCATCCCATCCATCTTCTGCTCCATTGAAAGGGTGAGGCCTTCTATGGGGACCATCAAAGTCTGTCACATCATTTACGACAGGGCCTAGGCACTCACCCATGTGTCTAGGCTGAGAGAAAACACCTCTGTGGAGAATGGGCTCTGAATGACCATTCCTATACTAGGTATAAATGCTATTCCATTACCAGTGTCCCAAAAGACTACCCAGGACCCCTAACTGAGACCTACGTGCAGGGGCCTGCTTTTGTCCTATGCTGGTTTCCAGTCCATGAGCTCCTACTTGTTCAGGTCATCTATGACTGTGGATTTCCCCAGTGTGATCTTGACTATGTTGCTCATCACTCCTTCCTCTCTGCAACTGGATTCCAGGAATTTGGGTCAATACTTAGCTGTTGGTATCTGCTTATATTCCCATCAGCAACTGGCATATAAGGTAGCCATAAATCTCATTATAGGGGAAGGGCACTTATGATAGCCACTCCCCTATTGCTTAGATTCACAGATGGGGTCATCCCAGTATATCTCAGAACATTTTCCTAGTGCCAGGTTTCCACTCTTACCTATAAGATGCACATTCATATGACAAGGACATCTGTTCAACTGTCCTTGTCATATAGCAGCAAGATTTGTAATAGCCAGAACCTAGAAGCAACATAGATGTCCCTCAACTTATGAATTGACAAAGATATTGCAATGCATTTACACAATGGAGTGGTAGTCAGTGGGATAAAAACAAAAAATGACAATTAAAAATAAAATAAAAACAAAAACAGAAAAACAGAAAAACAAAACAATAGAAATTTGAAATTTTCAGGCAAATGGATGGAACTTGAAGAAACCATCCTGAATGTGGTAACTCTGTCACAAAAAGACAAACATAGTATGTACTCACTCATATATGGATATTAGACATAGAGCAAAGAATTACCAGCATACCATCCACACTTCTAGAGAAGTTAGGAAAACAGCAGGACCCTAAAAGACACATACATGATTTCCTGGAGAAGGGGAAAATAAGTTCTCCTGAGCAAATTGGTAGCACGGTGGTAGGGAGATGGAGTTGGAAAGGCAAAGTGAGAAGAAGAGAGGGAAAGAGGACATGAGAGACCAAAAAGATTGAATCGGGGGAAGAATAGAGAAGAGCAAGAAAGGAAATACCTTAAGAGACATAGCCATTATAGGTTTAAAGAGAAATCTGGCGATAGGAAATTGTCCAGAGATCCACAAAGATGAACCTAACAATGAATCTAAGCAATAGTGGAAAAGGTACCTTAACTGCCCTTCCCCTGTAATCAGATTTAAGACTACCTTAATTGTCATCATAATACCTTCACCCATTAATTGATTGAAGCAGATGAAGAGATCCAAAGTTAAACAATGTCTGAACTCCTGCAGTCCAGTTGTATAGAGGAAGCAGCTATAATATGAGCAAAGGGGTCAAGACCATGTTTGGGAAACCCACAGTGACAGCTGACCTGAGTGAGTGGGAGTTCACAGACTACAGACTGACAGCTGGGGAACCTGCATAAGATTGAACTAGGCTCCCTCAATGTGGACAACAGATGGGGGCCTTGGGCAGTTTATGGGGATTCTTGCAATTAAACCAGTAGTTATCTCTAGTGCATGAACTGGCTGTTTTGGAGGTGATCCCTAGATACAGTGTGAGAGGGCCAAAGTCCTGCCCCAAATGGTGTGACAGACTTAGATGAATCCCCATCTGAGAACTGAATGGAAAGTGGGGTGGAGATATCGTGAGTGGAGTGAGAAGAAGGGAGAGATAGAAAACTAGAATTGCTATGTAAAACAAGATTGTTTAAAAACTAAAAAAGAATAAAATGACAAGTCAACTAGATGGAGAAGATACGTGCAGTACAATTATAACAACATCAATAATACTATAAATTCATATGTAGAAGACAGTAGCATTTCAGCAAACCAACTGAAGAAAATCATATCACAATGACATAAAAAGTATGTACAAGATTTAGATATGATCTTCCCCTCCAAAGGAAAATGGCCAAGTGGAGAAGGCATCTGAAAATGTTCTTAAGGGTATTATCAGGAGGAACCTGTATGCAAAAAGCACAATAAAGTTCCCTACTGTTCACCTACCATAGTTGAAAAGGAAAACATGGAAATGCTGTCCTGAGTGGCTGTTCACGGGGTAAATTTGCACTGATTCCATGACACTGTGTATCAGTCTCGACATGTGTCTCCTACCTATTAAGACCACAGGGAACTCTAGCTTTGTCTCACCAAAGCAGCAAATCATGGTGATCAAGATGCTTCTTCCATTTGTGTTTCCTGTCTCCTCCTTCCAGAAATAAGTGTTATGCTGTTACTGTCCAGCATCTTACCATGTTGTTCTATATATATCTTAATATGTAACTAGGCTTTAGTTGTTGCGGGTGTGGAAGGTTAGCAAATTTTGTGTGACTTTTCTCTCTGGTCCAAAAGTGAGCTGATGCCTTTGTGATGCTGGTAAGGAAGCATTCACTGGTCTTCACTAATTCTGTTCATCTGTACTGGTCTTCAAGAATATGCCTGAATTATGGCCTGAGTCTCAGACACTAGGTACACTAGGTATTATGTAATAATCTGTCAAACTATAGACCAGTCTGATTTGGTGTATTGCTTTTAAGTTTTGATCTTGCTTTCTGGGTTTTTTTTTTTTTTTTTTGAGATAAACATGTAATTGCAGATGTGTGCTCTGTAGAATTGAGTCTCTAAATCTCGCCACTATGAATTCATTTCTCCATTTGCATCTGTGAGCAGGAGGATGACAAATCCTCTGAAACTAGAGTTCTGGCTGTTGTGAAGTCCATATTAAGGGTGCTGGCAGTCTATCTGTGTCCTCTGGAAGGAAAGTAAGTGAGTATCCTTTATCTCTGAACCATTTCTCCAGCTCCAAATATTCTACATTTCTGTATCTTATGAAATACTATGAAAAGGTTTCTTATGACATTTTAGATTTCTTAACATGGGATAAAACTAAAACTTTTTGTCCTGGTTAAAATTTTTCAATTTGATAGAACTCAGGTCTACAGAGGGGCCTCCACCAAGAACATTCCCCTGAGAGTGGTCTGCACAGAAGTCCATTGGATATTGTCTTGATTAACGCTTGATACTGGAAAGTTCAACCCACTTTGAATGATGTTATCCCTGGGAGGGGAGTTTGGGTTATATTAGAAAGCAAGCTGAGAAAACCAGGAGAGAGAACCAGTAAGCAGCTATGCCCATCACTGCTCCTGCCTGAGTTCCTACCCTCACTTCCTCCAAAGGTGGATTGTGATTGGGACATGTAAGCCTGATTCTGGAGAATGCAGAACTGCATTTAGTTTTTATGATTCCAGCTTCAATAGATTTCTTTGTTACTGAAACGTGTCAAAAATACCATTTTCAAATAGGACACTAGCTATGTTATTATATTACTATATGATAAATCTGAACACTACTGCTCCAAAGACAAACTCATGGTTTTAACTGGATTCTGAAGATACAAAAAAAAAAATAAAAAAGACAATTAGTTTGTTCATGCTACCATGGTTCTTTCATTCTTTGGGGTTACACAACTTTGCAGCTAGATATATTTAGCTATTGTAACAATCATTTCTTCACTAGCTGCAAAATATTTAACACATTTTTTGAAACTACGTAGAACTGAAAGTATTATTAAAACCATTAGAGCATTTTCAAAAGGGATATTCAAAGATGTCAGTGGCCACTCAGTAGGAAAATTCCATTTCTTATGCCATTATGATTCCCTAAACGTTTGGAATACCAGGCAAAATCTTTGGTAATTTTTCAAGCCATTTCACAGGGAATTAATAGCTAGTCATAAATCTTGACTTACATTTTTTGCTTAATAATGCATGCTTTCATTTACTCAAAAATATATCATAAACCTACTACATGTCACAATAGGAGAAGCTAGAGATAAACAAATTAGGTATATTCTTACTATAATAAAATTATCATTGCAGTTGGCAGAACAAATATTAAACAATTATGGAAGCATATCTGGAAAATTCAGGGCATGTTGTGTTCTATGAAGAAATTTACTCACACTCATTTTAAATGTGAGAGTCATATATCCAGTACCACCTAACATAGGAGCAACCCAAGCACAACATATGAAGCACACCAGCACACTGCTCATTTTCTTAGAGGGTTTCTTAAAAAAGGGGACTTTCCTAAGAAACTAGGGCCACTTATAAAAGCAAATATGTGTAGACAAAAGAAAAATTAATTTACAACTTTTAAGTGTATGATAAAATGCTGTATATATATTGGATTTCTGCTATGTGTATTAGTCATCTATTTGTTGCTAAAACTACACCATAAAACAAAACAAATTCATAACAGGGACCTATGAATGCTGGTTTAGCTAGCACCCATGCTTTATACTCTCCAGTCTGGCACTCCAGAACATGAAATGGTACAACCCACATTTAGGGTGTGTCTTACCTCCTCCAACCACAATGAAGCTCATCTAAAATGTCTGTCATTAGCATACTCAGAATCTGCTTCCATGGTAATTCTTAATCTGCCATGTTGACGATCAAGCTTAACTCCTTCACTAGTTTTCTGCAGTCTATAATCCTATGGACCCTACCATTATAACTTTTTAATCTGTATGGGTTATTTTATGTCAACTTGATACACCCTACAGTTGCCTCAGTGAAAGGAACCACAATTGTCAAAATGCCTCCTTTAAACATGGCTATAGGGCATTTCTGTGTCTTATTAAATCATATGAGAAGACTCTTATGATGCTTTGGAATTCTTAACATGGTATAATACTAAAGCTGTTTGTCCTTTTAGTTTTTGTCAAAGTCATAAAGCTCAGTCAGACCTAAAGAAAGAACTTCCATCGAGGACTTTCCCCTAAACCCATGGAGGATCCCCCCCCATTTCCCCTTCTGTGGAGAAATGGAGACCCCAGAACACTGTGGGTGGTGCCATACCTGAATTGGTGGTCCTGGGTTCTACAGGAAAGCAGGCTGAGTAAAACATGATAAACAAACCAGTAAAGTAGCTCCTCTCTGTGGTGTCTGCACCATTTGCTGCTTCCAAGTTTCTACCGTGTTTGAGTTCCTGTCCTGACTGAATTTGATGATTTTAATGATAAACAGTGATATGGAAATATAATGCAAATAAACCTTTTACTCCCCAAATTGGTTTTTTTCATGGTGATTCATCGAAGCACTAGAAACCCTAAGACAATATCTATGTTCTGATCTCAAGAAGCCTTATAGGGCCTTCAGGCCCTTATAGGGCCTCCATGCTCCATTTAATGTGAGACTGAGAATCACGAAGAGACAGGCTAGCCAATGTCATCTTACTTTGAACACCCAGTTTTGTTCTAAGTGGCAGATCCAAAGGCCCTCTTAAATCTGGCATCAGGGGATGTGGTTTTAGCAATCACAGAATTCTTTGGTTTATGATGCCAACTTTGCCTACAACAAAGTCATTCATTCATCTGAAATTCACTTAGGACTAAAGTTTTATCTATTAGGGTCCTTTTGTTTCCTAGCTTTTTCTGGCAGTGTGGCTGTGGGTGCTTTGCTCTATTTCTAAAAAGCATATAATGAGTGAATAATACATACTGTGTTTGTCTTTTTGTGACTGGGTTACCGCACTCAGGGTGCTATCTCATATATTGTGCGACACTTCCCCATGTCAGCCTGTATTTCGAAAACAACAGTCATGCTATAATACTGTCCAGTTTTTCTTTATTCTGAAAGACAATTTTAAACCTCATTTCCTACCTTAATTCAACAACAGAAAAGAACAAATTCCAGAACAAATGCACAGAGAATGGATAGTAAATATATTTCCTATGATTGTTATCTTTTTTACTGGTAACAGATAATTTAGTAAATAGAAGCTCAAATCACTAGTTAATTTGTTATTTCTAAAACTAAGAAGTTAGGATGTCATGATTAATTCAATGGCCATCAAATCCCATTTTTTCCCAAGATTGTGGAGCAGTTGTTCTTAGTATATGGCTTCCATTCTCAATGAAAACATGTGATATATTAGTAAAGATTCTTAAAAGAATCCAGCATGAAATGAATTATAGGCAGAGGGATAGAGAGGTAACAGGAATGAAAGCCCCACCTCTTTACCTCTCCTTTCTTGACACTTTCCTGATAGGCAGTTTTTAGGTTTCAAAGTCACCAGTCAACTGTGTCATTTCTCTGTAGCATTTAGTATCATTTCACAATTCTTTGGAGCACATTGTTCAAAGATTTTATTGTATTTAGAGAACTAATTAGGAAATGTCTGCTACTAAATCCTACTAAAAGTGAAATTCAGACACGGTTATGTACAACTCACATACTATATTTAATTTCCTAGATATAGTGCTGTATATCTTTAATTCCAGCACTCAATAAGCAGAAACATACAGATATCTATGTATCTGCTCAGTCTGCAAAGCAAGTTCCAGGCCATTTGGGACTCAGAAGTGATACCTGTGTTAAATGAATAAATTTTAAATTTTTTTATTTATTATTTGAAAGTGCTAATGGATCTACAATGTATCTTGTTCATATGCTCTCCAATTCTTCTTCAATCCAACTCTTCCCAGAACCCTCTTTCACATCTCACTCCCAAATCCCTGTCCTCACCACAAAAGTTTATATAGTCCTTTCAATTTCAAAGCACTGAGTATAACTAGTGCTGTACTTATGTGCATGTATGTGGGATCATTCACTGGAGTTTAGAAAACCAATCAGTGGTGATGCACTTTAAAAACTTGACTCTTGCTCCCCAGAAGCCATCAACTGCTAACTGTTCCTCATCTAGAAATGTTGTTAGGGGGCCTCTCTCTTTACTGTGCTGGAATTTTGACAATTTTGATCTTCTATAGGGCTCTTGTAGATAACCACCACAGTTTCTCTGTAATGTAAGTGCATCTGTGCAACAGCCATTTCAAGGCATTTCAAAGCACTCTGGCTCTTTTTTCAAGGTTAGTTTAAAATTTGAAAACAAATATTTTTTCTTCTTACAAGTTGTACCCAATTTTATAAAATTTGTAATTTATAAATTTTATTACAAATGAGACTTTTTTTTTTTTACTCTAATAACAAACCCTAAAGGTGAGAATTAAGATGTGAAATAGCTGGGTGGTGGTGGCACAAGCCTTTAATCCCAGCACTCTGGAGGAGGCAGAGGCAGGCAGATCTCTGAATTCAAGGTTAGCCTGATCTAAAAAGTGAGTTCCAGCACAGCTAGGACTACACAGAGAAACATCTAAATATAAAAAAAATCAAAAAATAAAAAAGAGTATGTGAAAATAAATTACACACACACACACACACACACACACCCAAGAAGTCATTCTTAGTGTGTATTATTTATTAACATATCTGTTACTTTCCCTAAGATTTTTCTCTAAGCTAAATTGTTTATGTCATTGAGTAGGTAAAAAACGGGTTCAGATAAAGGTCACTAAGGGAAATTTGTCTTAATGCCTTTGCTATGTGCTGATTTTAGAATGCTTCATCTACAGCCAAAATAGCCCCAATCAAATGTCATGCATGACCTTTGAAAGAAAAAAATGTGCTTTTTAATGCTGTATTGCATTTTCTTCCATTGTGTCATTCCAGAGCATCTTAGCAACAGTAATGGACTCATGATTGTCAGTACCTGAAATGTATAATACTATATCAAACTTTGCAGACCAGTGTCCATGGCTCAGAAAATATTTAAAAGGACAATGTTTTGTCCTTTTAAAAGAGCTAGGATCCACAGAGATGAGAGGTGAAGGATGGAGTGGAACAGAGAGCTTGTAATATTTCACTACTCTTGAAGTCTTCATGTGTCAAGCTTAAACATATATCAGTTGTTCGTTAAATGCCACTGAGTGAAATCACAGTAGTATCTTTTCCATGCTGTGGAAGAGAAACCACCTAACTATAGTGGTGAAGAACAGAAGAAATCATCACTAGAGCTGTTAAAACTCTTAATCCTGTTGAACATCCGTATATGCTATGCAGTAGTTTGAATAAAATCAGTCCCTGCATGTAAAATAGCTATGGCAGGAGAAGACTACATCCCTATGCATTCTCAACAGTTGATCCAAACATAATGACACATTCTACTGATAAGCATAAGTTCTCTCAACTTATGCTGGCATATAGCAGAATATTATGAGCTAATGAATAAGTTTTTTGTGCTAGGTCAAAAATGGACTTTTGACATACTGAGGACCAGCTAAGCAAGATCTGTGAAAACAATACTGATTGAACTTTCCAAAGGCAGATTTGAGGATGTTATATGAACATATTGACTATAAAATAGGTAGTAGTTAAGGAAAACACATTGTTGGCATTTTCTTCTATGCATATGACTAATACAGACTAAACTTTATTAAGTTCTTAATCTCTGCCTGTTTTTACAGTAGTTTGGAAGGGAGAAAATTTTAAAAATCAAACATATGATATTGTAATCTGCAGAACCATGTCTTATTTAAATATACCATTGCCAGTGTCCTTCAGAATGTGCTCTGAATGAAAAAAAAAATTCAACTAGGAGCCTCTGTACTATCTCATTTGAGTGCTCAAATAGTTGGGTCATCTCTAAAGGCCATGAAAGCAGAAATGGAGGTTATACAAGGGATCAAAACATTGCCCTTTCACATGATAGTAATTCTGGCTGCAGTCAATACTCAAGGCCCAGTTGATACATAGAATGTCTCATGTTAAGCATTCAAGTCTGGAACTTAAGGGACTGTAATAAGGTGATTCTATCCTGGACTAGACAACTCTCAATACTGTGGTTAATTTAGGTTGTCAACTTGATCAGATATAGAATCAACTAAGAGATAGAACTTTAACAAGTTTGTAAAGCCATTTCATTTACTGGTTGGATGAGCTGAAGAGTACCACATCCCCACAATGGGCAGCATCTTCTCTCAGTGGACCAAAGTTAAAGCAGTCTTAGGCAAACCTCGCTTTGCTGCTAATCTTGCTTCTTGTTGCAGAGTGTCTACTGTATTGCTGTTGTTGATGCTACCATTTTTTTGTTGATTTATTCATCCTTTTATCATACACTGAAGACTGATAAATCTTCAGGGACCCTCCAGGCTTTCAGCACAAGACTGGAATTTATTAGGAACCTAGTCTCATGAAATAATCACCTACCAAAAATTCAGCTTCTCCCGTGATCTTTCTAGCTAATATTATAAAATATCCTTTCCTTTAAACATTTATTGGCCATATTGTTTTAATCTGGCATCTTTATTTTGGGTATTTAGAACATTCTAACCATGAAGAAAGTTTTATTTTATTGACAATTTACAGTAAGTTATTGTTTTTTGTTGGGGCTCTAACAAGCACAGCTAAAGAATCAAATTCCATGATCATCACCCTCTAAAGGAATTCTGATTTAGCCATGTGTATATTTTCTTCAGATCCTAATTCTGAGATAAGACAAGTCTGTAGTTTATTCTTGCCGAACATCCCACAGACTCCCTGGATTCCTGATACATGAATGTTGAACAAAACAATGTAAATCTGTAGACTTATCAAGGAATCTGGTGAAGAAAATGTAGATGGTTATAAAAACAAGATTTTTATTTTCCTAAGAAATTTGGTTAAGATACCATCCCTTTGGTTGGTTATGTTTTGTTCAAAAAACTTGAACTGAGCAAGTGCAGAAATTAATTTATTATTATCATTTTTTATTTTACATATTGATCCCAGTTCCCTCTCCCTTCCTCTTATGGCCTCCAAACCCCTCCCATACCTCCCCCCATTCACTACACTGGGAAGGTGATGCCTTCCAGGAGGAATCATCAAAATCTGTCAAGTTATTCAGGGTAGGGTCTCAGCCCTACCTCCTGTCTCTAGGCTAAAGGAATATCCCTCCATGGGGAATGTGCTCCCAAAATTCTTTGGGGCACTAGAGATACATCCTGGTTCCACTGTCAGAGGATCCTTAGACTGCCCAGGCCTTTTAAGTGAGACCCATGTTTAGGAGGTCTGAGTCAGTCCAATGCTGGTTTCCCAGATATCAGTTTGGGGGGTCCATGAGCTCCCCCTCGTTCAAGTCAGCTGTCTGTGTGGTTTCTCTAGCCTGGTATTGCCCCATTTTTTTTTTTATCACTCCTCCCTCTCTGTAACTGGATTCCAGGAGTTTGGGTCAGTGTTTAGTTGTAGGTGTCTGCTTCTGTTTCAATCAGCTACTAGATGAGGGATCTATGATGGCATATAATTTAGTTATCAATCTCATTATCGCGGAAGGGCATATAAGGTAATCAGATAGTTAGTTGGGGTCACCCTTGTAGGTCTCTCGACATTTGGCTAGAATTAGTTTGCTCTTCAAACCAATAATAGCTCCCTTTATTATAATATCCCTTTTTTCTTCACTTTTATCTATTCATCCCCAGACTCAATCTCCTGGTCCCTCATGTTCGCCTTTCCCCCCATCCTCTTTTTTTTTTTTCTAACTTCCTCTCCAGTCACTAACCTCTCACTAACTCCCAATATGCTCAAGAACTCTTGTTCCTTTCCTCTTCTGTGAGGGACCTTGTATGAATTTCTTAGATCCCTCTTTGTATCCTAGTTTCTCTGGTGGTATGAATTATAGGCTGGTGATCCTTTGCTCTAAAATCCATATATGAGTGATTACATACCGTATTTCTCATTTTATGACTGGGTTACCTCACTCAGGATAGTTTTTCAAGATCCATCTATTTGCCTGCTAATTAATTTTTTTGTTTATTTTTTCTTTTTTAAAAGAAAATAATCACTGTCTTAGAAGCTTTTTTATGTTGTTTCAGTAATTATCTAAGGAAATTATACAAAATAAAAAATAGGTGATTCACTTACATTATTATGAAAATGTACATCCTGACCATCAATAAAAAATATTTGGTTTCTTTCCCTCAAATAAACTTTTATATACTACCAAGTATTAAATATATCAGGCCAACTCCTTATGGAAATCTTATCATCTAGCTTTGTTTTCAGAAATAAGGAATTTGAATAGAGAATGAGGGGACTTAAAAACAATAAATACACAGGTAATGTTGATTTAATGCTGTGAAAAGAAAACATGACCATGGCAACTTTTACAGAGGAAATGGTTTAATTAGTGTGGGCTTACAGTTCTGAGGTATAGTCCATTATCATTATTATACAGGAAGCATGTTGATATGCTAGCAGTCATGATGCTAGAAAGGCTCCTAAGAGTGCTGGATTTGTATCTGCAAGCAGCACGAAGAGAATGATACATGCTAAACCTGGCTTGAGCTTCTGAGATCTCAAAGCCCACCTCCAGTGGCACAGTTCCATCCACAACACCACAACTACTCTAGCAAGACCAGACCTATGAGCTTATAGGGGCTCTGTCATTCAAGCTACCAAAGGTAGTGAAGCTCAAATTTCTCCACTTTACTGTGTGTTTGTTGTTTTCCTCCGCTGGCTCTGACTCTAGTTCTCTCTCTCTCTCTCTCTCTCTCTCTCTCTCTCTCTCTCTCTCTCTCTCTCTCTCTCTCTCTCTCTCTCTCTGTGTGTGTGTGTGTGTGTGTGTGTGTGAGAGAGAGAGAGAGAGAGAGTTTATCTTTGTCTCTCTCCCTCTGTGTGTCTCATTCTTTTTGTCTCTGTCTCTCTGTGTTTCTCTCTCTCTCTCTCTCTCTCTCTCTCTCTCTCTCTCTCTCTGTGTGTGTGTGTGTGTGTCTTCATCTCTTTGTCTCTATGGAGCCCAAGAATTGACTTCATTCCATTTTGACTTAGGTTCAAAGAGTTGAAACCTAACCTTTCTCTTTCAAGGTTAAACAACAGGTTGTGTGGCTTAAGGTGTGGCTACTGGAGGATATCTTCCCATCTTCCCTAAACAACAAAATACTTAGTTCAGGCTGTGGCTGCTTGATGTTTCAGATATTGAAGAGGTAAATATTTCTGTTAGTTTCTTGTAGGGTTGGTAATGAAGTCCTTTTTCCCACCCCCCACATTTTCTTTGGGATATATAAGGACTTTGAGCAATAATCTTGAGGAGGATCACCACAATCATTGGATGCCCCTGTGACTCTATCTTTTGTCTTTAGTCTGTCTTTTTTCCCAATCTGTAGTCCCCTTCTCAGTTACATACCTGACCAGACTAGGCAGCTGGGCTGGACCTCTCTTCTCTCTCTCTCTCTCTCTCTCTCTCTCTCTCTCTCTCTCTCTCTCTCTCTCTCTCTCTCTCTGTCTCTCTCTCTCTCTCTCTCTCTCTCTCTCAGTGTCTTGCTTTCTCTCTGTGTTTCTCTCTGCCTCTCTCTACTCCTTTTGTGTTTCCATCCTTCACTTTTTTTTATACATAAGATGGTTCATTACTCCTTTTCCGTTTTTAATGTCAAATGTTACCACAGTCTTAGTAAGCAGAAACTTGACTTGCAACAATGAAAAGGTCACATGTAACTCAAGCTACAAGTGCTAAAAATTAAAGCATTAAGATCAACAGAGCCTATGAGAAAAATTGAAAACCTAGAGATAGAGATTTGTGGACAGGAGGTTATTCAATGAAGATCCAGTATAGCTAGTTGCTTAGAAATAAAATTGATGACCACAGAATAAGATCTGATTAAGAAATATGAAGTGGGTAAGGCCTCCTGAGGCACAGTCATGGAACATTGAGATATATTTCTAGGGTGTTATGAATGGACTGGGAATGGAAAAGTCTGAAATCCTCTTATATTACATCACTACATGTCATATATTCCTTGAGAAACTCAATTACCAAATATCACAGAAAAGACAAGTGACTCTTGTTGAAGTGAGAGCAACTTTGAAAATTACATAAAATGCTAAATTGGTTTTCAGTGAACAGAAAATATTTTATACAGGCAAATACACTGATTTTTCTTGTCATAACAGTCCTGAGAGTCTCCAAAATACTCATAACTTATGAAATCAAATTATATTTCCTTTCTAAATTGAGGACTTTTCTGGGCCTATACAGGATCACAAATACACAATTTTATTTTGATTATTTCAATCGTTTTAAGCCTATGTAGTTTATCCTTCAGGGCTTCAATTCTTCTGAGCAGGTTTCTTAACAATAAGTCAGAGGTAAAAGGGCAGAAAAGTGTATGTTTGAAGGACTGCTCACATGGGTCTGCAGAGTCTGTCCTTCTGAAGAAAATAAAAATACTAAAATAAGTATAAGGGGAAAAGGCCAATTCAATGTGGAATAAAAATATGTTATAATAAATTATGAACATGAAAACATTTCCCCTTCAAACAAATGCACGGTAATAATAAGAAACTATTTTAATTTAAAAATTAGCATGTGTTAAGACCAACTCTTTCCTTTCTAACATTTTTATGACATAGAAAGTGAAGTCCTTGCTCTCTAGAGCAAAAACAGGACAGTCACTGTCAGTCAGTGTTGAGCTAGAGATACAGCATCAGCAACATTGTTCTTCTCTCTTAAATAAATACTTGCTTTTTCTTTTTAGATTACAAGGATTACTAACTCTCAAGACAACATAAGATGCTAGATTTTTTTTCTTGCCATATTCATTTCCAAGTTTTCTAATATAGGAGTTGCCTGTGTGACTTTGTTTAACTCTCTGAATGTCACCTTAAATATGTATAGTTGTTGTTTCTGGCAGAGGGCAGACCTGAAGTTTCAGATCTGATGGGCATTCATTTTAATCATCTATGTGCTGTAAGCCAGTATAAGGTTGTGTAAGTAAATGGGAGTTTGAAAAAAAAATGTGGCAAAAGCTTTCCCGACATGAAATGACTTTAATTACTTCAAAATCCATTGAGTCCCT
This sequence comes from Cricetiscus sungorus, assembly GCA_030556225.1. NCBI lineage: Eukaryota > Metazoa > Chordata > Mammalia > Rodentia > Cricetidae > Cricetiscus > Cricetiscus sungorus. The sequence continues at coordinate 105,076 of JANBXA010000253.1, read as the reverse complement.
GGTGCTTCTGGCAAGGCCTGACTATGTTGTGTCACGCACCTCCAGTTTAGCCATTTTTCAGAAGAAGTATTATGTACTCTCTTATGTGGAGTCACACAAGAAAGTTGAGTGCTTGCTGACACTTTGTGGCTCAGATTCAAGATTCGTTTGTTATTACTGTGTATACAATGTTTTCTGCTCTAATATATTGAAGCATCATGGTCTAATTAGGGAAAACAAAGACTTGTGATAGTTTCATAATCATCATTATTCAGGATTTAAATATCAGACCAGCAATCTTTGGGTTGTATAGTGCTAAAACATTTGAATTTTAAAATTTGTGTTTTAATTGCTGACATATGTTTCATTAAATACAAATAAACAAAAAACCAAAACCATTTAAATGAATCTCAGTTTGAATTAGGAAAGGATTTCCAAGTTTCTAAATAAGCCCTGAACACACCTCTACCATTTGTACTGCATCCTTGTCTGAAACAGCACACATGGCACTGATAATTATAACTTTAAGACATCAATCAACTCTGAAAAATGTTGCAGATGATCTCTGCTATACTATATTAGAAATTAAGCCAACTGAGCACATTTCGTTCCTTATTTCTTGTACATTATAAATAAATATTCCAGACAGATTCACATCAGTGCAAATATTTGACAATAGTCACAATAACCTACAAACTTTATTTAATTCACAGTGTCTCATTCAAGAGGCAAAAAGTTGGCTGATACTGTCAGTCTGAGAACCACTAGAACTACTGCTCTGGTGTTAGTGTTGGACATTGAACCAAGATGCTTTTAATTCTAATACTTTAACAAACACATGGGAAGAACAAAGTTTGAGTATATTGGTTAATTAGGTATTTATTTATAATGTAACCAAAGTATATAGTGTACAGACCAGAATAGCAGTGCCATAAAATAATAATGACTCAAAGAACATGTGTTAATCTTTTTTTCCCTAATGCAAAAGCAAAAAATCTTACTATTCTTTAATGAGCTAACTGCATTAACTCAGTGCCCTTCATTCTTTCATGGCTATAGATGGTGAGAGAAGGATCCAGGGGAACCAAGAGGCCAGGAACTTATTGGACCACATAAGGCGAGTGTCTAGAGGTATACAACAGTCTCAGGTTTGATGTGCTTCTGGGCTTGGGCAAACTGTCCTGTGTTGACTGGTCAACTGATTGTTATAGCCTGTAGGCCCTCCCAGGGTGGATGCGATGCTCTGCACATCACTGCTGTGTCATTTGTACCATAAAGCACGTTCAGAGTCATAAAGCATATCCAGAATAATTCTGCTTATTTATCAAAAGAAAATTGTGTATGCTTGTTTTGTTAAAAAAATGTTATGTCTGCATTAAAAAAAAAATTACTGACAAACTGCCAACACAGATGGGACAATTTAAAGTTTCCTTCTTTGCTGAGGAGTCTGGCAGACACAACAAGGCCTATAGGCTGAAGATGGAACATTACAGAAGAACTTCGGGTGAATAGCCAGTGTGGATGGGAAGACTTGTTGACTCTTTGGGAAGAGGTGAACAAAGCAGAAAAAAAATTTAAAGAAAAGAAAAGGCTAAAGTCACTGAAGGTTTTGAATATCAGAGCAGCAAATATCTGTGTGAAGTGTACTGAACTACTGTCTTATGAAAAAAAGAAATAAGTAAACCAAGTATAAAACTATACCAGTCTTCAGATGTTCCAACTCTCTGCTGTCAGGGGTTTAATTTTACCTTCTGTATGATGTAGAAAAGTCAGGCGTGACCCTCCTTGGTATGTTTACTCTGAATACTATTCTCCAAGGCAGAAGATTTATCAGGGAAGAAATTGGAAGTATACTTAGCTTCACAGGATAGAACTGAGTGAAGGGAACAGAGAAGTAGTGTATGATGTTTGCAGCATAATAAAAGGATGGATTTGGGAGGGTAGTTCTGTTTCTCACTAGTAGTGAGTTGAGGTGTGTCATTCTATGCTTAAAGAAGTTTCTCTTAGTTGAGAATACTGTGGTGTACAGGTATGGGGAGAAGACATCATCCATATTTCTCTCAAGAACCTACAATTGTTTTTTTTCCACAAAGTAGTATTCCATTGTGTACGTGTGCCACATCTTCTTTATCCATTCCTCAGTTGAGGGGCATATAGGTTGCTTCCAGGTTCTTGTTATTACAAATAATGCTGCTTTGAACATAGTTGAAAAGACTGATAGCTGGGAAACCAGCACTGAACCGACTCAGACATCCTGAACATGGGTCTCAGTTAGAAGGCCTGGGCAGTGGAACCAGGATGTATTCCTGGTACACGAAAGGACTTTGGGGTCACATTCTCCATGGAGGGTTATCCCCTTAAGCTAGAGGCAGGAGGGAGGGCCTAGTCGCTGCTCCAAATGACTTGACAGATTTTGTTGATCCCTCCTGGAAGGCATCCCTCTCCCTATGGAGTGGTGGTGGGGTGGTATGGGAGGGTGGTTGGAGGTATGGGAGGGAGAGAGGGGCAGGGAACTGGGATCAATATGTAAAATAAGAAAAATAATACATTTTTAAAAATTAAAAAGTAATAAAAAAAATACTTACAATCAAAAAAAAGGTTGTGTCTCTGTTTTCTGGTATTATAAGTTTTGTTACAAGCATAGAAATGGCATGGGCCGCCACCATTTTGCAGCCACCCACAAGGCAGGCTGGTCACATGGCTTGCTGATAGTTATTTTGCTGAAGTTGAAAAACAGATGCTTCAACCTCCATCTTGGCCATGTGGAGTGGCCTAATTATGAGGTAACAACAGACATGAGAGAATTTAGATTAAGATAGATTTTTATATAATAATTTATGTACCATCTTAAAAACAAGTCTTTTTTCTAAATAAGATTTAAAATGTTAATGCTTTTACATATGGGAATATTACACTTTGTAATTCAACAGTCACCCAGGTAATAATGGTTTAAAAGGCATAAAGGGTATTTTATTTTTGATATTGGAGAAAGAAATAGAGGGATTTTAAATTTCCTTTTTAAGAACACTTTTAAAATGTTTAAATTTATAAGGTGATGGGATATTTGTGATTATAAAATGTTTTTATTGTTAATGTTTTTACTAAATTAAAAAGCTAAAACTTAAAATCATAGCCATAATCGCCATATGCTAACCAAAAATTGGGATGTTTACTTCTTGTGAAGCAGGAAGGCAATTCATCCTTGTCTTTGCTAAGTTTGTTAAGCTTAAGCTATTCAGATGAACTGAGTCAAATGTAGATGTTTCTGTTTCATGTTTTGCTATAAAGAACTTCAATTCAAAATCATTATTTTTTAAAGTCTAACTTGACAGTGTAAGGTTCTAGTTTTATAAAAGCTGCTAATTATTGTAAGATGTTTAGAAATACAAGTTAATAGCTATCCTTATAAATAAACAAGTTTGTTAATCATAGTCAAGCTAGGTACTAGTTGTTAATTACAGGAATAAACCTGTATGTTCTCAACAGTTAAACTTAATTAACTGAAAGCAAAGTTGTCTATTCTGATTTATCTAGGCAAGCAAATAATACTTTAGAAACCTGCAGAATATGGCAATTAAAATGTGTGTTAATCTTTCAGAAAAGCCATGTTAGCTATCACAGTTTGGGACATTAGATTGTTCAGTATGTTTCTACTGCTTTTCTTCACAGAACATTAAATTAACAGTTTTCATTAGGTTCATTTTGAAGAGAACTGCTTATTTTCCCTAAAATCAAAACATTCAAGAGGAGTCCATAGATTCAGGACTCAATTAAGAGAACCTGTGCTAAATTATTCTATAGCCTATATTTGGTTTATGTCAATGAGTCCTGTAATTCTTAATTTCCATAGGCAATCAAATTGATTTAAGTACACCCTAGATGTGTCTTTTTCGGAGTTTCTGTGGAGAAGTAGAGAAAATCTACCCTGAATTTGTATGCAAAGATTCCATGGGCTGAGACCCTGCTGAAATAAAAAAAATTCTCTCTCTCTCTCTCTCTCTCTCTCTCTCTCTCTCTCTCTCTCTCTCTCTCTCTCTCTCTCTCTCCCTCTCTCTCTCTCTTCCCCCTCTCTCTCTCACTCTCTCCCTCTTTCTCTGCCTCTCCCTCTCTTCTCTCTTCTCACTTTCCCTCCCTCCCTCCATCTCCTCCCTCCATCACTCACTTTTTCCTAGAACAATGATGTGACCTGATCTGGCCACACTGATAGACTGAATCCCTTAAACCCATACTCCTAATTAAATTATTCCCCTCTTTCAGTTGTCTTCCTCTTTGACTCACTAACATAAATAATGTGTCAAGAACTTGTCTTTTCCACTGGTGTCAAATTTTGCTTAGGTACATGGCTGTACATAATGTATTGTAGAATGTCAAGTTCACTAACTTTTGAAATCATACCTATAAACACAGCTAAAGTTCTGTTCAGTAATCAATGGGTTATATAGAAGAATGTTATATGTAAAGTACTTGTAAAATTCTGCATTTAAGAGAAAGAGTTTGAGCTATTTTTTCCTCCTGAGTTTGGTAGCATCTGTAGCTTTTCTACACACAGCATCTACAAGTTGGTGTTTTCACCATGGCTCAACTCAGGATGACCCATGTCATTCCTATCTCTACTCAGGCTCTGCTCATAGGGATGGCCCAGATAATTTCTGACTCTGTCATATATTTGGTTTGTTCCTTTAATGCTCATGATGAAGACTTGCCAAAATCCTGATCTGGATAAATGGACACTTTTGTCATGATTTCTGGATTATTTTAATTTGAGCTGTGCATTTCCTAAAAAAGATCTTAATTAAACTGCATTCATAAGTTTTGGTATGCCTTAAATAATATAAATGGATACATTAAATATGACCTTGTTTATAGTGCCTTGACCAAATAAATGCATCCTTCATAGGGATTTTCTATGGACTGAATTCATCCTTCATGGGTATTTTCTACGTACAGAAAACACAGCACCTGTGACACATTCTGTAGACTCTATGGCATATAGTTGGCATTCCATCCATGTCATTACTCTTACTTAAAGGTTTAATTGGCTATATCTATCCAGAGTGAGTCTGAATGGGCTTTAGGGGAATGATAAATTCTAAGTTGCACAAAGAATGAAAGAATTTGCAAGTGTGTTTCACCAAGCAAATAAAAGTTGGATTCTGTCACCAGGAGCTGAATGATAATTAAGGTGCCTGAAAAAATGGTTCTTGTGACAAGTGGAGAGATCTCTAATTCTGCCCAAGAAAATTAAAGACTCATTTACATAGGGCAAGAATAAGGAATAAGTAAGCTCAAGGCTGACCTTAACCAAAGTTTAGATAAAGGAAAGATTGTCACTGTCCTGGCAATCAGAAGGAGTCATCACAGAAAGGTTCCAGTTGGAAATTGCACTTCTTGTAAGCAAATTTCTATTTCTTAGAATCTGTGAAACACAGGCAAAGGCTGGGTCCCAGAGAAAATGGCTGTCCCAAGGAAACAAACTGCTGGGAATCATTACTTGGACAGCTGTGGTCAATCAAAACTCATGCAGGCTAAGTGTGTATCCTCAGAAATTATGATACCCCAGGATGAGGAGCCTGTTTCCAGTGCACAGCACTTTTCAGATGTCATAGCAGAAGGGAATTGATTTTGTTTTTTGTTTCTTTGTTTTGTTTTGTTTTTGTTTTCTATTTTCTTTGTGCTTGATTTTGATAAGAAAGTCCTGATTCTGACTTCCAAGTTATAGATAGTAAGAAGCTTCAAAGGATTGAAAAGGGTTTAGAATCCTAATCAGCACTAAGAAAAAAAGAAATTGGGAATTAAAAAAAAATGGAAGGAACTGGAAAAATACTATATAAACTTAGATAATTAAGACCCAGCAATACAAATACCCTATCTTCTGTCTCATATGTGGATAATAACTTCAAATTCATCTTTGAACTTGACTTGGAGTGTCTGTAGACACCTGCAATGTAGAAAAGAGTCACAGGAGAGAAAAGAGGCAAAGATAAAAAGATAATAGAATATATGCAAAATGAAAGTAGAAGCATCCATCAATTGTCAATAGCTCCCCAAGCAGAAGTGGGCCCTTATGAGCCATGCCCCAAAAATTGATGACAGATTCAGTATTATGTAAGCTCAATACAGGCAACTACAAAACTGTGAGTTCACGGTCATAAACATTGAATCGTGCCCAGAAGACACCATTTCAAAGCTCTTTTGTTTGTCATCCAGCTTCTAAATTCTTTTTTTCCCCTTTTAAAAATTTTAAATTAGTAACAAGCTTGTTATACATGTCAATCCCAGTTCTCTCTGCCTCCCTCTTCCCCTGCCTCCTACCAAGTCCTTTTCTGCTCCCCATGGAGGGTAAGACCTTCTAGGAGGGGTCATCAAAATCTGTCATATCATTTGGAGCAGGTCCTAGGCCTTCCCCCTGAGTGTCTAAGCTGAAAGTATCACTCTATGTGGAACGAATTCCTAAAGTCCATTCATACTAAGGAAAAATACTGATCAGAGGCCCCATAAATTGCCCAGGCCTCCTGACACAAACATTCAGGTTGTCTGGATTAGTCTTCTGCTGATTTTCCAGCTATCACTCTGTAGTCTATGAGCTCCCCTTGTTCAGGTCAGCTGTTTCTGTGGGTTTCTCCAGCCCAATCTTGCCCCTTTGCTCATCACTCCTTCCTCTCTGCAATTAGATTCCAGGAGTTCAGCTCAGTATTCAGCTGTAGCAGTCTGCTTCTGCTTCCATCAGCTATTGAATGAAGACTCTAGGGTGGCATGTAAAGTAGTCATCAATCTCTTTATAGAGGAAGGGCATTTGAGGTAGCCTTTTCACTATTGCTTAGATTGATAGTTGGAGTCATTCTTGTAGATCTCTGGACATTTTCCAGATTTCTTTTTAAACCTATAATGGCTCCCTCTATTATGGTATCTCTTTTCTTGTTCTCCCTGAGCCTTAGAAATACTGGCTCAAATGTTGTCTTTAGGATAGAGCACACACAAGTGACACTGTCTGTATCTTAAACATCCATAAGGCTTTGCATTCATCATTGTTCACTGTAAGGAGCTTCTTTACTCAACACTGAGAATATCATGCATCTCTTTGCATAAACACAAATATTGAGAAGACAATCTGTTACCATTCAGATTATTAAATCAAAACAGAACCTTGGGTTGGTGACCTCTCCAGCCATAACATTTTGCTCATCTTTATAGTACCAGGGATATAGTCCCTCTTGTGGAACAAACCTCACATCTGACAGAGAGGAATTGGTTACCTCCATAAGAGATGTGCCATTATCACACCTTTGTAACAGCATGGTATTATAACTCTCACAGAATACACAGTTTTACTAGCAGTAAGGGGAATATTCCAGTGTTCCCCATTGTGTAAATGTAGCATGTTTTCTTTAGTCATTCATTAATCAATCTATAGATGGGCTGATTCTATTTTCTAACTGTTGAGAAAAGAGCAACAATGAATATTCAAGTACAATCCCCTCTATCATGGAATGGATGCCCTGAGGTCATATGAACAAGTTATAAGGCAGATCTACATTTAGCTCTTATAGAAATATGAAAAATTATTCCCATAGTGACTGTTTCAGTTTATTTTTCTTTGAACTGTTTAAGTATTCACTCTTTCCTACATCTTTATTAACATTTTTTCTTTCTTTTATTGTTTTGCATAAAGCATGTTTTTTTCAGTCTTGAGAAAGAAAAAAAACCTCCAAATATTTTTATTTTCACTACTCTAATAGCTAAGAACATCAAATACATTCTTTTTTTTTTTTTTTTTTTTTGAGAGCTCTTTAAAATCGCATAGCCCATTTACAAGTTGATTGGGTTTTTGTTTCCTTGATTATTTGATCTTATAAATAAGAAATTCAAAAACTCCATCAGGAAACTCTTTAAACTGATGAACACTTTCAGTAAAGTGTCAGGAAACACAGCTAACATGCAATAATCCTTAGCCTCCAACATAGCCTTCTACTAACAGGCTTTGAATAGGCACATCTACAGCCTTTTAATACAAATCCAAATTTCAAGAACCACTGCAAACAACTTCAAACAGATAAAGAAGTGCACACTAATATTTAAAATTTAGATGACTTGATTTCTATATATATATTCAGGTATTATTTAGTAAAATATCATTTGAAATAAATAATCCTGAAATATGTTCATTGTGATTCTGTAGTTATGTGCCCAATAGTTGCGCTCAATTGAAAAATCTGTGGATTTGGAGAAAATGCCAGTGTTCAGATGGGATGTTGTTAATTTAGTTATGCTTGTATTATATTGAATTGTGAGTACATGAATAAAAACTATCATAAGAACTTAAGCTGGTGAGACTAATCACAAAATAACTAATATCATGGCATAACTGTTTCACTGCAATAGATTAAAATTCCATAGTGACAATGGAGAGGAATAGGCAGATGAGAACAAAAGGGAACATCTAAGAAGAAGCCAGCAGACCAGTTAAGGAACAGGGGAAGAGGAAGTTGCAATTCCGCTGGAAAAGTATTCTAAGTACATGGAAATTTCTTATTAAGTATCCATAGGTGGAAGGATGCTGTAAGGCAGGAATGGTTAGAAAATAGGGAAATGAAAGGAAGAGAGGTAGTGAGGCATGCTGAAGGGAACAGACTGGGTTGCAGGCAAGGTGTCTTCATCATGTTAATGGAAGTAACTAGGTAAACTGCAGGGGTAGTAGCTTCCATAGTCATGTTAAGTAAGTTAGAACAAAAGTACACAATAGTATAATTGACTTCAACTGATGAAACTTCCTCTTCACAAGAGACCAGATCAACCATAGAACTTGGTTAAGAGTCCCATGGTAGAAGCAGGAGAGAGGGAGACAAAGCAAACCTTTCCATGAAAATAAAAATATGTCTAAGATGCACATGATAAAACTTTCTCCATGAGGGGAAGTTAACAAAATTTTCAGGACTAAAAATATGTAAGTGTATCATTGTTAAAAAGATATTTCTTTAAAAAGTGTTTTACAAGAGAGGACATGAAATTCACTACTTTCGAGATTTACTGTTCACAACTTTGCAACAACAAAACCATCAGTTTTATCTTTCAGTGAAAAAACAAACTTACTCAATTCATGCACAGAATGAAAAAAATGCCCAAGTCTGTGCAGCATGGTAAATAAATCCAAAGACAGTCTAAAAGAATCTTATTCTGAAGTGAATCACAAGATAGGCTTTTGTCGTCAATCAAGACCACAGTCATCACAGCCCTGGTGATTGTCCCAACACATGATCATCAAAGATAAAGCTCCACATGCTGGCAGCCCATGCTGAATGACAATCACAAGACTCTTTGAAAGACCCTGCTCTAGCAGCAGGGGCTGACTCACTGGTAGGCTTTTCAAACACTTTCCCTGGCAGCTTCAGAAGTTGTGCTAAGTCAGTTATGTGATTAGGTTCTTTGGGGAGCCTGGGTTTGCTTATCATACTCTCTGCCATAGATATGGACAATGTACCTACTCACAAAGGCAAGGATTATGAGGCTCCCATTGGTTTGGGACACTGGTTTTCTAAGAAAGAATTATCTATTTTGCTAAACTTAAAAGTAATCAGTCTCCCTGTATGTACTTGCCTAGACAAAAATCACAGTCTCTAAGGAAACAGATTTATTTTTCAGCTTGTTAAGACTCCTAAAATTCTATGTATCAATCCTTCGTTTGGGTTTGTGTGTGTCTGTGTGCATGTGTGTATGGGAGGGTTACATTTGATTGTATGTAAATTTATATGAGTACATGCTTATGAATGCCTAAACAGGTATGTGTATGACATCATGTATACAGTGAGGTCAGGGGACAACTTTCTGAAGTCTGAGTTCTCCTCCTAATGTGGAAACCAGGCATCCAAGTCTGCCAACTAAACCTCTAAGACATACATTTTTTTACTAAGGGATCTATTTCCAGGACAAGGTTTCTGTGCTGACTATTTGTATGTTTTCAACCCTGAGCCCCAGTCCTGTTTCTCCTTAGTTTTCAAATATTTCTATTATTTTTTACATCTAGCCATATATTACTACTGCTACATCCTTTCTAAAACTGTGCTTCATCATAGAACTCCAAAAGATAGGGCAGTTGGAAATGAAAATGAAGGATTGTTGAAAGCAGTCGTTGCAATTATCTTTCTAGTTCATTCTTTCAAAGCATGGAATCTAAAGACAAAGAATATTTAAGTCACACAGATCCGAGGAAACCAATAGAAAGTCTCACCAAACACAGTAACTGGTGGTGTGCAGATGGCCCCTGTGCTTTATGTCTTCCTTTGCTCTCATTTCTGTGTGAGCAGAAACACAGGCTGTCCTCTGTAGAAAGATATGATTGCCTAAGTATTAGGTGTAAGCTTCATCTCCTTTCTATTTCATTAGAATTATAAGTGACAGAATTTGAACTGTGCTCTGGTAACATCTGATGGCAATGCAAAAGCAACCTCAAAGGAATCAAAATCAAGCTGATCCCTGATGACTATTTGACACAGTTCATGGCTTTCTATCCCATTCTTAACAATCTGATTCCTGCTCCTTCAATGTCAATCAGAAGACTTTCTTCCTTCCTACTATTGGATGTGAAATGCCTTTTTATTTTAGAATAGATTATAATGACAATTTACTTTTTGCTATTTATATATGATCATACCAGATATTTATATATAATATATATTATTTTAATATTGTTCAGTGAGACTTAAAGAATTTCTGAAGTCCCCAAAAATATAGTTTTACATAGTTTCATTTACCATTAGTAGGACTCATCTAATAACAAAGTTGCATGGGTTAAAACAGATGCTTACATAAAACTTTCACAATGGCATTGTGACTAATTTATCAATTATTCTACAAGTGAAACTCTTTTCTCTGGCTCTGATGAGCCTTTCTACGTGTTAATGGCAGTGTGTTTTGATTTACTGAAGCATAGATCATCATAATGCTAAGCATGAAATAATGACTTCCTGGCATCTTGCTCAACACTTTATGCTGTATTGCTGTATAGCTATAATGTTATTTTCTATGTTTTGTTTTCATTGTCCTGGCAAGGAAGGGCTACCTAGTTAGAATTGAGGCTGATCCTACCAGTTTCAAGTGTAGAAGCAGTGCATTCAACCTCAGGACCCTTCCTTCTTAGTCAAGGGGCCTAGAAAAACACAAATGAGCCAGATCTTATCTTTAGCCTGTTAAGAGTGTTCAGAATCTTAACTATCCAGCCTTCCACTGTTAGAATTTTAGCTAAGGAACATTGAAAGAAAATTAGACAGATTTGTTGTTAATTTTCTCCCCACTTCATTATATTTTCTGTAAAGTTATAGAGATAAATTAATTAACTAAGCATTTTATTTAGGAAATATACTTCCAAAACAAAGCTTTGACTTGAATACTACCTTTGACTTGAAAAGTTAAAGAAATACTATTTTATGCTTTTAAGCACAATCTATGTTTTCAGAAAATGTTTCTTTTATCTGTTTGTTAACTTGGTTAGGCTGCATATTTGAAGAAAATCACACTATTATTAAACAACTCCCCTAGAAAATTTTACTTTCACATGTAACAGGAGAAAAATTTAAGTAGTTGTTGCCTTTACAATGTTCAGGTGATAGTTGCTAAGCAAGGATTTTAATATTGTCTAATTTCAATTAAATTTCAAAGGCCTAGATGTTCAATGACAACACAATAAAAGCAGAAATTTATGTTTTAATTATAGGAAACTAATTATCTTTCATTATTAAAGTAATTTTCCATTTTGCCTGGATGTTCTATTATAGGAACTATGTACTAATAAAATTGTGCTCATTTTCCTCTACTTCTACCCTATCCAATATGCTTTTGCCACTTCCCATCACAGAGTGTTTCTTTTCTAAGTACATAGACCAGTCCACATTATTCAACCTTATCCAAACTCTAAGAGAAAAAAGAATCAAATAATTGGATTCAAATAATTGGATAATGCTTTGTATTATCATCTTTAGAATAATTACAGATTATCATCTTTTGAATAATTACAGATAGTCACCAGGGAAAAAACTACTAGACTTTCAGAGAGGAAAACAAAAGTTTGGGAATATTTGATGGCTTTCTTTAGCAAAAGGTGAAATCTACCATATGCTAACATCTCCTAAACATCCAGGGTGGTTCAGGAATTTTCTCAGCTGTTCAATTTTCAGGAAGGGTTAATATAACATTAATCTCCCGTCTAGTTTCTTCCAGATATGAGGAATCACATTGCTTTTACCTTTAGTCATATATGAGTAATTTTTATATATCTCACAATAGGAATACAGATAGAAATTATTCCTATAAGCTATTTGTGTTTCCTCAAAACATTCACCCACAGATAAAAATTCTAAGCATAGTTTAAGACAGAATTTTTAAATTACATCATAGTGGATTCTTTTTTTTTCTTAAAATCAAATATATAAGCTTGTTCTCTCAGTGCTTTGATAGCATTCTTAAAAGTGATGAGATCTTTATTTTAGTTGGTTGTTTCAGGGGGTTCAGTGTCTGTTCAGTTGGCCTCTGGAATTTGTACAGAACACCATGGAGACAGGAATGTCTCAAAGAGACTATTGTTCACTCCTTAGTGGACAGTATTGGTGGGTTGGAAGAAGCAAGGTTAAAATATAGTCCAAAAGACAAGTCCCAGTGATCTACTACCTCCAAGTATGCCCTCCTCATGTTTCACCACTTTCCTATTGAGCAAGTGAACAAGAGATTAATCTGTTTATCAAGGGAGGACCCTCATGATCTACCTGTCTCAGATAAAGTCCTTATAGACATACCCAAAGCTGTGATTCAATAATCCCTTGAGCATTTTTAAATTTTTGTTATTTTATATATATTTTTCTTGCTTGAATGTATGTACAACATGTATTTGTAGAGTCAAAATAGGTCAGAAGATTTTATTGGATCATGTGGAACTGGGATTACAAACAATTGCTAGATACCATGTGGATATAGACAGTGAACCTGATTCTTCTGTAAGAACAGCAAGTATTGAGCTTAAGTGTTAAGCTATCTCTCTAGTCACCTCTACCATTTTAATTCAATCAAGTTGCATCAAAACTAACCATTGCATCAAATATGTATTATTTTTGATGAAATAAACAAGGATGCATGTACTTTTTATGGATACTAATGTACTGGTTAATTTATAGGAAGATTTATAACTGTAGATTTAGACCATGTTTGACCTTATAAATATAAATAAGTACATACTTACCAATTTTCTTAAATTTATGTTTTACTCACCTCCTGAAACTATGGCAATAATTGAAGTTTATATTTAATAAAGGCAACACAAATTAATATTTAAATGTTTATTTTCTATTTATAATTTCTCAGGTACCATTATGTATGTTTTAGCTTTTGCATTTTTATGACAACTTTGAAAGTGAACTGTTATGCAATTATGCCCAAGATTCCAATAAGAAAGCATTTAACACTTAATTCCTTCTCCAATGACAATAAGTTTATGCATCAGCCTAGACTTTAAGAAGAGATTATGGATAATATTTTTTAAACACTTTGATTTTCTTATGTTCTCTCCTCAAAATTCAAGAGACACATCTTCTTCTATCTTAATAAATATATCCATAGAGAATGAGGTATCAAGCTCCTCTCAGTTCTGTCCACATTCTCAAACCATCAGCTTTGCCATTCACCTAAAGTGGATGTTCTTCAAATAAGCAGCATCTTTAAGACAAACATTGTTAAATAACACAGACCTATTAAGACCCATGATTTATACCAAGAGAAAATGATAGTTATTCCACATTTTCTTGAGTGTCCTATTTAGGCCACAGGATGCCAGGCTCACAGCAGGGAGACAACATTGCAACTTTAAGTTGAAGCTGTGAAGAAAGAAAAATCAAAGGAGTATAATTTAAATCTCAGACTGCTCCATCTACCACCCAATTTTGCTGTTCATCAAAACTAGTATCATAATGTGCTTCATGGCTCCACAGTTCTGTTCAATCCCTACTCTCATATAAATATTTCCTATTTTAAAAAATTGTTTCAGAGCCTCAAAGCTCACACAGCTTCTGTCAAAATGACAGATAACTCTGGTCTACAGAGACCAATTTCATTGACTGCCAATGTGACTGCCCCAGTGTAAGTTTTCTATAGAGCACGCTATGATGGATTTCAGTAACAACAGTTATTCTGCTCTTCACAAGCTTGATGACCAGGCAACAGCTAGGAGTCTTGACACCAAAGTCTTAGCCTCAGGTTCAGCACTCTGGACAGCAATCTTCTTCCTGGCTGTCTGGAAGATATCTTCCTTGGCTTTCTACCTGATTTGTGGATGATTAACTTCAGAATTGTCAGACTGACAGTCATGGGAAACTATCAGTTCAAAGGTGCCTGAGATTAGGAATGTTTTGCTTTAATGTTACATAGGAACTTTTAGAAATGTATGTCATAAATAGCTATATTAAAGATAATAACAATCTAAAACAACAACAATCTCAAATAAGTTGTTTACTAAAATGTCTACATAATGGACAAAAGCAGGAACTAAAAGAAAATAAAATATTTTATTTGCATAAATTTTCAGTCGTCTCAAATTCACCTGAATACATACTTCTGACTTTCATTCACCAGACCAGATGCAATTATGAATCCAGGTTCAGTCTTTGCTCTGGAAAAGGATAATTGACCAGAGTAAAACAGTTGTTAGGGAAAGGAAAAATATAAATATTCAAAGCCAGAAAACCAATGTAGATGAAACCAATGGAAAAAAAAGCCTAAAGTTTGTGTGCACAAGGCTTGTATATTAAGTTATCAGATAGATGCAATCCAGGGAGGTGAAAAATACAAGAGTGGCTACTTATTTTAGGTGTCTTACTTCTCTGAGACATGAGACTCTGATACACATAAGTCTTCGGTTTCTTTGAATTCTATATGTCTGAAGAAAATAAATGATTAGAAAGTCATGGTATATTTTCACTTCTTTTCCTAATTTTAAGTTTCTGCTCCCAGAATAGTTGATTCTTAAGTAAATAGTGAGAATATAAAATGTGTCTTTTGCAGGCAGACAGCACAGCTGTGTGACCTTCAAAACTAATGACTTTGAAAATCAACTAAAAGCAACTGGTTGTTTATGCAAGACTTCTGTCCATAACTCTAGCATCATAAAAAGTGGTGGCAGAAAAAGACAAATCAATGTTAACAAAGCATCTTCCTGACTAATACATCAAACTATTTATTCAACAATCTATATTCATTGAATGTCCATGACAACCAATGTTTTAGCTATTGAAAATTCAATATAAAAATAAATTTCTAGAAGCAATAATAAGTCTGGGAGGCAGAAGGCACACATGCCCTCCATACTCACAAAGACAGAAGGGGAGGCAGAGAGAGAACAAAGACATAGAGAGATGGAGAGACACAGAAATAGGCACATTCAGAGAGAAAGAAACGCACAGGGGAGGGGGTGAATATAAAAGTAGCATATTAACAAATACCTATGAGTAAAATAAGGTAGAATATGATGATAATGGAAAATACTTTTCTTTTTTTATATATCTGATGGTAAGTGGTTAAAGAGATTTGAGAAAAAAGTATGTATTGATGTTTAATAAGGATCAGGAGAAACAAATAGGCTGAATAGATGTTTATTCAGGGAGAAATAACTCACAACAGACAGGTGAACACAAGCAGGTTCCTGGTCCCAAGGATGCCTCCAGATGTCCTCCTGTCCCCGTGCTGCAAGAAAGAGAACTCTCTGAGAACTCTCCTCGGCCTAGTTCCTCCAGGTCATGTCCGGCCCTGTCTCCACCCCCAATGTGCCTGGTCTATGCCACAGGTGCAGACAAGGTGAATATCTTACTACAAGTAGGACCAGATTTACTTTACAGAAATGGGCAGGTAAAGTACAGAAGGACAACAAATTGACATAAGACAAATATGTCTGAAAAAGCTGGGAAAGTCCAGGACCAATATAAGAGAGACAAGATAAGACAGGCAATTGTAATGGCAATTCCACTAACTTGGGGGGAAAGTTTAATTTAGACTGAGCACATTGAATATATGATTTGAAGAAAACTGTTGAGAAAGGGTAATAAATCAGTCTAGCTGGAGGGCTATTGATCTTTGCTGGCATTAGAACTAGATGGTCAGTGGCAGTGTTTTTGCCTGGAATAACCAAGGTATCAATCTATGGCTTGGTTTGCTAGTGCATAAGGCCTATATTCCTTGTACTGAGGCTGTGGTAGAAGACTATGAGTTCTAGGCTACACTGAACTAGCATAATCAATATGAGGCCAGCCTAAGTTACATATGGAATAGCATCTCAAGAAACCTAGAAATGTAAGACAAACAAACAAAATCTACTAGAAGTGGCAACAAAAACTAATATATTCAAACTACAATTATTAGATTTTTTTAGACAACAGGTAAGCCAAATATATCAGGAACTCGGTGTGCAAGTGAGGGAGAGGCTTGAGGTAGAGTTACAGAGTCACTTATTTACCATGATATTTAATGTTACAGACATAAGACAATCAATTCTAAGGCATGAAAATGAAGAATGTGTGCTCGGTAAACTTTGAAGTACTCAGCCAGTTAGAAATAATGTAAGTGTATTTCTCCAAAGTGACTGGGCAATAAGAAAAATAAGATGAGGATGGTGATGCTTCTTGAAGTTCCTTTGTTGTACAGGGTTGTTTTGGCTATCCAGGGCCAACATTTGACCAACTCAGACCCCCAGAATGTGTACCTCAGATGGCCTGGGCAGTCTAAGGGACCTCTGATAGTGGAAACAGGATATATCCCTAGTCCACAAAAGGACTTTGGAAGCACATTCCCCAATGAGAGATACTCCCTTAGCCTAGAGACAGGAGGGAGGGCCTAGTCCCTAATCCAATTGACTTGACAGATTTTGATGATCCTTCCTGGAAAGCATCACCCTCCCTGTGGAGTGGGGGGTGGATAGAATGGGGGTCACAGGGCATGATAGTATAGAGGAAGGGAGAGGAAATTGGGATGGATATGTAAAATAAGAAAAAATTATAAATTAAAAAGAAGATAGGAATCCACTGTGTATTCCTTGTTCATATTCATTTTGGCCACAAGAATCAATTAATAGAGTACAAGGTTATATAAAACTGTATAGGTCATTATGGTCCAACTAGTCTAAGATATACCTTTCCACATTTACATTTTCTATTTCAGTGTGTGTCACACACACACACACACCACACACACACACACACACACACACACACACACAATTTTCACAATTATTTGGCAGGGTTTACCCTTGATGGGAGTGCATAAAACCATAGTTCATCTTAAAACTGGTATGTGTTAAGGTCCAAGGATACTTAGTATGATTGTAACGCATGACATACACAGTAGCATTTATATCTATGTGTCTGTTATGGTTATAATTTGGAACATTTTTCAAATGTTCATGTACTGAAAACTGGGTTCTCAGCTAGTGGCACTGTTGGGAGATGGTAGAAACTTTCAGCGATTGGTGTAAGGTTATGGGGATCACAGCCTTGAAGGATATATTTTCTCTAGACCCCTTTCCTTCCTCTCTGGACCTTATATCCTTCCTGTATAGTGTAGTATAAGTAAGTTCAACTTTTCCCTGCCCTACTCTTCACATCTGCTATCTCAAAAGCCTAAATACCATAAAAGTAACAGGCCCACTTGTTTATGTATTGATATCTCTGGAAACTGTTCGCTCTTTCTTGTTTTTTACTCAGTATTTTTCTTAAACTAATAAAACACTTGCCTTACCTCTGTCTCTGCATTACATTGTCAGAAATGTTAGCATTCTTTCCTAAAGATTCTTGCGTAGATCACGAAAGAAATACTAATTTCATAGTAGAAGAACAATATTCAATATTTTATAAGATGCTGCATGTGATAATTGGGAGTTTCATCTTATATCTGTGTTCCTTATATACAGAAATATATACCATAAAAAGAATATTTTATTCTCATATCATAAACCCATATGTGACAATTTTATGTCTCTTAAGAAAATCAGTTCAAATTATTCTTTTAACATCTGTAGCTAACATAACTTGAAGTTTGTTGAATATTTTCAATTTCTAGACTAAAAAGGACAATATATCAGCAGAAACTACTGAAAACTTTTGTTCATGGTAATTTAATAAAAAATTACTATAAAATATTAGTGGTTTTAAAATGAAAATTGACCATAAGAATAAAATTTAACTATATGGTTATCTAAAAGTCTTATATTCAATGTATGCCAGTCACATAAAGAAACTGTTCTTGCACATAAAGAGTTTGTGTCCTACACAAATCAAAGCTTGAAACATTATCAGAATATAGGCTGAAGTCTTCTTGGTGGAGAGATGAGTATGGGGTCCCCCAACCCCCACCTCCCTGACTTCAAGTCTGCTGACTGTTCCTACCACCAAATCCCCCAGAGGGACCTAGAGGCAGAACAAAGCACCCAGGATTGGGACCCATTCCTGCCCTGCCCCTCTAAGAGAAAAGAGAGGGATATACCCCACCTGTACCCAATGGAAGAAGAGATGGGAAGATGACCAATGGAATCAAATTGATAATACTAATATTATCCTACACACCTATGAACACCTGTTTTTTGACAAAACACCTAAATTATATAATAGAAAGAGGCTGCTGGCATACCTTGATGCTGGTATGTGGAAGACTGAAGATATTTCCATGTCTATGGCCATGCACAAAACTTAAGTACATACGGATGAAAGACTTCAACATAAATCCAGCCATACTGAACCTCTTAAAAGAGAAAGTAAGAGGTACCCTTAAATGAATTTGTACAAAAGACTGCTTCTTGAACATAACACTAGAAGCACAAATACTAAGATCAACATTTAATAAATGGGACCTCCTGAAACTGAGAAGATTATGTAAGGCAAAGGACAAAGTAAATAAGACAAAATGGCAGGCCATGGAGTGGAAAAGTCTTCACCAACCCTGCATCTGAGAGTGGGCTGGTCTCCAAAATATACAGAACTCAAGAAGCTAGACACAAAAACACCAAATATTCCATCAAAAGTGGGGTACAGAACTAAATAGAGAATTCTCACTAGAGAAATCCAAAATGGCTGAAAGACACTTTAGAAAGTGATCAACATCCTTATCCTTAAGGTAATGCAAATAAAGACAACTCTGAGATACCATCTTACTCCTGATAGAATGGCTAAAATCAAAACCATCAGTGACAGTTTATGCTGGAGAGGATGTGGAAAGTATGGAATATTCCTCTACTGCTGGTGGGAGTACAAAATTTTACAGTCATTTTGGAGATCAGTATGGCAGTTCCTCGGGAAAACTGAAATCAGTCTACCATGAGATCCAGGAATTCTACTCTTAGGCATATACCCAAATGATCCACATCCATGCAACAAAGACATCTGTTCAACTATGCTCATAGCAGCATTATTTGTAATAGTGAGAAGCCAGAAGTAACCTAAATGCCTTTCAACTGAAGAATGGATAAAAAGACATGGCACATTTACACACTGGAATACTACTCTTTGGAAAAAAAAATAATAGAACCTTAAAATTTGCAGGCAAATTGATGGAACTTGAAGAAACTATCCTGAATGAGGTAACCCAGTCACAAAAAGACAAACATGCTATGTACTCACTCATATATGGATTTTAGACATAGAGCTAAGGAGCACTAACCTACAATCTACACCACCAGAAAGCTAGGAAAAAAACAGGACCCTAAGAGAGACATACATGGTTCCCCATAGAAGGGGAAAGGGACAGATATCCTGAACAAATTGGAAGTATGGTGGTAGGGGAGAGGGAGTTAGGAGAAAGAGAAGGAGAGAAAAGGAGGGGAGAGAACATGAGGAACCAGGAAGATTGAGGTTGGGGGAGGAATAGAGGAGATCAAGAATAGAGATACAATAATAGATGAAGCCGTTATAGGTTTGAAGAAAAACTTGGCACTAGCGAAATATCCAGAGGCCTACAAGGATGACCCCAACTAGCAATCTAAGCAATAGTTCAGAAGCTACATTAAGTGCCCTTCCCTGATAAAGAGATTGATAACTACATTATATTCCTTCCTAGATCTGTCACCTAGTAGCTGATATAAACACCCTCAGTTAAACTCTGAACCCAACTCCTGGAATCCAGTTGCACCAAGAGAGGAGTGATGAACAAATGGGTCATGACCAGGCTGCAGATACCCACAGAGACTGCTGACCTGAACAAGGGTAAGCTCATGGACCCCCAGACTAATAGCTGGGAAGCCATCATAGGACACACCCAGACCCCCTGAACGTGGGTCTTAGAAGGCCTGTGCAGTCACTGGGAACTCTGACAATGGAACTTGGATATATCCCTGGTGGACAAAAGGACTTTGGGTGCATATTCCCCATGGAAGGATACTCTCTTAGCCTAGAGACACAAGAATTGGTCCTTACCCCAAATGACTTGACAGATTTTTATGATCCCTCCAGTAAGGCCTCACCCTCCCTGGAAAATGGATGTGGAATATGACAGAGTGGGTTGGGGAGGGGCATGGGTAATTGGGAAGGAGAGAGGACTGGGAATGATATTAAAATGAGAAAAACAATATTTCCAAAAGAAAATAGGCTGAGTGCATATTTATGAAAACCGAATCTCTGCAAATACTTCTTTCTAGGGCTGGCAACCCATCTTATGTGAGGGAAGTTTCTTGACTGGACAATGCTTGGTTGGAGATATATCAGTTTATTAAGTCGTTGCTCTGTTTAACAGCTAAGGAAGAGCAGTTATCCCAGCCTACCATTTTTTAAGCAAGTATTTTCATCAGTATCACTGCAGTAATAAATAGGAACAGCTCAGTACAGACTCTACAATGGAACATGCAAAGTTTTCTTTTTCTTCTCACTTTGTTTGAATTTAGAATGAGAGGGCCTGCTTAAATTTGTCATCTGAAATGCAAAGTCAGCAGCCTCAAGCATATTGGCTGCCACTCTTTTCGACATTTCTAATCAGTCAACCTTCATCGGCCATGCAGTTGGATTTCAGCATTAAGCAAATGATGTTTCTCACCTTTTATACTAATATTTTAAATGAAGGCAAGACGCATCTTGATTTGAATTTTTTAAAAATAATACATGCTTTCGTGTATTATTAAAGCCTTATCCATAACAGCTATAGATTTGCAAAGTTAATGTTCTTCAGCAAAGCACTGGGTAGCTTTATATGCCTTTTAAAACTTGAATTGGATTTAAAAACTCTAATGCAACTTAAAATGGATTATTAACACATTACTTGTCTAAAGGAAAAAAATACTTTTTCCAATAATAAGATAACAAAAATCATCTGTGTAGGCTGCACTTCCAATATGGCAGTTTGAACGAGAAATATCCCCCGTTGGTACTGGGCATTTGAACACTTGGTCCCCAGTTTGTGGCACTGTTTTGGCAAGGTTTAGGTGGTGCAGATCTGCTAGGGGAAAATACATCACTGGTGAAGTAGGCTTAGAAATTAACATCCTAACAACATTTTCATTTCCCTCTTTCTGGTTTATGTTTATGGTAAAGGAGGTAAGCTCTTGGCTTCCTGCTCCTGCTGCCATACCTAGTGATTGTTGCCATGATTTCCTTATGTGATAGTCTTATCCCTTTGGAACCATAAACCCAATAAACTCTTTGTTCTCTGTTACCTGGTCATACAGATTTATCACAGATACAAAATGTAACTAATAGACCTAGCAATCATAAAGGTAATTTTTATTTCAGGGATTGGAATATAAGTAGTTTACATCTAAACATGAGTCCATGCAATTATATTTCTGGTTTTAGAAATCTCAATTAATTGGAAAAAAATTACTCTGCTTTTCAAGAGATTAGAAAAACACATATCCATTGTTTTCATGTCTCAGACAGTGTTATCAATGCTTCTCCATGGAATCAATACAGCAAGTAGAGGGTGAAATCCTCCAAATAGTTTGGTTCCTAAAGTAATTGCCTGAAAGACTCTAAGAAAATAGTAACTGTTCCTGGACTCTTAGCTTCATCAGAATATATGGAGAAAGCCACTGTTCATTATAACTACTATAGATCAAATGAGTCACATGTAGTTGTGAAATAACCTCAAATTTCTCAATAAACTGCATTGCTGCTGCAGTAACTGGGATTGGGAGGGAAGTCTTCCACATTCTTTTTACATGGGCATGCTTATAGGGAAAAATAACCACTTCTGGCTAAATACTAAGAATAATTGAAAAGTCATCCTAAGGATGTGCTAGACATAGTAACAATACATTTTGTCTGACACACCTAAAAAGTGTTGAGAAAAAGAAGAAAATGTAATTGAGATTAAAGCAGCAGCAATTAATATTTGTGTCTTTTCCTTTGTAGCACACAGAAGATTATATAATTTTTGTAGTTATAGCTATCAAAATTATTCTATTATGATCATATCAGAATGTGTATTGTCTTCATCAACTCAGACATGACAAAATTAAGACACAGCATCCCTGACTTCATTCAATTCAAACAGATATTAAGTAGAAAACTGTAAACTGAAACCATATAAAATGGATTATTTTCACTACAACATTCTGCACCATAGAAAAACGGAATGAGTCTAAACCGCAAACTACATTTAAATTGAAGCCTAAAATGTTGCTAACAATTCATGTCAAAAATCATCTGTCATAGTATTTTAAGAACCACTGCTTGGATTTTTTCACACTATTCCATCTCATTTTTGTAACATTTTGTCATAGAATAAGAAAATCAGAAGCGCTAGTCTTTTGCCTGCAAGGAGGACTAACAACTATGATGTGTTCTGTTCAACAATTGCAATATGATGAGAGAAGTCAGCATATATTTAGTAAGTTTTATCAAAAAACAGTGACAGGCATATAATAATAACCTTTTGTCATCCACTCTTATACTCAATGTAATCACTTAATGATACTAAATTATTGACAAGAAAACACAGAACTTCATGGGTTTGAGCCCCTTATGAGTTTCAATTTTTAGAAATACAGATTTTTTTTCTTTCTAAACCATGTTCTAGATACTTATAACTATAATAATTAAGGATATGACATGTATGGAAAAGTGGTAAGCACCCGTCCGACAAACTTATAACTAAATATATCTAATTCATTTATTTATTCATGCTTGTGATTTAATTATACTTTATTAATTGAAACAAGTCAGCTGTGGGGCACTAGTCTAGATATCAACACATTGTTAATGATACTCATTGCATGAGTTCATCCATTCAAACACAGTGTTTGTTTTTAGACAATATCATATAATGTAAAATGATAGAGGATATACTCACTTTCTTTTAACTTGCTTTGTAAAAACACCAACAATAAATCTGTACTAGACATTTCTAGAAAGGGTAATTAAGATTTCTTTTGTCTTTTACTATCCAATAAACTAACTCTGGTTCCCTAAATACACATTATTATATGCATTGTTGTTGTCGTGTTATTGTTATATGATTTTCATCCCCCAAATACTAGATTACTACTAACAATCTCAAAATGACTGCTGTGTTTGAGAACAAATAGTAACACTAATTATCAAAGTCACTTTGAAATGATAAAAAATGTTTTGAGCATAGGTTCAATTGTAACAATCATTTTGGTAGGAATATGTTATCTTAGACAGTTTCTCCTAAGGTAAATAGTAACAAAAATAATAAGAACATTGATTTTCCCTGTTTACCTGGCTCACTAAAGGGGAGCAAATGAAAATTAAGGGGAACAACAAGTAAAAGGGAAGAATCCCAGTCCACACAGAGTAGTCACTGTAGTGGGATATTCACTTTGTCTGCTTCTGTGTCACTGACCTCGCCCCTTGAGGGGTGGAGCCAGGGGCAGAATTGACCCATAGGACTTGGTCTGAGGAGGAGCCAGGGAATGCTCTCTTGCTGGCGGGATGCAGAGAGGAGAGCATCCAGTGCAACCTGCTGGTGTTCATCTGTCTAGTTTGTAAGTTATTTCTCCTTGAATAAACATCTATTCGGCCTATTTGTTTATCCTAATCCTTATTAAACCACAATATCTTGTTGGGAAAGGTATGGTATAGAATGGATATAGGTAGGTTAGCCCATCTTCTTGTGAATTATTTAGTAAGAGTGAGATATTATTATTACAGCTTACATTGTTATATATTCTTATCTGTGGGAACCTATGTAAAATTAAGTTTATTTCCTTCCTGGAAGAATTGTATATTATGTTTTGTCATATTGTGTGAAATCTTTCCATTTATGATGTTTTATGCACAATATTCTTGCCATATTCTATGTATGTATACTTTTGCTTGTATTCAAGACATTTTGTATATTGATACAATTTGGGATATTTATCTTGCTGCTCTTTAGAGTTCTACCTCTTGTTTAGACATCTCTACTCTACTTTAGGAATTTACATGTGCACACACATGTGTGTGTGTGTGTGTGTGTGTGTGTGTGTGTGTGTACAGTTACATTGTTTAGGTATTTATCCTTGCTTTACTCAAGGAAGTTTTAATCAGTTTTTTTTTTAGCTAAGTTCCTGAGTATTACAAGTCACAACCAAATACATTTGCATCTCTATGGGAATGGATGGCATCAGGGCATTTCCCTGACTTCAAATAAAGTGCCAAGATTTTTATAACCCACGTCAGTTCCTCGTGGACTACTGAAGGTGTATCTGTGCTGGGATTCCAATGGAGAAGATGCCTGTAGGTTGTGGGTAATTGTTTTTGTTGTATGGTTCCTGGCAGGATGACAAGATTCACAAAGAAACTTGCCAGAACTAGAGGTTCTCTGATTTCAGTGCAATCCTCCTGAATCAGAAACTCTGGTATTAGAGCCAAACAGCTTGGGATTTAATAAATTCTCTGAGTGGGTCTGATGAATCTTGGAGTTTGAGAACCACTGAACTAAGGAATTTTCCAGAAACAGATAAGCCTCTGCATCCTTAGTAATCAGTATTAACATTCTATGTGCTAGCTCACCAACTCTGAGTAGAGGGTGGAATGAGCCAAGCACAGTATGTATTATGAAGATTAATTCTTTATTTGTATTATGATGCCTTCCCTCTTGTCCTAACTGTGCTTTTTGCTTCTGTAAATGTAAGCTTTTAACATTTGCCTTACATACATATGCCAATTGCTTCTTCAAGACAACACAGAAACAAGCTTTTCACTTTGCTTTAGCATCCTACCTTTCTTAGTACCACCATACCACTTCCAGAGGTCATTCTGGAAGTGTGCTTTTCAAATATAAACAACCAAGAGTTCATATTCCTAATCAGCTCATGTATTAGACACTCAAACTCTGGACCATGGTCAAGAACAAGACAACCATGAATAGCAACTCCCACCCACCAAAGCTCACAGAAATTATCTGAACCATTAAATCTAGAGTCTCTCTATCTTGACTCACTTGTTTCTTCTCACTGCAGGCACAGTAAAGGCTCTCATTTCACATTTTCTTCTGTCTCATGAACAATTTCTGGCATTATGTACACATCTCTCTGTGGATGACACCCACCCCCCTGCTCTTGGAAACTGTTCCTAACAAACTATCTTTTCAATGGTAATTAATTTCTTATAACATGTGAAGAGGCAATCTTCTGTGTGGATGGGATTCTGGGAAAGCTGACTTCAGTTTATTCAGAGTTAAGTTTTAATTTGAAATTAGGGAAAGATGAAAATCTAAATAGCTCTCACTCAAAATTCTACCTCTGAATATTTATTTTTCATAAACATAATAATTTTTCCAAAAAAATAGAGCCAGTAGCTAGCTAGCTGATACTTTTCATAAAATACTTGAGCTGAAAAAGAAACTTAGCTTGATTTTTGTACTATAATTTAAATAAGGTTTTCTTTGAAACACCATAGGTATGTACAAACATTTCTTTCATGCTCAAATACTTTAAACAAGTATGATGTCATTATAAAGACTATAGTATGTATATTTCTATTAAGAGAAAATAACAACAATAAATAACTCAATTTTTTGTCTTCTTCATGAGAATGTATAAATCAAGGCTGACATTTGGGGTGACAATTTGCAAGGCATATTAAACAAACTATCAAATGTAAAAAGAACTAAATTATACAAGAAAATAGTTTCCTGCCATAACAACGCTGTGTGCCTTCTTTGGCACTTGTTTGCATTGGTTATTTCTATGAATTGTTCAGACTTAAAAGTGATATTTTAGTATATGTTAATCCTTGTTCATAAATGTATATTTTAATTTTGAGTATAGCTTTTTTACTTACCGGGAACCAAAATTCAAAACTAGGATCACAATCTCAGCTCTACTGACCTTGTCTTTCAGGTAGTTTCTGGTGTGCCAACTGAGAAAATTGCAGAAGATACATTCATCTTCATCATGTGTATTTGAAAGCTGTTATTGGATTTTTAAATTAAATAGTTTACAGCTTATTTCAGAGTCCAAATTTTTCTTCCAAAATTTCTATCTTATGGGTGATTTATTTGTAGGTCCAAAGCACCAGAGGCTATAAAAGCTGGATCCTGGCAGATTCCTGTTCTGTGTATAGATTAAAAGGTGTTATCTCACTGTGGGTGCAGCTCATTCTGTACAGATGCCAAAACTCAATGGCATGCAGCATACCCTTATGAGTTTTATAATCATTTATTGTCAAATCCAGGTGAAGACTGGTGTCAGTCTTCCTTATGAAATACACTTTGGCAAACAGATTTTTTTTTCAGTTAGTAGAGGATTATTAGTCACTATCAACATAGTTTGAGATTTATAGGACCAGTATAATATAATTACCACAGTTGCATGAATTCATATAGCTATGTGAATGTTACATTGGGTGCTTAGACATGTACTATCTTTCTTAACATTTAAAATGACCTTAAGAAGTTGAGAGAAATCTAGCACTAGGGAAATGTCCAGACATCTACAAGGATGGCCACAAATAACGATCTAAGCAAAAATGGAGAGGGTAGCTTTAATGCGCTTCCTTCATAATAAGATTGATGACTACCTTATATGCCATCCTAGTGCCTTCATCTAGCTGATGGAAGGAGAAACAAACACCCACAGCTAAACACTGAGCCAAACTCTTGGAATCCAGTTGCAGACAGGAAGGAGTGATGAACAAAGGATTCAAGACCAGGATGAAGAAACCCATAGAAACAGCTGACCTGAATAAGGGGGAGTTCATGTACTTCAGTCTGATAGCTGGGAAATAAGCATAGGACCAACCCAGACTCCTTAAATGTGCTGTTAGTTGGGAGGGCTGGGCAGCCTATGAGGACTCTGGTAGTGGGTCAGTATTTATCCCTAGAATACAAATGTACTTTGGGAGCCCATCCACATAGAACAATACCCTCTCACCCTAGATATACAAGGGAGAGCCTGGGCCCTGCTCCAAATGATATGACAGACTTTGAAGTTCCCCCATGGAAGGCCTCACCCTCAGAAGGGAGCAGAAATAGGATGGGGTAGGGGTTACAGGAGGGGTGAGAATTGGGATTGATATGTAAAATTAGCTTGTTTCATATATATATATATATATATATATATATATATATATATATATATTTCAGATGAACCCTGATCTGAGTAAAACTATTGTGGGCCTCTGTAATGAGACATTCAATAAAACCACTGTGGGCCTCTGTAATGAGATATTCAAATTTAGACTCCCTCTGACAAATGATTGATTATGCACATACTGCCTAGTCTCTGACAAATATTTGACTTATATTGATGATTTAAAGATATCCTAAAGAAAAAGAAGCTCATAGTTTAAATAATGCCCTTGACATAGACACTATAGGATTGGTTCCCTGCCAGCCAAATCCCTGGGTATTTTAGAGGTCTACATTTTCACCCATTCCACCTTAAATAAACCCTGTCATCCTTTGCCTCTGAATTTTTCCAGAGCTACCCTTACTTTCTCAGGAGAATATCATGTCAAATATACAGAAATTCTAAAATTTGGATTAATGTATTGGCTTCTATGCAGGCTTGGTCTATGTCAACTTGACACAAGCTGAAAGGAAAAAAATCTTAATTGACAAAATACCTTTATAAATTCTAACTGTTGGACATTTTCCTAATTATTGGTTGATTGTGAAAGGCAAAGCCCGTTGTGGGTACTGCAATCCTTAGGATTGTGTTCCTAGATTCTAAAATGGAGCAGAATAAGAAAGCCATGAAGAGAAAGACAGTAAGAAGCTTTCCTCCATGGCCTCTGCATCAGTACCTGCTTTCTGTTTAATGTCATGTTTGAGTTCCTACTCCGAGGGACTTTCTTCAGTGATGGAAACCATGTGGAAGTGTAAGCTGAATAAACCATTTCCTGGCCAACTCACTTTTGGTCTTAGTGTTTCATTGGGGCAATAGAATCCCTAGATAGGACAGCAGCTTTAATAATCCCTAGTGGGAATGCATACACATAGAACATCTGGAAGCTCTATCCACCATGACTTCTCTCTGCTTCCACTGGCAAATTCAGTTTGCAAAGGGTGAAACACACAATGGATCCCTTTTCTTAAGCTTCTATTCACTTCAAATTCCTAGAGTGCAAACAGGATTACTTGGCAATGTCACAACTGGTTCAGGGGCAGACTCTCCAATTAGCCTTCCAGTTCTTTTATGTAATGAGAGATTTACCCAGGCACACCTGTGGCACTTACCACACCTGTTTGGGTTGGGTTATGTAGAGCAGCCTGGGTGTGGATCCTTGGAGTGGAGACTTGTGGATCATTGGTATTTTGTGTAAGTGACTTCCCCCAGAATAAAATATATAACCCATATTTTATCATTATTTCATGTATCTTAATCTGTACATCATCACTTTTACCATACAAAATGTTTATGCTGTATTAAGGCAGCTTTGACTCAATGTTTCCTAAATAGCATTAACTCTGTCTTCATACAATAATTTGTAATTTCTTGACTATATAGAATTTTGTTCATATGATAGATGCTAAAAAAGACTTTCTTTTCTTTAAGCAGGATCCATCTTTTTATTCTAACATGCAGTTTTTCTAATGTCATTTCCTTGTAGGGAGAAAGTAATTCTTCCTTCTCTTCCTTGCTAGAGTTTTATTTATGGTACATTATGAACATTAACACTAAACTTACTCATGTGTATTTGATCAGGTGTCTCAATAGAGCTAAGATTTGAGACTATAGCTTAATACTTGGAGTAGAATGAGTGGTTGTCAAAAAAAACTTTTGCAATTGAAATTGCATGATAAAAAAATGTCTTGGGATGAATGTAACATGGGTGATAGCTTGAACATAACTCTTGTGAAATAAGAGTTAGAAGAAATTTTAATTTTTGGAGTGAGCTGGAAAAACTGGAAGATTTGAAGGAGGCAGGTTGGTCAATGTGATAAAGATATACATTTGGTAACTGAACTTTCAAAATTTGCTTGTTCCTTGGACATCTGAGTAGTGTCAGGCATGGGAATAGATAAGCCACAAACAAAAGGAAAAGCGAATGCTATTGTTCTGCTAAAGTAATATTCCTCACTATTCATAGAGCAATGCTATGCCCAGGCATTATCCAGAGAAGTAGAAGCTTCCTCCTGTAGCAAATGGAAACAAATGCAGAGACCCACAAGTGGACAATGTGTAGAGAGTGACTGATGGGAGACGTTATTCTGTAAATATGTTTCTCATACTGGTTAATTAATAAAGCACTATGGCCAATGAGAAAGCAAGATAGGCGTAGCTAGGAGACAAGGAGGAAAGAGGAAGTAGTTAGGAGGAGTCAGGATGTAGAGCATGGAGGAAGCAAGATGTCGGGCCCGCCGATCTGGCTGGTAAGATGAGCCACATGGAAATACTTAGATAAGTAGAAATGGGTTAATCATTAAGACACAGCTAGCCAATAAGGAATTAGTAACTGGCCAACAGGATTGTATCAAATACAGAGTCTCAGAGTGTTATTTGGGGCTGGCACGCCAGACCAGCAGCGAGCCGGCTGGCGGGAAATATGCACGCTACAAGTGACCTTGCAACACTCAGTCCTAAAACTATGTGACATCAAATACCTCCCCTCAGGGCTGAGGGAAATCTGCAAAAGATGAGGTAGAAAGATCATATGAGTCAATGAGGATGGAGGACATCAGTAAAGCTGCCTTCTAGACACATCAGAACTGATGCATATATGAACTCGTAGAGACCATGTCAGGATGCACTGGGCCAAAACAGATCTGGACTAGATGGCGTTCCACCACTGAGAATGGTAGTGGACACATGCCTAAGCCAGAAGCTATCTCCAAATGGTAACTGCTAGGAAAGTAAAATTTCATTTTCTCCAATGGAATGTAATTGAAAATGCAAACCATGCTCAGCACTAGATGGCCAGGATGAAACTAGCCCAGTTATATTTTGGGAAACTTTTTTGTCTCATATTGCTTGGTCCATGCATTTTTTAAAAATCTTACTGGACTTTTGCTTATATACGATGGTTATTAAATGTGTTTTTTTCTCTCTGTCTCTGTCACTCTGTCTCTGTCTCTCTCTGTCTCTCTGTCTCTCTGTCTCTGTCTCTCTGTCTCTCTCTCTCTCTGTGTGTGTGTGTGTGTGTGTAAGTGCCCACATATGTACAGATTTCTCTGACTTTTTTCTTTGTCTTCACTTTTTTCTCCTTCTGTTTGTTCTGTTCTGCTTTTAGTTTTTGTTGTTTTTATTTTCTTGATTGTTTTATAAAGAAAGAAAGTGTGGAGTTGGATGGGTGGGAAGGTACAGAGTATCTGGTGAGAGATGTGGGAGAAGGAATAATGAACAAAATTTGTTGAATTAAAATCAATTTTAATTAAAAGTAGTAAATATATTTTAAATTGTGGCTTGTACCTTCCACAGGATATGGAATATAATGTAGCAACTTTCTGGATGAACATCCTTTAAGGAGACACCAGATTCTGGAGGAAAACATTCTTGGAATTAAAAGTAATGCCCTGAAAATATCAAATCTTGAGACACAGCAATAATAATTGATCATTGTCTCAAAGCCAGGTCTCTGTAGAGAGAAGAAAAGTGTTTAAATCTACATCAGTCAAAGAACACAATAGTGGTAGCTTGGCCACACTTAAAATATAGCTTAAGTAGGTAGTTTGTTTGTTAAATAAACAGTAGTATGAAATCTTATGAGTTAATATTTAATAATGATATTTTTGGCTAAAATTTGTAGAAATAACCCTTACTTCTAGTTTTACTAAAATCTTATGAAAATTGGCTAACAACTGATTTTATAGCTGTACTTTTTTAATTGGGTTGCCTAGACCTAAAAATCTAAAAAATGTTCATAGAAATGTTGTATGAGGTTCTGGGTTGGTCCTATGCTGGTTTCCTAGCTATCAGTCTGGGGTCCATGAGCTCTCACTTGTTCAGGTCAGCTGTTTTTGTGGGTTTCTTCAGTCTGTTCTTAACCCCTTTGCTCATCACTTCTCCCTCTCTGTGACTGGATTCCAGGAGTACAGCTCAGTGACTAGGTGTGGGTGTCTGCTTCTGCTTCCACCAGCTACTGGATAAAGGCTCTAGGATGGCATAGAAAGTAGTCATCAATCTCATTATCAAAAAATGGCATTTAAGGTAGCCTCTCCACTATTGCTTAGATTGTTAGTTGGGGTCATGTTTATAGACCTCTGGATATTTTCTTATTGCCAGATAACTCTTTAAACATATACAGTCTCCCTCTATTAAGGTTATCTCTACTTTTGCTGTCCTCCATTATTCCTTCCTTCTCAATACTCCTGTTCCCTCATGTTCTCCTCTCCCCTTCTCTTCTCCCCTTCTTTTTCTCCTAATTTCCTCTCCCCTCATTGTACCCCTTGCTCCAAATTTGTTCTGGAAATCTTGTACCTTTGCCCTTATGCGGGTACCATATATGTCTCTCTTGAGTTTTCCTTGTTACTTAGCTTCTCTGGTGGTATAAATTATAGGCTGGTGATCCATTGTTCTATGTCTAAAATCTACATATGAATGAGTAAATACCATGCTTGTCTTTTTGTGACTGGGTTACCTCACTCAGGAAAGTGTCTCCTAGTTCCATTTGACTGCTTATTTCAAGATTTCATTGTTTTTTGTTTGTTGTTGTTTATTTGTTTGTTTCAAGATTTCATTGTGTTTTGTTTGTTGTTGTTGTTGTTTATTTGTTTTTCCCACTGAGTAGTACTCCATTGTGTAAATATACCACATTTTCTTTATCCATTCTTCAGTTGAGGGGAATCTAGGTCGTTTCCAGGGTCTAGTTATTACAAATAATGCTACTATGAACATACTTGCACAGATGTCTTAATTTCATGGATGCACATCTTTTGGGTATAAGCCTAAGAGTGGAATTGGTGGATATTGTGGTAGATTGATTCCCATTTTCCTGAGGAACTGCCGTACTGATTTTCAAAATGGCTATAAAAGTTTACATTCTCCTACCAGTAGTAGAGGGGGGGATCCCCTTTCTCCAAATCCTCTCCAGCATAAAGTTGCTTTTTTTGTTGTTGTTGTTGTTGTTTTGCATTTCCAAGAAGGCAAAGGATGTTGAGTACTTTCTTAAATGTCATTTAGCCATTTTGGATTCCTCTACTGAGAATTCTCTATTTAGTTCTGTACCCCACTTTTTAATTGGATTATTTTGTGTTTTGGGTAACTAGCTTCTTGAGTTCTTTGTATATTTTAGAAATCAACCTGATGTCAGATGTGGGATTGGTGAAGATCTTTTCCCATTCTGTGGGCTGCTATTTTGTCTTGTTGACTGTGTCCTTTGCCTTACAGAAGCTTCTCAGTTTGAGGAAGTCTCATTTAATTGTTGATCTCAGTTTCTGTACTACTGGTGTTATGTTTAGGAAGCAGTCTCCTGTACCAATTTGTTCAAGGGTACTTCCCACCTTCTCTTCCAAGAGGTTCAGTGTGGCTGGATTTATGTTCAGGTATTTGATCCATTTAGATTTAAGTTTTTTGAATGGTGAAAGATGTGAATCTATCTGCAGTCTTCTGCACAGCAGTGTCCAGTTATGCCAGCACCATTTGTTGGTCTCAGTTAGAAGGCCTGGGTCAACTATGGGAATTAGGATGTATCTGTAGTTCAGAAAAGACTTCGGGAGCACATTCCCCATGGATGGATATTCTCTTAGCCTAGAAACAAGAGGGAGGGCCTGGGCCCTACCCCAAATGACTTGACAGATTTTGATGATTCCTCCTGAATGGTTTCATCCTCTCTAGGGAGTATAAGAGAATGGGAAAGGGGGGTCATGGAGGGTCATGGAAGCATTGGGTGAGAGGGAACTAGGATGGAAATGTCAAATTAGAAAAAAATATTAAAATAATAAAAAATTTTAAAGAATAAATAAAAAAGAAATATGGGATATTAAACATATTTAAATAAGAAATTTTACTGTGCTCATACAAATTGATTTATGGGCCTCAATGTGACTTGTGATTTAGTTTTAGTTTTGTTTTGCCTCTTTTTTTGTATACTAATCACTATTTCATGTTTAGGATTATGCATGTATTTGGCTGTTTCCAACTGTCTTTGAAATTCTATCAAAATCGCAGTCTTTTCCTCCAGGTGGAATTTGAGGGAAAGTCTAGAAAAATCATAGAGATCTTGCTGAATAAAAGATCTTGTGTAACAAAAAAAAGAAATATTGTATGAATATAATTATAATTATATTTTTACATAATACTTGGTGATTTTAAATGTAACAGCACAGTTTATTTTAAATACTGCTACAAAATTAAACATTTTATTAGACGTCATTTCACATACTTTAAAGGCTGGTGTTCTGGGAATATTTCAGCCACACCTTGATTTTTCAGTCACCTCCAAAGTCCACTATGAGAATTGTTAGTTACAAAGCAAATGGCAGTGCTGGCAACATCATCCTAAACAGATTGAATTGGCTGGTTCAAAAGAATGATTGCCATTGGGTAAGTGGAGGCCTAAAGGTGAGTATCTGTTTATCAGAAACCTCCCTTAATGTTTGCCAGAGGTGAGCTAACTCTGACAAGGACATCCAGTTAGGTTGAGCTGGACAGACAGCATGAATTGGAAGACCTCACCTTGCTGACTGTCATGTAAAATTTGTTTGTCTACCATTTTGCTACTTTCTGTCCCCTAGGGGCAGGACAAGAGTTAATGTTTGCAGTCTGACTGCCAATAAGAGGTGCTTTCTGCCAGTGGAGTGGTCCAGTTCAGTGGACTATTGCACCCTCACTCACATATTTGGAGAGCATTCTGGATACCATAAATTTTGTTTATGCTAAATTTACTTATCTTATTTTTCTCCTACAACAAACAATAATTTTATCTTCTAGTATTACCATAGATCTTTTACTTTTGAAAAAAAAATGCATTGCTTTTAAATTGTCAACATTTTGTATGAAGGCTTTCTGACAAAGAGTGAAGTTGAAATATTAACAATGTATTTTCTGTAACTGCTACCACATACCTATATTATCTCACTTTCTCCTCAATTTTTCATGTATGAAACATTTAGCATATAGTAAAATTTATTGGTAGACTTTAGAATCTAAAGATGTAGTTCTTAATCTGTGGTATATTAACTCTTTTGGCATATTGATTGAACCTTTCAGAGGAATCACCTGAGATCATCTGAAGACAGGGATATTTACCTTATGATCCATAAGAGTATCAAAATACAGTTATGAATTTACAACAAAATAATTGTATGGTTGAGGGTCACCACAACATGGAGGACTGTGTTAAAGTGTCACAGCATTAGGATGGTTGAGAACCACTGAAAGAGTTCTGGCAATCTATTTGTGTAAAAGAACTATGGTAAAGACATCATTCTCTTACCCATTGTTTCCAGTCACCAGCTGTGGTCATTTCCTGCCTTTATCATCAGCCTCTGGTACTTACAAATATGTTTTATGATCCTATGGTCTTATTTATTAATTTGAAAATATCTTAATTAACCTATAAAGTAGAATATATAAGTGGCAATTTGTTTTATTTGTTGTATGTGTTTGTGTGGGGGTGTGTATATGCCCTAGCGGATATGTGGAGGTCAGAGTACAATTTGTTCCAACATATTCTTTATCTCCCCCCACTATGTGGCTCCAATAGATTAAACTCAGATGGTCATTCTTAGTCTCAAGCACTTGCATCTGCTGAGCCTCTCACATTATTACCATTATATTTTTATATGAATATTCAAGCAGCTGGACCTAGAAAACTAATATATCCTTTACTTTAGGTACTTTGTATTTTGTATTGGGTAAAATCCTCTAGTCTTTCCTTTACCAAGATATTGTATAATGGAATCTTACAGCATAAATTCAGCCTTAGTTTAATTTTTTTCATTCAAAATCTTTCACTGGGGTTAATTACAGTTATTGCATGTATTTTAAGTTGTTTTCTTATACTATCTAAATATACTACCATTGTATGACTCTAAGACAATTTAATTTTCACTGAATAGCTGATGCATATTATTTTATTGCTTTTCCATAGTGGGGAGTTTCAAATTTTAAAAATTAAAAATAGTTATATCATTTACCTTGTGTTTCTCCTCTCTCTAACCCCCTTTCATGCCCTTTAACCCACTACTTATAGTGGATCTCTCTTAAATTCATAGCCTCTTTTCCTTTATTTGCTATTACACATGCATAAATATATTCATAGAACTTTCTCAGTATTTAGTGTTGCTAGTTTGTATACAAGTTCATAACTGAGCAATTGGTATTGGGTAATCAGCTGGGGAGCTCATCCCTGAAAAGATTATTGCTCCTGCCCTCAGAATTCTTTATTTGCCTTTAGTTCTTTGTCTATGTGTGAGCCCTGTGATATTTGCTTCTTCCATGTTAGCATGTCTGTCTCTTGGTGGTTTTCTTGTTTAGGTCTTGTTTAGGCAGCCATACTATAGAGGTATCATGGGTATCAAAGCAGATTTTCCAGCTTTCTGCTCTTAGAACCTTCCCAAACCCTCCTCCCCATGTTTCCTTAGCCTTAAATACAATTGTATTGTAGATGTTTTAACTGGACCTGGCATCCCATGATAATTGGTTCTTCATATTCAAACCAATTTTAGTTTTCTTACAACAGCCTGTATATGTTGCTTCTTTATTCAAGAAAACATTTCTTTTTTTTTTTTATCAAAGAGAAGTTTCTTTGGTCAGGAATTTGAAAGTTCTATTGGTATATAGATAAGAATATAGAAGAAATTTGAGATTGTTCCGCTTTAGCTGTTTTCTCTTTAGCTCTTGACAATCATATTTAAAGCTGATATACACATAAATAATAAAATTGTTTGTGGAAATTTGACTGTTTAATTTGGAGAAATTTTGTGTTGAAAAAATACTATGTTCATGAATTTGGGATTGCAGGGGTACATTGACAAATGTGAGAAGCTTCCTATTTTATTGAAAAAAAAATTCGTAACATCAATATGTAGTTTACATTCTCTCCAAAGTCACATGAACATTATCATTATTGTCATTGCCAGAATTTAAAATTGACATTTTTGGTTTTGTATAAAACCATCCCACATAAGGTATAGTGATATCGTCTTCTAGATTTATTTTAATTTCAAGAATAACTAATAACACTGAGTTGCTTTGTTTTGGTCTATTAAGTATACATGACTTTTTTATGGTTTTCATTTTAAACTTTGTTCATATTGTTGTTTGTGTGCTTTTGTTTTCATTAATAGATTTGATCCCTTGCAGTATAGTGTAGAAGTCATTTGAAAACATATCCTTTCCAAATCTTTCTATGTTTTGGTTTTATTCCTACATTTAAATTTGCTTTAATTTATATTTCATCTCCCCTGCTTCTGTGGGATTTAATTTCTTTTCTTTTTTTAAGACTCAAAGATGAAGAGTTAGATTCACTTTGAGATTTTTTTTCTCTATTGTAATGTTAGAATATGATTCACAAAATTTTACTCAGACAGCATTGCTTCTTTTAAAAATTTTATTCATTTCAAAATGGCCCTTGTGAATACCTCTTTGCCTTCATGACATTTAGAAGCCCATTTTCAGTTTGCAAATATTTGAGGAATTTTCAATACCTGTTTTTTTTATTATTTATTTTGGTTTAGTTATTTTGCTTTCTAGTTCTTTAAATCTATTTCAGTTTAAAGTCCAAAATATGGCCCTGTGATGAATATTTTATGTGTGCTTGTAAAGGATTGCATTGTGTTCTTATTTGGAGTAGTGTCCAATTAGGTCAAATTGATTGATGGTGTTGTTCAACTCTCATCCATTGTTAATGTTTCTGTGCCTTCAGGAGACAGCAGTGAAAGTCTCCACGTGTAGTTACAAGCTTTTCTGCTTCTCTTCTCAGTTTTCATTTTGCTTCAAATGTTCATAAAATCATAATATCTTTTTAAGGAGTTAACCTGTTCAGCATCTTTCATTTTTCCTTTATTAATATGATAACTTTTCTGCTCATAATTTGCCTTAACTGACACTGGTATAACTGATGACTCTTCAGCTTGCTGCTTACATTATAAATTTTTCTCATTCATTAATACTTTAACAAACAAGATTTATATATTTAAAGTAAATTCTTTGTAAGTAGCATGTAGCTTCTTGCTTCTTTAATCTCTGTGTCAAACTCTAGTCCCTTTAATAGAATGTAAAACAATATAGATTTTATTATTATTAGATTGTGGTTGTCTTTTTCCTTTATTTTCAACTTCATTTTAAAATACATAAAAATTACTTTATAATTACCAAATTGTTTCCATATTACATGGTTAGTGTTGTTCAGAGTTCTGTGGCTTCTGTGACTCAAATACATCTACAGCCAGGATTTCTGCATCTTCTTAGGATTCCCCCCCAAGATAGCGCCCCCTACCAGCAGGAAGCAGTTTGGAAAGAATGACACCCAAATTCCCAAATATAGTTTATAAATGTTTGTTTTCATTTAAAAAGGCATTTATAATTATGTCCAGCATAAAATAAATGTTTAATAAATTAAAAAAATACATTTAATATTTCATAGTCCCTTTTCAATAAAGTGGTAGTTTGAATAATAATGTCCACCATAAGCTCATATTTTTGAAGACTTAGTCACCAGAGAGCAGAATTATTTGATTAGGGGGTGTGGCCTTATTGAAGGAGGTGTCTCCAAGCGTTGGGCTTTTAGGTT
Organism: Cricetiscus sungorus; assembly: GCA_030556225.1. Classification (NCBI taxonomy): domain Eukaryota; kingdom Metazoa; phylum Chordata; class Mammalia; order Rodentia; family Cricetidae; genus Cricetiscus; species Cricetiscus sungorus. The sequence continues at coordinate 67,037 of JANBXA010000253.1, read as the reverse complement.
TCAAAATCCCAAGCCAGGCCCAATGTCTGTCTGTCTGTCTGTCTGTCTGTCTGTCTGTCTCTGTCTTTGTCTCTCTGTGTTTCCCTCTCCCTTTCCCTGCACCCCCATTCTCTCTCCAGATTAGGATATTTCTGCCAACTATTTCTTTGGTATCATGTCTGCCATGTGTGCCACCACACTCTCCACCGTGATGCTTATGGACTAAGCCTCTGAAATTGTAAGCAAACCCCTAGATAAATTCTTTCCTTTATAGGAGGTGTGATGAACGTTGTGCCTCTTTCCAACAATAGAACAGTGATGAAGACAAATAATATATAATTTCATGGGTAGGACTAAGCCTTGAACCAATATACTCTAATGCATTTGAACTTTCCACAGAAGTATCACAAGAAGCTTTTACAAATTTGGTAGTTAATGATCGTTTAAAATATATGAGCTATAATAATGGATATTTTGTTTACTCATAATTTTGCTAAACATTTCACTTTAATTTGCATACCTTCATGCTTTCATCTAGAATATCTTTCTTTCTGTCAAAAGTAACTCCTTTAGAGGGAACTCTCTTTTTCACAATAAATGATGTCAACTATCATTGTCTAACAGATTTCTTTATGCTGCCTTTATTTCTCAACCTTGTTGATGGTGTACTCTTTTCAGTTGTTAGCTGATTTTTCTTTTGCTTGGTTGTCAGGGCTTTTGCTAAGAAAAACCCTGCCAGAGAGGAAAAAGAGGATTTTTTAGGAGCCAGAGGGAATGAGGACACCAGGAAAGCAAGGCCTGCAGAATCAACTAAGCCGGGGTCAATGGGGACTCAAAGAGATTAAGGCAGCAACCCCAGAGCCTGCACAGGTCTGCACTAGGTCCTTTACATGTATGTTGTGGTTATTGGCTTGATGTTTTGGTGGGACTCCTGACAGTAGGAGTGTAGGTATTTCTGACTCTTACCTGTTTGGGGAACCCTTTCCTTCTTACTAAAGTTGTTTCACCCAGCCTTGTTTTGAGGGTTTGTACCTGGTCTTACAGTATCTTGTGCAATATTCGGTGGATATCCTTGGAAGACTTGCTCTTTAATGGGAGAAGATGATAAGGGAGGATGAAAAGGTGGAGGGATTGAGAAGAATGGTGGAAGAAGAAGCTGTGGTCAAGATATATTTCATGAGAGATGGATCTATGTAAAGCTTCTCTTTACATTTTTTTCTTCTTGGATTTCAGAGCATTCTTTTAATGTTATTAATCCAAGCTTGCCTCATCATCAGCTAGCATTTTCATTTAACTTTTGTCTTAGCTTTTAAAATCTTTTGCAGAAATTTCCTACCAATTGCTGAATATTGCCATGTATTCCATAAACCCTTTATCATATGGGTTATTGTTAGTCCAAAAGATATTTACTCAGTTTTGTAGCTTGAATCGTTCTTTATTTAGGCTCTGATATGATTTATTTGTCCCAAATTGGTGACAATTTTGTGTGAAGTCATATGTCTCATAATTATTATAGAATGCCAGCTAGTGAGGAGCAGATGATGATGTTAATGAAAATACATCTTATGTCTTAAAGTGAATACATGCCCTCTGCCAAAGAGCATCTAATGGAAGGTTGGGATCAGCTAAATCTCTTGAACTTTCCTTTATTTGATTGATATCATGACTGGTGCTACTATGGTGTACAGTGTTTGCCATTCTGGTCTTACTTAAAGAATAGAGTGCTGGAGAGTCCTTTCTGAAATTCTTATCCACAAGGGACTCTCAGTGTCAGTCCTCTGTCTTACACAAAAGTCTATATATACTCCCTCAGAGGAAATTCCTCCTATGGTTTCTTGTTCAGTGCTCAATTTTACTGTGGTAAGTTTATAAGTGAATGAAAATATCTGACTTTTATTGTAGCTCAATTATATATTTGTTTCTGTATTTCTCCCTGGCTATTTAAGACTTAGACTTTAAGTTGCCTAAAAGTTTTAGCTGGCTGGCTTGTTGTTAACACTATATTGTCAGTCAAATTCCTCCTATAAATTCTGATTTTTTCCTGTTTCTCCAAGCAGAGATTCATCAACCTTATAATTCAGGGCCCTTGAAGACAGTAAACAGCTCCCTGGCAGTCTCACTAACAAACAATGTTTCTCCCAAGAAATGAAAAAACATGATCAAAATTATGTGTATAAAAGATTTTTAAATAAAAATACTATTAAAAGATTTACTTGCTTCATATGTATGAAGACCTAAGTTCAATTTTTAACACTACAGGTGAAAATAAAGGAGAGAAATAAGGTTTAACATAATAATAATAATAAAATTTCTCAAATTATCAATTAGCCTGTGATTGTCTTAACAATTCCTGAGTGTTGACCTTTTATGTTTGTGATGACCAGGGCAATAGGCCCTCAGTATTGTTACCCACCCCATCCCATTGTCTTGTACAAGTGTCTGATATCAGGAAACACTAATGGACAAATGAAACTTATTAATTCTCTATAATGGCACTCATCTAAGCCAAAGCCAATAATTCTCATCTTGAGAACTATACCTCTCATGTTCATATATCTCTAAGCCCTGATGCTGTGCCTTTATTTCCTGCCCACTGTCAACTGAATTTCCTTTCAACTGAAATGGTTGATTCACTTCCTCATATATGTTTAATGAACTTGTCAGTGAAAAACATTTCTCAGCATTCAGCCTGGCTTGTGTTTCACTTAATGTCTCATTATCATACCTAATTTTATTTGCAGAAACACTAGCAATTAAATACCAAAGAATAGCCCAACATTCTTCGTCTGTAAACATGGGAAACTAATTATTTTACTGGACTTGAGTAGCATGACAGAGCATAACATTTTTTTTCAGAGGCAGTGAAGAGGCATAATCAGAAGCAGGAGGAAGACCAGTCACTGGCATAGGCAACAACAGTGATAATTAGTGTACAGAAATAATAGTATGGCAGATTGAATGACAACAGCCCCTATGGGCTCATATGTTTGTATACTTGGTCTCCTATTATTGGAGCTGTTTAGATAGGATGAATTAGGCCTTGTTGGAAGGGGTATGTGCCTAGTCATAGGTGAAATTTGAGGTTTTGAAATATCCATTCCCGTATGTATGTATGTATGTATGTATGTATGTATGTATGTATATATGTATGTATGTGTATATATATATAATCCTATTTTTTAAAAAAGTAAGCTCCCAGTTATTGCTCTAGTACCATGCCTGCCTTCCTGCATGCTGCCATGTTCTTCTCCATGATGGTCTTGGACTTACCCTGGGAAAGAGTAAAAATCCCAATAAACACTTTCTTGTGTAAAACAGGGAGGGAGGGAAGGAGGGTAAGAGGGAGGGAGGGAAAGATGGAGGGAAGGCATATAGTATCTAACAGAATTATGAACACTATATTTATTTGAGCATGTGTATGCTGGGGTTTGCAAATACACATGTGCACATGCTTTCTGGCATGCATATGGAGTTAAGATTTGGGGAATCATTTCAAAATCTTAGTCTCTAAGCCATCTCTGTGGCCCTCTAATTCCAGTCTCACTACATTACTAAAGAGACATCTGCAAAAACAAAGAACAAAATTCAGGTGTTAGGTTTGTGAAGACTTACCTAGCACAATTTTACTTTGAGTATTTCTATAAATTATAAAATAATGGTGAATAGTCTTAATGAAACATGACTTTTGAAATAGTTTTGTCGGTTCTAAATTGAACAGCTTTAATTTCAGAACACTGCCCCTTTGCTGATGCTTTCTGTGTTATTATATTTTACTTGACACTTAGTTTTAGTCATACCTCATAAGAAGGGTATTTCCTTTTACAATTGCTAAGTAATCTTTCTTGGTCATGCAGAGTCTGCCTTACAAACTTAATACATTTTAGACAGTATATAGTGTGAATATTTTTCTTTCTTCAGGTTGTTTTAAACTGAGTTGCTTATTTCCAGGATCTCTCTGTGGTTTCCTTTATCTCATGTTAAAGTCCACCTGGATCCTTGACTGCTTTTCTGATTTTTTTCTGTGTCTTTTTTGTCAAACTCTGCATTTCCATCCCCTCATCTCTCACACTTCACAATCAGAACTAGATTCCAGTCAACTTATTAGTATTCTCTGGTTTTGGGATAATCTAAAGTAGTTTTAGAAATGTTTCCCTGACTAATGTTCTGTTGATATGTTTTTTTATTAAAAATATAATTTAAAATTTTTCTGTTGATATGTTTTATTCCTTCCCTCTTCCTTGTCACAAAGTATGCTATCATCAAACCCCTGTCTACAAAAAGCAGAAACTACTTCTTGAAAAGTTTCTACACCCCAAAAAGTTTCTCCACCAATTCAACAATCCAAATAAGACCAAATCAACCAAATTAGGAAACGCCTAAATTTCATGGATACAGTGCACCCAGATGGCTTTCCAGACCCCCAGAGACAAAAAAGGGAGACTGGGAAAAACCATGAGTCTATTTTCAGGGAGGCAGTTTAAAACTCTATGGGAGTGGTATTAAGTATCTATAGGGGAGGGGCCATCATTTGGAGGGTTTTTTGAGATGCAGCAGGGTTTAGAGGGAGAAGGGGAAGGGTGTCTTATGTGGAACCTCCACTGTCACACTTTTGAGATAGCAACACATGTTTTTTCAATAAATATGTTTTCATAATTGACTTCTTTATTTTAAATATTTTTGCTTCTTTTGCATGCCATCCACAGTTTGCCCTTTCTCCTCTCCTCCAGCTCTTTCATCCCTCCCCACAGCCCCAAATCCTATCCACTCCCCAGCAAGGGTAAGGCCTCCCTTGGAGAGTCAACAAAATCTGGCATATCAAGTTGATGCAGGACGAAGCACCTCCTCCTTGCATCAAGTTTAAGCAAGGCTTTCCACTATAGGGAATGGGCACCTAAAAGCCAACTCATGCCTTAGGGATAAATTATGGTGCCACTTCTAGGGCCCCACAAACAAACCAAGTGATGTAACTGTCACCCACAGGCAGAGGGCCTAGTTCAGTGCTATTCAGCCTCCCAGGCCATCTATTCAGAGTCCCACGAGTTCTGGTCAGCTGTCTCTGTGGATTTCCCTGTCATGATCTGGGTTAGGGTTAGGGTTAAGCTTGGCCCTGTGCTTAGATATGAATGTCTACATCTGCTTTCATCAGTTACTGGATGGATGTTCCACTATCACAATTAGGGTGGTCACTAATACGATTAGAGATGAATGGCAGTTCAGGCATCCTCTGCACTATATCCAGGAGCCTCATGTTTTCATAACCCCCTTATCTCTAATCCTCTCCTCGGTTTAATTTGGGGATCTCATCTCTCTCCCATTCCTGGGGGTATCCATGCTTCTCTCTCAGGGACTCCTTGCTATCTAGCATATCTGGGTTTGTGGATTGTATCCTGGTTATCCTTTGCTTTACTTCTAATATCCAGTTACAAGTGAGTACATACAATGTTTGTCTTTACAGGTTTGGGTTACCTCACTGAAGAATTTTTTCTAGTTCTAGATTTGTCCACAAGTTTAATGTGGTCATCATATTTTACAGATGAGTAGTACTTCATTTTGTAAATGAACCATATTTTCTTTATCCAATCTTCAGCTGAATGGTGTCTAAGTTGTTGCCAGGTTCTGGCTATTATGAATAATGCTGCTATGAACATAGTTGAGCAAGTTTCACAGTGGTATGATTGAGCATCCTTTGGTTATATGCACAAGAATGGTATTTCTAGGTCTTCAGGTACATTGGTTCCTAATTTTCTTAGATATTGCCATAATAATTTCCAAAGTGGCTGTATTTCTTCCTTGACCCAGTGGTGACGCAGTTGAGCATTATTCAGATTCCATGTTTTTGTAGGCTTTCTGTAATTTGATGTATTCTAATTTATTCCATAAGTAGTCCCATAAAATATAGGGAATTATCCCATTATTTATTTATTTATTTATTTATTTATTTATTTATTTATTTATTTATTTATTTGGTGTCTATTGTGATTTGCTTCATGACAAAGATTGTGGTCTTAAAGAAGGCTTCATGAGGTACTGAGAAGGTACATACCTTTATATTTGGGTAGAATATAGTATAAATATCTTTATCCAATTGGAGATATAAATCTGTTAATTTCCTTATTTCTTTGCTAGGTTTCTTTCTAACAGACCTGTTTATTGGTGAGAGTGGGGTGTTGAAATCTTTCACTATTACTTTGTAGAGTTCAATGTGTGATTTAATCCTCAATAATGTTATTTTTACAAATGGGGGTGACTGTGTATTTGGGGCATACATGTTCATAATTGAGATTTCATCTTGATGGATTTTTCCTCTGATAAATATGAAATGTCCTTCTTCATCTCTTTTGGTTTATTTTACTTAGAATTAATTTTGTTAGATATTGGGATAGCTACACCCACTTGCTTCTTATGCCCATTTGATTGGTAAATCTTTTCCCAAAGTTCTACTTTGAGGTAATGTCTGTCTTTGAAGTTGAGGTGTGTTTCTTGTATGAAACAGAAAGGTGGGTTCTCTTTTGTATCCATTTTGTTAGTCTGTGTCTTTTTGTTGACAAAATGAGTCCATTAATATTAAGGGATATTAATGATTGGTGATTGTCAATTCCTTTTATTTTTTGGTTTTGGTGGTGGTGGTGGTGGTGGTAGTGTGTGTGTGTGTGTGTGTGTGTGTGTGTGTGTGTGTTTCAGTTTTCAAGTCTTTGATTTATTTGTTTTATTTTATTTCTTTGAGGTATTTCTGATTTATTTGTATTTTTCTTTTGTCTTTTCCTTGATTTCTTTAAAGGAAATTTTCATTTCTTCTGTAAAGGTCTCATTCACCTTCATAAAGTGGCTTCTTAGGTCATTTTTTCTGCTTAATTTGTGTTGGGGTGTTCCTGTCTTGATGTTATAGAACCATTAGTTTCTCTGGTGCCATATTGCTCTTTATATTTTTTAACATATTCGTACACTGCTGTCTACCCATGTCTTCTTCCAATTGGCACTAGTGTTTCCTATGTCTCATGATTTTCATGTTTTTGGGGAGTGGACTGGGACTTGTATGTTGCTATGTCCAATGGTTGGTATGATTAAGGTAATGGAGCAGCCTGTCCATAGGAGTCTTACCTGATGACTGGTTGCTAGGGCTTCGATGGGAGGGGCATTGGGACAGGCACAGAATGTAGGTGCGCTGGGGCCTAGGCCCTAAAGAGCAGAGTTTCCATTTGGGAGACTGGTCACTCACCTCTTCCTCCAATCAATGCAGGTGTTGCCTATATCTCAGGGACCCACTGATGGCTGCAAGAAAGTGGGGGGATGGTGGTGGTTGAGTGTGGGGTGGATGATGGGTTCCATGGGTTTGTAGGTCCTAATGGGATTTGTAGGTTGCAGATCCCAATGGGTGGTATGGGGCTGTAGTGGAGCTGCCTCCCCAAAGGAGTCTCCACTGGCTGCTGGAGTTGTGATGAGAGGGTGAATGTCCCATAATTTACTTTTTAAAATCTTTACTATTTTTATATTCTCCAGTGTCTATTTTCAGCAAAGCATATTTTTTATTCCATCATAATGTTAAAAGAATAGCCATTAAAAGCATTCATTGTGAACTAAGCACTAATATACATGTTTTATAAGCATCTGTGGCACTGACCACTCCCATTGTGGGTGGAGTCAGGCGCAGAAGTTTCCTGGGGGAACTAGGTCTGAGGAGGAGCCCAGGAATGTTCTCTTGCTTGAGGCACAGGGAAAAAAAAGCACCTGGAGGCATCCTTGGGACCAGGAACCTGCTGGTGTCTATCTGTCTATGTTGTAAGTTATCTCTCCCTGAATAAACATCTGTTTGGCCTATTTGTTTCTCTTGATCCTTATTAAACCACAATAAAACTAACATAACTTAAAAACCTCTACAAGGCAGGTACTGTTATTATATTTCCTTTGAATGTAATGAAACTTAAGCATAGCAAGATCAGGTAATTCTCTATAATCCTATAATAAAAATTACAGTGTTTGGCAAAATTTGCTTCAAGAACATATTATCTCATTTTCATGAATAATTTTTTAAATGTTAATTTTCAAATATATAATGTTATATATATTAATATAATACACTGTCGATTCATGATATATCTATGAATCTATGATTTTCTATAATAAAATATTAAATTTATATTGACAGAATTTTTGTTTTAGAATAATATTATTGCTTAAAGGAAATATATTCTCTTTAACTTTGATAAAGTTGAAAGGTACTGGTAAACACTTAAGAACTAAAAATGTCCTTAGATAAATAAGCATGATGAAAAACATTATGGAACTATGATCAGTATGAACCAGAAATACTCTTTTCAATATATCTGCCTGATTATAATTAAGCTAAAGGTAATAAGTTAACTTCTACTAAGAATCTCTAAGTATCTCTCTGAGAATCTCAGAGAAGCACTGGTGTGAGGAGGTTGCCATATGTGTAGACTGAGGTACATTTTCAAAGTAAGAAACATGACAAGAATGATACCATGAGACTAAATATTTGATCATGATTTAGTGATTTAGTATTTAATTTAATATTTTGTCACAGTTCAATACATATAATACAATCTGCAATGTGGATTCTTTCACTTTAAAATGCAAACTGATGGAGATGAAGCAGGTAATGTTTGACAATGACACACTTGATTCTAAGTTCTTACATTCTAATGGCATCTACTGCATATTAATAGTGACAGCATTCATTGTTCACATGTGTCCTTCAGTTCACCACAAACCTAGGTTGCAATGACTATTTCAGATGTTATTTTCAAGGATGTAATCAAATTTAGAGCAGTAAAGCCCCTGGGAACTGAATCACCTAATGTTCTTAGAGGACATTAAGTGAAATGTTTAATGATTCTGAAAGCCAAGTGAAGTCAAATTTGATCCTTTTCCCTCCTGAAAGAAATGTTGCCAATTATTTGATTTCTTCTTATTATCTAATCATGAAGGCTGGGACAATTAGACCATGTCATTTGCCACTCACAGGTTCTCATGATTAATATCTTCCACTTCTTACATCTCTACTGGTAATTGCTCATCTTTGTGTTTTCAAATAGAGTTGGTGAAACAGGTACTGTAGTTGCTAATATAAACAATAATATAAAAACAAGTTATTTCAAATTTTAGTTCTTTGTAGTTATAATTGTTAGTTTTTTTGATAGAAAGAAGTTTTATTCTTCTAATTCAACTGCAAGTGTGTGCTGTGTGCTGAACCCTAGACTGTCTCATGTGAAACACTTGAATATCCTAACTCTGCTCTTTTAATGTTTATGAACACTAAGATAGCTGACAACTTTATGGGCAGTCAGATTCTCAAATTTTTTGATCTCTAGTTCTTGTAATTCTGTATCAGTTATTCTCATATTCCTATGCTCATTTAACCATGAAAGATATTATTGGGTGCTATTTGTTTACTTGTGAATCTCTCTCTCATCCAGCTTCAAAACTATATTTTGGTTAGAGCAGTGTGTGTGTGTGTGTGTGTGTGTGTGTGTGTGTGTGTGTGTATGCACATGGTGCTGATGTCAGAACCAAGTTTAAAAAGATAAGACCAAACTAATTAAATAAAGGAGTTTGATGGCAAAAGTGTGAACTTACTTTGAAAGAGAAAGGACAGACACTATTTTGAGAAATGTGGTGGGGAAGCTGTTCAAACACTGTCCACAAATGACACATTTTTCCGTCATTTCATATCACATGTATTCTCATTGATGCAATCATATTTGGTTTTATTGGAGCTAACTCTTTCTATTACCCTTATTTGGAGAAATCAATGCCAAGTCTATATAGCGGATATATATTGTCACAGTATTTATCATTATCACTTTAAAATAATTTCCCACTTACAATATCAGGCAGATAAATTATAAAAAAAATAAAAATTTTGACATTTCAAATGCATCAAATCTTATTCAGAAGAGGTTTCCATATATATATTCAATCTAGGTTATTGCCTGTGTAAGAGGCTAAAGTTTGTCAGTGCTGGGAACAGATAGTCACATATTTACTTATGTCTTATAGGGAGAACCTCATAAGACAGGATAATGCAAACTGAAAGTAAGTTTTGAAATGAGAGATTTTTTTTTAAAGTGGTGAATTGCCTTCACTTGCAGAAATGTGTTTTGGAAACATGATGGAATGTTATTGTATGTATGATTGCATGTATCTATTTCTGAGGATTAAATACAACACTGCATGCTAGACAAGCAGTTTGCTACTGAGCCATATAATTAGCATAAATATTTTATGTTAGTTTCCATCTGTAATATTTAAATCTTGCTCCAATTTTATATATTAAAAATTTCCCTATTTACACATATGTGTAATATTTACACATATTTACACATGTTTTATTCCTTTTTACCCCTTTCCTTATCCTTGACTTTTCATCAATTTTCATACATTACATTGTTGCTGTTGCTTCAACAATTGAGACTAAGCCAAATTCTCTGAATTTTCTCCAGATTTATTCCTCTAAGTGGTTAAATTAAAACTACAGTGGTACTAGAGTAAGACTATGTATTTTAATGCTCATAAAACCTCATTTTAAAGTTCTTCAGTTTGTATACTAATGGTTATTTAAAATATTTTGGTGATAAAAAGTACTGTGATGTTAAACTGCCAATATTAGAAATAAATTTGGTGAAGTTCATGTTGAGACTATAAAACAATAAAAAGGTATGTACCATTAAATGTCTATTTCTCATACATATTTGTATGTAATTATAATATTTATTAATAAATATAATATTGTGTTAAGAGGATGCAGGACATCAGACTTCTAGACTGATACAATGAAACTGCTACATCTATTCTTTAATGAATTTTACACTTAAACATAATAGTATATACTTGAAATTTGGGTTGCTATCTTTCCAAAAAGAATCACTGTGTTTCAAGCTTGATTCCTCCTCAAATTGTCTTATTTTAAAGGAAAGTTAAGATAAAAAAGAAATACTTCTCTTTGCTTTCCCAAAGTTTTAAAGTATTTGAAAGAATTACTACCTGCCTATTAAAACAAATGTCATATAAGAGCTACCTATGATGCTTTTTCTTGACTGTATATTTCATGGAAATTCATAAATTTTGCCTAACTAGTTTTCATTGAAATCTGTAACAGTGCTCAACATGCATATACCTGATTCCTGTATATTTTATATAATGAAGAAAATGGTTGAGGGTAGTAGAGAAAATATCAAAAAACAGTATTGGGAAAGGAGCACTTTAAAGTTTGAAAAGTCCTACAGAGTAATTATACCTGAACAAAACAAAGAGGATGTAAAGGGCAGAGAGATGATTCAGAAGGAAAAAGCTCTTGCTGACCAAAGACTCAATATGGGTCACCTGAGTTTGATATATGGAACCCATGTACAGTAGGCAAGATAGAATGGACTTCTCTCACACTAAAAAGTGGTATGAGCACACACACACACACGTGTCTCTCACACACAGTAAAAAGGCACTTTAGTAAAATAAGGCATGACTGTTTCCAGCTTCATTTTCAGATACCCTGCTTGTAACTGACAAGAAGGAGATATTGGTGAGCAGCATGCCAAACATAAGGAAGGGCAAACCCCAACATCTGAAGATGAAAATTGGACAAGGAAAATAGGAAACTATCACAGCTGGGAGTATGTTGCCAGAAACTGGCAGAGACCATGTTCTCTCTCTCACCCACACAAGGTGGTAATACAGTTTATGGTAAAGACCTGAACTCCCTGTGTGTCCTGGAAAACTAAAGAAAAGGTTTTAGTCTGGGCTGATGTTATTTAACTTTATTTTCAAAAGCTTTGACTTGGATGCTATCATGAAGAATTTTATTCTTTGTAAAGTTCACTTCTGTAGTTTCAATATTTCTACAGTATTCTTAATGAGCAATGTGCCTATTTTAGCCTAATGATATTGTGTGAAACTTGATGAGAAGACATTAGCATATTAGTAGACATGACATAGTTTAATGGTTTGTGCCTATGTGTGCTTGCATGCATCCACGCATGTGTGTGTGCATGCATACATGCATGCAAGGCTACGTGTGTGTGTGTGTGTGTGTGTGTGTGTGTGTGTGTGTGTGTGTGTGTGTGTGTGCGGTGTTGTTGTTGTTGAGGGGAAAATAAGAAGGCATTAAGACTAACACAGGTTTTAGGGACTTTGGCCTGTGAGTGAGTGAATAATGGTGATTTTACTGGGATGAAGAAAAGTGATAGAAAATAATGCTGTGGAGTAAATCAAAAAGTTCTATTTTAGAGATATTTAATATATGATGCTATTAGTCATTCAGGTGAGATTCTAGATCATGAATTTAAGATCAGGGGGAGTTTGACATGAGAACATATGTTTGGAACTCACCGCACAATTCATTGCAGTTCAAGCAAAATAGCTAGGTAACATTATATAAAAGACCTTTCAGAGAAGCAATAAAATAGAGGTTAAAACCAAGAGTTCTGAGTCCCTTCAGTTTTCAAAGACTGAATAGCAGGGAGGACTTTCAAAGTTGAGTAAAAGGTGGCAAATAATATTACATGAAACAAGTATTACATGAAATAAGAATATAAGACAGAAATTAGTTGGACGACCAAAATCTTCATGCAATTCTAATAAACGTGGAGAGGAATTGAATTTAATAGGAACAATATAAGTGAGTTAGTGGACAAAACCTTGACCTGAAAGAATGTTTAAAGCAAAAGGGACATTGGAGGCACTAGGTTGCAGTTATTCTGTGAAAGGATGAGAAAGAAAAATAGGCAAGAAAGTTACTTAACATACTAGGTTGTGTTTTCAATAAAAACGAATAGGGTCATGCTGATGAGATGGTGCAACTCTTGCAAATGACCTGAATTCAATTTCCAGTATCCAGGTCACATTTACACTGCCTGTGACTCCAGCTCCAGGGTATTCCTTACCTCTCCTGACCTTTGTGAACATCACTCTCACACATAAAAACTCACATCTAGACTCACAATATACATATTAAAAGCAAAAAATAAAGCGATTTTTTGTCTTAATTTTAAAACGTGGAGGTTTGCCTCTAAAATGTGAAAACAAAACAAAAGAGAAGTAGAGATTGAGAGTTTTTTAGGGAAGTAATCATAAGCATGCTGGTTATGAAATTCAACTGGTTTTGTTTAGTTCTGTATTGAACAATGAATAAAAGTTGAAGCCATTACTTGAGAGTGTATAGAAGATATAAAACTTTTGAAAAGAATAAAAATATAAGTACATAAAGAAATGGGAATTTTCATTTATTCGGGAAATGTAATAGAATTCTCTAAATAGCATTAAATGTGCTGATGACATGCTATATATTATGGGACTTTATTTGAAAATAAACAAAAGCTTAAAAAAGTGTTTTAGAAACAGTAGAACAGAAACAAGCAAGGCTTTTTGGTAGTAACATTTTTCTCATTTTGGCTCTGCTTTGCTAAGCCAAAGCAAAGACTTGCAAGGCTCCTTTAAGGGAGGTTTCCTGACTCAGCATGAGCATCAAAAAAACTGCAAGGCTTTTAAAGAGCTCTGCAAACAAAAGAATGGTGTGTACAAGAGATGACAATAGCAATGACAATATCTCCAAGCCGGAAGCATGCTGCTGGATTGCAGCATACACAGGGAGTGAGCACAACTCTCAGTTCTGGCAGTAAAAGTAACCGCCGCTATCTTTGATAGACCATGGCTAATACAGCTTTGGCTTTCATTTTAGCAAAGTTGTTGTTTACCAGATAAAAGATTAATGGGCAGAAATAGATAAAGATTTCCAGTAAAGAGAGATTAAGATTAAGATTAAGAAAAACCTCTAAAGGTTTACAGTGCGTTTTAAAATATACGTAAGATTGGGAGAGAAAAAGAATGAAATGGTTTTTAAAAGACAAGAGAGTAGTTGGGTGTGGTGGCACATGCCAGCATTCAGGAGACAGAGGGAAGCAGATTTCTGTGATTTCAAAGTAAACCTGGTATACAGAATTAATTTCAGGACAGATAAAAGTTACACAGAGAAATCCTGTCTCAAAATATGAAAAAAACACAACTACAAGATATAGAATAATAAAAAATCCTCATAAAGATTGAAAGCACAGAGAGAATCTGGATACTTTACAGTATTATATTATCTTTGTATCATTTGACTGCTGTGGAAATAACAACTGTTAAAAGAAATGTTGCTGATTAGTTCAATTTATATATTTTAAAAATGCTTTGACTCCAAAATTTAAATATAAGGAAAGGTTACTGGAGAAAAGGGTTTCTATTTTTGTTTCCACAGAAAATGAAAAGCTGTGGATTCTCTCCAGATTAACATAGTTTCATCAAGCCAGACACCCTGAAACAACATCATAGGTGATCCAACATTCAAAACAGCTGGGACCAGACCGCCTTGCAGACTGCAGCCAAGAATTCATCTTAGGATCTCCATGACAGTGTCCCTTGCCAGCAGGAAGCAGTTTAGAAAGAATGATGCCCAAATTCCCAAATATTGTTTATAAATGTTTGTTTGTATTTAAATGGGGTTGGTTATAATTTGATAATGACCACAACCAATCTCTTTAAAGGTACAAAGGGGATTGTGGTATAGACATGAATACTTGGCTTTGATATGGATTTCCATTTATTGATACAAATTTAAGGTCAATTATGTGATAGGCGTATTTCTCCTCTTGTTTAGTTATTATGTTTATATAGCTCATTTTAAAATGTAATCTATAATTTAGTATAGATTATAGACAGTTATCTATAACAGTCAAAACTTTAGTTAGGTGAGTTAGGTTTTTTAGATATAAAGAGATGTATTTGAGATGAATAGGCAGTTTTCATACCTTTCAACGATCTACAGAATATGGCATTTAAAATGATTTAGCATTTTTCTTGACAGTGTTACATAACTGCTCCTGGTAACACCACCTGTGTCAGAAAAGAAAATGGACATCGAAGAAGCTCATTATGGAGTTTGCTTTCAATATGGCAAGACTAGCCATTTGGGCAAGATACTGCTATTGTCTGTACTGTTCTACTTTATGCTATATGAAGTGGACATACAAAGACCCAAAGAAAAGTGACTGCTGATTCAAGATGGACATTGCTACAAGGATCCTGCTTCATGGAACAGTCTTCCATACGTTCTGCAGGACACAGAGAAAAGTGACTGACAAACTGCCAATACAGGTGGACAGTTTAAAGTTTCCTGCTTTGCTAAGTAGTCTGTCAGACACACTATGGCCGATAGGCTGAAGATGGAACATTACAGAAGAACTTCAGGTGACTGACCAGGCAGTGAGTTGTCTCTATCATTTCTAGAGTTTATATATTATTCTTCTGTGGTCTTGAAGAAGTTGAAGACAGATAGTTATGGTTATAGTTTTCCTTAGTTAGGATTAAAGATAAGTTACACATAAGAATTTAGACTCACCTGGATAGGATAGATGATGGAATATTTTGTTTAAATCTTGCTAAATGTTAACGGACTAAACATTGTTAATTGTGGTTCCTATTTGATAATTGTTTTGTTATATATTTTACTATGCTAAGGTTAAAACCCTTCTTTTTATTTTAGACAGAAAAGAGGAGATGATGGGAGATGTCAGTCTGTTAATATGTTTCTCATAATGGTTAATGAATAAAGCACTGTTGGCCAATAGGAAAGCAAGATAGGCAGGACTAGAATACAAGGAAGATTCTGGAAGTAGGTGAGAGGAGATTGAAGATGGAGGGTGGAGAGAGAAGAATGCCAGCACCTCTCTCCGGTAATATCACGTGGAAGTACTTAGATTAATAGAAATGGGTTAATAATTAAGACAGAGCTAGCTGATAAGAAAATAGTAACTGACCAATAGCTTTATATTTAATACAGTGTCTCTGTGTGTTATTTGTGGCTGGTGTGGTGGTGCGACGAGAAAGGCAGGAAAAACTACTCATTATAGCACACGATTCTGAATTTAATCCAGTTCACTAACTCCTGTGTTGATAATAGATCTTGGGCTCTAGTGGTCTAAAACAATACCCAGAGCTAGGTGCTACTTTACATATCCAAGTCTAGACTGTTGAGTTTTCTATATTGTGTTAATATTTCCAGTGCATGGGATGGCACTCGCAGCATCCATAGCTCATCTCAGGTAGACCACTTTTGTGGTAAGCAGAGACCATTGCCCAGGTTGAAGAGTCTCACAATACATTGGACATCCCTTTATTTCTGCTATATATGCACCTAACACTCCCATACAGAAAGTTATGCATCAATTTAATAGTTCCTCAAATACATGCATCTAGGGAGTCCAAAGTAGCTAATATTTCCAGTGTCAAATATGATCCATGATGTATAGCAATTTTGGAACATTATCTTCAACTTTTTTAAAAATTTCTCAGTTGGAATATATATATATATATATTTGTATATGTATACAAATATGTATTTGATACATATATCTATACAAATATATATTTATAAGAGTTCGGTGATGTGACTGCAGGACTATAATGCATAATCCTCAGTAAAAGTGAACTAGGCCATTCAGAACTAGATCTTGTGTTTGTATCATTTCTGACCTTTTCTTTCCTCACCTATCAAGTCATCTTTTAATGATTACTTTCCCTAAACACCACCTTCAAGCAAAAGTTTGTTGCAGTGCCATGTAAGAATCTTTATAAAAATGTTTTTTAAATGAATAGGACCTTTTGTATTTTTCTTAAGTCCCAAAGCTAGAACAAAGAGGTACAATTCTGCAAGCTTTATTTAAAAAAAACGGCACCCCAAAAACTCAATTTAAAATAAAATAAAGAATAGAGAACAATGAATCACCTTTTATTTCTCCTATAATCAAGATGACATACTGAATATAGATTTAGGAGTCAAATGTAATCAAACCAGCCTGTGAAATGAGCTGGTCAGCAGTATTTGATATGATTTCAAGTATCTTAAATGATGCCTCCAAAGATCTCTGTGAAGAAATTAAACTCAAAGGCAATTTTCTTTTCACAGATGAAAACACAAATCAGTTATTCCTTTGATGAGAATTGTTCCAATGCTTCTTAACTTTTATGCCTGTTCTCTCTCTTTCTTTTTTTCTCATGACAGAATGGAAAATTTAAAGTATTCAGCAGAGGAGGAAAATGTAGATAAGCCCCTAAACCCTGTTAATCTACCTATGTGGAAATGTATAAGTCATAGGATGTATGTTTGCTTTCATTTTGTATGGATGTAGAAAAAAATAGATACTGCAGTTTGTGTTCTCTAATTCTCTAAACTAGAGGTGTGTTGTGTATAACACAGCATGTCACTATTAAACTGGCTGTTACTTCTAGCTGTCACTTTTGATCAGGAGATACACAGGTTTGGGGCATGAAACTTGCAAATAAAAATCAGAGACATAAACACAATTTCCATTTCCACTTAAAAATTCACAAACAGTGGTGCTCTGAGCAGTATGAGGTGATTCAAGAAACGCATCTTTCATTTGTCTTGCTTCCGTAGGAAATACAATTTGGGGAAACAGAGAATGCTGAAAATAAATCTTAGCACTTCCCAAGCATTTGTGAGTGCTGTGGGGTTATTGGCTAAGGCAGAGGGCATGAAGTTTTGCTTGTGTCCTTGGCTGAAGTTTAACACACCTAAAGAAGCAGATACTATATTCTCCCTTACTGTATGATCTGCCAGTGTATTCCAATACAGAGCATGGTATTTGAGTTTCCTATTGTTTCCTCACTCTAAGCCTTGTCTTCTTGTAACAGCTGCACCAGTGTTTGACAAACAGAAGCCAAAACAATACTTAGCATAAATAATCAGCATCTAAATTCCGTGATTTGTCAGTCCTCAGCCTGTTTTCTTCGCCTGTGGAGATTGTCTGACACAATGACCTATTGGAGATCAACGAATTGTTATCTATTCCCACTCTGGATTGTGGTTTTTACCCATCTTTTACTTTAAAAAAAGTGAGAAAGAAAAACCACATTTTTCTACTCCCCATTAAACATACCTTACTCTTTATGAGAAATGGGTATGTCTATTGAATCCGTTCTGTAAAACATATCATAAATATTAATTTTTAAAAATAAATTAGCTGTACCAGGGAGATAGTTCTTTTGGAAATGAAAGCACGAGGACCTGAGTGTACATACTAGAATCTATATAAAAACAGGATGTGCTCAGCCCAATGCTTGACTGTGGGTCACTGCATCACATCTGCTTCCATCAGTTACTGGATGGAGGTTCTATGATGACAGTTAGCATTGTCATTAATCTGATTAATGGGAACGGCTCATTCAAACACACTCTCCGCTATTACTAGGAGTCTTAGCTGGGGTCATGCCTGTAGATACCTGAGAATTTCTCTAGCACCAGGTTTCTCCCTAATCCTGTAATGGCTCACTCTATCAAGATTTCTCATTCATTGCTCTCCACCTCATTTCCTTCCTCAACTCAATCTTCTTGATTCCTCTTGTTCCCATCCATCATTCCTTTCCTTCTACCCTCTCCCAGTTTACCCAAGTAATCTTAAATATTTTATTGGGGCCCTCCATGTGTGTCCATCTTTGGGTCACCCTTTTTACCTTGCCTCTTTGTGGTTATAGATAATAGCCTGGCTATCCTTTGCTTTACATCTAATGTCCTCTTATAAGTGAATACATACCACATTTGTGTTTCTGGGACTGTATTACATCACTCAGGATAATTTTTTTCTAGTTTTATTTATTTGCCTGCAAATTTCAAGGTGTCATTGTTTTCTGCCACTGAGTAATATTCCATTGTGTAAATGTATCACATTTCCTTTTTCCATTTTTCATGTGATAGGTACCTAGGTTAATTTCCAGGTTCTGGGTATGGCAAATAATATTGCTGCGAACATAGTTGACAAATATCCTTGTGGTATGATTGTGTATTCTGTGGGGATATGCCCAAGAGTGCTAGGTTTTGAGGTAGATTGATGCCCGATTTTCTGAGAAACTGACATACTTATATCTAAAGTGGCTTTACAAATTTGTACTCCTACCAGCAGTGTAGGAGTTCAGCTGAAGAGAGAGAGGAAAGGTCTTTTTTAAAAGGGGCAACAAAACCACCCATGATGGGGAAAACCATATAGACAGCTGCACAAAGCTAGTGGGAGCTTATGTTCTATGGACTGACAGTTGGGGGACATGAATGGGACTGAACTAGATCATCTCAATAAGGGTGACAGTTTTGTGACTTGATCTGTTGTGTGTATGAGGGGGTGGGGTACTGAAACTGGCACCAGAACCTCTCCCATGGTCATGAATTGGCGTTTTAGAGCTAATTCCCCATGTTGAGATATTTTACTCAGCCTTGATGGGAGGAAAGGCTTGATCCTGCCTCAACTTGATATGCCAGAAATGCCTTACTCCCTGTGAGGAGTGGATAGGGAGAGGAAAAGGGGTAAGGGAAAGGATGGGAGAAGGGGGAGGAGGGGAACTGGGATTAGTATGTAAAATAAAAAATAAATTTAAAAGGTGAAACAAGATGTATATTGTGAGCAGTTGTAATTTCCAAATTTCTGAAGAGAGATTGGAGCTGATGAAACCCCAGAAGCTCAGGGTAAACTTGTCTGTGTAGCCAGGTGAAAAGGAGACCCTAACTCAAAGGATGTGGATGAGGAGGACCAATATTTGAAATTGTCTCCTGATGGGAAGTCCTGTATGTGAGGATGTGCCTGTGCGTGCACACGTGCACGTACAAACATATACACATGCACACACACAGACACACACACACATACTCATGCATACTAATTTTTTTGCTTATTACCCATTTATTTATGTATTTATTTATTTTCTTGTTTTACATATCGATTCCAGTTCCCTCTCCCTCCCTCTCTCCCGCACTCACATTCCCCTGACCACACACACCCTCTACACTCCACAGGGAGGGTGATGCCATTTTTAAGGAACTTACCGTCTTTCCTCAACCCCCTGCATGCTGTAAAAGCAGACATGCACTGAAAAGTCTGACTTAATATAGTCCTCTCTGTACACACATGTAAACATGCATGTATGTTTTGGTGAATGTATGTTTAAGTGCATGTGGAAGACATAATTACGTGTTTGTATGTATTCAGGAACATGTTGGGGACATACATGTGTATGTTTGTATGTTCAGGTGCATATATGGGAACAGGTAAATGTGTTTGTATGTTAAGTTATGTGAGGAACACATGCAAATGTATATGTTCAGGTACATAAAGAGGAGACATGTAAATGTGTGTATTCAGATGCACAAGGGAGATAGATATATGTAAATGGGAGTGCCTGTTCTGTGCATGTGGAGTCCCATATAAAGGTTCATGTATATTCAGGTGAACCTAGGTGGACAGAAACAAACATCAGGGGTTGCTCATCAGGAGCCATTCACCTTTCTAATTTTAATAGTTCTCCCAGTGAAACATAGGGATCACCAGTTCAGGTAGGCTGGCTGGTCAGGGATACCAGGATTCCTTCTGTCTCAGTCTCCATAGCACTGGAACTACAAACATGAAACACTACTCCTGTTACAAACATAAAACAGTACTTTTCTCCATGCTGTTCATAAAAAAGTAAAAAGTGATACACATGAATACAAACTTAATTGTCAAATATTCCATATGGTTTTTAGTACTCAAATGGAAATTTTCATTGCAGACCAGAATTTAGTAGGGCAGAGTTTGAGAGAAAGGGAGGTCCTGCTTCAGCACCAACTGACCCAACAATGGGAAAAATTTTGGTGTTTAATGAATCTTCAATTTTCATAATGTCAGTGGCTACTTCCTTAGTTTACAATTTATAATGAAATACTCCATTTCAATCTGTAAATTTTTATACAGTGACAGAATTTGATTTTGAAGTCAGTCAGCAAATACTGCTTTAAACCTGGGTAACTCTGCATTGATGAAATATTCCAAATTATCAAGAAAAATCACATCTCCTTTTCATAAATTACAGACTGGGACAATGACTACGTATGTCTAGCCTTCAGCCTTTCACAACTGGCAATCATCTTATTAGGTATTTCTTCAGTCATGATTCTACAATACTAGCATTCTGCCAAAACTTCTTCACTTCAGAACACCTTCTAACTTCATAAAGGCAAGAACCATTCCCAGCTTGTCTGTCTTGTATTGAAGAAGAAAATGGCTCCATCCCAAATGAAGTGAGAAAGCAGAAGTAGGGAGATCCTGACAGGAGACATTTAAAGCACATTATCAAAAATGGCAGCAGGCTGACTTTTCAGGTATCTCAAACTTGCATAATTCTTATGCATCTCAATAATGACTAAACATTTTTAATTCATGTAATATGTAGCAAAAAACTTTAGTGAAACGATAGCCTTTCAGGAATTTCTTCTTTTAGAACAATGGGTATAAAAAATCCTTTCTGTGGTAATAAAAAATTGTTCTATCTTTTCAAGAAATTTATGAACTATTAAAGGGAGTATTTAATGCTAGGTTCAATAAAAATTAAAACAAATGTAGATATTGGTGAAAACTGGACTGAAGACTGCAGTTTTCCTCTTGATTTATAATTTACATATATAACTTTTCTTCCTATTTTCTGTGTCTATAAACTTTGATTAAACATAAGCCTCTTCTTGCAAAAGAAATTCTGTTTCATCCATTGTTAAAACCTCTGATCTATAAAAGACAATCAAATTGAAAAAAGATCATTAATCTTGTTTTACCCAGAGGCAGTGAGACAGATAGACAAAGAGTAAATATAGTTTATGGGAGGCATTATTATTAAAAATATTCTCTCAATTATTTCATGCAATGAAAAACAAAGTCATGTCAATTTTCTTGGAAGAGGTTAAGAGGAATCATGTTTGCTCACAGTGGCATTCCCACCGAAAGTACAGGCACTTCATGCTCAACAGGCTGCCCAAGCTCTTCATATTAGAACCATCTTTACTGCCAGTTGATCTATGCAATAGAAATGGATGTGTTCATGATTCCAGTTGCATCTGAGCCAATGTTGCTGTGGGAAATTTCCTTTAGTACTTTTTATAAATGCTGCTTTGCAATTTCCTGTCCTGTGTCTATAACGATCTGTCTGATATGCTTTTATGTTCACATCTTCATTACTCCTTTTAGGTACAGCTTTTAGTGGAAAACATTCAACACCTCATTTCACACACACAGGCTCGAACACTGGCAACTATTTCACTGTCTTGAATGACAGTGCTTGCAAACCAGTCATGTGATATTCTGTTTAAAATTAGTAAAATAACAGTTTTCACAGCCACTATCTCTAAGTGTTTTTATTTAAAAACATTTTTCAACAGGTGTTGCTTTATCTCGAAGTATTCTTGGTGTGCTTTATCTTAAAGTATTCTTGGTCTGCTTTATTTGAAGTATTCTTGGTGATAGATTTTACATGCTTAAGTTTAGTTTAGGGAAATTTTCTAATTAGAATATTATAAATAGTAAATTACTAATTCTTAAATTTATTCTAATAACTAACTTGGCATTAGTATCAAACTTACACCTGATTTGCAACAGTACAACAAAAATTACTTAACTTATCTGTAATATTTCAGTTGGTATTTAATATCATGTCTTACCAAGTATTTAAGGAAGCAGGAACCAACCATGTTGGTGATAAGAACTAAAGGAGAGGCTTCTGAAAAAAGCAAGTAGTGCTCTTAACCCTGAGCCATCTCTTTAGTCTCTAGATATATAATTACAAGAAGATTCTGGTAGGAATTAGGATAGGGGCAGAATATGGTTTACATATATTGTAAGAAATGTAAAAAGAACTAAGCTTTTTACTGAAAATATATTTTTCATGCAGTACATTCTGATCATGGTTTCAATTCTCTTGTCACCTCTCAGATCCTTCCCACCTCCTCACTTCTCCAACTTCATCCCTGCTTTCTCTTTCTTAAGGAACCACTCTTATAGCAATGGAAGGAGATATGCAAGTTGTGTAAGGGATAAAGACAATCAATAACAACACCTGCTTCCTGTATACTACAACAATTACCAGAACAACAAGATGCTATAGAAGGTGCAATAATGCCACTTATATCCCAAGAGTAACCGAAAGGTTTTTCATTGGAATCCAAGCCCACTCAATAGAAAAGATTTCACACCTGATACAGTTCTCATTCCTCATCAAAGGGGCTTCTTTGTGCAAGACACAGGGACCACTGCAAAAAACATATCACTATTCAAAATTCAGAGAATAACTGACCATGGAGTTTTTAACTCCAACTGATAACATTTGCAACATAACCCTTACATGAAAAAATAAGGAGACATCCTAGAAGAGGGCAAAGATTGTAAGAGTTAGGTAACCAGGGCATCTGCTGTGAGATGCTGTCTTCTTATGTAACAGGTAAACTGTATCTATAAAATAAAATATATAGCTACCTAAGCAAACCTTAAAGATTTCACAAGGTCACACCCTAGATGAAGAATTACTAGGCAATTAATGACTGCTGAAAGACAGAATTAGTCTTCACCAGGATGAAGCTTCATAATAGGCTATCCATTCCCAAGTGGACAGTTCTAAGCACATAAACATATGAGCAATAATAAATGAACAAAACAGATTGAATTTATAAATGTGTATGTGTGTAACTCTCTTAATGAAAGAGAGAGACAAAGGCAAACAGAAACAAATAGACAGAGACACAGAATAATAATTAAAGAAAATGCCTGAGTATTAAGGGTACATGAAAGAAGTTAGAGGGAGGAAAAGTAAGAGAAAACAGTTTAAATTCAATACTAATATGTGGGATTCTCAAAAAAAATCATTTTTTTTATTGGAGAGGAAAAGAGTTAGTGAAGACAGGAAGCATGAAAAATAGAAATAGATAAAACTTTCAACCTAAAATTTGTCCTGGCTTCAACATGTGCTGGAGCAAAGGTGATGTAGGATTTGTGGGGGTGGACAACCAATGACCAATCTAAATTGCCAGCCAAACAAGAAGAGGAATCCCTTGTCCAAAATTGCCTGTGTAACCAGAAAACATAGGATGAATAAACAAATGCCTAGCATGGTGTTGGTGGATACAATAATTTCTAATGATATTCTTCTATACTCATACATTGGTCAACATCAGAGAGGCCTCTGCTGGCAACTGATGGGAGCAGAAGCAGAGACCTCCGAAAAACCCTCAGGGCTCCCCACAGAAGAGTGTGTGTGTGTGTGTGTGTGAGAGAGAGAGAGAGAGAGAGAGAGAGAGAGAGAGAGAGAGAGAGAGAGAGAGAGAGAGAGAGAGAGACAGAGAGACAGAGAGACAGAGAGACAGAGACAGAGACAGAGACACAGAAAGAGAGACAGAGAGAGAGACAGAGAGAGTCACACACACATAGAGAGAGATAAAGAACATTTTTTTATATATAATTTTAGTTAAAAATATGTCTTGGTGTTTCTGTTGCTGTGAAGAGACACCGTGACCACAGCAATGCTTACAAAGGAAAACATTTAATTGGGGAGCTTATATTTTCAGAGGTTCAGTCCATTATCACTATGGAGAGACATGGTGGATTGAAGCCAGACATGGTGCTGGGGAAGGAGCTGAGAGTTCTTGCATCTTGGACCACAGGCAACAGGAAGTGATTTGAGACAGTGGGCCTGATTTGAGCATACATGAGACCTGAAAATCCATACTCATAGTGACATACTTCCACCAACAAGGCAAACCTACTACAACAAAGCCACCCTTCCCAATAATACCATTACCTATAAGCTTATGAGGCTAATTACATTCAAACTACTACATTCCACTCCCTGGCCCTCATAAGCTTGTAACAATATCATATTGTAAAATGCAGTTAGTCAGACTTCAAAAGTTCCCACAGTCTATTACAGTCTGAACAATGTTTTTAAAATTCGAAATTCTAAGTCTCTTCTGAGATTCATTAAATCTCTTACTATAATCCCATATTAAATCAAAATAAAAAACATATCATTTAACCAAACATATAATGACACAGAATATACATATCATTCCAAAGGGGAGAAAAGGGAGCATACTGAAGAAATGATGGACAAAAGCAGGACTGAAAACCTGATGGGTAAACTCTAAATTCTACATCTCTATGTCTAATGTCAAAAACAGATCTCTCTTTTAAGCTTTGTTGACAGCAACATTCTTCTTTCTCTTGGGATGGTTCCCTTCCTTGTTCATAGTTCTCCTCAGCAAGAGTCCTATGACTCTGGTAACCCCAACATCTCAGGATCTCCTAAACAATCCAGCCATCAAAATCACAGCTTTAAGCAATTTCATCTTCATAGCTCACAAAATTGCTTCTCTAAGCCTCCATTCAAGAAAAGTGCTGACATAGACATAGCTTCAGTGGCTTTGCTTAGTCATGGAAACAAATGCCATCACCCCTTTCTCCTTTTTTTAAATTTTATTTTACATACCAATCCCAGCCCCCTCTTTTCCTTCTGCCCTCCCTCTTTCCTTGTCTTCCACCCTCCTATGCCCCTGGACCACCTTCCCCTCCCATTCCCCCCACTCCACATGTAGGGTGATGCCTTCCAGGAGGGGTAAAAAAACAACTGTCAAGTCATTTGGAGTAGGGCCTTCACTATTGTCTCTAGGTTAAGGGAAATGTGCTCCCAAAGTCCTTTTGTACAACAGAGATCCAGCCTGGTTCCCCTGTCTGAGGTCCCTTAGACTGCCCAGGCCTTCTAACTGAGACCCATGTTCAGGAGGTCTGAGTCAGTCCCATGCTGCATTCCCAGCTATCAGTCTGTGGGCCCATTAGCTCCTCCTTGTTCAGGTCAGCCTCTATGAGTTTCTGTAACCTGGTCTTGTCCTCCCTCTCTGCATCTGGTTTCCAATTTGGCTCAGTGTTTACTTGAAGGTGTCTGCTTCTGTTTCCATTAGCTACTAGATGAGGCCTCTATGATGGTGGATGAATTAGTCATTGATCTCATTATCAGTGAAGGGTATTTATGGTAGCCTTTCCTCTGTTGCTCAAATTGTTAGTTGGGGTCAGACTTGTAGGTCTCTCGGCATTTATCTAGAGTCAGTTTTCTCTTCAAACCTATAATGCTTCCCTCTTTAATGGTCTCTCTCTCTCTCTCTCTCTCTCTCTCTCTCTCTCTCTCTCTCTCTCTCTCTCTCTCTCTCTCACACACACACACACACACACACACACAGACAGACACACACTTTTCTCTCATTTCTTCCTCCCCTGACTCAATCTTCCTAGTCCTGTCCCACATGCTTTCCTCTCCTTCCCTTCTCTTTCTTCTGGCTCCCTCTCCACTTGCCATAACCCTCCATCCCAATATGCTCAGGATATGTTATCCCTTCCCACTTATTTGTGGAACCTTATATTAAACTCTTAGAACCTTCTATGTATCCTTGTTTTTCTGACGGTATGAATTATAGGCTGGTGATCCTTTGCTCTATTTCTAAAATCCATACATGAGTGAGTATATACCATGTTCCTCATTTGGAGACTGGATTACCTCATTCAGGATGGTTGCTTCAAGTTCCATCCATTTGCCTGCAAATTTCAAGATTCCATTGTTTTTTGTTTTGTTTTGTTTTTCACAGACTAGTTTTTCATTGTACAAATAAGCCACATCTTCTTAATCCAGTCTTCATTTGAGGGGCATCTAGGTTGCTTCCAGGTTCTTGCTATTATAAATAATGCTGCTACAAACAAGTTGAACACATGTCTTTGTTGCATGGATCTGGATCATTTGGGTATAAGAGGGGTTTTGCGGGGTTCTGTGGTACACTGATGGCCATTTTCCTGAGGAACAGCCACAGTTATCTCTGAAATGGCTGTACAAGTTTGCACTACCACCAGCAGTGGAGGAGTGTTCCCCTTTCTCCACATCCCCTGCAGCATAAGTTGTCATTGGTGTTTCTAATTTTAGCCATTATAGCAGGAGTAAGATGATATCTCAATGTTGATTTCATTGGCATTTCCCTGATAGCTAAAGATGTTGAGCACTTTAAGTGTCTTTCAGCCATTTGATTTCCTCTGTTGCAAATTCTCTCCTCAGTTCTGTACCCCATTTTTTAAATAGGGTTATTTGGTGTTTTGGTGAGTAGTTTTTTGAGTTCTTTGTATATTTTGGAGATCAGCCCTCTGTCAGATGAAGGAATGGTGAAGATCTTTTCCCAGTCTGTGGGCTGCCATTTGGTCTTGTCAACTGTGTCATTTGTTTGCCTTACATAAGCCTGTCAGGTTTACGAGGTCCCATTTATTAATTGTCAATCTCAGTGTCTGTGCTACATCAGTTATGTTCTGGAAGCTGTCTCCTGTACCAATTTGTTCAAGGGTACTTCCCACTTTCTCTTCTTAGAGGTTCATAGTGGATGGGTTTATGTTGAGGTCTTTGATCCACTTGGACTTCAGTTTTCTGCATGGTGATAGACATGGGTCTATCTGCAGTGTTCTACAACATATCCTGTAGTTATAGCACCATTTGTTGAAGATGCTTTTCTCTTCCCATTGTATACTTTTAGGAGTTTTTTTTTTCAAATTCAGGTATTTGTAGGTATGTGGGTTAATGTCAGGATTTTCAATTTGATTCCATTGTTCTACCTGTCTGTTTTTGTGCCAAAACCAGGCTACTTTCAGGACTATAGCTCTGTAGTAGAGCTTAAAGTCAGGGATGGTGATGCCACCTGAATTTCTTTTATTGTACAGGGTTGTTTCAGCTATCCAGAGTCTTTTGTTTTTTAAAATAAAGTTGATTATTATCCTTTCAAGGTCAGTGAATAATTGTGCTGGGATTTTAATGTGGATTGCATTGAATCTGTAGATTGCTTTTGGCAAGATTGACATTTTTACTGTATTTATCCTTCCAATCCAAGAGCATGGAAGTTCTTTCCATTTTCTGGTATCTTCTTTAATTTCTTTCTTTAAAGACACAAAGTTCTTATCGTATAGGTCTTTCACATGTTTGATAAGTGTTACCCCGAGATATTTTTTGTTGTTTGTGGCTATTATAAAGGGTGATCTTTTTCTGATTTCTTTCTCAGCCTCTGTTGTCTGAATAAAGTAGGGCTACTGATTTTTTGAGTTTATCTTGTATCCTGCTAGTTTGCTGAAGGTGTTTATCATTTGTTGGAGTTCCCTGATAGAGTTTATTAGATCACTTATGTAAACTATCATATCATCTGCAAATACAGACAGTTTGACTTCTTCCTTTCCAATTTGGATCCCCTTGTTTTACTTTTGTTGTCTTATAGATTTAGCTATAACCTTAAGTACAATATTGAATAGATATGGAGAGAGAGGACAGCCTTGCCTTGTTCCTGATTTTAAAGGAATTGCTTTAAGCTTCTCTCCATTCAGTTTGATGTTTGCTGTTGGTTTAATGTATATTGCTTTTATTATGATTAGGTATGTTCCTGTTATCCCTGATGTCTCCAAGACCTTATCATGAGATACCATCTTACTCCTGCCAGAATTGCTAAAATTAGAAACACCAATGACAACTTATGCTGGAGAGGATGTGGAGAAAGGGGAACATTCCTTCACTGCTGGTGGGAGTGCAAACTTGTACAGCCATTTTGGAGATCATTGTGGCAGTTCCTCAAGAAAATGGAAATTAGCTTACCACAGGACCCAGCAATTCCACTCTTAGGTATATACCCAAATCACCCACATCCATGCAACAAGGACAGGTGCTCAACTATATTCATAGCAGCAATATTTGTAATATCAAGAAACTGGAAACAACCTAGATGCCCCTCAACTGAAGAATGGATAAAGAAGATGTGGCACATCTACACAATGGAATACTACTCTGCAGATAAAAATATAGGAATCTTGAAATTCACAGGCAAGTGGATGGAACTTGAAGAAACCATCCTGAATGAGGTAACCCAGTCACAAAAAGAGGAACAGGGTATGTACTCACTCATATATGGATTTTAGACGTAGAGCAAAGGATCACCAGCCTATAATAGACACCACCAGACAAACTTGGATAAAAGGTGTATTATAAGAAATTCATATATGGTTCCTCACAAAATGGGGAAGGGACAAGTCCCCCAGAGCACATGGGAAATGGGGGAACCGTGAATGGAGAGAGAACTAGGAGAAAGAGAAGGGGAGGAGAGGAAAACACGTGTGACTAGATAGATTGCATCAGGGTGAGGGGGGCATAAAAGAGGGAGCCATTATTGGTTTGAAGAGAAAACTGAACCTAAAGAAAGGTCTAGAGATCTACAAAAACTACTCCAACTAATAATTTGAGCAACCATGGAAAGGCTATCATACATGCCCTTCCCTTATAGTGAGATCATCAACTAAATTATCTACCATCATGGAGTCCTCATCTAGTACCTGTTGGAAACAGAAGCAAACACCCATAACCAAACACTGAGTTGAACTAGAATCCAGATGCAGATAGAGGGTTCTGCAAGACCAGGTTGTAGAAACTCACAAAGACAGCTGACCTGAACAAGGAGGAGCTTGAGCCGCTCAGACTGATGCTAGGAATCCAGCATGGGACCGACTTAGACCCACTGAATATGGGTCTCAGCTAGAAGGACTGAGCCGTCTGCGGGACCTCATACAGAGAAACAGGATCTATTCCTGGTGCACAAAAGGACCTTGTGGACACACCCCCCCTTGGAGGGATACCCTCTTAACCTAGAGACAAGAGAGAAGTCCTAGTCCCTTCTTCAAATGAGTTGACAGATTTATATCACCCAACCTAGATAGCATAGCTCTACAAGTGGAATGAGGGTGGGGGGATGGGAGGGGAGGGTGGCCAGGGTGCATGTCACAAGAGAAAGAGGATAAGAGAGAGGGAGGGAGAGAGGGAGGTTTGGAGGGAGGAAAGGAGAGAAAACTGGGATCCACATGTAAAATTTTTAACTTATATTATTAATAAAATAAAGAAGAAAAATGTTGTTAGATTAATTATATATATATATATATATATATATATATATATATATATATATATATAACCAGTTACTGGGGAAAAGGATTTCTAATTTTGTTTGCACAGTAAATGAAAAGCTGTGGATTCCTTCCAGTATAATGTGGTTTGATGGAGCAAGGCCCCCTGAAGCAACATCAATGGAAAAATGCAGCCTTACAGACCACTACAGCCAGGATTTCTGCATCTTCTTAGGATTCCACAGTCTGTGGGATGCCATTTGGCTTGTCAACTGTGTCCTTTGCCTTACATAAGCTTCTTAGATTGTGGAGTTCCCATTTATTAATTGTCAATCTCAGTGTCTGTGCTACTGGAGTTATGTTCAGGAAGCAGTCTCCTGTACCAATTTTGTCCAGAGCACCTCCCACTTCTTTTCTAAGAGCTTCTGTGTGGCTAGATTTATGTTGCGGTCTTTGATCCATTTGGACTTGAGTTTTGTGCAATAGACATGGGTCTATGCTGTCTTCTACACACCATCATCCAATTGTGCCAGCCCCATTTGTTGAAGATGCTTTCCTCCTCCCATTGTATTTTTTTTTTTTTTTTTGCTGTTTTGTCAAAAATCAGATGTTCATAGGGGTGTGGATTGATATCGGCATTTTTGATTTGATTCCATTGGTCTATCTGTTTATTTTTGTGCCAATACCAGGCTGTTTTCAGAACTATAACTCTATAGTAGAGCTTAAAGTCAGGGATGGTGATGCCTCCTGAAGTTCTTTTATTGTACAGGGTTGTTTTGGCTATCCTGGGTCTTTTGTTTTTCAATAATCAACAAAGTTGATTATTATCCTTTCAAGGTCAGTGAAAAATTGTGCTGGGATTTTAAAGGGGATTGCATTGAATCTGTAGCTTGTTCTTTTTTGCAAGATTGCCAGTTTTACTAAGTTAATACTACCTTTTCAAGGGCATGGGTGGTCTTTCCATTTTCTGGTATCTTGTTTAATATCTTTCTTTAAAGACACAAAGTTCTTGCTATATATGTATTTCACTTCTTTGGTAAGTGTTCCCACAAGATACCTTACATTGTTTGGGGCTAATGTAAAGGGCAGTTTCTCTGATTCTTTCTCAGTCCCTTTGTAGTCTGTATATAGTAGGGCTACTGATTTTTTTGAGTTTATCTTGTACCTAGCTCATTTGCTGAAGTTGTTTATCAGATGCAGGAATTCCCTGGTAGTTTGTTGGCTTGCTGATGTAGACTATCTTATCATCTGCAAATAGTGACAGTTTGACTTCTATCTTTTGCATTTCCTTGATCTCTTTTTGTTGTCTTATTGCTTTAGCTAGAACTTCAAGTACAGTATTGATGAGATTTGCAGAGAAAGGTTAGCCTTGTTTCATTCCTGATTTTAGAGGAATCTCCTTAAGCTTCTCTCCATTCAGTTTATTGTTGGCTGTTGGTTTACTGTATATTGCTTTTATTATGTTTAGGTAAGTTCCTATCCCTGATTCCTCCAAGATCTTTATCATGAAAGGGTGTTGAATTTTGTCACAGGCTTTTTCAGCATCTAGTAAGATGATCATGTGGTTTTTCTTTTTCAAGTTGTTTATATTGTGGATTATGTTGATAGATATTTGTATGTTGAACCTTCCCTGCAACCCAGGGATGTAGGCTACTTGGTCATGGTGAATGATTTCTC
Source organism: Cricetiscus sungorus (assembly GCA_030556225.1). NCBI lineage: Eukaryota > Metazoa > Chordata > Mammalia > Rodentia > Cricetidae > Cricetiscus > Cricetiscus sungorus. The sequence goes on along the minus strand of JANBXA010000253.1, from coordinate 35,583 downwards.
TTGATGTAGCCTTGGATTCAGTTTACAAGTATTTTATTGAGTATTTTTGCATGTTCTTGAGGGAGATTGTTCTGAAGATTTGATTCTTAGTTGTATCTTTGTGTGGCTTGGGTACCATAGTATTTGTGGCCTCGTAAAAAGAGATTGGTAATGAACCTTCTGTTTCTATTGTGTGGAACAATTTGAGGATTACTGGTATTAGCTCTTCCATGGAATTTCTGGTAGAATTCTGCACTGAAACCATCTGGCCCTGGGCTTTTTTTGGTTGGGAGGCTATTGATAACTGCTTCTATTGCACTAGGGCGTATAGGTCTATTTAAGTTGTTTAATTGTTCTTGATTTAATTTTGGTAAGTGATAATTATCCAGAAATTTGTCCATTTCCTTTGAATTTTCAAATTTTGTGGAGTACAGGTTTTCACAGTATGACCTGAAAATTATCTGGATTTCCTCAGTGTCCATTGTTATATCCCCCTTTTTGTTTCTGATTTTGTTAATTTGCATGTTCTCTCTCTGCTTTTTGATTAGTTTGGATAAAAGTTTGTCTACCATGTTGATTTTTTCAAAAAACAATTCTTTTTTGCATTGATTTTTGGTATTGTTTCCTGGTTTCTACCTTTATTGGTTTCAGCCCTCAAATTTATTATTTCCTGTTGTCTGCTCCTCCAGGTTAAGTTTGCTTCTTTTTGTTGTAAGGTTTTCAGTTGTGTTTTAAATCTGTAATGTGACTATCCTTTTTCTTCATATGAACATTTAGTACAATGAACTTCCCTAGTAGCATTGCTTTCAAGGTGTTCAATAAGTTCGGGTGTGCCATGCCCTCCTTCTTGTTGAATTTTAGGAAGTCCATAATTTCTTTCTGTATTTCTTCTTTGACACAGGTATGGTGCAATTGTGCATTGTTCAGTTTCTATGAGTTTGTAGGGTTTCTGCAATTAGTGTTATTGTTGAATTCTAACTTTAAAAATGGTGGTCTGATAAGATACATGGGACTATTCCAATTATTTTGCATCTGTTGAGGTTTGTTATGTTGCCTAGTATGTGGTCAATTTTAGAGAAGGTTCCTTGTGGAGCAGAAAAGAATGTATATTCTTTTGTGTTTGGATGGATTGTTCTGTAGATACCTGTTAAACCCAATTGAGACATAACTTCTGTTATTTCATTTGTTTCTTTGTTACGTTTCTGACTAGTGATCCTATCTAATGGTGAGAGTGGGTGTTGAATTCTCCCATTAGGTGGTTTTAGGTGAGCTTTGAGTTTTAGTAGCATTTCTTTTACAAATATAGGTGCCTTTGCATTTGGGGCATAGATGTGCAGAACTGAGACTTTGTGGTGATGAATTTCTCCTGTGATGAATATAAAATGACTGTCTTCATCTCTTTTGATTGATTTTGGTTTAAATTCTAACTTGTTAGATGGTAAGATAGCCACAACTGCTTGTTTCTTGAGTCCATTTGATTGGAAGATCATTTCCAAACCCTTTACCCTGAGGTAATGTCTGTCTTTGAAGCTTAGATGTGTTTCTTGTATTTAGCAGAAGTATGGATTCTGTCTTCATATTCAATCTGTTAGCCTGAGTAAGCAAGTTAAGATCATTATTGTTGAAGGAAAGTAAAGATTATTGATTGTTAATATTTGTTTGTTTTAGATTTGTTGTTGCCAGTGGTATTGTAAATATATTTACCCTGCTTTACCCTTTGTTTCTGGTGAAGTGGGATTATCTAGTGCTTATGTCTTTTTGAGTGTAGTTAACTTCCTTGGGTTGGAGTTTTCTTTCTAGAACTTTCTGTAGAGCTGGGTTTGTAGATATGTACTGTGAAAATATGGCTTTGTCATTAAATACCTTGTTTTCTCCATCTATAACGTTTGAAAATTTTGCTGCATATTATAGCCTGGGCTGGTGTCTGTGGACTCTTAGTACTTGTGAAACATCTATCCAGGACCTTCTGGCCTTGAGGGTTTCCTGGAGAAATCAGGTGTAATTTTGATAGGTCTGCCTTTTTATGTTACCTGGTCTTTTTCCTTCGCTGCTCTTAATATTCTTTTTTTGTTATATATGTTGGGTGTTTTCATTATTTCATTGTTTTATTATGCATTTAGGGGTCTTTTTTCTTTGGTCCTGTCTGTTTGGTGTTCAGTATGTGTCTTGTATTTTCATGAGTATGTCCTTCTTCACTTTGGGAAAGTTTTCTTCAATGATTTTGTTGAATATGTTTTCTGCACCTTTGGCTTCTCCTACACCTATTATTCTTAGGTTTGGCCTTTTCATGGTGTCCCACAGTTTCTGGATATTTTGTGTTAAGCATTTGATGCATTTAAGATTTTCTTTGATTGATGAATCTATTTCCTCTAGTTTGCCATCAGCACCTAAGATTCTCTCTTCTATCCCTTGTATTCTGTTGGTTATGATTGTAGTTTTCCATCTTTTGCCCAGTTTTTCTATTTCCAACATTCTTCCAGTTTGTGGGGGGTTTTTTCCCCCTAGGTTTTTTTTTTCCCTTCACCTGTTTAATTGTTTTTTTTCTTTCCTTATTTTTTTTTAGGAGATTTGTTCATTTCTTTCCCCCCTCCCTTTTTTTGTTTGTTTTCTTGCATTTCTTTAAGGGATTTTCTCACATTGTCTTTGATGGCCTCTATCATTTTTATAAAGATATTTTTTAAGTCGTTCTCTTATACTTCATCTGCTTTGAGGTGTTCAGGTCTAGTTGGTGTAGAGTCCCTACATTCTGGTGGTTCATGCTTGTCTTTCTATTGTTAATTGTTTTCTTGTATTCTTGTATTGCCCTCTTCACATCGCTTCTTCCAGTGGGGGAGTAGTATAGTTCTTTCTATATTCCTCTCCTGTTTGGCTTAGATGAGTCAGAAGTTAGATGTCTGTGACTCTGGGTGCTCTAAGCTCTCTAGGATGTCTGTCATCAGGTAGGGGCCTGGCAATGGGGTTCAAAGATCCAGCAGGCAGTGTGACTCAGGATGGTCCCGAGGCGATAGGTGGATCTCTGGCAGGGGCCTGGAGCTTCAGCAGAGGAGTGGCTCTGGGCGTCAGAGATAAGGCAGACAGAGACTCAGGGTGGTCCTGCATAGATAGGCAATCCAGTATGCTCAGAGCATCTCCAGGAAGTTCCTCAAAGGTGATGGGATTGTTTGATCCATCCTCTGTTCCAGGCTCAACCAGAGCAGTGGGGCAGTGGGCTAGGTAGGGCACAGGGTGAGGGGAAAGCAGGATCTTAGGGGGGTTGTGTATCAGGTCACCAGGAGCACTCTCACTGTGGACAGGACACAGGGGGGAGAGATTCAGGACCAATCCAGGGAATTCTAAGGGAAGGGTGTTGGGGGCGATTCAACACAAACTGGTCCCAGACTCACCTCCAAAAGAGGCCCAGTGATGGGGGTCAAAGATCCGGCAGGCAGGGACTCAGGATGGTTCAGCAAGGATAGGCAGATCTCTGGCTCGGCATCAGAGCTCTGACAGAGAACCGGCAGTGGAGATCAGCCATAACCCCTTTCTTCTATCCTTAAGTCTAAATCCAGTACTATGTGGCCAAAGCTGACAAGTTCTACTACTTGCTAGGGCTTGAATATGGCCCCCTTATTCAACTAAATCTTCACCAGCCTTCTGTTCTCTATGGTTTCTTCACTGGCTAAATTTGATTGTCACTGAGTTTTCTCTGTAGACTAGGTAGGTCTCAAACTCAGAGATCCACTAGCCTCTGCCTTCCAAGGTGTTGAACACTATATCCAGCTCTTAGCTTGTTTTTATTCCATTTCTTAGTCTGTTTATCTTGTTGAACAAAGAATTTAGGTTCATTATACTTCCTGATGCTTAGTTTCTGTTAAAATTGTATATTATTTTTTTTTATTTTTCTTTACTCAGCTTGATTATTTTCACTATAAATATTTGTAGATATGATCACTAGTACTCCCAAAAGAGAGTCTATACAATGCAAGTTTGAGATTTTTCTCTGACAACGGAATTAAGAGAAAGCTCTTCAATTTAACCCCATGCAGACAATATAGATAAGGGGAAAAAAACAGCCACTTTCCTCAACAAGATATCATAAGACAGATCTATAGGAAAACATACCAAAATTCCTCTCCTCTGAAAAGTCTTGAGCCATCCTTCGCAATTCAAATCATTCTCATCACCATTGTCTTTTCTGTTCCTACTAGTATGATCAGTTAAACAGGGCTTAAAGTATTCAACTGTTTTTCTTTCTTTTTTCTTTTTCTTTCTTTTTTGGCTTCTATGGAAAGTTTTATTGAGGAAAAGATTTAAAAAAGAAATATAAGTAAAGGAAAGAGAAAGGAGCTAAAGAGACACAGAGAGAAAGATACAGGCAGACAGAATGAGCTCTCAACTGCTTTTCCAACCATAATCCCAATCCCAAGGTCTATAGTCCATGGTCAGTTTCTTCTTCTTCTTCTTCTTCTTCTTCTTCTTCTTCTTCTTCTTCTTCTTCTTCTTCTTCTTCTTCTTCTTCTTATTCTTCTTCTTCTTCTTCTTCTTCTTCTTCTTCTTCTTCTTCTTCTTCTTCTTCTCCTCCTCCTCCTCCTCCTCCTCCTCCTCCTCCTCCTCCTCCTCCTCCTCCTCCTCCTCCTCCTCCTTCTTCTTATTCTTCTACTTCTTCGTCTTCTTTTCTTCTTCATCATCTTCTTTTCTTCTTCTTCTTCTTCTTCTTCTTCTTCTTCTTCTTCTTCTTCTTCTCCTCCTCCTCCTCCTCCTCCTCCTCCTCCTCCTCCTCCTCCTCCTCCTCCTCCTCCTCCTCCTCCTCCTCCTCCTCCTCCTTCCTTCTTCTTCTTCTCTTCTCATGGTCAAGATTATATGAGTAATACAACAGTACCAACTTCTGTCTTAGAGTTTATGTTGCTGTGAAGATGTGAAGAGACACCATGAACAAGGCACCACTTATAAAGGAAAACATTTAATTAGTTGGCTTATACTTTCAGAGGTTTAGTTCATTTTCATTATCATCATGGCAAGTAAGGGTGCCATGCTGCCAGATATGGTGATAGAAAAAGAGCTGAGATTGGAGAGGGGTCTACTTCTTGGCCCAAAGGCAATAGTACATGCACCAATCATCATAGTGAGTGAAGCTTGAGCAATGGAGACCTCAAAACCCACCCCCACAGTGATACACTTCCTCCAACAAGACCACACCTTCTCAAATAAAGCCACACTTCCCAATAGTTCCACTCCTAATGAGCATATGAGGGCAATTACATTCAAACTACCACAGTACAATATAACACAGGATAATTTTACAAAGGCAATTTTACAATTGAGATTTACTTTCCTCAGTTATGTCTAGCTTTGTTCCAGCTTGACAAAAACTAACCATCACATTCATATTACAGTCACAATTTTGTGTTGATCATATGTTGAAATAATCATCTAGAATTATTAGATTAAGTTATGTGAACCTGGTTTACATTGGAACAATTAAAATGAAACAAAATTATTATAAAAATGATCTTGCATAACAATCACCCTAGGTAAATTCATGTTCATACAATTTATCATTTTAGTGATGATTTCCAAAACAATTGTCTTGGCTCCTGGATGGAGTGTTAAAGATTTGAACAAGTTTTTCCTTTCCATTCAATGTAATTGCCCATCAGAGAGCATAAGGCTTGATTAATTATACTGGAACAATGAAGATGCTAAAAGATTCATTATGAGACAATAAAAAAAATCATTGAGCAAAATATTGGGCAAGACAATGCTGCTACATCTATATGGCTAACTTCATGCATTTGCTTAACAGTTGACTTTTTCCACACACATATATCTTTATTGCAAATACTGTTGTAAGAAACATACTAATTCAAATACTAAGGCAGAAACAACCTGAGAAAACTGCCTGCCAATTTTAGGTTTCTTTACTCATGCTTCCAAAATGAAGGAGACAAGAAGCTCAACAGATTTTGGAAGTTAAAAAGGCAGTAGCTATACCTGGAATCTCCAGCAGTTGATCTTTTTTTAGATCCTTAAACAATTCAAGCTCTATAAAGGGAAAGTACAAAATCATCATGTGTGTAAATCACATTGCCATGATTATTTAAGATTCTGAGTACTGGGACTAAGCCATAATTAAACAACTGCTTGTCATAAAACAGTTTTTGAAGGTTGTGTAGAAATTTGTAAAGCATTTACATGACAATTTATATAAATGCATGAATATATTGATGGGTAATGAGATATCAGTGTATCCATATAAGTATTATTCCCCAAGGAAAAAAGTGAGCAATTTCTGAGTTTAGTCTTAATGGTGTAATTTTTCTCTATCTACCTGTGGCTCTGATAGTCATGTCTCCTTAAATACTCATAAGTGCTATGATTTCTAACAATTCTCATACCTCTATTCTACCTCTCTAGTAAGTAGGAAATTCAACTCTAGAACAATTCAGAAATAGTTTCTCCAGTCAAGCAGAGATGTCCCTGCCTATACCTCTGATGTTTCTCTAACTCTTAAGTCATTCCATACTTACCACAATTTCTCTCCTCTAGGCTTCATTGGAAAGTTACAGATATTTGAAAAACAAAAGCATTAGAAACTTGTATTCTTTATTCAAACTAAAGATAGAGATATTTAAGATGAGATTAGATTCCACTTCCCAAACTACCCATTGTTTAGGAAAGTCATAAACCATCTTAATCTAGGAAAGAATAAATCTCTTTGAGACTTGCAATAACTCCATGCTTTCTTATATCCTGGACATGTAAGCCCTAGTGATGGGGGTATGTTTTTTTCTGTTTGGTCAGAGATAGGTAAATTATGCATTATATCACCAGAGATTCCTGCAGGAAAAGAAGGTAGATCATGAATTTCTTACAGTGTCAAGCCCTTGGCTTATATCTACCCTGAAGTAAGATTACATAGTTAAGATGAAGAAATGGGGGTTTACTAGCACCCTTTAAGCAACAAGTATACTTTAAATAAGAAAAAGTATAAGCTTCTAGATAAATGAGACCTACCATATCAGAAATGGCACCCAACCATTTCCACAATAGTGTCACAAAGATATGCTACTTGTCTGGTTTCCCTTCCTAACCATCCACATGATGCCTGTCCCTCCCCCAATTCCTGAGAAATATGTTCTGACTCCTCTTTGTCAGAGGCATGTCATGACTCTTCATTATAGGGAAAGCTCATGCTGCCCTTTAAGAATTTATAGCAGTTTCTGCTCCTATTTATTTTTGCCCCTATCACTCTTCTCTCATGAACTGTCTAATGCAGGCAAAGTTTCCTTGCTGTTTCTCTTCCTAAAGTTTATTTCCCTGAGACATATCTCACTGCACCCCACTAACTGCTCTCAATTTTTCGTTAAAGTCCATGCTTTACATGGGACTGTGTGTGTCATTGTTTGCCTAAGGAGAAGAGCGTCTTTTTAGCAAGTACACTTGGAAGCTAGTCCTTTAAGTTTCCTGAAACTATTTAAACAAATATTTATTTATACTTTGTATTTGAATAAAGGATCACAAATTAATAACAAACCCATTGGGTAAAATTGGTGAGGATTAAATAAAAAGTTTGAAAGTATCTACAAATAAATATTTTCAAGCCACAGAAGCAAATATTCTAATAATTCACAGACCACCTTAACCACCTGATCAAAACTGTCATGAGTAGAATTGAAAGATGGTGCATTGGAGACACCATAGTCTCACAATAGGATTTCTGTAGCAGTTCTACAAAATGTGAATGATCTGAATCTGATGAATTAGAAAAACAGTAAACTCTCCAACACAGTGGACTTTTCATGAAATATCTAAATCCTTCAAAGTTAACATAATTATGAGAAACCAAAGAAGAACCTGAAGAACTGTTTCAGATAAAGGAAGCTATGGAACAGAACAGGAAGTGTTTCACAAATCTTGTATTGCAAATCTTTAGAGATCTTGGCAATAGCTTAAGAAAATACTCTGGTACCATATGATACTAATTTCCTGATTCTGACTATGCTGTTGGGCTGTAGGTGAGTTTGATTGTCTTGAGAAACATAAAATGACTCACTGCACTAAAGATGTTCATCCTAGAAAGTTATTTATATTTACTAAGAAATATATGTAATTTTTGTAATTTTTATTATATCTTAAACTATTCTCAAGTAACTCAGAACAAAATATACACATGGAAAACTAAATAAAATGCAGGAAATGTTTCTCCAATGATGAATTTAAAGGCTTTACAGAATTTCCAAACACTTTCTTAAACACTTTTTCTTAAGAGTAAATTTCCTTTTGTCAAGTGAACATTTATAATGACTGAAGAAAATCCATCCTGATAAAATTCTTTGTCTTTTCTTTTATTTCATATCTTGGTAAAATTACCATGCGTTACTCTATAGAAAAGTGGAAAAGAACTGTGACCTCAACCCTACATGATCCATTGGTTTTGTGATAGCAGTATGCATTTATTCTACTCATATCTCCTAAAATTATTTTTCTGTGCAACAAATCTACATAATAGTTCATTAAGTACTAAATTTACAGTGAAGTTAATTTTAAAAGATTAAGAAGTAGAGTCACTGAATATAAGCTTTAGTTCTGTGTTCCTGATATAGTACCAAGTTTTATTTTACAATTAATATGTTATGTTGTATGGCCCAGTCAAGAAACCCACAACAACTGTGTTTCCAGATGTCCTCATTAATTTCACTATGTTGGTATATTATGGGTACATTTTCTTGTTTTCATAGATGAGCATAATCACTCTAGGACAGATAGAGCATTGGGACACGTTACTACTCAAGTGTGTATGTGTTTGAAGGGAAGGTAGTGTCAGTGCTTTTCATACATATTCAAAAATTAATAATTTTGAATCAACTAATTGTTACAGAAATATTAAAGGTACAGAGGAAATGACACAACATGTTTTGCTAGGACATGTCATTAAACCATGTTTTCTTGAAAATTATATCTACCAGATTTTTATCAAGCTTGTGCCTACTTCCTTTGTTTCTCTCGGGATGGACAAATTTTACATTCTGTAGAGAAAAGGAAAAGCAGCTCCCCATCATAGAAGGAAATTCTTAGGTCCATAAATATTTAAAATATATAAATACACAATAGAATATTGCTTACTTTACAAGAAATATAATAAAAGTTCAAACTACATTCTTGATGTTAAAATATATTTATTGCAGATGAGAAACATATATTCTCAATTTTCTTTTAATCTAATTAAAATTCACTGCTAATTAGTGAGTTTAAGAAGAATTATAGGTTCATGAGGTTGCAAACTTCCAGTGAACTGTAAATAAAAATTATATATTCTCTTGTTAAATGTAATTAGAAGAAAGAAATTGTCTTAGTTAGGTTTCTATTGCTGTGAAGAGACACCATGACTATAGCAATTACAGAATTTAATCGAGGGTGGCTCATTTTTAGTTTCAGAGGCTCAGACCATTATCATCATATCATGGTAGGGACCATGGTGACATGTAGGAACATGTGGCGCCAGAGCTGAGAGCCCTGCATCTTGCTGGAAACATGAAGAAACACTTGGTATTCTGAGCATAGGAAACCTCAAAATCTGCCCCTCTCAATGACATACTTCCTCCAACAACCATACCCACTCCAAAAAAGCCACACATCTTACTAATGCCACTCCCTATGTAATCATGAGGGCCAATTAGAATCAAACTACTACAGAAACTAAGAGAAAGTTAGAGAAATGTCAACAACCAGGTGTGTGTGTGTGTGTGTGTGTGTGTGTGTGTGATATTAAGTACTTTCAATGTTACTGATACAATCTAAGTATTAAACCACTACTCTTGTAAAAAGGAAATGAAGTTGTATTTCCAAAGATGAGTAAAATGTTTCTGTAAATAAGAGCTAAGAGAGAACAAACATAGGATATTCATTATATTTTTATAAGTTTATAGCATCCTTAAGTGCATCAGTTTAAGAAAGAAATTTTGAGAAAATACAGAATTTTAGTGAAGCAATCATAACCATATGAAAAAGCAATTCTTGGACTACATCAAATATACTTATGAATGAAATGTAATAATGGGGTTTAGTAATCATCCTGAGAATATTACTTTCTTCAATAGAATAAATAATCTCTTTTAATGTTTACAGATTATCAGAACACAGATATGTTATTTAAATGATTTATTTGTTAATAAAATATTAAAATGTAGCAGAGCATAAAGACAGAAGAAAAAGACTATCTTGAGGATGGATGGCTGGAATCCAGCATGAAATTAAAAATGCTAACGAGGTTATAGTTAGATTTAATGCCTTTTTTTATTTTTAGTAAAGTAGCTCATGAATGTCATCTGAACATGACTAGGAAAAGAAGGTTATTTACTGGATATACAGATATGCTTCAACTCTACATAACTAATAAAAATGTTACAAATTGAAAACTTTACAGCATTTGGTAGCAAAGTTTAGCAGCTAATAAATTAATATCTCTTTTATCGTGCTACATTAACTGCTTATCAGCAACAGAACATCCATTTTGTGTTAATTTTAGAATCTATTTTAGAATCTGCTTTCATATTTAAACCTTTAGTTATATAGTCAAAGACCTGAGGCATGTTCACTGTCTCCAGCTCTCCATTTTCTATACTCCATACTCCACTAGAGAGAGAGAGAGAGAGAGAGAGAGAGAGAAAGAGAGAGAGAGAGAGAGAGAGAGAGAGAGAGAGAGAGAGAGAGAGAGAGTTGGGGAAAGGCAGAGAAGAGATGAAGAGATGGCAGAGGACCCAAGAGGAATGGATGAAAAAATTCATGGCACAGGAAACAATAAATGATGTTCATTGCTTTTTTGAAAACTGCATATAATCCAGATAAACAGAAAGTAGTAGAACAATCCAAGGACTCAAATTGTTTTTCACTTCAAAGACCTACTGAATAAGGCATTTAATGTGGTTTGCAAGGGTTTTTCACAGCAATGAGAAACAACTGCTCCTGGTGACACCAATTACCCCAGAGAATCTTATTATGCAGTTCGTCTTCAACATGTCAGAAACAGCCATTTGGACAAGAAACTGCTGTTGCCCTCACTACTTGACAGCATGCTGTCCAAACTGCACAAGCAGGTCACAAACAAAAGTAATTGCTTAAATTGCCAGGAGACAGGATGTTGATTCAAGGTTCCTGCTTCATCAAAATGTCTGCCAGACAGTCTTGGCCTATAGGCTCAAGAAGAACACCCCATAGTTACAGAGGAACTGTTGGTGACTGTCCGTGCAGTGAGATGTCTTTGCCAATCCTAGAGTTTATATATCATCCTTCTAGGGTCTTTGATGGAATTAAAGACAGATAGTTAAAGTTATGGTATTCCTTCATTATGATAAAAGATAATACTTTAGACCCACAAAGATAGGATAGATAACAGAATAGATTATTTTCTTTCAATTCTCCAAATGTTAGTGGACTAAATATTTCTAAATATAGTTCTTGATTGATAATTGCTTTGTTATATATAATTTTACCATGTAACAGTTAAAACCTTCCCTTTTATTTAGACAGAAAAGAAGAGATGATGCAGAATGTCCTTTTATATGCTGTGAATATGTTTCTCTTATTGGTTGATGAATGAAGCTGTTTCGGCCAATGAATAGGCAGGATGTAGTCAGGCAGGATGTATAGGTGGGACTGCCATATTAGGAAGATTCTAGGAATATCAATGCAGATAGTGAATCATGGTAGAGATACCATGTAGTTGCTGAGAAAGAATTCTAGGAATTTTCTGGTAAGCCAAGATCACATGTAGATAAATAGATTAATAGAAATGGGTTAATAATTAAGAGAGAGCCAGCCAATAAGAAGCCTGAGTCATTGGCCACAAAGTTTATAATTATTATAACCTCGATGTGTTTATTTAGGAGTAAATGGCAGTGGTACTGTGCAGGGCAGAAAAATCGATCCATAAATAAATGTTTATTTTTCTTTTGAACACTGTGTATAATACAAGTAAAATGAAGATTGTGTAGAAATGCAAGAAATCAAATTGTTTCTCACTTCTCTTCAAGTTAGTTTATATTTTCAACCAACCAGAACCATGTTGTAGAACCAGAAAACAAGATCAAATTGACTTCAACAGCATGTCTACAATCTAGTTCTTCAGTAAGAGGTAAATAAAGAATGTTGGAATAAAGCAATTTATCTCTAAGGAGGTAATACAGGACGTTACCCACATCACACATGCTTCTTTTGTATTGACTGGAATGTTATCTACCCAGTACTCACCCAGCAGGAAGAAAGGTTGGGAAGTGCCTTATTGAAATGCTCTTGGAAGAGCTAAATCATGAAATTTATTCTTACAACCGACTACATAAAAAAATTAGATAATTGTTGAGCTTCTTAAACATTTTATCATAAGCTCTAATTTGATTCTATGTTTGAAAGAAAAAGACCCTGTTTCTTTCTTCATTTATATTTCACATGTAGGTCTAAAGAGGCATATTTCACTTTCCTAAATACTTAAATGTATTTGGGACATGAAATAACATAACCACTTGAGTAAATATATGTTTGATAAATAAGTATCTAAATTTAATGTACATACAATGTACTTGGAGTTCTTGAGACCTGGCAAGTGACTAGAAATCTACATTAAAACAAGCCCCATACTGCTGGTATGTATGCCCACTCTGTGTAGAAAAATAGTAACACCCCCCCAGGAGAGAAGCAGCCAACTGAGTAAAGTCAGAATTAAAAATGCACATAGTTATATTTACTAAACAAATGTTTTAACATCTATTGTTTTTCAGTGTTGTCCATTACAAGATGTAAGGCCATTGGTTTGGTATAGAGTTTGAGGCATTTTTCATTGTTCACTACAAACTCAAAATTTGCCATCGGGTACCCTTTCTTAGGACATTGTGGTAAACATTAAGACATAAAATTAATAAGGTAAATATTTTAATGTCATCATTATTGTAAATTTTGCTTATTAGGCTAATCTATAATCATATACCTGGCTATACCATGTACCAGAGATCTGTAGACAGTAACTGTAGTCAGTTGTCTGCTACATCATGTGCCTTCATAAAGAAAAACCACCTGCAAGCTTTGTAAGAAAAGTCAGTTAAAGTCAGCACCTAATTGACAATTTAAAAGAGAAATAGAATCCTAGAGGGTTCTTTTATAGGATTGCCTAGCAACATCACAAAAATACCACTTGGGTATCCTGAATAATTTCCCTAGCCTGAGGTTTAATGACAGAGTATCTGGCAGCATCCTTTAATCAGGAAACATGAGGAGTGATGGTGCAGCAGAGCCCATTACAGCTTTGAGAAGTGCTCTTTCTGAAAGAGAAAGCATTCCACAGTTGATAAGCACAGCCTTTAGATTTGGTCTTAGTGTTTAAGGAGATAGTCCTATTTTTCTTTCAACTGAGTATAGGCATTATAGTCATGACATGAGCCAAGGTTTTATCCCCTATCTGGGTACAATATGCATATTAGGAAAAGAAGTCATTAATGAGGAAGAGTTGTCCTAATAATTTCATATTATTAAGTATAAAGTCTGGTAACTGTAGTCTCTGTTATAGAAACATATTGATCATTTTAGTCTTGGCTATACAATTCTGGTGAGTATTTATGTCCAAGACAGTATTCAAAATTAATTTTTGCTTTTGTTACTGTCAATGCCAATTGAAGATTTAGCAGTCAAGGGACATTTAGGCTGCTGAGGAACCTCAAGATACTTTAGCCTATTTTTCTCCCAGATGTCTATGTAAGAATAATTCAAGGCCTTGGTTGTTTTGGGTGTGGCTTCCCCTGGAAACACTGAAGGAACCTCTCCTCTGTGTAGACCCTCTCTTTCTTGATTGGATTGTGATTATAATTGAATGTGATCTCCATAACCTCCCTGACTATCCAAAGTTACAGAATGTATTATAGAGATGAATTGCAGTGCCTGGGAATCTCATTAATCTTGGAGGTCATGGGGAGCATTATTTATTTAAGTCCTCTGACTACATTAAGTCAGCATCCAAGTTAAGTTAATAAACACCCAGAATATTAGATATACCAGTCAGATAATTATAACTACAGTATAATATTTCAATATCATTATATGTCAAAGTATAATTTGATTAGATATACATTTTGGGCAGTTATTTGCAATTATTGACATTTGACTTTAGATCCTTTAATATCATACATATCAACACTATTGTCCTATCCTTTAGTTACCTTATATAACTACATCAGACATTAATAACTTGCAAAAGGTTTCTGGTTTTCTTTTTTTTTGTTGTTGTTCTAGAACCATCCATCTATTGTAATCATTGTACATAAATCCTACATTATTAAAACAACTTAATCTTTAAATTCTTATAACATTGTTTTTAATTTTTAGTATCATGAGGAATAATTGCATTGACAACTGAATTTACTCTCTTTTGTGAGAATTCTCTCCTAGAAGCAATGGAGACTGCACAATATCTATTTCTTTCTTACAAGGTCTCAAATCCTAACCAAAGTTCAATTTAATAATGTTCAACCTGAAGAACCAATGACTTCACTGTGCTTACAGAGAATAGTAAGGCTTTACCTGGAGTGTGAGTGACCCAAACTCCATACTGAGAAATTTCTAAACCACACTGAGAAATCTTTACTTAGTATTTATGAGGGTGTTTTTATAACTCACTAGATAGATTTCCCCTTCATTAGCCCTCTTAAAACATTTAATATAAAAATGTTTGTGATATCCTGCTCATCTCATCTTTTGTGAAAATATATTAAAATCTAACCAGATCCACTGTAGTATTTTAGGCCAGTAGAGCTTAGGGGATAAACATTTTAATTGTTCAACTAACAAGGAATGATAGACTCTCTCTATTCTCAGAGATGGGCACTAGGTTGCTTTTTATTTTATTTTTTTTTTTTGTGAGGCCTGGCTAAAGTAAAGATCTTGAAAACCCCATAAACCCCATTTCTTCATTTGTTTGTTTTTAAAACAGCTGTGGTGGTAAAATAATTATTAAAATTATTAAAAATTTATATGTGAAATACATTAAAGGGTATAGACATAAGTTATTTTTAAATGAAGGGAGGAAAATTGTTCAATAGAAATAAAAATGTATCCTGGACTAAGAGCAATCATCTTTTGAAGTTAGTTTGTCCTTTTGAGCAATCAGAACCATGTTATAGAAGCAGAATTGGGCTGAGAATCAAAGAGAAACAATTTGATCAAAATTCCATGATTATGTATGCCTTGTTCTTAAAAGTCAATTTAAAATATTTAATTTAGAAGCTCATGTTATTTATACCAAAGAAAAATTTTAAAGCCATTAGCCATCTCTATTCATTTATATGGTTTCATTGTTTAAATATATTTTTATCTTTCATCATTATTTTACATTTTTCTAATTTTAGTTTTACTATAATCTAAATGTACTTGGACTAAGTTAAAATCATTAGTCAGCATGAACACTTGTTTATGAGTCAATTTGTTACCAAGTACATGTACTATGTAACTAAGTACATGTTTAAAAAAACAAAAAACATAATCAGTTTAGCGATACTGCCCACATATATTTCAGCAAATCAAAATTTTGAATGCTATTGTTTGTTGTGATTTTGTTTTTGATAATCTTCAATATGAAAGAGAAAGTAAACACAGAAATCTTTAGTTAACATAGTGTTACTTCAGGAAACAAAAAAAAACAAATTAGAACAAAAGTATATTAAGAAAGAAAAGAACATTTTATCTCATCAAAAATTGGGCCTGAAGAAACCAGGCAGAAATATCAGTCATTAAGACCCAGAAGAGCCTGATGTAGTAACTGCTCACTGGGAGCAGCATGGCTAGCATTTGATAGTTCATACTTTAAGTCTCTGTGGGGAACTGTGAATTTCAAAGTATTAGCTCCCTTATTAGTATGTTACTGCCAGAGATACATAAATGGGAAATCTTTCAAGTCTTCTTTAGATGGCAGTAACGTGACATACAGAAAGTGTGTCAAAATTAAACACACACACACAAACACATGCATTTAAATTGCAAAATAAACAACTTGAGGTCATATGTGACCTCATTAATCCAATTTTAAAAAAACAAAAAGAGTAGAGTGGTTCCATGGAGGCTCAATGACACTGATTTCATGTATTGAGCTCATGATTTTGGTTGAGCTCAGTTTCTTGGGGGCACAAGTGCCTGTGAGATCCATATATCTCACAAGAAAAATGTATATTATTACATCTTTTTCTATAGAAAATAGACCTTAGTTTGGTTACCATAGATACAGGATGAGATGGTAGCTATGGTCTAGATAGGTAGGCTCAAGATAGCAAAATAAAAAAAAAACAGAGAAGAAATGCCAATGAATGACAACATGAGGCCTCCCTCAGATATACAAAAGAGACAAGGGGTGAAGAAAGAGATAAAGATGCTTTTAAAAGCCCCCATGTGTATTTGTTTCCATTTTGAGAGTAACATCCCACATTTCCCTAGGAACATTACCAGCAAAATTAATGCCAGACTAAATTACCAATTAGTTTCCCCTAATCTGCATGCCTGTGAACACTTGATTTTTGACAAAGAGGCCAAAATGACACAATAGAAAAAAAAACACTTTTAATAAGTGGTGCTTACATAACTGAATGTCAATATTTAGATTATTCCAAAATATCCGTATCTATTACCATACACAAAACTCAAATCCAAGTAGATCAATGACCTCAACATAATCCACATACATTAAACCTGATAGACTAGAAAGTGTGAAGTAGCCTTGAATGCACTGGCACAGAAGAACACTTCATAAATATAACAGCAGTAGTACAGACGCCGAAAGCAACAATCAATAAATGGGACCTTCTGAAACTGAAAACCTTCTGTAAGGCGAAGGACATTGTCAATAAGTCAAAGTGCCAGAATACAGAATGGGAAAAGTTCTTCACAAACCGCACATCTGACAGAGAGCTGATCTCCAAAACATATAAAGGACCCAAGAAACTAGATATTGAAGTACAAAATAAGTCAATTGAAAAATGGGGTACAGAGCTAGACAGAATCTCACTGGAAGAATCCCAAATGTCCAAAAAACATTTAAGGAAGTGCTTAACATCCTTAATAATCAGGAAAATGCAAGTCAAAATGACTTTCTGAGATACTGTCTTATACCTGCCATAATGACTAAGAACAGAACATACTGAGGACAGCTTATGTTGGAGAGCATGTGGGGTCAGGGGAACACTCCTCCACTTCCGCTGGGAATAAAAATTTGTACAGGTGCTTTGGAAATCAGTATAGCAGTTTCTAAGAAAACTTTGGAATCAATCTACCTCAATACCCATCAATATTACTCTTGGGCATATTCCCAATGGAAACTCAATCAATCATACAAGGACACATGCTTAATAATGTTCATAGCAGCATTATTCTTAGTAGCCAGAACCTGGAAAAGACCTAAATGTCTCTCAGCAGAAGAATGGATAAAGAAAATGTGGTACATTTACTCAATGTAGTACTACTAAGCTGTTATAAATAAATAAATAAATAAATAAATAAATAAATAAATAAAAAGAGAGATGACCTCATGAAATCCCCAGGAAAATGGGTAGAACTAGAGTGAGGTAACTCAGACTCAGAAAGACAAACCTAGTATGAATTCACTCATAACTGGATATTGGATCTACTGGGTCAACTGGAGGTGAGGTAATGGTAAAGGAGAGGGGAGGAAGGATGAGAACATGAGGAAACAGGATGGTAGTGGGAAAATGAGGAAGCAGAAGAGCAATGATTGAGATATGTTAATAGAGATAGGCACTATGGAATTAGGGAGGAACCTATTGCTAGTGTCATTGACAAGAATCCACAAAGATGACACCAGCTAAGACTTCTAGCAATAGTGGAGAGGAGGCCTACCCCTGTAATCAGGTTGGTAAATACCCCAACTATCATCATAAAGCCTTCATTCAGTAATTGATGGAACAAGATACATAAATCTACAACCAAGTACCAGGCCTATCTCCAGGAATCCAGTCAAAGAGAGGAAGGAAGGAATGCATGATAACGGAGGTCAGATCATCATAGAAAAATCTACAGAGACAACGGTACCAAGCTCATGGAAACTCACGAATTCTAGATTGACAGTGGTGGAGATTCCAGGGGACAAAACTAGGTCCTGCATATATGGGAGACAATTGTGAAGCTTTGACTATCTGACAGGTCCCTGGCAGCAGGATCATGATACAAACCTGATATGTAAGCTAGCTTTTTTATGGGTATATGAGCACATTCCCTATGGTAGGATGCCATGCTCAGCCTTGATGCATGGGAGAGAGTCTTAGTCTTGCCCCAACCTATCAGCCAGAATTTGTTGACTACTCATGGGAGCCATCTTCTGTAAGGAGAAGTGGGCTGAGGGTGGGTTGAGGGAAGGTGAGGGGGCCAGGAAGAAGGGTACAAGGAAAAATTGTAGTGGAAAGGTAAAATGAAAATAAAAAGGATAAATAAATGATATAAAAATGTCAAAAGTGTTGTTTAAATTATTTAGGTTTCAGACCCCAGTAAACAGGTACACTAACAATTTGAAGTTGTTATAAGACAAGACTAAGGCATGCAGGAATTAATATCTCAGATCCTTCTTTGGGCAATGTTAGGATAGGGCTCATTTCTGACAGTCTGTCTTCAATTAGAACAAGATGATCAGAAAAATAGGGAGTGAGGCAGCTGGAATGGGCATCCATAGTTCCAATGACCCAGTGGGCAAAGCAAAAGGCAAGAAACTAGAGGGTCCCCTAAGGCTCAAAATTCCTATAACCTTAAAGACAACGGCAGATGCATAAAGCTGAAAGCAGAAACCCAGAGTACCCTTGGGATATGGGGAATGGCAAACCCTTCTGCTTAAGAAGTCTATAGGTATCTGTACCAACCCAGAGTGGGGGTAGAGACATAGACAGAGAGAAGACAGATAGATGATAGGTACAGGCAAATAAAAAAGACCTAAACCGCTTGCCATACCAATAACACCACACAACGTGGCTTGAACCACTTAAGTAGACAAAAACTGAAAAAATAGAGGTTTCTATTCAGGACTGGAGGCCGGCTGCTAAGTTCCTGGAAAGCCTGAGGAATGGGTAGCCATGTTCATGATAGGATTGAATGGGACTCAATAGCAGGAAGGAGATGCATAAAGACAGAAAGAAAAAGTTGCCCCAAACTGGGGAGGCTGGAACATAGTGCTCTAAAACCCATCTGTTTGGGGGACAATTTTGGGAGTATGTTTTTCCTGCCAGTCTGGTCCCACCACTGCACCAGCACCAAATAAGACACAGAGACTGTATTTGATATAAAGCTGTAGGCCAGTTGCTAGTTTCTTATCAGCTGTCTTAAATATTAACCCATTTCTATTAATCTAATTATTTCCACGTGGTCTTATCTTACCAGAGGGAGGGGACAGTGTTCTCTCTCTGTCTGCATCTTGAATCTATTCCCTACTTCTTCCTTTCTCTCCCTTGTCTCCTAGCCCCACCTATCTTGCTTTTCTATTGGCCAACAGTGCTTTATTTGTTAACCAATACTAAAAACATATTTACAGTATTACATTTCCCATCATCGCCTCTTTTCGGTCTAAATAAAAAAAAGGATATTAACTTTAACATAGTAAAATATATAACAAAACAGTTATCAAATAAGAACCATAGTTAATAATATTTAGTCTATTAACATTTAGTAAGATTTAAAGAAAATATTCTATCATCTATCCTGTCTTTGCGAGTCTAAAGCCCTATATGTAACTTATCTTTAATCCTAACTAAGGAAGACTCTAACCATAACTGTCTTCAACTCCACAAAAGACCACAAAGATCATCAAAGACCACAGAAGGATAATATATAAACTCTAGAACTGACAGGAACAACTTACTACCTGGTCAGTCACCCAATGTTCTTCTGTAATGTACCATCATCAGCCTATAGGCCATAGTGTGTCTGGCAGACTCCTCAGCAAAGCAGGAAACTTTAAAATGTCCACCTGTATTGTTGTTTGTCAGTCACTTTTTTCTGTGTCCTGTAGACTGTCTGGCAGACTCTTTCATGAAGCAGGAACTTTGTAACAATGTCCACCTTGACTCAGCAGTCACTTTTCTGTGGGCCCTGCATGTCCGGTTTATACAGCACAAAGTCAAATAATCCAGACAAGAGCAATATCTTGCCCCAATGGCTAATCTTGCCATATTGGAGGCAAACTACATAACATGTTTCTTTGATGTCCATCTTCCTTTCTGATGCAGGTGGTGTTTCCAGGGGTAGTTGTGCCTCACTGTTAAGAAAAACCCTAAACCATTTTAAATGCCATATTCTGTATGTCTTTGAAAGATTTAAGGAATGCCTATCCATCTTAAATTCATCTCTGTATTTCTAGAAATCCTAATTAACTTAACTATATGTTTTAACTATTATAGGTAAAACCTAACTTAAGTTCTGACTATTATAGGTAATTATCTAAAATCTGTACTAAATTATACATTACATTTCTAAATTAGCTATAAAAACACAAGAGGAGAAATATATATATATATATATATATATATATATATATATATATATATATATATATAAAATTGACCTTAAATTTCTACCAATAAATGAAAATCCATTCTAAAACAATGTATCCATATCTTTACCGTACTACCCTTTTTACCTTTAAAAAGAGATTGGTTGTGATCCTTAACCATTTATAACCAAGCCTATTTAAATGAAAACAAATATTTATACACAATATTTGCGAATTTGGGTGTCGATTTTTCTAAACGACTTCCTGCTGGCAGGGGGTGCTGTCATGGGGATCCTGAGAAGACCCAGAAATCCTGGCTGTAGTGTGCAAGTCTGCCTTGTCCCAACTGTTTTGAATGCTGGATCACCTGGGACGCTGCTACAGGAGGTCTTGGTTGATCAAACCCAGTTAGTCTGGAAGGAATCCACAGCTTTTCATTTTCTGTGGAAACAAAAATAGAAATCCTTTTCCCCAGTAACCAGTCCTTAGACTTAAATTTTGAGTCAAAGCATTTTTAAAATATATAAATTGAATTAAAACAGCAGCGTTTCTTTTAACAGTTGTTATTTCCTCAGCAGTCAAAAGATACAAAGACAATATAATACCATACAGTATCCAGATTCTCTCTGTGCTTTCCATCTTTATGTGGCTTTTTTATTACTTTATTTCTTCTACTTTTATTTTTTTTCAGGTTTTGAATAGGGTTACTCTGTGTAACTTTTATCTGTCTTGGAATTAACTTTGCATACCAGGTTTACTTTCTAATCACAGAGATCTGCTAGCCACTGTCTCCCCAGTGCTGGAATTAAAGGTATGTGCCACCACACCCGGCTACTCTCATTCTTTTTATTATTCTTTTTAAAAACATTTAATTCTGTTTCTTTTTCTCTATCAAGCCTATGTATATTTTAAAACACACTGTATGTAAATCGTTAGTGGTTTTTCTTAATCTAAATCTGTCTTTACTGTAAATCTTCATCTTTTTCTGGCCATGAGTCTTTATCTTGTAAACAAGATTGGTCAAATGAAAGATGTGGTCTACTAAAGATGGTGGTGGGTACTTTTGCCACCAGAACTGAGAGTTGTGCTCACTGCTTCAGTCTACACTGCCATCCAGCAGCACATTGCCACCTTGGAGATGTGGTCACTGCCATTGCCAGATCTGGTACACACCATTAAGTTGTTAGCAGAGCTCTTTAAAAACCTTGCAATTTTTTTTTTTTTGCCTCTTATGCTGAGTCAGGAAACCTCCCTTAAAGGAACCATAGAATTCTCTGCTTATCTCTAGCAAACCAGAGCCAAACAGAGGGAAATAGTGTAATCAAGAAGGCTTGCTTGTCTCTCTTCTTTTGTTTTTAAAACCCCTTTTTAAGCTTTTGTCAAGTTTTAAGTGAAAGTTCTCCAGTCCATGTTGTAGGCACCATTTTGTTAAGAGTATATTTTTCTCACCAGTCTGGTCCCACCGCCGTGCCAGCCCCAAAAACAATCAGAGATGCTGTATTTGATATAAAGCTGTAGGCCAGTTACTAGTTTCTTATCAGCTAACTTTGTCTTAAATATTAACCCATTTCTATTAATCTAAGTATTTCCACGTGGTCTTATCTTACTGGAAAGAGGAGCTGGCATTCTGCTCTCTCTGTCCTCCATCTTGAATCTCTTCCCTATTACTCCCTTTCTCCTCCTAGTCTCCTAGCCATGCCTATCTTGTTTTCCTATTGACCTATAGTGCTTTATTTATTAACCAAAAGAGAATCATATTTACAGAATGACAGCTCCCATCAGGACACAAAATATTAAATCAAGACTGATCAAGGTGGCAAAAGAGGGGAGTGTAGGTGAAAGGGTGGGTTTTGGTTGCATGTAGCAAAAAAGGACTCTTAGAGTCAAAGATCCCATATGTAGAATTGTTACTTTGCAGTCTCAAAGTGCTATCTATGGAGTTTGGGGTATTAACCTTACAAGAAGCTTCCTAGATCCTACTTGTCTGCAGGTGTTATAAGCATGTCCACCTGCCTCATTTCACCTGGGTCTTTTAGGCCGTTAATATTTCGGCTAGACTTACAGAATGAGAACATTAATAATGACAGAGAAATTTAGAGAAATCAGATAGGTTTTCAAGTATGTATAATTCCTGGTATTCTGAATGGTGGTCATTAGAGTATTTTCTTCATCTGTAGTTTTCTCATGTGCATATGGTGATACAGCCATGTTTCTAATATCTTGCTAACAGAAGTAATCAATTCATACAATTTTTCTTGATAACTCCTCTTCATTCTTCAAATATTAATCAAAGTAACTTTCTGGACTTTATGAGCAAGAATTCTCTAGGCAAAAATCCTCTTGAATTAGTTTCTCAATTTAATGACTCAGTTTGTGTTGATTATTTATTTAACAAATATCTGAAGGCTTATCGTAAATGTTTCCAAAAACTTCTGTACATGCCAAGTGTTAGAAGATTTTTGACTCTTTAAAAAAAACTCATATCAAAATAAAAGGCAATATCATCTTTGTTTTACAGATAAAGAATCTTAGAGAGGGTGGATGGCTGAACTAAGGGAACTAAGCCAACCTTTGGATTTGAGACTGGATGGCAAAACTCAATATGCTACTCTCAAGTTGTAACATTTCATCTTCAGCAGTTGTGTGTCTACTGATAAACCAGTCTGCTTCCATCTTAATCTTGAAATCCAACTTATAGTAAAGACAGACTAGGTTCATTACTGTTTATGATTAAATTTCTATTTCTCAAAGATTGGACTATGCTCCACCTCTAACCTTAACTACAAATGTCTGAAATTTCCTGTTCCAAGACATAGTATCCATTCCTGTGCTGCAAAATGTTATGGTTACCAGTTATTACGACTATGTTGCAACCATGTCTCTGTTTTGGTTCTTATCACCAACTTTTTATGATTGTGTTCTGCTTCTATAACCCTGCCCTATCGCCCATTGGGAAATTTCCTATTTTTGAACTGAAAAATAACCTTATGTCACCTGAAAGGAAAAATATTGGCTCCGGAACCCCAATGCCAAGTTCTTAGCACAAAAGAGATCTATTTACTCCAGAGGAATAACCCCTTGTTAGGATGAGGTAATTCATTTTAATTGGGCATATTAATTAGGTGAGTCAAAGGGGGGGTTTGATTACTGGACTTTTATACTTTGATAGCTAGACCTTTGTAGTCATCCTCAGGAGGAAGAAGTGGCTCAAAATGGGAATAGATCTTGGGGGATAGCTTTAGGAATTTAATAATATAATATTCTTGGGTTCTTTTTGTTATTGTTGTTGTTTGTTGCTTTTGTTTTTAATCAAGGCAGAGGAGATAGAAGAGAAGGGCAAGGCCTGCCAGAGTCAAACTCCAGTGAGCTTGTGTTTGTAGATCACCCATAACCAATGCTGGTTGTACCCCACCTTTAGGGAGATATAGCCTATGTACATGAATATAAAAGATTTATCGAATTAATTACTTGCTTTAATTAATTTGGAGATATTTTGGGTCAGTGGTCTTCTCACATTTGTGGGATTAGCACTATCATTATTTCAATTTGTGAAGAAGGAATACAGAGGACAAAAGAAAGTCATTACAACTTTAACAATACAAGACATCTGATAGGAAATATGAGCAAGCTTGCTACTTCGTGAAAACTGTGGAAGCTGGTGAATGTCTTTGTGTGTATGGTGCTGAGACTCACAAATGTGATGGTGGACACACTAGTAACTTAGGTCACTGCCCTAGAAAGGTTAAAGGGTCACTTATGTCACCTTTAAGATAGGGCTTTGGTCACTACAAACAGAAATCATAATTCCCTGCAGGAACTAAGGTCAAATTGAATTTTAAAATACCCAAGATTCTCTCCACTTGAAACACTCAGGTAGATGCTATGAAAACTTGCAGAGAGAGAGAGAGAGAGAGAGAGAGAGAGAGAGAGAGAGAGAGAGAGAGAGAGAGAGCCTAGCTATGCAAACACTCTTTTAAGAAACTGGCAGGAGAACCTATCAATCCAATGTTCAATGAGCAAAGAAATTTTGCTTCTCTGATGTGTTCAAGTCATCTGGAATTCAAGCAATCTTCTACAACACAAACACAGATAGAGACAAAATTAGGTTTGATAAGCAAACTTACTACCAAAAGATGCTAAGTACTGTAATATAGAAATTAGCATAACAAGGGCTTCAGTGCCCAGGATCCAGGGCTTGGGTAATTGCCAAAAGCATCATATGTTCAAAGAAGAGTTTAAGTTCTAGGTAAGTTTTCAGCCATTGTAAAAAAGGGGCAATGCCAAGGAGAGTGACTAATGCAAAGCTCAGTTGTAGGAGTCAAGGTTTTGCCCCTCAGAGGACAAGTGACTGCAAGATCCACAGCATAAACATGGAGCAGTAGAATGTACCTTGTTCTGAAGAGCTGAAGGACTTGGAACTGATATGTATTATTTGACGAAGACAGGGACTAGCTAAGTTGGCTTTTCTTGTGAAAGACAAAATGGTGTGAGAAAAGCAAATGGGGTATTTTCTATGAAATAGGACCCACAGTTATTGTTATCCAGAAGGCTCCTCTATTTCCTAAACACTTGTTAGCCACTGATAAACTGCCTTCCCTGTCTTTCTCTTATCAGTCACTTAATGACAAAGTTTATTTATTTATTTATTTATTTATTTTTTAAATTATGAGTATATGTTTGTACTTTTGTACACATATGTTTACTAATGTTCATGGGTCAGAGGCATTGGACCCATTGGAGATAGGGATAGAGGTTATGGTAAGCTTCCAGAAATATAGGATCAGAATCCAGATCATTCCTGAAAACAGCAGCCATCTCTAACCCCCTGAGAATACTCTCCAATCTCAATTAACTAAGAATCAAAGATTAACACACAAAGGCTTTGTTTTGTTTTTCTATAGAACATTGATAAGCAGGTCTCTGGGCTAATAACATTCAGTCCCACAGCTACAGGATTTGTGTGCATGCACTGGAAACAGGAAATTATGTAAGATGCTACAACTGCTTATCAGGGAGCTCAGAGTCTATTCTGGATCAAAAGACAGAGAAGCATACCTAAATAACTATGATATATGTCTACTGAAAAGGGCTGAAAAAAGAAGTATGATCATCTCGGTGGCAACAAAAAAGAAAAAGTGTTTGATTAATTGAGATGAGGGACATTATGGAGGAAGGCTTTCCAAAGGATGTGACATTTGAGTTATGCTTTGGAGGACATTTACATCCAGAAGCCAGAGAAAGAAAATAAAAGGAGAATGAGGGAAAAAGTTATTTTTGGCAGAGGAAAGGAAGAATCTAAAACCTAAAATTGCATGTTTTATTCAAAGATTGGAAATAGCAGCCTATATGTAGAGACTTGAGGGGAAAAGAGAAGAAGAGAGCTGTGGGAGGTCATAGATTGTATTATTAGAGGGTTTGAATGCTCTAATGGGGTTTTAATTTTAGTCCCTAGGAAATGGGGACCCATATAAATAAGACTCATATAATGAGGAGCCAATTAGGAGAATGTTAATGACCAATTCTTGAATGTTAAAATCTTACTGCTAGAACTAGAAAATGTGTACTGAAGAAGTGATATATGGTCCTTAATTAAGTTTTCAGACTTAGTTTTCAAACTATGAAATTGTTTTGTGCAAAACATAATTGTATAAAAGTATTTATTATCTTGTGCAGAACAATAGTTTACAACTGGAGCAGAAAAAAATACAAAACAACCAAGGATAGAAGAAAGAATGACTATCCATAGATCACAGAACTGAAAGAGCTTTCCCAGGGTCTGAGTGACTACAGAAGTCTATGACTTAAACTTTGGAGAGAGAGTCAAGGATTGCGCCTTTAAAGTAATCTGAACTACAGGAGAATGAAGACATTTTAGGGAAAAACAAATAATGTTTTAAATATTATGGCAGAGGCTTTGATGGGGGGGTAATTTCTCAACCCCTTTTGAAATTAAGTGAATATATAACTAAGATTTGCCTAAGGATATATGAAAAGAATTCTGGGCACCATTTCCAAACATGTCCTAAGCTCATTCAGTCTATGTACCTTGATGCTTGTCCTTTTACCCCTGAATGAACATGACAGGCAGCCCCACAGAGAGAAACAAGCACCTTAGGAGTTGTCTTAGCTTATGAATCAGAGATGCAATGAAAAGGCAAACTTGTTTAGTCTTAACAGTACTGTTTTGCAAATGTAAGGTTTTACTTTTTGTCTGATATTTAGCTCACCAGCATTAAAATATTGGGCATGAAATTCCTATAACATAAACATTACAACACAATTATGAATGATATGTTACTTACACCCAAGAGAGACAAATAAACAGGGCTGGAAAGTTACATTGAGAAGAATTGCCCAACTAGGATGAGAAGAATGAGAAGTGAATCAGCTCTAACTGTCAGAGAGATGTTATATGTATTTTAATTATTCCTATGGTTTTGCTTGAATCCATGTGACTATAAATAATAACAGTCTATAACATTGTAATTGATAGTTGTCATTGTTAGAGATTGATTTTAGGTTGAAATCAGGAATGCAATGAAGTAAAAACTTACTAGAAGAGATATTCCTGCTGAAGAGAGAAATAAAACGAGACTGAGCACAACAAAAATCCTTAATATCCATAGGGATTTCCATTTTCATTTGAACTCATGGGAAACATAGACATAAATCAATAGGTCATATATTGACTTATATGTCTAATTACTGATTAATTTGTTCAAATGCAAAACTGTGATCAGGTTCTGTTCCCCACAAGCTAAAATAATATAATGATAGTATAATTAAAAATGTTATTATTAAAAAGTAACTATTTATTTTATATTTTATTTTATTTATGTATATGTATGAGGGCTCTGCCTGTAAGCCAGAAGAAGTATTAGGTCCTATTATAGATGGTTGTGAGTAACCATGTGTTTGCCAAGAATTATTTCAGGATTTCCAGAACAACCAGTGTTCTTAACCACTGAGCCATCTCTCCAATCTCCTGAAGCATGTGATATGCTTCCTGATTTTGATTGTATATGGAGTTACAGAAGAGACTATTAACTTTTCAATAGGTTTGAGACTGTTATGAACTATAGGGAAATTTTAAGTTTGGACTGAATGCACTTTTGCATTATTATATGCCTGCAAACCTTTGGAGCCATGGAGTGGATTGCAGTGTTTGAAAGAAGATGGTCCCAAAGATAGTTTCACTGTTAGTAAATGGAGTCTTCGTGGCATAGGTATGGTTTTGTTGGAGGAAATATTATAGTTGCAGGCAGGCTTTGAGGTCTAATTTATGATTAAGCCATCCCCAATGAGACAAACCACTTCCTGTTGCCTACAAGTCAAGAAAGTCAAGATATAAGACTCCCAGCTACTTCTTCAGCACCATGTCTGCCTTCATGCCACCCTGTCACACCATAATGGCAATGAACTAACTTCTAAAATTATAAGCCATCCCAAAGAAATAATTTTTCTATGTAACAGTTGCTGTGACCATGGTATCTCTTCACAGCAATAGAAACCTTAA
Source organism: Cricetiscus sungorus (assembly GCA_030556225.1). NCBI lineage: Eukaryota > Metazoa > Chordata > Mammalia > Rodentia > Cricetidae > Cricetiscus > Cricetiscus sungorus. The sequence continues at coordinate 7,600 of JANBXA010000253.1, read as the reverse complement.
TTAAGACATTTATTGAACTTGATAAACAATGAGAAGTACATAGCAAATTTACAATTAACCAAATTTTACTGCATACAAAAGTCATTTCTCTCCCTAATGTCTTTAAAATGTATTTGGGGAAGTGAAATATTCATCACCTGGTTACAAAAAAAAATGATGAATCATAGAATCATAGGGGACTATAGACCTGAATGAGTCTAATATTTATAGAGTTATTTTATATAAGCACTTCTTTCTATTCCAGAAGAATGCAACTTTTTCTAAAGTGTAGAATTTAGAATTGGAAAATGAACCTTAAGAACAAATTGTCTCCTTTACCTGTACTTTTGGTATAAAGGATAAAAGCCCCATTTTATTCCACAAAGATTGTCTTTCCTTCTATGCTTCATGGGTGTATTATTGTAATTTGAAAAGAGATTCTGAGAATAGAGGCAATAAAACTGCTTCACTTGCCTGCTGTGAAACTCCCCCCACAAGACTTGAAATTGAGCTTGCTCAATGGGGAGAGACACCTCTTTACTTTGACACTGAAAGCTGCCTGTTCAGCAAAACTGAAAGATCTGGGCAGTCTCAAGAGGTGGAGCATTGTGTGTGCTGCAATTGGCACCTCTGTCAGCAGAACTGTCATCAGATCATGCCAAGGGGGACAGTGCAAGTGACAAGGCAGTAAGGAAAGCAAGAGCTAAAGTCACTGACTGGAAACAGACATTACAAAGGCATCGAGGATCATTTACTTCATACATTTTGTGCTCTGAAAAATCCTAAAGTACCAATGGTTAGATTATGAATCTATTTTCCAGTCTACTGCATGCAAAACCACAAGTAAATATTCATTAGCCTTAAGACAAGATTTAAGAAAAGCCTAAATTATGTGAATTGATCACATGTAAGGGAGATGTAAGGTGAAAGAAAGAGGTAAAGACTTGGTCTTGTTATTTAATTTGCTATTATGAAAATACATTTCTTTTATATTTTGAATAAAGTAAAAGTTACTTTAACCAAAATATGCTTGAGACTCTATTCAGACTCTGTGGTTTTACTAACCTTTCTGTCATTTAGGATGTGTTTGTCCATTTCCAGTATTATACAGGGAAATATATCAGTTAGCTTAAGGAGGTTGCCATGTGTCCATTTTACCTTACTAGAAACTTTGCCTATACTTTGCAAATGTAAAGAGGTTCTTAAAAGAGGAGAAAGATATGCCAAAGAATTTAGACTAATACATGAGTATTATGACAATCAGTGAAAAGCCTTGAGACACATCTAGAAAATGCCACCACCTACCCCACCTCTGTAATTTTGCTATTCCACAATATCAAACACAAAGTGAAAGCTAGATGTTAATAACCTCCTCCAGCACCACCACCTCCCAATGTAAGTGGATATAATTATCAAAAAAATAGAGTCTTGGAACTTATAAAAATGAGAAAGATTCAGTGACTGGAAACAGACCCAAAGTATTTTGACAGCCTCAGACTTCCCAGGCCTTCATATGGCATCTTGTTTTTAGTCTACTTAAACTGCACACTCAGCTTCCAAACCAAACCCTATTGTGATGAAAGAGACTTGTCAGATTCTAGACAACCATGCTACAGGCAAAAGGAAAGTTACTAGGCTGCATCTGCTGGCTCCAAATATATGAAATCTGGCTGTCCCAAAGGCAACATTTAATGGTCACGTATCACATAAAGATGCCAATGCCATTTGGTGTTAACTTCATGCAATACTAAATGGGAGACCACAAATATTTAATATTTTTTCCTCTTCTATAGCTCACATCACTCTTGTAGCCAGATGTTTCCTGGAAGTTCTGTAATGATCCAGTTCCACTGCCTTTCTCCCTGTTTCTTCTATAGCACTCATTTAGTGGTCTACAGATTCCACTTCTAATACTCTTATATGCATTGAGTAAAATGAGTTCATGTGCCTTACCTCATGTCCCCTTTCTAGAAAACCTAAGTGATTATAAAATAATAATTCATTTTAAAAACTATATCAATCCAGTAAAAAAAATAAAATGGTTGAAATGTTAGAAGAGAACAAGCAATCAATTATGCAAGCAGAACAACAAGACAGAAAACATAAAGAAAATATTCAGCCAAAAATCTTAATAGTTATTACAAAAAGTATTAGCTATGCTGTTCAACTTTATAAATTAGGAATCTTGAGAGAGAATCCACTGTTTTTTTAAAAGACAATTGCCTAAGATGCTTGGACATTTTTGTATTACATTTTTTCTAAGTAACTGTCAGGTGAAAATGGTTTGGTAATAATAACTTGCCTTGTAGAACTATGAATGTTAGTACATTAATTGGAGAGGTATAAAGTTTAAAACAAATTCACTTATTTCAGGTGATATTGCACAGTGATAGTTTACAAACATGGTATTTAATATTTTCAAATTTAAAGAGGCATTGTGTTCACACGGAATGTCTCCAGTGCACATCTGCTATTTTCAATAAGTCATGCATGGCAGAAAACTTAGCTTTCATTTCCTCCCTTATCTGTTTTGATATTGAGTCATGGCAAGGGATCCTACAATAAACTAAACTACTTCTAATGAAATACTGTATGATAATGTTCTTGGAAATGCCAAAACTGAAAATAATGAGAAGTACTTTCTTGAAAGTTTTGGTGAAACTACACCCATAAATAATTAGCTAATACTCACCAGACAAGCAGAGCCATCTCTCAGAGAGCAAAGTAAGCATCTCCTAGATACACACAAAACAATTATGTAAATGCAAGATGAATCCTCCTGATTGCTTTATAAGTTAAAATACACTTTTGAGATTTTGCTGAGGTTTTGTCACAGGTCAGCTCCTAAAATTTTCCCAAAGCATAGGGAGGTGATACGGTTTCTGTTTATTTGGAAGATTCCTGACACAGAGCTATAACTAGGCTCACTATTTTTATGGCAGAATGAATGCTTGCACAACAGCTAGGAAACATAATGTTCTCTAAGTGCTGGAAATGAAAGGAGCAGCACATGGACTAATGATACAGTCCAGTTAGTCAAGTACTTATCACACAAGCCTAAGACCTGAATTTGAATGCTCAGCGACTTTATAAACCTTAAAAACAAGAAGGAAGATTCAGTAGGTGAGTACTAATCCTAGTGCTGTGAAGAAGGTAAAGACAGCAGTTTTCTGGATCTCATTTCCCAGTCAACCCAGATAAATCTGTGAGCTTCAGGAAGAACCTTGCCTCAAATAATAAGGTGCCAGTGATGTAATAAGACACCCTATGCTGATCTCTGGCTCTCACATACACATATTCACATGTGCATCTGTAAATGTACATGCTCAGATCCATATGAACACAAACATAACATCACACACACACACACATGATGGGAGATGTTATCCTGTAAATATGTTTCTCATACTTGTTAATAAAGCACCGTTGGGTCAATGAGATAGCATGATAGGTGGGGCTAGGATACAAGGAGGAAAGAGGAAGTAGGGGGGGAGGAGTCGAGATGTAGCCCTGGGAGGAAGGAAACGCCCACTGCGGCTCCCTGATAAGATGACCACGTGGAAATACTTAGATAAGTAGAAATGGGTTAATAATTAAGGCAGAGCTAGCCCATAAACAGTAATGGTAATTGGCCAACAGGATTGTATCAAATACAGAGTCTCTGAGTATTATTTGGGGCTGGCGCGGCTGTGGACCCAGACTGGCGGGCTGGCGGAAACATACATGCTACACACACACACACACACACACACACACACACACACACACACACACAGAGAGAGAGAGAGAGAGAGAGACAGAGACAGAGACAGAGACAGAGACATAGACAGAGGGGAGAAACATGAAGGGGAGATATCTATAACAAATATAATGAGTGATGGAAAATCTCTACTATATGAAAATACGTTTTGGGAAAACTTGAAATAAAGTACAAAAATATATGTAATTTTTCACAAAGATCTGACTATGTTTTAAAAAAAAGTGTTCTTATGTATACATTGCATGTATGAAGAGTAAGATATTGTAAAACATTAACTTCCACCACGCTATTAATATAAGCATATAAAAATAGCAATGCCTTTTCTAGTCCCTTGTGAGGTATATATATATAGAACATAAGGAGAATAAATATTGTATCTGCCATTTATATAGAAGGTGATCTATGAAATTGCTTATGGGAATTATTAAAGTTAGCACATTCAAATAATCATGCTTTGTTAGAGAAAAGCAGCCCTGTTCCCCAAAGTCCTTCAAAGAACCAGATGCATATCACGAAATATGCACAAGAATTTGCTAAATTAAAATCTTTCTTACTTACAAATGCATTTCCCTCAAATATGCAGCAACATTGGATATATCTAATGTGGATAAAGGTGTGTACCATGGTGGATAACTACACTAGGGAAATGCGAAGCTATTGGAAATAGGCCAGTAATACTGGAGTGAAAGAAAAATAACATCATGTCCTTCATAATGTTATATATAAAGAAACTCCAATATTCCTTACATCCATGTTTGGAGTCAAATTATGCACTGCTTACATAATTTGGCTTGGCAGAGGGAGTTGTTATCAAATTATGTAACTAGACTGTCAAGGCAGGATAGATTGAGCACTATTGAAGGCCTAACCAAAAATAGGAAAACAGTGGTAGAGTAATAACCACAAATGAATTGCATTTATAGTTTGTCTCATGTCATAACTCTTTTATTTTCTAATTTCATAGCATCTCTCCTCTTGATTCTCAACTACAAGTTTGGCTCCAAAATTATTAAAATTAACATCACATTGGCATTTATTAGAAGTGCTTAATTTAAGATCACAACTCAGACTATTACAGCGTATCCTAAGGACACTACAAATGATCTTAAAGCTTGATAAGCAAGCTTACTTTGCCCTATTATTTATATGTAACTCTTGCTCCACAGCATATATTGTTAGCAGTATTTTCAACTATAAAAATTTAAATCACTTGAGATATTTTAATGAATACTTAGAACTATGTATGTCTTTGATAAGTTCTATCCTAATTTTTACTGAAACATAACTTGCAAGTTGTGAATTTTACAGTATTTTCTGTTCATTGAAAGAAACTTCTCTAATAAGATCTGAAAGTAGTAATAATCAATGTGTATAAATTAAAATGTAAAAAGAAGTTAGATGCTATGATCATTTAGCAACTTTAAAATAATAACTTCATAACTTGTAACCTAAGAACAAAAACCTAAGTCATGGGTTTTTGACCATATTTAAATTACCAGGCATGTGTTTCTTCTTGCAGAGCTTCAAATCCAATCACAATACTGTTGGTCATTCTCATGGAGAAATCTTTTCATGTCCATAATTATAAAATTCACAGGATTCACAGTTGGATTTGGCCTTTATAGATTTTTTAACACCAGGGACCTGCATTGCACTTTTCAGTGCTATGAAAGCTAGAGTAAACTTTCTGGTCAACATTAACTTGATTTCTCCTTATGCTGTTATTCAAGTGTGCATTCTGTGTGATGGCTATTATTAGGTGTGAACTTGGCCACATCTGGAATTAACTAAATCTATGGCTAGGTTTGCCTGTGAGAGATGTTTTTCCTATTAAATCATTTAAAGTGGGAAGATCAACTTTCAATCTGAATCTTTTTAGGTGAGAAAATCCACCTTTATTCTGGACCACCCATGCTTCTAAGAATGTGGGAGAAGGAAGCTTGCTGTTTGCCTCTTTGCTCTGCCACTTGTTATGGCAGGTTGTTCCTACCCGTCAGCTCCATTGGCCACCATCTGTAGCATGTATGTTTCCCCCAGCTCGCCAGCCCGCCACTCTGGGCCCACAGCAGCGCCAGCCCCAAATAACACTCAGAGACACTGTATTTGATACAATCCTGTTGGCCAGTTACTATTGTTGTTTATGGGCTAGCTCTGCCTTAATTATTAACCCATTTCTACTTATCTAAGTATTTCCACTTGGTCGTCTTATCAGGGAGTCGCAGCAGGCGTCCTGCTTCTTCCAGGGCTACATCTCGACTCCTCCCTACTACTTCCTCTTTCCTCCTCCTGGTCGCCTAGCCCTGCCTATCTTCTTTCCTATTGGCCACAGGGCTTTATTAACCAGTATGAGAAACATATATACAGAATAACATCTCCCATCATCTCCTCTTTTCTGTCTAAAGTAAAAGAAGGGGTTTAACCTTAACATAGCAAAATATATCATAAAACAGTTATCAAATAAGAATCATAGTAAAAAATATTTAGTTCATTAACATTTTCTAAGACTTAAAAAAAATATCATCTATCCTATCTTTGTGAGTCCAAAGTCCTATATGTAACTTATTTTTAATCCTAACTAAGAAAAACTATAACCAAAATTATCTGTCTTCAACTCCTTCAAAGACCACAGAAGGATAATATATAAACTCTAGAAATGACAGAGACAACTCATTGCCTGCTCAGTCACCCAAAGTTCTTCTGAAATGTTCCATCTTCAGCCCATAGGCCATAGTGTGTGTCCAGACTCCTCAACAAGGCAGGAAACTTTAAACTGTCCACCTGTATTGGCAGTAGTCAGTCACTTCTCTTTGTATCCTGCAGAATGTCTGGCAGGCAGCCTCTTCCATGAAGCAGGAACCCTGTAGCAATGTCCATCTTGCATCAGCAGTCACCTTTTTGTGGGTCCTGCATATCCAATTTCTACAACATAAAATCAAACAGTCCAGACAAGAGAAGTACCTTGCTCAAATGGCTAGTCTTGCCATATTAGAAGCAAACTTCGTAACAAGTTTCTTCAATGTCCATCTTCCTTTTGAATCCGGGTGGTGTTACCAGGAGCAGTTGTGCCTCATAGTCAAGGAAAACCCTAAACCATTTTAAATGCCATATTCTGTAGGTCTTTAAAAGGTTTGAAGAATGCCTATCCATCTCAAATACATGTATATCTAGAAATCCTAACTAACTTAACTCTAAGTTTTGACTATCATAGGTAATTCTCTAATCTGTACTAAATTATACAGTACATTTTCCAATGAGCTATATAAACACAATACCTAAACAAGAGGAGAAATATACATATCACAAAATTGACCTTAAATTGTATCAGTAAAAGAAATTCCATTCCAAAGCAAAGCATTCATATCTATACCATAATTCCCTTTTTACCTTTAAAAAGATTGTTTGTGCTTATAGCCATTTATAACCAAGTCATTTAAATGAAAACAAACATTTATAAACAATATTTGGGAATTTGGGCATCGTTGTTTCCAAACTACTTCCTGCTGGTAGAGGGCGTTGTCATGGGGGTCCAAAGAAGACGCAGAAATCTTGGCAGTAGTCTGCAAGGCTTTGTCTCAACTGCTTTAAATGTTGGATCACCTGGGGAGCTGTTTCAGGGGGTCTGGCTTGATCAAACCACATAAGTCTGGAAAGAATCCATAGCTTTTCATTTTCTGTGGAAACAAAAATAGAAATCCTTTTCCAGAGTAACTTGTCTTTAGGCTTAAATTTTGGATTTTTAAAATATATAAATTGAATTAATCCAGCAACATTTCTTTTATTAGTATTTGTTATTTTCTCAGCAGTCAAAAGATACAAAGACAATATAATACCATACAGCATCCAGATTCTCTCTGTGCTTTC